>OZ010596.1:84522740-84570240 GCA_963932145.1 Acanthosepion lycidas
CATCTTGCCATACATTGCATGAAACAAAACTGTTTCTCACTGATGAAGACATTTCAATGCTACATGATTGGCTTGCTCAAAGTCCTGGCCTTAACATCATCTATGGGGAGAGAACTGAAAACTTCGGTCTATAGCAGAAAGCCAAAGAAATTGCAAGAAGAATGGCAGAATATTTCCAATTAAACAACTTTTAAGTGGTACTCCTCTGTCCAATCTCAAACTGAAACTGTAATTTGTACAAATGAGAGCCAGACTAAATAATGATTATGTCTTTTAATGTCTCCTAAATATATAAATTTTGTGAAATTTTAATTTCTTCTAGTGACTCAACTTTTGATTGCTCTATTTTCAGTCACCCAATGTATTCCGGTCTTTATTTCTCCTTATACCAGATCCATGTGAATGCAACAACTTGCATTACTGTCTGGAATGACCACAGATAATACACTTGAAAGTACATTGTTGAATATTTTAAAATTCTTATTAAAAATTAAGCAAAAGTGATTTTTACTTGGTGGCTCATTTTTTTTGCTAATTGCTGTATATTGCTGCCATATCAAATAAAATACTTCTGGGTAATTTTTTTGTTGTTGTTTAAAGTAACATCATTGAGCTGATCAAGCAAGAAGTTAGGTTTAATAATTATTTTATTTACCTTATTGTTTAGTGGTCAAGAATATGCAACTGCATCCCTGTGCAAAGGGGTAACTCACTATCCCCCAGAAAGAGGGCCACCTATTTACCTATATCCATCTTTCTGATTCCTGAAAATCAGACAGGTTTACCTATCTATTGTTTACAAAAACAATAGGATCTGGTATTAAATAACCTGAAAAAAGTTGATATGACATAAAAGAAAACAAAACTAATTATTTCATTTTTAATTTTCTGAATAACTGAAAAGTATTCAAAAAATAATGTGGAATTTATTTTCATAAAATGAGATATCAGATGTCACAGACAAATGTAATAAAAGAAACATGAAAATTACTAACAAAGTGAAAGTTGTGCAAAACAACATTTATGAAAGAAAATAACTTTTTGATCCATGAGTAAGTACATGCTTTGTGCCTACATTAAACTTAGACGCACAGATAATTCTGTGCTTCTTAACAGGTTTTTTGTACATGTAAACACCGATATAAATCTTCAGTTCTCAAAAAGCTAAAATTTCAGCATAACTTTGCTTTTACATTATTTATATTATTTGGACTATTGTCCTCATCTTTGTCACCATATTTATTACGTTTTGGCCGTTGTAGGCTCCGGCCTTCTTCAGGTGGTTGGAATATCGAACTGAACCCTTTATTTCGCTCACTGGGGTAGACTGTTCTAGTTCCACATGCCATGTTTAATGGATGTCAGTTATCAGTTATCTCCTGTTAATTTTCCTCTGAAAGTTCTCCACTGCCTTAACTGGGTATTGAACTCACGCTCTTTGGGTCCTGTCACTGGATCTAACCAACGCCATGTGACCTTGTGGACAATAGTCCAAATAATGTAAATAATGTACATAATACCTCATCTCAGAAATATAGACAGATACCAAATTTGCTTTTGTTAATAAACAGTTCTTTTGAATCTAAACAAAAACAATTATTAAAAAAAACAAAAATAATTTTCTCCACAAGTAAATAAAAAGCAATATACTTTAAATATTACAAACTATTGTTTTCACCTTGATTATTATAACTTTTATTATAGACAAAATTTCAGCCAAATACTCTCTGTCCATCATCAGCTGTCCATTGCAATATCTGTGAAGCTACTTATTGTCCATTCTTGTGTTTCAATACCTGATCCAGAGATTGAACTCACATGATAATAAGACATGTTTAACCAACTATATCCATTACACCACTGTCCCAAAGGACATTAGACGTGTATTTTTGGAGCCTTTATGTTCACTGCCAGATGGTTTTGACATTTCTTTATCATGGCAGACTCATACTGCTTTTTGATAATTTTTGCATTGCATTTTTGAGATGAGTAATTACCAGAAGATATTTGGTTGAAATGTGTTGATAATAACATCTATAACAATCAAGATGAGGACAACAGTTTAAATATATTAAAATATATTGACAATTACTTATCTCAAAAAAGCAATATGTTGACATACATGTTATGGCAATATATGAAAATAAACATTTCAACTTTGAGAAATAACAACACCGAGTAGTTTTTAGTTTTTTTCATGTGTGAACATATACAACATCGTGATGATCTAATACTGAATATCAGTATGTATGTTTGCAAATCTATGTTGACAATATGCAATGCAGGTAGTGTAACCTATCACCATAGAAAGTAGAATTGGTCAGCTGAATTCAAATTTCAGTCTAGCCTGTTTCATTCACATCCACATTAATGCCTTGGAAAAGGCATAAATCCACCTCTTATCGCTCTAGCTCTAGGTTAAATATCTGGCTGTAAAATTTATTTACAAACCATAAGAACTCTCCTTTTAACCAGGTAGCAGGGTAGACAGTGCTCTCTTGTTTTGAGTGGCCACCAGTCTAAGAAAAGAAAAACTCTGAATTCCAAACTATGAAGGAGGCAACAGGAAACCACCACACTAACTTTACCAAGAAGTCATGGTAATTCAGAGAAAAAACAAAAAGGACACTGTGGTGAGCCATGATCACATACATCCTGACAGGACATACCATATATATATATATATATATATATATATATATATATATGCTCCTGAAAAAAATGGTCTTCGTTGAGCTCTTCAGGGAGAAAAGCAAACTTGTAAATAGTGACTGCTGCTGATGCAGGACTCTTCATTACAATGAATTGAGAATGAGTTCTCCAGTCGCTGACGTGTTTGTCTAAAATAAATACATCTAAATTCACATTCATCCCTGCTGTGCACCAGTGGCTTATGGCTAAAATCTCCAACTGATTCCAAATCAGTTGGGTTTCATCCCAGTTTGAACAATCGGATGTCCATCCATACTGATGAGCTGTGAAACGGTGAAACAGTCTGTCTGTGGACAACTATATATATATATATATATATATATAAACAGTGTATATAGGTTTTATTAAACAAAACTTACCATCTGCAGGGACTTTTAAATTTAGAACTTGAATTAAAGATTCTAAAATCTAATTAAAAACAAAACTGCTTTGTTTATAAAAGAAAATTTGTCAATCTTGGACCTTCATACCCAAATAAAAAAAAAAAAAAAAAAAAAGTATGTCAAAAGGACATTTTCTCTTGAAACTGCCATTATTTTAACTACTTTCACTCCTCAGTAATATTTATTGTTTTAAAAAGCAATCATTAGAATTGTAATAAAACAAACATATGATGAAAGTGAATTTAAACATTTTTTGTTGTTCTTGGCAATTTATAAACAAAAATATTAATCCCTATTTGTTTATTTACAAAAATAATTTCATATTTACAACATTCTAGAAACTAATACAATTGTATTAAAACTAATTCAATGCAATATTTATCATTTACCAATTTATAAACATTTACTAAATTATTAAAATATGAGAACTATAAGGAAATCCTTATTATTTACCATTTTATAAAGTTTGAATCAACTGGCAATTAACTGAGGTTTTGCCAACCACTTCAATATAATAAATAGTGTAAATAAACACTAATAAATAAATAAATAGTGTTTATTATTTTTGTTGTCCATTTTCAAATTTGTATAAATTCACTTTCATGTTTGTTTTATTAAAACTGTGATTTCCAGCTATGATTATCAAGTTTTCCTCTGAACTGCTACAAAATATTTACTCTTCTATATATCCAGTGAATGCTAGACTGTTTCTTCACAAATAAAGAAAAGATCTTAAGAGACTGAGATGTAGTTTTTACCCATTAATGTTGAGAATATTATAGACAGAGTATGTGACAAGTGAATACATTTCAAGAAGAATAACAACTACAAATAAACTGTTGCTAACAATCAGAGATCAATTGAAATTTGGTGGGGAGACATGAGAAAAGCAAGCTTAGAGAATTTAACACTCAAAGGATATATCAAAGGCAAAAGAAACAGAGGAAAGTAGCATGTAACTTACTCAAAAAGTTTGGGCAAATGGATGGAGGAACAAGCACTACAAGGACAAAAACAAGTTGTAGAGTTGATTGATTGATTTGTTTTTTATGGCTTATCAACCTTTTACAGGTTATTTAAAGCCTAAACATATTCGGGATTGTAAGAATTCTTCTTCTTTTACAAGTGAATACTACATTAACAATTTTTTGAGAGTAACAATTTTTCCAGCTACAAGTCCTACTATTTAATCCATATCTGGGGGAGATGATGAATTCATACCTTTCCCAAGGATATTTGTGCATAAGTGAATGTAACCAAGCTGACTGCAATTTGAACTTAACCTAACAATTTCTCATTACACCATCTGCACATCCACCAGGTTGTAGGGAGTAGAATGTAGCAAAAGAAAAGCTGTGGTTGAACATGATCGTCTACACTTTGACATGGTCAAATCAAAGAGAGAGATTCAAACTTAATACAGATATACTAAATATACAAAGAAAAAATTACTTCAACTTGCAAAGAGGATATGAAGTTGTATGTTTGATTTACAGTGTCAGAATGAAACATGCAGCATTTCAACAAATGTATTACTCATAAATTTTGTCTGTTATCATCATTTTTTTTACAGACTTTCAATAGTACAGATTTTAAATTTAGTTTCTATCGGAATTTCTGGAATGAAGAGTAATTTACATTCGAATTAATGTAAATTCTCAACTTTGTTGTTATTATTCACAACATTTCGGACATTGTGCTCTTCAACCTTTTTCAGGTATCTGTTAACCCAGGTAACCTTTAGGGAATTTTGAACTGAACCCTTTATTTAATCTACAGGGGTGGGTTGTTCTTGTTTTACTGTTCATGTCTAGGTATGTCTCGTTTTGTTTTCTTTTGGTACTACTTAGTGCTCCACCTATTTCCATTGAATCTTAGTCTGTACTACTCTGTCCAGTGAATGAATTTACAAATTCATAAACCAGTACTTTAATTCACTAGGCTTTTCACAATAGACTAATGGATTAAATATAGACTTATACTCAGTTATTGTTAGAATTTGCTATATTTATAAGGAAAAACATGATGGAATAATGAATAGCAACATGAAATGAGGAATTGGAGGGTTGAGTTTGAATTCCAGTTGAGTTTGTTATATTCACCTTCAACAATCTTATAAATCCATTTCTTTTCCTCCAGCTATGGGTAAAATAGGATAGACTGGGTCCTATAGTCTTGGATGGGAATCAGTCTAGGAGAAAGACAACTCTGAATTCAAAACCTGAGTGGTTAAGTGGTTGGTGACTAAACCAGCTCCTCCACCAGACCCTGATCTGATAAAGAGGCTAAGTGGAACTTCAGCAGCACAAAAAAAACAAGAGCTGTTAAAGGGCAGATGACCTCCTCAGAGTCAATAACTATCCATCCCCAACTATGGGTTAAATAGTCTCACCAATTGGCTAAATGTGGGAGGGGTTCTTCCAAGAGGATTGAGAATGATTTGGTTTTGTATATGAGAAGAGTGCTCAATATCAGAGATAGATTGTTTATAGATATAGAGAGTGTGGATATAAGAATCAACACAGCACAGTGACTGTCAGTTTCAGACTTTCAATGCAAGATTGCATTGAAATCAACACTCACCATACAGTGTTGATTCCTATGTTTACATTGTATATTTTCACTCTCTCATATAGACATAGTGTATTTGCATATTTTTCCCTCTGATGTCTGTAACTTTCAATGTCACTAGTACAAAGAGATAACGAGTTATCTTCCTTACTATAGCAACACCCAATAGCAATGTCTTTGGTATGACAATAGTAAGCTGCCTGAAGAGGTTTATGACGTCAGGTCTTCCGGTTCCAAGAATTTCAGATAAAGGATTCTCAACCTATAATACCATATTGGTAAACTAGTGCATATAGCACTTATCACTGTGAGCTAATGGCTACAAAGCTAGAACATTGGTTATTGTATAGTGATCAAATCTGGCTGAAAGCACCAATTCTTATTTGATCACCAAAATTAAGCAATGTCAAGCCTGGTCAGTATTTAGATGTGGGAATGCTGAGAACATCAGGTTTTGTATGTATCCAAGGAGTAATGCCTGATAATAAAATCTCACCTTTGGAATGCAGCGGGGTGGTAAAAGATGGTGGGTTGTACAATGACAGATCATTGTTTTGGATTACATCTTACATCTGCTTGGCAGTGGAAAGTTATTGTCAATGGCAAAAAAATGAGATACTGCAACTTTTAGTAGAAGTTACAATCACTAATTGTACCAAGTTACTTGGAATGCAACTAAAAGTCATTATGATGACCGAATCTAAACATTCAACATATTGTTCATTCATATACATATACATATATTATCTTCTATTCAACTAAAAGTAATTAAATAAGAAATTTTGGATACAATTTTCAATCAAATTTCATCTTTTCATTTGGGAAATACCTCTTCAGAAATGCCTATTACTAACTTACCTATCCATAATGTAGGCTTATGGCCATAACATTAAAATGCCAATTCTCGTACAATCAAAAAAACTTAAGCAATGTTGAAGCTGGTCAGTACTTAGATGGGTAACATTTGTGCTGTAGTGGATAACAGCTCAGAAATGGAAATCAGAGAGCTGAGTTCCAATTCCAGTCAAGTTCGTTATATTTACTTACACTCAAATGCCCTTTGGAAAGGTATGAATCCCCCCTTCCTCCACCAGCTATGAGCTAATTAGTAGGACTTGTATCAGTAGATCTCAAAAAAAAATTCTTAAGAAAAAATATTTTTCAAAAAGGTTGATAAAATCATAAAAAAACAAAGCAATCAATCAATAGATATAACGTAATCAAATTTATATATGTAGCAAAAAAGTTCATATAAAGCAAGGGGACACAAAATCGTTGATATTGACCTCTGGAAGTTGATAGGATTATTTGAGAGTCAATAAATGTCTGGAAGTCAAAATGGGGTCAATAAACAGCAGGACATTGATTAAATTTTTTGACCAAAAACTGACATTTGTATAAATCAGTAAATAGAAAAAAAAAAAAATTATTCAATAAAACACAATTTGCTGATACACATTGCTGATTTATATATAACTAGTTAAGTCCCTGTCATTTTGCTGTTAGCAAAATGATTCAATTTCAAATTTATACTATCTATTTAAAACACTACCTTTTAATATAAAATACATTCAGTTTAAATACAAAGAATTTTTTAATCAAAAAGTTAACTTTCCCTGTCTATTTTCATATTTTTCATATGGAGAAAATTATTGAAATTTAAATAATTTGTTTTGAAATTCTTTATTTAATTTTTTGTGCTATTTTCCTAAATTTAAATTTCTATCCTTAAGTAAAAAATTATTATTGAAAAGTTTTTTTGTACCTGCCTGGGGATCAAGAATTTGATGGAGGCATCAATTTGGGGACTGCTAGTATAAAGTATTAATATTAAATCTGATGTCTTTCATTATTTTAAAAGAACTGATTAAACACTGTATACACAAAGAGATTGTTGTCAAATAATCAAACATTATTTTCAATCTGGTCTGGTGCTTTGGGAAGTGCAACAGAAGAAACTATTAGCATAGAACTTACAGTTACATCTCGCTATTTCAACTATAAAATGATGAGACCTAGCTGCTAATCTAGTACTGCACTTAAATTCATAAAGTTCATCCTTCTCTGAGAGAGAAAGAGATTTCTGATTTGGTAAAAGGACCTTTTCAGATTTTAATTCTTGAAAAGTTTCAAGACAAAAGAAAAATTATTTTTCTATTGATAAATATCCATCCATAACTTCTAACATTTTTGTGCTGTCAAGTATTTTTTTCTTTTTGTACACTAGATGAAATATTGCATTACTTATTGATGTAATGAATATGCATACACCTGGGTTCCCCCTCACAGTAATATGATTGGCTGGTGTCAGCCATAAATACAGACTGATGTGGAGGTACAGGAGGATGCCTATGGACTACACCTATTGTCTTCTCCTATTGCTTACCACTACGAGGGATTGCTACCCAAATACACAATAACACACATATACAGAGACAATTTATCCATTGCACACTATATATAGGCACTTCTAGAGACTCTAAAGAAATTTCAGTTGATGAATAGCTACACTTGGTATATAACTAAACATCTTTTTTGTCTAAGACAAGCCATCAACTTTAAAACAGAAAGCATGGTTGTCAGGAAGAGAAAAGCCTCAGATGTGAACTATGACTTAGATATCAACATCAAATAAGTACAGAAGTTTAAATATCTGAGAATAGAGGATGAAAAATGTGACACTGAAACCTGAATGTACATAGGATTAACAAAAGATGCTTTCTAAAAACTAAGCAAACTACTAAGAAACAGGAAAATTTCATTAGAAACAAAGAAAACAGTGCTGAATTGCCATGTGATATCAATCCTCTTGTATAGCATTAAATGTTGGAAAATCTCCCCACAGTTGAAGAAAGTGGAAGCAACAAAAATGTGGTTCTACAGAAGAATATTGAGAATTTCATGGTCAGAGTGAGGAAGCAACAAGGAAGTGGTAACAAAAAGAACACTTAGAATCACAAAGAGACAACTGAAATTTCTTGGACACATAAGAAGGAATGAAGGCTTCGAAAACTTAACTCTCACAGGGGCAAGATAGATAGAAGGCGGCAAGGGGCTACCTACTTGATGAGCTCGTGTGAATGGACGACTGACTGGAGGTGGAATGCAGAGATATGCTGTTATGGCCATAAGGGATAGGAAGTTGTGGAAAGACATGATCGTCCACATCCAAAAGGGACACAGCACATAAAAGAACCATTCCCCAGGTGGTGGGATGTTTTCCTTTTAAGGTTGGACTTTTGGTGCATATAACACTCATACATATTTGCACGACTGGAGAATGTATTGTTGACATATCAACTTCGTCTTTTAAGAAAAAAAGAAGTGATACTACCCCACACACATTTTAATTACAGACTAAAATTTAACTTGTTAGGTAATTAACTAAAAACTAAATAATTAGATTAAACTAGAAAAATATTATTATTGTATGTAAAACTATTTTATCTTGTTACTTTTTAAAATTTTTTACAAAGATGTGCATTTTCCCTTCAATTTTAAACACAAAAAACAATTGTCCTTGATCTTTATTGTCCGCATACAACCCAGTTTATTTTTCTCTGTGTTTTAAACGAATCTACCAAACACTGATTTGCCTCCGTTACATACAGCCATAACTTTTTGAAACAGACTCATATTCTGAACCTTTAAAAAATTTTGAAACAAGTCATGAGATTTTGGAAAGCAATGTATTCTGAATATAAAATGAAATATGTGGTTTAACAAGTACTGAATTATAATTCATTTTTTTACTTACAGAAAAAAACAGTTGAAATAAATTATACTGCATTTCTAACTTTATTTTTCGTTTTTTTTTTATTTCGAATGTATGGCTTCACTTTTCAAATGGTAAGGAAAATGAAAAACCGGGGATACGAGTCTATTTCAAAAGACATACCTGATAAGGGAATTAGATCAATATTGTTTGGCATGCAAGATTTATTTTAAAATGCGGAAAATCAGTTTTTCAAATTTCATAAGCAATTGAAGACTTTTTAAAGAAAATCACATGTAAAAGGAAATGCAGGTCGCCAAAGGATGATGATAAAAAGGCAAACTTTACTTTTACCCGCTACAAAGAATAGGAAGTTGTGGAGAGCCATAATTGCTCAAGCCATGAAGGAACACGGCACATAAATGACAATGATGGAGGAGATGCGACAAGTTGATATATCTGATAGTAATAGAAAAATAAATAAAATATAAATTCACAGAAGGAAAATGTGTAAATAAGGTTGAACTCCCTCCTCTTGTCCCAACGTTGGGTGGCGACCGATTTTTCGGTACATGTAAAATACTGTGGTCCGTGCTGAAATGTATATGACGTCATAAAAACATGTGAATTCACACTCTGCTGGCAGACAATGTCTCTTAAATTCTTTTCAGTACACCAACATTTCTATCTTCATGAAAATAAAAATCCCGCAATAGTTGAAAAAGAGAAGGAGCTACGTTTAATCAAGTCTAATTAACGAGTTTGTGCACATATTTTATTTCCACACGAGGGCTTCGGCAGTCAGAGATCTTAGACAAGAAGTTCTTTACTTTCATAACCATGTATATTATATGGAATGCAATCCGTCTTATTTGTAAAAAAAAAAAAAAAATTGTTTACAACAGCAGCACAGATTTAAATGTTGTAATGTTGTCAAATGTAAAAAACTTATCACAACAATTAATCTGTTTTTAATCGCTACATAGAAACTGGTGAGTAGCCCGAACTGTGAAGTTGGTAGGGTAGTAAATCAATCTGAGGTCGCAGCAAGTTGAAAAAAATATATCGATTTTAAATCGAGACAAAAAAATCTAATGAATCTATTTTTGTTTACTCTGGGATCAATATTTAGTTTGCAAACAATACTAAATTACTTCTTTTAAAAAAATGACTAATTAGGGTCCAATGAAAAGTTTATAGCAACACGACTCAACCATACGAAAGTTGTTTTTTTTTAAGGGGTGGGGGAGAAATAAAACAAAAACTATTTATTTACTTATGTTTTCTTCCGCTCTTAGGATTTTAGATAAATAAATTAAATAGGACTAGTCACTAACTGAATAAGTAGTGATAGTTAATAATAATATTCTAATAATAAATTCTATAAATTAAATATGTACAGAGGTGATGGTCTTTTACAAGTGATGAGATGACACTTAGAAAAAATTCATCACTCCCCGGTAGTGTTAAACTGTAAAAGTAAAGTGATGATTTTTTTTTTATATTATAAAAAAAATAGAAAAGAAAACATTTAAAACAATGAAGAAGCGGTTATCTTTGTTACACGTAACAAGAATGTCATAAAAAACATTGCTAGTCTCTAAGTCTGCTAAGAAGAGTGATGGCAAATTTTTCTTGGATTTGGATTTTATCGGGTATTTTTATTTTATTCTTTATCTATTTTGGAAATAAGACTTGAAGTGGTAATTAGTTTCAATGACCGATTTGATATGATGAAACTTTTTCTTTTTTTTTTTTTTTTTTTTTTTTTTTATATATAGAATAAATAAATAAAAACTGATTTAAACGGGTGAAACTTTTCGACTTACCGAGTATAGCTGTTTGTTGTTCTTTGGACTCTGACGAAAGTACAGCTGCAACTCCAATGAATTCCTTTTCGATTGCAAACATTACAAAGGCATTCGCTGAAGCCACAAGAGGTTCACAGAAAGCCACACACCGACCTTGATTTATAGGGGTTGGTTTGTTCTTAAAAGTCTTAATACTTGAGATAAGACAACTAGCCGTAGCAGTCAAACTCTTCACACAGTGTTTAAACTGGTCCTGGTCAGCACGGTCCTTGGTCTGTTCACTGGCGTGCCGACAAATATCGGTCATTATGGCCAAATTCTTGGACAATGTACTACATATCTGGACCAACACTTGAGGGTTTAGTTCGTCAGTTTTTGATTTTTTTATTCTAGTGCAAGCAAGCCGGGCCTCAAGGCATGCTCTGCTGGCCTGGTAACGGTCAACTAATCCTGGAATAGCCGGAGTTGTCCCTTCATGATTTACTGCTACTAAATAAGCCGAGTGTCCAGAATTCTCCGTAAGATCCGTGACAATATCAGCCAGTGTGTGTATATGGTTCGGCATGTCTGCCCATTTAGTGTTGAGGTCCGATGAAAGCATACTGCTGCTACTACTGGCCATGCTTCCACCATCACCTAATTTCGGACAACTGACCAGAGACGAAGATAAGTTTTTGAGAAGTAGCAATAGAGATTGGGTTTTAAGAAGAGCTCCATCTCGACACCTGGTGAAGGTGACGGAGTTCGAAGCCAGAGGCTGGTTGCTGTTACCACTTACACAGTTTGGATTATCTTTGAAAACTGGTCGAGCATCACAAGAAAGAAGCAAGAGATCAGCAACCCCTTGCATTTTCATTTGGCTAAGTTCGCAAGCAACTACCACGGCACGATCATTGTCCACATTCATCCCCTTTTTTACATCACCTTGGACAACGCCAACAATACGATCAACAAGCATCTAACTCTTTGGGACTTTTTTTTGTGTATATTGTTATCAATACTACTTCTCTCTCTGATGAATAGTACTTGCTAGAATAGGCTAAGGAGTAGAGGCAAGTAGTACAAGTCAGAATTTAGAGCAGGGTAAAAAACATTAAGCAGTGGAACAATGAAAAAGATGAAGAGAAACAGTGTCACTGTTAAAAAATTACTCGAAACTAGAAATTACCCAATTGATGGAATTGTCAGAAAATATTTTTTTTTTAATTATTTCATGAAAAAGCATCAATAACTCAATCCTTTGGGTAGGGGATTCCTAAGGGTTTTTTTTCTTTCCTCATTCATAAGCTGAAGAATGCATCCGATTCCTCCGATTTTTGTATTGAATTATTCTTGATTTTTAAACCGTTTTTCTGTCGCAATTAAAAAGGAAAACACGTTGTTTTAATTCTTTCGTTGGTTCAGTAATTAAAATTTCAGTTATAATCCGCTCCTAAAAGAGGAGTGAGTGATGAATAAAATTAAGTGTTACTGTTATGAATGGTAGTAAGGAAGAAAGGATGAGAAAGTAAAACAGTTGGGCGTTAAGAACTCAAATGGGATAGAACGACAAGAATAGTGAATGAAAGAACGAATAAATTATTACACGAAGCACGTTTTTCACTGCTTTCACGCATACACACACAATTCAAGGTTGAATTAATACGTAGAGAAAAAGGTGTATAGTATTTTTTAATGTAGTGATTAATGTTGATTTGACGTTGTTGTTGTCATGTATAAGTAGTTAAACCAAAAAGCTGAGGCTTCTTTATTTGTGATAAAGAGAAGCGCCAATGATGACGAACGTGATGTGCTGCTTGTATTTTTTTAAAATACCAGTTGATGTTGTTGAGTGTCTTAGTTTTGGCAAAACCGTTTCTAGCCTGTTTTTACCCGTATATTGAGTTGCATAACGATAAACTGTTCTTTCTTCCCCCAAGAAAAAAACTGTAACTTCATTCTGCCCATCGCTTTGTTTAATAAAGGAATTTTCTTTGTGAAGGAAGCTGAGTGTCAATCAACAGTAAACACATATTGGTACCAATGAAAAATTATGAATATTTTTCAAAAATAATATTTCCTTTGTCTCTTTTTTTTTTCGTAACTATGGATGTTTATGTTAATCAGTAGGTTATTTTCTTATATTATTTTTACTTATTTCAAGACCTTGTTTTTTTAAAAAGTTAAAACACTGAAATCAACCATAAATATTTTGATTTAGGGTCATTTTTCAACAATTGCCTCTAGAGTAGAGTACATATCATAACACAGTTAAAAAATCTTAAATCTTTTATAATAAACGATAAAGCTTTTTGTCGCCAATTATCGATTTCTTTTTTTTTCTCCTTAAATAAATTTAGGAGCAACCCAGGACGATGATGCTGTGACCATGTTAGTTGATAAAGTTATCCGATTCCTCCCCAGCCCATGACGCCTTTTTTTTTCTCTTGTTATTATTTGTTGATAATGTAGGTGGTGGTGTTGTGTGCACTGTTTATGTGTGTGTCTGTCCGTCGGTCGGTCGGGCTTGGTGTATGCCAATCCCCCACTCGCTCGGTCGGCCGTCCTCCCAACATAAAAATCAACGGCAGCTGTCGTTGTCACATGTCGATTTACCACCACCGCCGCCACCATTACAGTGACGTCATATCTCGTCAATAACTTCGAGATTGCACGAGACTTGATTCTCCCTCCACCATTATCGAGATTTTTTAAATAAAATTTGCAATTTAACATTCATTTACTTTTTTTAAACATCCAAAAACTTAATTTTTTTTTCCAATTAGTACATTAGTCTATTTTTTTTTAATTATTATCTCTCCTACATTATTCGATCGTAGTTTCATTTTTTACTAGGTTACCGATGCATTTTTTAACATTTATTTTAATTCAGAATTACTTTATTCAAATAGAGACTTTTGTAAATAAAACTTTTTCAATAACTGTTTAATATTTTTAATCGCTTTTGAAGTAGAAATTTTGCAGTATAGAAAAATGTACGTCCATCGCTTGTAGTTAAGAAGCCTTCCGAGTTAAGAAATAGTTCGAGCGAACTTATATTCTTGACGAAAAATATTTTCATATAACATTTTTTTTCTGAAATTGAATATACGTGAAATAATAATAAAGTATTCTTTATTAACCCTGAACTCAAATGATCACATTAGTCATAAAACAGCAATCGAAGACCTTGAAATTCGAGTGGTGTTCACAAGTGAAATGTAAAGGCGCGTGAATACTTTAGCGAATGATTGCTGTGATTAGGTTGGTTTCCGGAACATGGTAAAGCTTACTTCGGAGACGATTGTTAAGTGGATTAGAGAACATTTAGGAAAAAATCCCGAAAATTGCTGGTCATATTTGAAGTTGTAGTGATAAAATTCCGGTAAGTGTTTGTGACGATTTTTGATGTGTTTACCAAAATGTTGTGCTGGGGAAACGGAAGTGAAGTAGATTAATGTCCTTTTCCGTTTTAAACACATGCAACTTCCGTTGCTTTTGCATAGCTTCGCAATGGCCGTCTCTTATGATTTTGGACATCGCCCGCCACAAATTCACACTGTTTATTGAATTTAACTCTCAATTATCGCTTCCTATTTACTTATATATCATTCGTTCTATTCTACCTCTTAACAGACAATTCAGTATGAAAGTTGAAAATGTCTTCTTCGCCTTTGTTCTAATACTTAAAATCTTACCGACTCCAGTGAAATACCTTGTAAAAATACCTCACATATTTTTTTACCTGACAACAAGCAGTTACATAATTGTTTTTATTTTTGTCTTATTACCGCTTTACTTATTTATGTTTATTTACTAGTTTGTCTAGGCTATTCATATAATATTCACTATATTTTGTAAGATGATTCCATAGTTTTAAAGGTTATTCTCTTTCTTCCCTACATTTTGGAGGGAGCCATATTGCACCAAGATCTTCCACATGCGACACACTATGCCTTAATATTTTCATTTTGGTTAAAATTCTGAAATATTTCCCATCTCTAAAGTAATGACCCACTTAGTTTGTAATACTAATTACAATAGCTGGAATACTTTATGATTATGAACGATGTACCAATGCTCAATCGTGTAAAAACTTACTAATGTAGTTTTTTTTTCTGTTTTCCCCCCTTTAGTTCATTTTCATTAACTGTTTTTTTGGGTTTTTTTACTTACATTTTTTTTCATGGTCCTCCCTTTCACCAAGTTCAGACTTGTCTCGGAAATTTGTTTTTAAGTATGTAATTTTTAAAACATTCTTTATATTTAATAGTTTTAAATCTTTTCTGCTGTCTTGATTTTTATTTAATTTATTAGTAAATATTTAAAAAAATTTAAACTTTAGCTTTTTTCCCCTTATGATGCGGATGTATTGACTATTTTCATTAGAAATACTCAAATCAATTTAATTTTATTTATTCTTAATTCTCACTTTAGTGTCTATTTGAAAAATAAAGTTATTTATGTCATTTTTAAAAGTTTGATCAAAGATCATTACATTCTTGAAATATTTCTCGTTTTTCTGGGTGGGGTACTAGTCGCTTGAAGATCTAAGTGATTACTGACTAGTGGCTACTACTTAAACTGCTTTCGTGGACAATCACGAAAAAATATTTTATTCTTAATTTGTTAACTATGCATTTAAAGGTACAGTAACCATTCTGATTCGGCTTTTTTAACTCTCAAGTTTGGGTCAACAACACTAATTTTCTCGCTTCAAAACTTCTTTCCATACACCATTATGAAAATTTACGTTCGTTGCGTGATTGTTTCATAGTTGATTGTTATTTGTGTTGCGTTTGATCGTAATGGTTCATTTAAGGCTAAGCGTAGCGATTTTAATTCCTATTATTCTTTGAGTTTTTCATACTAAATATTTTTCTGCAAAAATCTTATTTTGAATTATGATTGATATATTTTTTTTTTTAACTAGCTAAACAAATTTCGCATACCAAACTCTGGATTACCTCCCTTAGATTTCTTTAATTAGCCTCATATTCAGATCTCTCCTTTGGGTTTGAAACATCATGCAGAGAAATAAAACGGAAAAAATAGAAGGTACAAAAAAAATCAAAGTACTACTGACAATGAATTATTCCCATCGTATACGAAGGAATGTTTATGGAGAAAAAAATGTTCGCAGAAGTCGATTCTTTTCATGATTTGACCTCATTATCCCATATGTATTTTTTCTCTTCACGGAGATTATATTTCAGTTTCTATTTATGGAATAATAGTAATTAAAATAAATTATATTGCATTCTGGACGTTATTTTCGTTTCAGATGTATGACTTTTCAACTCCAAAAGAAGGTACCCCATTCGAGAAGGGTTAAAGTAAAGAAATGTAAAGGAGGTAATTCAGTGACAGTATGCAAAAATTGTTTAGAGCGTTAAACTCGACAATATGATTAAAGTCATTAGTGTAGACTGTAGAGAATAAGGATCTATTTTTACCTTGTTCACTCATTTGATAAATTATATATCCGAAATGATTAAAAAAAATCTGTATTTCTGTGTGTGAGGGAGAGAGCCCTTTAAAATAAACTTAATATTTTGCTCATAAAAAGCTCGTTTTTTGTCTGTAGTTACATCTATCCAGTTCAAAATCATTTCAAATGTATTTTTAATTTGTCAGATATTTGTAACTTTTTACTGTACAAGAGTTGTCTCTTGTTCTGCTAACAGATGGTGGAAATATCTATGTGAGAACGGTGGACTATATTGTTTATGAAATGACCAAATCCGTGAAATGACAGTACAACAATAATTGGAAAATAATATATTTTTAAATGTTTACATGAAAAATTACTTGAAATAGCATGGAGAGATGACCGTTGTAGTATATATGCAAAGAGCTCATTGGTTCTTTTAAATAAAATGTATCATTAAAAAGCCATTTAGAGTTTTCCTAGTTGAAACATGGGATTGTGAATGCAAAGAAATAAAAACCTAGTCTAAAGAAACAATTTTTATTAATTCTTGAAAACATTTTATTGGATTGGCAACTAAGTTCCTGCTGGTTTTTTTTTTTTTTTTTTTTTGGTTTTTTAATTTAAATTTTTTTTTTTTTTAAAGGTTTAATAAAAAAAATAACTAATTAATCAATAATGTATTCTCCCTTGTTTACAACTTCTTCCCAACATTCAACAAGATTTCCAATACCTCATTGGTAGAAATTTTGTTTTGACTTGAAAAATTCATCCAATCAAGCTCTCAGTTCTCCATCACTATTAAACGAAATTCTGTACATAGCATTTGAAAGAGATCAAAAGAGGTGGAAATCCGTTGGTGCCAAACCAAATTAGGAGAGTACAGTGATGTGGCAGCACTTAACAGCCATGCATTTGAATGGCTTCCTTGGTCATATTGGCGATATGAGGGCAGGCATCGTCATGCAACAAAAGAACTCCATGCTGCCTTGAATAACTTTTGAGTTGTTCCATCTGTTGAACATTAGTTCTACATTGACCATTTGGTTCTGTTAATAATAGTTTTGTCTATATTATCAGAAATACTATCTAGCATGCAACAGTCATAAGAGGAAGGGGAATGGTAGGGAAAGAAGAAATAGCTGACTGAGTTAAGTAGAGAGACCTGTAAGAATCGTCTGTAGATTCAAGAGAGAGTTCCCTAGCCAGTGGGAGATGTTCACAGACATAAACTCCCAGGCCATGCATGTGGACATTAGAGACTAGAGAGAGGAAAATAGCCAGGAATCGAGAAATTCAAGGAGGGGATGGCAGAGTTGAGATTAGTTTTTCAGAAAGCTAAGATGTCCAGAGACTTTTTGAAGAGGAACAATTCCACACAGCAGAAGTTGGTAAGAATACCAAGAATGTTGGAGAAAGAAAGGGTGAGGGATTTAGGTCTTTTTTGTTGAGCTGGTTTAGTTTTATATCTTTAGTTGCTTATATTCATGGTGTGTTAAATTGGTAAGGAAAAGGCCTAGGGTAGTAGTAGCAATCGATTGTTTAATGTAACATGCAGGAAGGGAACTGGCACAGACTGCAACTTGGTGTTACCCACCGGAGATGTTTGCAGGAACACCCTTCTATGTGTAACTTGCCACTGCATAAATCTCAATATTATGTGCCTTGATCAAAGCAGCCTCTTTAGACGCTATGCAAGAGTTCGGCCACCTAACTACCAGTTGGGAAGCATCATCCAGAAAATTGCTAGCCCAGTACCCTCAGTATAAAGAGACATTGACACTATCCATGCATATCACAAAAAATTAATGACAGCACCACTATTAATGCCTAAAGAAAGGAACCAGAAACCCCTTCCTAAACAAGGGATGATACTTCTGTCCAAGAGAAGTGGGAGGAGTATGGACCGGGCTATAGGAAAGCTTTTCTACTCCTATTTTGATAACAATATCATCTAACCCATACAAATTAATACTGAATCAGTGGCAGTCACTTATTTCCCTTCCTGCCAAAGTGTATCTAGCCATTAGGTAGTATTTAAGTTTTTTAAATTTCTACTTGGGGAACACGTTTCTGTTTGAAATGCTGTCACTGTTGATTAAACAATACTTGTTTTAACAATTTAGATTCTTAAAGCTTCTGCTTATAACTAATATAAACATTATTCTGTAGACAAAAATGAATTTCTCAATTTCATAAAATTAAAAAGTGAGGGTAACGGAAAAAAATTTCAAAATTTCTTTTTTTTTTTTTTTTTTTTATGCATGTCTAAAATAATTTCATTCATTTGTCATGAAAGTTTCATTAAAATCCAACAATTATTTGATTTTTGCAAGAATTTCAAAATCAATGTGTTTTACACTGCAAAATGACACTAAAATTTCCTATACTAATTTATGATCACCCACTGACACAAGAAAAACAAGGTTTTAACCAAAATTTTGAAGGTTCTAAAAAGGATTAAAAAAAATAATTTAATAATCAAAAAAATCCTTTTGGTCTTTCCTCTTAATAATAATAATAAAGATTTTGGCAATAAAACTTTATTTTTATTAAGTTTTGATAAATTTTTTTTCATTGTATATGCTCATATTTTAGGAAATCTTTGGAGGTGTACCTATATATAACATTTTCAATATCTATGTCAGCTTTCTTAATATTTAAAAAAAAAAATTTGTTCTATTTAAGAATAACACATGGTATAGTGTTCTAAGCATTAAATTAGTGATGCTTTCTTTAGCAAGCTGAGTTTCATTGTTTCTAGTTTCAAATTCTTACCTGTCTTACTGTTGATAAATGTTCAATGATTCTCAAATTGTTTTCAAGAATCATAACTAATTAATATGAGCCTGTTTGGTGGGTAAAATAGTTGTATATTTCCTGCCAATGCTCAGTGTTTGAAGCTATAAAAACACAGTATACTCCTTTTCTAGACCAAAAACCTCTCCTCAATTAGAAGATTTGTTAAACACAATCTCCCTAAATCCACTTCCTGGTGTGTTTTTTTTTTTTTTTTTTTTTTTTTTTTTACATCTTATCAACCTTTTGCAGGTTATTTAAAGGCAGAATTTTTTTTTTTATTGAAATAACGATTTACTGATGATTCCAAGTCCTCTTTCCTCATTATGAGGCCTCAAAATTTCAGCTCTCATTCTTTCTGATGTTAAGTGTATGTCCCTTTTGTTTCCATTTTCTTTAAAGCTTTGTCATTGTTTACATGTTCAGTTCAGTATTCTCAGCATATTTCTGTAGAACCACATTTCGGTTACTTCAAGAAATTGTCCAGCATTCGCTGCCATAGAGAAGGACTGGTATTACATAAAAGTTCAGTAGTCTTTGTTTTTTAATTCCATGCCATTACTGCAGATAATGAACCATTTTGTTTTATGAGGAAAGATGGAAGAAAAAGATATTTTGGTTTTAGTGAGAAAAAGAAAGCATGCATAATAAGAGACAGGGATGATAGAGGGGGCAATAATGCTCTGATGCAGTTAACTTCTGCTTCAGAAGACCATATCAGTCTTCAACCTTCCTTCGTACCCTCTTCTTTAAATAATGATTTGCATTCAAACATTGTTATTGCAACATTTTGTTACCCTCAAATATTTGATGTTGCAATAGGGCAGTGGTTCCCAAACTTTTTTTTTTATCTGGGCCACACTTTCAAAATGAAAATTTGCTTGCACCTCACCAAATTTTATATGATAAAAAGTACATTTAAAAATAGAAAAGATAAGGTTAAAGGGAAATAACTGGATTCGCAGTCAGAACATTATCATTGATAACTCTCTTCAATTTGTGGACCCTAGTTACTATGTTCTTAATAGTTTATATAATACAAAAATATCACAATTCTAAAATTGCTCAATAATTATTTATAACTGTTTATACTGGGACTCATGCATGCAAGTAATACATAATAATATTTTAAATTTTGAAACCATATTTATTTTTGGCATATAAATTTTTGGAAACCACTGCAATAAGGGAATATCCACAGGTATTTTATAGTCATGGAACGCACAAGGAGCTTCTTCAGTTCTTAAAGAATTATGCTTCATCAGAAACTTCAAATAGGAAAACCACAAGTACTGCTCATTCATATTATTGCTATAAAATTGTTACTAAAGTGATAAGCAGATTTCAATTCAAGATTAGTGTTGTTGACTACTACTCATTGAGTGACTATTTGAAAATATCAGTTTCTTTACTTATACAACTTGTGTATTACAGAATTTATATTTAGGAACTTGATAACCTAAGATACATTTTTAAAATTCTGCACTGTGAATATATGGTAATGTACCTTCATATTCCATTGGTGAGATGTAAGTTCCACTCATGCAGCTTCTTCCTGCTGCTTTGTGGAACCAACTTTCAAGAAGTTACTTCCCTGATAAATACAATCTTAAACTGTTCAAGTCTGAGGTCAACCACTAACTTCCCCATAAACTGTGCATTTTACTTTTTAACCCTCCACCATGTGGCTCTTGAATCTTGTACAGAGTGAACATGATTGAAAAAAAAAAAAAAAAAAAACTTTTTGTTTAGCCACTGCTTATATTTCTCATAACCCTATCTCACTATTGATTACTTTTTATGTGGCTGGGATTATTTTCAGTTTCTTTTGTCATCAAATAATTAATGGTCTGCCCTACCTTAAGCTATATATTCAAGTTACATGGTGGTTATCTTCCATAAATGATCAATTATATTGACACTTACTGTGAACCACCATAAAACAACTGAATAAATTAGAGGAAAAGTATTCACAAATATGGGACTCAATTGAGTCAAAAAGAGAAGGGGACAAATACAGATAGAATAACCTTGGAACAAAAAAAAGAATAGTAATTGAATCAGTTGACTGTTGAATTAAGAATATTGAAAACAGACATGCTTGAACCTGTTACTTGTGCTTGAAGGGAAGAAAAAAAATAGCTGTTTGTTTGGCTGGCATTTTCAGGTCAAGTGGAAGAAAAAGTACTCACTACCATTTGAAGAAATTTGATAATAATTTATAGCCACCCATCGCTGATCATAGATCTCTTTAAGGTGGTCAATGAGATTCTTAAACACTACACTTAACATCGAAATATGTGTGCCTCCCCCACCATTTTAATGTATGTGACATTCTCAAATGATCACATATAAGAACTGATCAAAAAGTATCACAACTGGTGCTATAAAAAGAAAACTACAACACATATCAATTCGGCATTTAAATCTCCTTCAAAGTATTTCACCGCTGAAGAGAAACACTTTATCCAGTTCCATTTCCATTCATGAAAGCATTTCTGGAAACCCCATTTTTGGGATAGCAGGTAGCTGTCTCATCACATTCTCTTGGATTTCCTTGACATCTTGAAATCTTGTTCCTTTCAAGTGGGATTTGATTTTTGGGAAGGGGAAAAAGTTGGAAGAGGCAAGATCTAGGGAATATGATGGATGCCTGTCTGACCTAGGGGATGTTGTCCTTGACCAAAAACTGCTGCACAAGCCATGGTCACCAATGGAATCTTTGGTGTGGTGAGATGATCACATTTGATATGCTTTCCTTCCAAGCACTGCTATAAACAATGGATATGAGTCACAATGTTATAACAGTGTATACACTTGACAGAGTTCAAGGTCAGTCTGTGCCAAGTGGTTTTACTCTGCATACTTTAATTCCATTACCATAGCAACAGTCCTAATACTTTTGATCAGTCCTCATATTTACACTTACATGATCAATCATTGATTTTTTTTTTTTTTTTTTTTTTTTTTTTTTTTCAACAGTATGTTAACTGTGAGGAAATGTAAGGAATAATTTATTTGTGATAACACTGATGTAAATTTTTAGCCTTTTTTTTTTTTTTTTATCTAGGATCTTTCTCATGAAGTATCATTTTGTATGATTTTTAATTAGAAATATGACATTTTTTATCTACCTATTTATTCTGTGTATTCACATGAAATCTTGTGATTAGAGAAAACATCCAAATATCATTAAAGACAGATGAGGATAATAATCTGCAAAATCTAGCAAATTCATATAATAAAAATATTAAATATTGACTTGTAAAAGTTTATTAACCTTTGCAAATGTGCATTATTCATAAGTATTTCTTACTCTTTCACTGTATATGACAATTTCTCAAAAGCAGTTCTCCATTTCATTTGAGAGTCTTTTAGTTGCTGTCATATCCTGCTATGGCAACACAACCACAAAATTTTAACACATTTTTGTTTGGTGATTAAATCACCTGCAGTAAGAAAAGAGAAAATCTAATAAAAGAGAAAACCTTTTATTAGATGAACAAAGTGCTAAAGGTTAAAAATCTAGTAAACTTAAACAGACTTTATTGGAAAAGATTTTTTTTTCGTATTACAGTCTAGTTCAGTGGTGCTTGATCCTGAGAAGATAGGTAGCTAATTAGCTTAAAACCCGAGTTGTACAGCTTTGATAACTGTCACTCAGTCACCAGGTACATAATCTATATTTGTAACTGAAGGAAGAGTGGATTCAACTGAAATTGAGTTATAAATTTTGGATCAGCTATAATGATCTGGTTTTACATTTAAAATGATTGAAATAGCATTATATTTTCTATGTTATATTTTAGAATGTATAGCAAAGATACAGTGCAATCAGATGTTAATGTATTTTTTTTATAATTGTGAATTAAAGTAGGAAAAATTGAAAAGGCTTCCCTCTCTCAGTTATATATTTTAATTTATTAAAAAATTACAATTGTGTACAATCTTTCTGATTGATTTACACTTTGAGGCTCCAAACTTTCAAAAACCCTGTAATCAATTTATATGATGGATGAAAAATGAGGGCTCAGTAAAATAAAGCAGCACTCTATTTATATGGGCACGCAGGAGTCACCCAAGGTTTACACGTGTTTTGTAAACTTTTGTGGAACATGTGGTTGACCCATTTTACTCAAGTGTTTGAGGATCAATTGCCATATGTTTCCACAAGTGAACAGCAAGGCCTGCTTTACTGCATGTGACCAAGTGACAGGTAAGGCAAAGGGAATAGCATGCTGCCAACTTGCTTTGATATTAGCATACTGTTGTTCAAACCTTTGTATAGATGAGAAGCAGGACAGGCAGCAGCTCCTTTGCTCTGACATTTTGTTTTTCAAGGAAGAAAAGGAGGATGCTACATTGCTTCAGATTGTCTTTGAAATACAAGAGTAGCCTTCCAACCGACCTGCTTTTTTTCTGGTCCAAAAGTAAGTAGGGTAAGTAAGGATAAGAATGGTTAAAATTGTCATGCTCTTGTCAGCTTTGCACACAGTTGGATTGACCAAATTACTTCATGAGTAGAGCTGTAAAACACCTCTGAATGCTCTGGGTTGGAAAATAGTAAGAGAGAGGTTCTGTCCTTTTCAGAAGTGGAGTTATATAATTGCACAGATGACCAAATACCCTTTCATGTCCCTTTTATTACTTGTATCATGGGAAAATGTATATATTTCTTTTATTCTTTATTATTTTATTTATTGACTTCCACAGACATGTAATAGTGATAAGTCGTCATGTAAAAAAATTCTGAAGTTAAAAATGTTGATAGAAATTTTATTTTAAGTTAATTAAACCAGCATCTTTTCTCATCAATTCTTGAAGTAGCTTGGCGGAAATTTATACTAAGCTTTTTTTTTTTTTTTTTTTTTTTTGTACAAATTTAATCTTTTAAATATTTTCCTTACTTTTGAATTATAATTTAAAAAATACTTTAAAGTTATTGTTTCAAGAGTATTTGAAATGTTAAAAAATACTTTTGCACATATCCAACAAAGTTCTGGAGTATTGATATACAATTACATAATGCAAAGACAAGGCTGCCACCAATAGTTTCAGTGATGAACTCCAGAGCTCAATGCATTGTTGGAATGAGAGGTGACAAAGCTATTACAACTAGATTTTTGCACAAGTTTTATTGTTTGAGATGAAACCACATGAGCCCAGTTGGCAGATACTGAGACTAGTCTAATGCCACATTATTTTTTTTTTTTTTTTTTTTTTTTTAGATTAAAAGTCCATAAAAAATATGCCACAGGGTATATACCCTACTGCTTCCCTTCCATCTCTAAGACTGCAAATCCATCCACCTATGGGAGATGAGTGGCCTTTCAAAGAGTCAATAATTTTACCTGGTTCTTCCATGTGCCATATCCCTTCAGGACATATGCAATCATAGCTCTCCACAATTTCCTGTCCTTTGTAGCTCTTAATAAGTCTTATTGTTTTGTTATCTCTCCTAAACTTTATTCTGCCATCAGTTTACTCAAGCTTACTATGTGGGTTATGCATTGCTTCCTTCTAACCTTCAATCTGTCCTGTGAGTATCAATTTTTCTGAGCCTTCTTTCCTCATTATTGCACCCTAGATGCTAAGTATATGTATCCTTTTTGTTTCCATTCTCTCTAAAACTTTGTTGTTGCTCATGTGTTTGGTCTGTGATATTCTCAGCATTGTTCTATAGAACCACATTTCTGTTGCTCCAAGTCTCATCTTCATTTGTGAGGTGATTATCCAGCATTCACTATCATATAGGAGGACTGATGTTCAGTAATGTGGTCATGTTAGTAATGGAAATTATTGTGAATACTTTGATAATGAAATTTGTTGCAATTTATAATTCTGTACAATAGAAAGTTATTGGGCACCTTGACATTCCATAATGGTTAGCAAGTTTGTCTTACTAGATCCATTACAATTAAGTAGTGGGTTCAATTCTCACTGGATGCTCCATACTTTCGGCCTTATGCCACATCTAAGCTACATTTAGTAAATCACTATAGAATAGAAAGTTATTGATAGCTTTTCAGTTTCCTTTATTGTCCATTAAAAACAAAGTTGGTAACCATTTAACTTCATCAATTTTTAGCTGAAGAGACATATGCTAACAAGCCTACAGAACATCATTTTTAGAATAGCCAATTCATTCAATCTATTTATCCTTTGTTAATAAGTTTGTGCAGTTTGATTAACCTTGTTTAGAGCCATTAATTGCATAAAATGACTAAACCTCCTTGTCTATCACCTGAGACTCAATCCTCCTAAATTAATGTATTCATTGTTTTAAAATGTTCATAATATGTATCAGTTGGTTAATTTGTTCTTCTCTTGTTCATGACACACAGTCCATAAAAATGATAGTTTATGACAGAGATTAGTGTCATTTATTCTTGTGCTGTTCAACTTTTATTAAAAGATCATTTGTAACAACTTCTCTAGTCTCTCCATGATGTTTCTTGTATAAATAAAATATTTAAGGTTTACACAGTACAATTATTTCTGTGTCTGTAAAAAAAATAAATAATGCAATTAACTATTTCTCTTGTATTTTTTTTTCATCAATCTAAACACTAATTATACAGACTTAGTAGCTTTTATAATCTAATAGAAAACCCACTAATCTATAGCTATTTACTAAGCTTTGTTTGGCACAAGGTCACATTGAGGTTCAAATTAACTACATTAGCTAATTGGGCTGTGAGACAAATCCTTGCACCAAAGTTAAGCAACGTTGATCCTAGATGGGTGACCGTTTGAGAATACCAGGTGTTGTAAGGTTGGATGTGCAGCTGGTATAATGGCTTAGAATTATTTATTGGAGAAGTGAATTCCAATTCCAGTTGGGTTCATTATATTCACTTACATGGAAATACCCATGGGAAGGATATGAATCCACATCTTCTCCTCCAGCTCTGAGTTTTAATTAGACTTGTATCACTAACATTTTTTTAATCATTTCATCCCAAGCAAGGTGGCAATGCCACTAGAACAGAGGGAGCGAAAGTGAAAGACAGTGTTCATACAGCTCCTGGAAACCTTGAAAAGTCCTAGAAAATTGACAGGGCCTTTTCCAGTGTTGGAATTTTCTAAATTCATGAAAATCAAAATGCCAAATCCCAGAAATCTGGCATTTTTGCAAACTAAAATTGTCCTTTATGAAAAAAACTGTTTTTAGTTTGGCAATTATTATGAATGATGGTTTGTTTCCTTGATTAGAATTAGGTCATGACCTTGAAGTTACTTCTGTATTTTCTCATCTAGATGGGGAGAAAGAATGTGAAGGCGTATCTTCTAGCTGCTACCTTCACTCAACAAGAAAAAGAGAAAAGCAAAGATAAAAGGCATCTTATTGTGAAGTCCAGTGCCATACAAGGATCTGCAGAGGACAAATCCATAGAGATATCAAAATTGGAAGAGGAGCTGAATGCTAAACTAGATGAAATTAAAAAAAAAATGTCAATATCATTGTTCTGTGCCATGTGCAACAAAACCTATGAGTAGTAGGGATACCTAACATGTGTAGTCTTTTTGGGAAAATATCTATTTGTAGTTCTGTTCATTAAAACCATTATACTTCATAGGAAATTTTTGTGACATTCACAAACCATGAGTAGTCTAGATAGCTGAAATGTGTAGCAGTAAGAATTAAAGTGAGTAATTCAAAATTTTCAAATGTAGGAGAACTCCAAATTGTGTAGAATGCTACACAAAGTGTAACATAAGCAGGTCTGTATTCAGTTGTGTTTTAGCCTTCAACACTTAGATTTCTGCTTTCAACTGATCCATGTGATGTAAGTTATTGGAACCAGTTGTAGCTTTTCTTTGATCATCTCATCTGTCAAACTATTTGTGTTTCAAAGTGTGTTTTTGTAATTGATTACCATTTACTTCGTGTTTGTGTATACATGCACCAGTTTCAGCCCTTGAAATTTCTTAAGATAGTCCTGGAAAAGTGTCCTTGAAAAGTCCTGGAATTTTTTTTGGGCACAGATATGTGGGGACCCTGGAAAGAGAATGTAAAAATTGAGAATGGGGAGGATTAAGGAAAGGACTAAAAGGAACTCATTCAAGAAAACAGAAAATAGGGATTGACATTGTGCTTAAATTTTTGAAGATTATAAAGAAGCAAGAAATCAAGAGGGAGTTCCACAGGTGGGATATGCAAAAAAAGAAACTGTTACAGTAGAAGTGGCAGTTGCATCTAGCTGGTTCAACAGTAAAACTGAGACTTAGTTGCTAATTAAGTAGCATGCTTAAATTCATGTACTCAGAGCATTGGGGGCAAATGCTCATCAGAACATGAAAATATTTGTAAGAATTTTTTCTACAATCTAAAAATATTTTACTGGCTTCAAGTAATCTGCAAAGGATTGATAAAGTGTAAAAAAAAAAATAAAAAAATAAACCAACCAAACCACTAAAACCTGTGCTTTGAATTCAAAACAGATGAACAATTTACTGCTTTTTTTTTATTATTATTATTTCTTACTTATCTGATAAAAAACATTGACATTCATCTCTAATTGAGTGATTATGCTGTTTCAGAGATATTATCTTTAGCTCAATAAACCTTATGATGATTAGTAAAGATGCATTATTTCATACATGAAAATAATTACCAAATTGTTTTGTAGGATATTATACAAAATTTAGTTTTATCCTCCAGTTCTTCTATGTCCATTCAGTACATTGGTGATCATGGCTCTCCACAATTTCCTGTGCTTTTTAGCTCTTAATAAAATTTGTTTTTTTTTGTCTCTCTTAAATTCTGTTCTGCCACCCATTTAAAAAGCTTGTTAGATTATTCATTATTTTCCTTCATCCCGCTTGTCTTCTATGTCTTGTGAGTGTCAAATTTTCCAAGCACTCTTTACTTGTTATGTGCCCCAGAAATTTCAACTGTCTCTTTCTGATGTTGAATGTATTTTTAATAGTACTCTAACATGTGAGAATCTTCCAAGGCAAAGCATTTTACAAAACAACTAGTTGGACTTTTGGGTCCTCTGAAATCTCTGATCTGGAGTGAGGTAGGCAATTGACATATCCAGTAGGTCACCATTATCTATTGAAACCCATCTCCTGATCGGAATTTCAGATCATGGAAGGATTCACTTAGTTAAATTTTTTATGCATAACCAAGTTCTTGATCAGAACCTTTAACATAAGAGGTCTCTCTGAAAAGTAACAGGACTGGGTGTGCTGTGTGAGTTATGGACAAAAGAGGGATACACAAATTGTATTATCATCTAACATAATATCTTGGGTGTATATAACGAATCTTAGCTTTCTGCAAACATTGCATTTTATTTTTCACATGCTTTTGTGGCAGGACAAATTCTGACCAAGAAAAACCTTGCTGTAGTAGAACAACCTCCCTATTCATCTTGTTCCAAGTTCAAGGGAATCTGTTTTGAAGGTGTGGAGCCCATCAAGATGGTTGTAACAATGGGGGTGGGGGTCACCGAAGAAGAATCCTTCCAGCAGTGCATTGAAGCATGTCAGAGCAGGATGGTAAAGTGCATTAGACTTGACGGAGACTACTTTGATGGAGAAACCATGATGTAGTTGTTTGGAAATGAAATAAACTGTTTGTGACACCATCCCCTTTACTTTTCAGACATACCTCATATAGATTGTAGAATATTTTCCTGCATTAATGAAAGTATAACATTTGAATATAGAAAGGAAGCAACAAGCAGAATGATATAAGAGGTTTAATTTGTAAAAAAAAAAAAAAAAAAAAAAATTGGAAAACTTCCCTGGCTTAGTTTTGGCATAAGACCACAAGAAAAGGGTACCCAATATGGTTCAAACTCATTACTAATCATTTAGAAATCCAGATGGCTAACCATGATACCTTGAGTTTTCCTTGTTATTTACTAAACATAGCTTAGTTTTGGCACAAGGCCACAAGTATGGTGTACCCAGTAAGAATTGAATACCCTACTAATCAGTTTACTGACTATATAACATTACAAAGTGGGAAGAGTTAAAAAGGGACACAACTCTAATATTTTTTCTCTAATCTACTAAAAATAAATTACAATTATCTTAATGGCTAATTTAGCTAAAGAATATTTAAATTGGGAAATGCAAGAGCAGGTATATCTTTTGAAAGAATTCACACATAAAAACACTCATTACACAAGTAGACCATAAACAAGTACATAGAATTTGTTATGTGATGATGGTGTATCTTGAACAGTACCTTTGACATATCAAGTTACTCCAATTTCAATAAAGGGGGTCAGTGAGTATTATTTCATGTGTTATGTAGCTGCTACTTTGTTGCATAGCTGAACACCAGCCAACACCGTTACTAAATATAGCAAAGAAATATTTACATAAATTTCCTAAAATATTCCAACATAATTGATTTAATATGATTAAATAAAAACATTTTATTAAGAAATGTAAAGATGACAATAATAAATGGAATTTATTGAAGATATTGTGTAGAGATGATACCCTGTATTGTTCTCATTATTTGAAATTTGGAATTTTTTCTTTTGTGCTAAGATTTTTTGTATTAGAGATGCATTTTTTATGTATGTATATTGAATTCCAGATATGATTGCTATTACACAATAGTATTATAAAAACTATATAAGTTTCACTTAGACCAGCACAAGGATAAAAAGGAAAGGTATATTATAAAATTAGCAAATTATTTTGTGATAATTTTCCAAGTAGAAAGATTTGAAAATCCTAACCTTTATGGTTGGGCTAGCAACTTTTCAACACTTGCTTGTTGTGAAACATAAATAAACCAAGATGTGAAGCAACCTCTTCAAAAGCTTTTCTTTTTTTTCTTTTTTTTTTTTTTTTTTTCTTTGGTGATTGGCATTAAAAGAACAAGGGTCAATTCAAATCCCTGTGTGCTATTAAATACACATTGGTTTAACGGCCAGATGAGAATTTAAATTAAGGTGCGAGTAATGTCAAATTTACTTCCTATCATACCTGTAACTTAGCAACTTAACCACTATGACTCAGGTAAATTTTCAGGAATGTTTTAATAAAATAAGGCATACACTTATCTAATGTGATTCTTTTGTGTTTTAATAAAGGGAAATTGAAAAAATTCACCATTTCATTTTTGTGGCCATGATTTTTTTTTAATGGTGGGAAAAGTTTAAATGCTTACATTTGTTATGCTTATTTTTGCTATAATTATATGGAAAAACTATAAAATTTTAGATTATAAAAATAAAGAAAAAAATGAAAATAAAACAAACATTAAGTTCCTAAATTGAATATTTCTTTTACTAGTATGTTCAATAGAGTTGTGCATTCTTTGCACCAAGATGTCACCATTTTTTGCTTCTTTTCTCTTTGGGAACTATGGATGCAGTGTCTTTAGTTTGTTCTTTCAGATTTATTTGCAGGCAAATAACTCCAGGAAATGACATGAAACCTCATGAATCCTAGAGTTGCCAATTAGTTATTTAGACTCAATTCATGGATGAATGATGCCTGTTCTATGTGATTTCCTTTTCATCTTGTTATCATTGGAGAGCAGCTGTCCTCTGAGTGACTCCTTCACTCGTCTTGTTCAACTCCTAAAGATCTGTCCATGGAGACCTGGGATGCACAGACTTTTGAGTAGCTTACAGACTGTACTAAAATGCAGGTACTACCAAGGCTTATCTGAAGACTTTCACCATGTATATATAATATATACTTTATCTACAAAAACTATAAAATTTTAGATTAGAAAAATAAAGAAAAAGGAAAAAAAACAAAGTCAGCTTCCTAAATTTAATATTTTTTTAACAGTATATGATATTCCTTGAAGCATTACCTGTTCAATGGAGTTGCACATTCTTTTTCTTTTTTGCCTCTTTTCTCTTTGAAAACTATACATGCAGACATAGCAGCGTCTTCGGTTTGTTCTTCCAGATTTATTTGCAGACAGATACTTGAGGAAATGACGTAACCTCATAAAACCTAGAGTTACCAATTAATTTAGATACAAATCATGAATGAATGGTGCCCATCTTGTTGGAAGAAGTTTAAATCAGTGGTTCTCAACATTTTTTTTTTTTTTTTTGGAAACCCCATAACCATTCAATGAAAAAAAAAGCTAATTTTATTTTTTACTAATAAATAAGTTTAGGAATTGTTTTATAGAAATAGTAAATATATATTTTGAAGTAAAACTAATTTAATGAATATAAACTTGTATTTAACAATTAAATTCTATGAAACTTTTATGTACACTAGTAAAATAATTCATAATAAACAATTTTAAAATATGCAAATAATTAATAAATTAAATAAAAGTGCAGATTTATTCAATGAGATCCCTGTGGTTAATGCTGCTCTTTTTATTTTTATTTTTTTTAATATTTGTCTCTATCAATATCATTGATAGTTGAAGATTCTCACTTTTCACAATGTCTTGTCTTTGATAGTGAGACACACAACTAAAACCTGATTCAACAAGATGATGGAAAAGCAATAATGTAGAGCTGTGCTTTTTTTACAAAGTAGTGGATATATTTTAGAAGTGTTCATTTGTTTTCTATATATTATGCTGCTTCCATCTTTTTTGTGTGAACCCCAGTAATGTTACATGGTTCCCCCACCCAACCCCAGGGAACCACTGGTTTAAATCATCGATTGATGATATCTGCTGATCTCTAATGAATCATCGGTTAATGATGTCCACCATTTAAGTGTTAAAAAGTAATTAATTATGCAGGGCATGATGTAGCAATGCAATTTATCAGTTGTGGCAAATTTACTAAATCTGCATTCTTTTCTTTTTAATGTTAAGTGTATTAAAATATTAAACAAATTCTTTTTCATTTCTACATCTATTAAGCTCATTCTATTTATATATTGTCTTATTTGGTCATCACTAATAAGCAAGTGAGATAATCAGTATAGAAAGGCAGCAAAGTAATTCAAATTCACTGAGACATTAAAACATACTTTTTACTCTCTACAAGGATTTCACTCAAGCTCTTAAATGAGGATTATAAGGCATTAAGAATTTATTTCTAATTCAAGCACTTTAGCTCTTATTACATTCATTTGTGGCTTTTCTAGTTTTATTTAACAATGCATAATAACTTATCCAACTATGCATAAGCATGAGATATATTATTGATGTAGCCATTCTTATTTTGAGTAATCAAGATTCATTGATGCCATGAGACTTTGTGTTGTTTCTTGGCACCAAAAAAGAAAATGGTTATACAATGCACATCCAGTATTTCAGTTATTCTGAAGTAGCCATCCAATTTATTCTAGACAAGAATATTGTATAATTTTAACAATTAGCCCTTTCTACACAAGAATTAAGGCAAAATACCAACATATTTCTGAAATGAGGTATTGTAATTATTTACATTGTTCAGACTCTTGTCCTCATTGTTGTTGCCATATTCATGACATTTCGGTTGTTGTATTCTCCAGCCTTCTTCAGGTGATTGGAATTTCAAACTGAACCCTTTATTTCATCCACCAGGTAGATTGTTCTAGTTCCCCATGCCATGCTCCTTCCAGATATCAATTATCTCCCTTTAACTCAGTTTTTGTTCACTTCAGCTACAGCACATACATTTTGAATTTTGGGGACTTGTAAACCTAATATCACAGTGTTATGAAGTAGAGTAACCTCTGGAATAGAAATTGTCAGGTCAACAGATAGTAGCACAACTGGCATTTGCTGTGGTGTTCTATTTTTATAGCAGTATCTCATTTACATACAATACTACACCTCCTTGAATCAAAATAGCCATATGCCCTTCATTCGTCTTTTTGACTTTTTTAGATTCCCAAGAATAATTAAAAGGTTTTTGTTAGTATGTATCTTGATTTGTTCTTATAGGGGACCTAGGTCAGAGTTCATTTTCCTCTTCTGACTCCTTGTCAGATTTCTGATCATTATCATCCATAGATTGTTCAGTTTCACTACTGGATTCATTAGTCCCCTTGTCCCCCTTCATGTTCTTCACATATTCTTCATCCATTTCTATATCCTTTGGTTCCATTCTGCTTCTGAATTGATCCACATGGGCCAGTACATTTTGTACATTTTTCGTTTATATTGTTGTGTTGTCTTCTTTCTTTACTACAAAGTTCACATTCTCTGGATTAGATTCTTTGTCTTTTTTTTATACCATACACTTTCGCTTGTTGAAAATGACATTGTTATGGAGGCTCTAATCTGTTTACCCATTAATGTGGAGGGACTTTGTAGTCTGCCAGTACATGGAATTGTCCTATAGCTTAACAGTAATCTTGGTAAATAACTCTCTCTATTATCATTAGATGGAAAAAAATGCATTTAGTCCCATTTTCATAGTCTGCACCATTTTTTTCTGTGATTCCATTCAGTTATGGGTGGTAGGGCGGTGTTTTATAGAGGATGTATCCAATTCACTTTAGCCACAAGCACAGACTTTCCTAGCAAAATTCTGGCACATTATTTGAAACCAAAGTGTTAGGCACCCCATTATTTGAAAATATTGTTCTTAATATTTGTTTTACATTGATGGCTTTTCTGTCAGCAACCTTAATTACTTCTGGCCATCCTGAAAATGAGTCCACTAAAAATAAAAATAGCCCCATGCCTTTTAATATAGGCATGATCCAGGTGTACTGGAGCTCATGGTTCTTTACCTTTAGGCCACAAGTGAATTTTGTTTTGCTGAAAGTTCTTTATTTTAGCACATTTTGGTCATCTTTTTACATCTCAAAAATATCCTGGCCATCAACACTTGTAATTTTAATCTCATTTGTGCTACTGTTATACCAGAATGTATATCATCATGTACACCTTTTAGTACTTCTTAAAATTTGTAGGGTATTATTGTGGGGTCTCCATTGCATATTATGCCTTTCTCTTATGCCTTGATTCTTTGTAGGAACTTTTGACCGTTCAAGAATTGCTCCATGTGTTCCTTTTTATTCTGTCTGAAATTCTACTTAACACTGGATCTTGTATGGTTTCCATTGAGACGATTTAGGGATAGCATGTTCATTTCAATCCAGTGCAGTATTTTATCTTCTGAATTTTTTTACTACCGAAATTTAGTCTAGATATCATATACATATTTGGAATAGTTTATGTATTTATTGAAATCAAAAGCCATGAATTTTATAGCCTGTCTTAAAATTCTAGATGTGACTTTTGGTAATTCCTTTGTGGTGTTAAATATAAACTCTAAAGGTTTGTATTCTGACTTTAACAAAAAATTTCATCCTAATAAATAAATTTCAAGCTCTTTCTGTGCTCCATACTCTTGCTAATGTTTCTTTCTCAATATTTGAGTAGTTGGTTTCAGTTGACATTAATTTTCTTGACAGTTACTTTATTGGATGACCTTCTTGAGATAAAATTGTGGCAACTTGTATCCATAGTCAATGTCACTGATTTTTTTTTTTTTTTTTTTTTTTTTTTTAAGCTTTCAAAAGCTTTATTTCACCTTTGAGATCATTTAAATTCTGTATTCTTTTCCCATAATTCTGCAAATTATTCTATTAGGTTGCTGTATCTAAGTAGATATTTGCTATAAAAATTGGTCAATCCCAGAAAGGATTCTAATTCTTTTTTATTTTTTGGTGTAGATACTTCTGATATTTTATTTATCAGTTTATTATCTGGTGAAATTCCTTCTCTAGATTTTTGGTATCCCAAATACAGTGTTTTGTCGCAATTTAATTCACATTTATTACTATTTTTCATCATAACAGAATTTTTTAATTTGTTTAAAACTTGTTCAGATTTTTTTTGTTTTTTTTAATTCCTCTTTACTGTAAGCATATTGTGTTTATATTTGTACCCCACTCCAATAGAACTTCTAGTATCTCATTTACATACAATACTACACTCACAAACTATTGTTTAGCAGAGCTCATATTGATCAGGCATGGCACGTGGAACTAGAACAATCTACTCCAAACAAAATGAAGGAAACGACATAATATTAAAAAAATGTTGTTCTTTTTTGCATGAGCCAGTGGGTCATAAAGTTGTCTAGTAAGCAAAGATGACAATATTCCACTGATCAACAAGATTTTGTGGTTCTTGATATTTTTCTTTTTTTCTGTCTTTTACATGTAAATGCTACTGCTATATTAGGTGCATGCAAATGTTTCCAACATGCATTTTAACTGAAAATGGAATTTCTTTTCTCCCAACCCTGAGTAATACTCGGAAGAGACATTTAGTATGGAATTTAATTATTGTTTATTTTATACCTTAAATCTCTCATGAAATAGAATAAGTTAAGACAAAACTTCTACTAGCAAGCTGAAAGACTGTAAAATTAATTATAAGAATGCTAATTCAAGAAATCCAATCAGCTCTTGGGGTCCAAAGTATCAACACTACTGTCATAATACTTATAAAAGTAATGCCTGATCAATATTTACCAAATTCTTACATTGAAAAAAGCAATGTGATAAAATATTAATGAAAGTGATCTTTTTGTGGACCTTATTGAATGCTTTCTTTATATTTCAACTGGTTTAAATGAACTAATTCATTCTACTTTCTCAATTAGGGCTCCTCGTTGTTCCGAGAGAGAGAGAGTACCAAGAACAAAATGTCATTAGTGGAACTTGGCAAACGTCTGCTGGATGCTGCCAAGAGGGGTGATACAGATGAAGTTCGATCATTGATGTCCAATGGAGCACCCTTTACAACAGACTGGGTAAGTTTGTTTGTTTGTTTTTTGTTTTTTTACTGATACAATACTGATTTTTTTTTTTTTTTACTGATACGATACTGATTTTTTTATTCAATATGAGGCACAAGGGCCACTTATGGTAGAGGGTTACTGAGGAAGATTGAAAGGAAGATGAGGATGAGTAAGATAGATATTGGTTGATCCAGGACTTAAAGAGTTGGTCTTGATGTAGTTGTTAGGGAAGCATTCTCTCTGGATTAACAAAGTAACAGTTCTGAGAAAGAAGCTGTCCAAGTTGAACTTGCTTTTTATCAAAGAAACACAAATGGAATGGTTTGACATTATGAACATGACATAGCAGGTTTGAGCTGGTAGTACTAAGGAATGTAACTCGTCAGAACATCTACCATAGTAATAGCAATATCATAGTGAAAGGTTGGCAATGTTTCATCTGTGGGATAAGGGTTGCAGAGTGGACGATTCATCACCCACAAGGTCGTATAAGCACTTTTGAATTCTGTCAGGGCTGCACAGTGAGAACTGGGCAGCACCAGCCCAGATAGGGTAGCAATATTCCATTCTTGGTCTGATCTGACTCTTATAAAGATAGAACATGGCATCAGGGGTTAGGTATTTTCTGGGGGGATACAATGAACTGCCCAGTCTTCCAGCATATTTTGCGATGGTGAAATATATTTCCATTTGAGAGATTGGGTGTGAGTTTTAGCCCCGGTAGGCCTTCAAGGCAAGGATCCTCTTTGAGGGTATGACCACTCATCCAGATTAGTGTGGTTTTGGGGGTCTGCTTGGTGGTAATGAAATGTTATGATATTAGTTTTAAATGTATACTACTAAGTTGGCCCAAAAGTCCTGACTCACTTATGAAGCGGAAAGAAAACAACAAAATTTTATGGAGCAACGCCAACATTTATTCTTCAAAATAAAATCCATCATTCTCAACAATTCTCTGCCAACCATCAGCCAGAGACCAGTCTGCTGGCTTTGAATCAAAAAACTGTAAACAAGCTTCCTTCACTTCATCAAAAGTGTTGAATCGCTGGTCGCGGAGGAAGTGTGCCATTGAGCGGAATAGGCAATAGTCACTCAGAGCAGCATCAGGACTGAATGGTGGATGTGGAAGAATCTCAACACAGCCCATCTATTTGTGACTTCTCCTTAGTCAACTTGGCAGTGTGTAGTCTCACATTATTTTGCTGAAACAAAGCCCAACCTTGATTGACCGAAGCAGAATACTCCTTTTTTAGTTTGTCATACACACAGTCTAGCTGCTGGCAATACAGTTTAGTGTTCATGGTGTGACCGTGTGAAACAAGCTCAAAATGCAGTACTTCTTGAAAATTCTACCAGACAGAGATCAAGATTTGTTTTTGCTTCCTAAGTGACTCAGGACTTTCTGACCAACCTAGCATTTTAGTTGAAAAGGAAGACATACAGTTGGCTATCTGTATGACAAGCCTTTATTTACATATATGCATTTCAAGAAGCAGTAAGGGTAGAGTTAACAATTTCACTCTACAATTTTAAGCAGTTCATAACCTTTTCAATTTATAGCATGTAAGTTGAGATAATAATTTGGGGTCAAATGCAAATAAACACAAGAGCACTTGATAGGTACCACTTTTCCATAAAGAGGGTTAACGCAAATATCTAAGGAGCAATTGGTAGTTGATACTTTCACCTAAAGGAGAGCAAAAGCAAATAACATACATGACCAATTCAGCAGGTAAGACTTTCACCAAAAGGAAACAACTAGTACCTGGAACAAAAGTTCAAAGGGAAATAACTAACACTGACTCCAATTCATCTTGTGACATGGTGGGGGTGGACCCAGATGGAAAAACTGCTGACAGAAGCTCAGATGTAACAATTTCAAAACTGGCATCACATTTCTTCCCATTTTTCTTTACTTTTCTCATGGCCAGTATTATGTATATTTGATGCCTTTTTCACAACTCTGCATGTAAATCTTCACCACATAGCATCATATAGATTGAAAAATAAAATAAAATGCATTAGAAACTTTTTTGATGGGAACTACTTTTGGAGATGATGACCTCCCATCCCCTCTCCCAAATCCTAATATTTCAAGTTATCTTTTTTCAATTTTTGACAAAAGCCTGCACAATTTTATTTTTGATTTACATTATACATTGTCATTTTTGTAAATAAATACTCTTTTTTATTATACACTAAGATGTCATGAGATAGGTGCCTAGTATCATGTTGGAACCCCCTCTATCCCAGCAAAGTGCAGTAACATAGCATTGATTACACAAGAGACTGAAAGATGTTGAGCCATGCCACATAGATAACTGTCCAAAACTGATATTTGCAGGTATTAGATCTTACATGTAAATAGACTTTATCAAGTATCCCATAAATGTTTGATTGGGCTGGCTTCAACTCAAGCCACACAATTTATCAGAAGTTTTCAGAAGGTTCCCCAAACTAATTGTGGGCCACTTGGGCTTGATGACAGTGCATTACCCTGTAAATATCAACCATCACTGTTGGAGTACATGGAATCTATGAATGGGTATAAATAGTTGCAGAGTATTGCAACGTAGCAATCACTTGTCAATATGTTGAGGCAGACTAGAAGACCTGATCCATGCCACACAGACACACCCCACATCATTGTGGAAATACCACCAGACCACACAATGCTTCATTGAAAACTAGAGTTCATAGGAGCATGAAGTCTGCACATCACCAAATCCTATTATCAGCTTGAAACAATGGAAACCGTGATGCATTACATTATGCCACATGACATACTGGATATACATCTACTTTTTCTGCATTGAATGTAGATGTCATTTGAGATTGTATTGCTTGTCTCTTACTACAGAAAATTCTAGCCTCATGCGTCTGGTCACAATCATAAGCACCAATGGTTGGCCACTGTATTATTCATGGTAGATTGTAATGTCTCTCAAGTATTCCCAGAAAACACTACAACATTGTAGATTGCGGAGTATCAAATGCCTCCACAATATAAGAAACAGAATGTCTCCTCTGTCACTCACTATGATGCCTTATTCAAAATTTGATAATTCATGTCACCTTCTCATGAGCAATCTAGCTGCTATTCAAACTATCGAAATATCAGAACACAATTGATGTTGGCCTGGGCATTTCTATGACATCAACATATAGTAGCACACATACCTGCTTCTTCTTTTTCTATGTGCTGTGTCCATTCAGGACATTGGTGATCATGGCTCTCTACACTTTCCTGTCTTTTGTAATAAATTTTGTCTATTTGTTATCTCTCCTGAACCCTATTCTTACACATGCTCACCAGGTAGGTTATGCATTGTTTTCCTGTCTCTCTTACCTTCAATCTGTCTCATGAGTATAAAATTTTCAAAGCTATCTTTCCTCATTATTGTACCCTAGAAATTTCAACTATCCCTCTGATATTAAGCATAAGTGTCCTTTGTTTCAATTTTCACTAAAACTTTTTTGTTCACATGTTCAGTACATGGTGTTCTTAGCATCCTTTTGTAGAATTACATCTGTTTCTGCAAGTCTCGTCTTCAATTTAAAATATTGCCTTCCTATGACTTTTGGCATGTCAGTGTATTTCAAGAGCTTTCTCTAAACCCTAAAGTTTGTTTGTATTTTTTTTTTAAAATTAAAATCATTTGCATAAATTTCTTTAGAGATGAACTATTATCACCAAGTGTTATATATGACGTTTTTCTTTTTTCTTCTCATCATATAAGCTGTTGTCATTTGAGAAAGGCTGTATTGATCTGTCCTCAGTGTATATCAGATACTACTTCATCAACATATTTATATTGATTGTTGCTGCAAGAAAGAAGCTTCTTGTTACTTGAACTGCAACACCTGCCGCTAACCATTTCAACTTGACACCTAATCAAGCTCTACTTCTAATATCTTTCAGCTACCAACTATTTATAAACCCTAGCCCTCAACTCAACAAAAGTGGCAGGGAGTGTGATATCACAGTAGTAATGAGAAGTCTTCATTCAACTATCCAACACTAATTCACAAGTTAATGTTTGCAATTATACATATATTTTTGTTTTTGTAATTAATCAGTACAAAAGTAGAGCGTTAATTATTTTACTCCAAATAAAACAAAAAAAAAAACACAAATCTCCACTTCTATTAAGTTTTCTTTTTACAAAACATGATGCAAAGTTGAATCTATGTTCCCATGACAGGTTACACAATCCTAAATTGTATTTCTAAATACCAGTTGCCTTTTGTTTTTCTAACCCTAACCTATTTTATGAGTTTATTTTAAAAAAAAATAAATGTTGGTAGTGGGATTACTTGCATATTGAAATCTGGAAACAAGTGTGTGATTTCTCCAGGTAATTAGGATGCGTGGGTTGTGCAATGGATAGCAGCTCAGGATGAGAAATCTGAGAGCTGAGTTCAAATTAAGTTGGGTTTCTTATATCTACTTACACACCAATATCCTTGGGAAAGGTATGAATCCATCTCTGTTTTCCCCACCTCATCTATAGGTTAAATAGTAGGACTTGTATCTGGAAAAATCATTATTATTCTCAAAAATGTCTGAATTTTTTAGAGTAGGAATTATTACAAAAACAAGTCTAATAAACTCTGGAGTTGGGATGCTGAAGGTAACATCAATCAGCTAAGTAACAAACCTTTACCTTTTATATATATATATATATATATATATATATATACATACACACACACACACACACATACTCACTTTCATTTATTAGACATTGAATTATATCACCACATGTTGTCCATAAACTTACCTGACTTTTGTTAACCTGATTGATATTCATGAGCACTCCTATACTTAAAAAATTTTGAGAAACTAATACCATTTTTAATACATTTGCCTTGATAAAGTCCCTAAGAGGATGGAACACATTGGCTAAGATAAGTTTTCTTTTGTCTTTATATATATATATATATATATATATATATATATATATATATACATAATCATTTATTCAAAAATTATAACATAAAAATGTTATAAAATCATTACAAAAATAACCATTTTGTTTCAACACTTCTGGTGTCTTATCAAGTGATGGTGTTGAATGTAGAATAAAGGGTTTTAAAAAGTTCAAATCAATCAAACACCCCTCGCTAGGGAACGCTGTTACATAAGATGGAATGACCAATCAAAATTCTTGTGTGCCTAAAATGTGATTCTTTAAATGTAATTAAAAATTGTCATTTTTTTTTATTATTTGTTTGTTCTCTACAGCTAGGGATGTCACCATTGCACTTTGCTGCCAGGAATGGTCATTTTCAAACTGCTGAAGTTTTACTCAGAGCTGGAATTAGCCGTGATGCTCGTACCAAAGTCGATCGGACACCTCTGCATGTGGCATCACAAGAGGGACATGTGACCATTGTGGATTTACTGCTGGCAAATTCAGCAGATATAGAAGCAAAAGACATGGTGAGTTGTATTCCTATGAAAAATTTCTCAATTTAAATAATCCTAACTTCTTCCATTTTAAATGCTGCTTCGTAATTAGCAAAGGGCTTTCTAATTTTACTGATAAAATGGTTGGTTGTGGTTTGGCTTTCACTTCCAAATCTCTCTTGATTTTTATTCAATACACCATCTATTCATATACTTTTAAAATTTGAAATACATAAGGATAGAATACATAAGGTCAAAGTTGATAACTTAAAAAAGAAAATCCATTCCAAGTATCCATATTTGATTACCAATCAAGAATGGTTGTTTATATTTCAGTATTTGTTCAGATTATATATATATATATATATATATATATGTAAATAAAATATTATAATTACTTAAACATTATTTTTAGTGGATACCCATATTTGAGCAGATACTCATTTTATTTATTTATTAAACAGTATATTTATTTTCATCTACCAGTTTGAATATTTGAGAAATCTTATTGATCTAACAACAGTTTCTTGAGGGGGTGCAAGCCTAGAAGAAAGTTAAGAACTGCTGTCATATGGACCAACTGGTTTAAGATCTCTTATATCCCTTTGATTAAATAGGAATAGACCAGTTTTTCTCTCTCTCTCTCTCTCTATAATCTTTTATCTTTTTCAGTAAGAAAATTTCTTTGAGCTTCTCTAAGATTTTATTCTCTTTTTCAGCTTAAAATGACGCCACTTCATTGGGCTACAGAGAAAGGACATTTACCGGTAGTAGAATTGTTAATTAAAAATGGAGCCGATATTAATGTGGATGATAAGGTAAGTTGTATGTACTTCAAGTAATATTAGAAGATTCAGATTTGAAACTGTTATAATATTTCTTGTGTGTGTAATACACACACACAAGGTTTGATCAAAATGTATTGGGACTGATGCTAAAAAAAAGAAAACTACAACACATATCAATTTAGCATTTAATCTCCTCCAAATGCACTTTATCCAGTATCCTTTCTATTCTCTTGTTCGTTTCAAGTAGCATTTGATTTTTGAAGAGTAAAAGAAAAAGTTGCACAGAGCAAGATCTGGGGAATAAGGTGGTTATTAGACCTAGGGAATGTTGTGATTGGCCAAAAACTGCTGCACAAACCATGGTTACTGATGGAATCTCTGGTGTGGTGAGACGACCACACTGTGCACTTTCCTTACAAGCTATAAACAACGGAAATGAGCAAGAATGTTATAACTTAGTGTATATGCGTGTCAGGGTTCAAGGTCAGTCTGCCAAGTGGTTTCACTGTATACTTTAGATCTATTACCATAGCAACAGTCTCAATAGTTTTTGATCAAACATTGTGTATATAAGTGTGTTTGTGTTTACAAACAAATAGTAAGAATATAAGCTAAAGGATTAAAATATAAACTGAGGACTTGGTCAACAGAGCTTAAATATATTATAATAATATTATTAATACAATATCAAAATCTGTTACTCAGAGTTTCATGCAGTGCTACAATCATCAGGTGGATAATATATATGTGTATGTGTGTCAGTGACTCCATCAATTAAAGTATTATTAGTCTAAACAAGTCCTTTTGCCAGTTGAAATGCATCACAGGAATTTTTTACCCATTTTATCATTCAATTACCCAATATTATTCTGATGTATATATAATAGGTTGGTGCAAAAATAATATCGTTTTTTGACATTAAAAAATACGTCAAAAAACGATGTTATTTTTGCACCAACCTAATATCTTCCAAAAGTTTTTATCACTTGTTGATGTCTACCACATTCATTTATCTTTCTATCACTTAAAAACAGTCTATCAAGCATGTATTTCTATTTTCATTGTTATATTATGATCCCAAATTGTGCTGTTAGGAATGTATCCAGAGAACTGAGTTATTACTCTATTGGTGTAACACTGGGGATGGGCAGGCAAAATAACAGTTGTTGTTGTGAAAGTCCTTGGGAAAGACATGAATCTATCTCTTCTCTCTCTGCCCCCAGATATGGGTTAAATAGCAAATCTTTCTAGCCTGGGTTAACAGCCAGTCTAGGAAGACAACTATGAATTCAAAATTGTGGAGAAGGCAACAATAAACTACATCATCTTTCCCAAGAAGTTGTGGAAATTCACAGTGAAGAAAATGAGCCTGGAGATTCATGATCACCCACATCCTAAAGGGACATGGCGTTTAAAAAAATGTAATGATGACTTCTTTTTTTTCTTTTTTTTTTCTCTGTAGTTTGAAAGATCAACGATTGAAATTGCTCAAGGAAATGAACGAACAGATATTCTTCAACTTTTACAATTAGGCATGGTAAGTAATTAAACATGAAAGTTATTCATGTTTGTTTTTCCCCTGAAGAATTTCACAGAAGATGTCTACTGGGCTCACATTTTCTTTAATAAAACCTTTGATAATACACACAAACTAAGAATAATTAAATAATTATACATTTGTTGTGCACCATTAGATGCTGTTCCAAGTTTCATGCTCATAGCAATCATTACAAGTTAAGAATGTCTGACCTGACACTACATTAGCAGCCAATAAATAAAGAAATGTATTGGGATAGTAGTTAATTTTCATGTGGGTCAAAATAAATATATATATATGTATGTATGTATGTATGTATATATATATAATATTGATGCAAAATAAAAGTGGTATCTGATCCAGATATTTTTTGAAAACAAATATCTTGAAAAAATATCTTGTCTAAATAACAGAAACTGAAAAATTTCTTTCCTTCAGAGCTCTGTAAAAATAAGATATATTATTTAAAAAGCAAGAAATTAACTGTCATTAATGCTTTGTTTTTAGGTGCATTTTATTTTATTAGAATCCATATTTATTGTTTAATAAAATCTCCTAAATTACCTACAATAGCTTAATTTTATTTGGATGACTAAAATAGCTTAATTTTATTTGGATGACAACTAAGCTGAAAATAATATCAAATAAATATTAATTTTATTCTTCACTCTTTGTGAATGGATTGACAATAAATGTCAATCTATTAAATTTAGGGATCTTTCTACCTCGTCCTTGTTTTCTAATATTTTGCTACAGATGCTTTCTCCACATTTAGGATATTGATTATTGCAGTGAATATGGAAATAAAATTGGTTGCTTTATTTGTCAGCTTTCAACATGTAAAATAAATAGTATGTTTTTCATTTGGTAAAAATCATAAATGCAAAATATTTGCATTACTTATTACCAACAATATTAGAAATCTATTATGCTAAAGACATAATCACATTCAACACTCCTTTAAATTAATGCTATAAAAAACACCAATTTATGTGTTCGATTTCTTTTTTTTTTTTTTTTTTTTTTTTTTTTTTTAAGATTCTCATCAAAGATATATATTATATATGAATTGTGATCAAATATAGATTGAAATCAAACGGAATGATAATATAAGGAGATAACACTGACATCTCATTTTAACATATATTTACCAAAATTATATAAAAAACATCTTAAAATATTAAAGAGTAAATTTATTCAATAAAATCGCCATTGGCTTCAGTAACAACTTCCAGAAAATTTCAGAATCTCCTGTAACTGTTCTGGACAGTCTCCTTGTTTAAGTTGGTGAATTCTGCCATAATTCTAGCCTTTAGTTCATCTTTGGTGTTACAAGGAGTTTTGTTGGACTCTGACTCAACTGCAACCTACATAATAATCAAGGGGTTTGCAGTCTGGGCAGTTAGGTGGCCATATGTAAAGGATAATGTGGTTGCAGAAATTGTCTGACAACCATGACTGGGGTCTCTTGCTTGTGTGACATGGTGCAGAGTCCTGTTGCCAGTCATATGGTCTTCCAGCAGCCACTCTGTTGGCCCATGGCAGCACTACCTCCTCCAGGCACTTGACATAAGCCTTCATGTTGAGTCTGAGGCCTGGTAGGAAAATGAATGGAAGTATAATGTCATCATCACTAGCGATCACTCCAAACACCTTTGTAATCACCATTAGATTCATCCAACACTTTCTGAATCCTCTGCACTGTTCTCAGATTGATACCCAAACACTCTGAAATGTTCATATTGGAGCTTCCGGTGTGAATGCCAAGCAGTACAGCATGCAGTTTCAAAATATTCAATGTGAAAACAAGAGGCTCATAAAATATTTCTATATATATATATATATATATATATATATATATATATATATATAAAATTTACCTATTAACAACCTGTTTCACATTGAACAATTTTTCAAAATGGGTGCCTCTTTATTTATTTGTTTGTTTTATATATATATATATATATATATATATATACACATACACACACACAAAACATTGAAAAAGGGTAATTTCTAAGGAATTGATACTTTTTTTAATATAATCTGACATTATTTTATGTGTTTGAGTAGATATTTCTGTTTTTTAATCAGTGTAATTGATGTCAATTAGCCTGTCCAATTGAAAGTCTTAAAGTCTTGATTGCCAGGCCAGTACACATCAATTATGCCATTTTTCTTTTTTGTTCTTGTTTTTTAAAGGTATGTCTACGCAAACATCTGTATTCATTAAAAGTATAAATGTTTGTAGAATTTATTTATGTATGTATATACAGCTTGTACATTGTAATACTCTTTGACATTAACACTGTTAAATTGTATCTATTATTACTATTTGAATATTATATATATATATATATATATATATATATATATATATACACATTAAGAAATGGACAAAGTCCGACAATTTATTTATTAAAGACATTTTTTTTTTATGTTTAACGTTCTTTTTATAGATACAAGTATTTAAGTAAATGCTCTGTTTATAATAAACAGTATTAAATATCATTTACCGGCCTGAATGTCCGAGAAATTTTCATAGAAAATATTCGTCCTTTGACAGGATTCGAACATGCGTCCTATACGGTACCGCCATTTAGCTGGGCATGCCTAACCGATTCGGCCACAAAGGATCGTTCGGTTGGCAAGGTCGAATTTACTGCTTATAAACTGAATCTTCCATGAATCTCGTACATTCATAACTGCTCATGGCGTATCAAATGTAAACAAATGACGTCATACATTAAGAAATGGACAAAGTCCGACAATTTATTTATTGAAGACATTTTTTATGTTTAACGTTCTTTTTATAGATACGAGTATTTAAGTATATATATATATATATATATATATATATATATATATATATATATATATATATATATAATTCTGTTTAAACAATTTTTATGGATACACTTATTTGAGTAAATGTTTTGATTTTTAATTAAACAGTATTACATTTACTGGCCTGAATGGTCAAGAAATTTCATAGAAAATAAGTGTCCTCTGAGAGGAATTGAACCTGTATCCTATATGGAACCATCATTTTGCCTGACATGCTATGACCATTCAGCCACAGAGGACTTCTGGTTTAGCAAAACAGTAATTCAAACTTTGCTGATAAATGTAATTAATACTGTGTAATTAAAAAACAAAGTACTCAAATAAGTATATCGATAAAATAATGTATAAACACAAACTATATTAAAATATTTGTCAGCTTTAATCCATACATAAATAAAATTAAACTCTGAATTGTTTCTCCTTTTTATTTGGATAGAATAACCCTGATTTGACTGGTTTAACCGAAGGAGAAACAGTGACAATAGAAACAACAGAATCTCTAACTCCAACAGTCAATGCCAGTGTTATTGAAGAAATTCCTCCATCAAATGTGGTCACAACAGTGGCCAGTACACCAGTGGCAAATGCCATTAAAAAAGAGAGTACGTCCCATGTCTTACCTGTTACAATTGTGCCAAATTCTACATCACCACAGAAATCAGGTAAGTTCTACTCTTGGTACATGAAAGGAAGACATCTTGGTTTTGCTTAGAGAATCTGATGCAAAAACTTTATCAGGAAGAATATAAACGGAAAGCCAATACTAAATGAGTAAAAATTGCAATAAAAAGAAACTAAAAGTAAATGCAAGTCAGAAAAAATAACAGTGATTAACAATGCATCATCTTATAAAATA
>OZ010596.1:84575240-84832740 GCA_963932145.1 Acanthosepion lycidas
CATAATTAAAGATACAGTGTCACTTAAAATAAAAATCATAATTCATGTTAAAATTACTTTAATGACACAAAAGAAAACTTGTGACATATACCATATATACTCAAGTATTGTGCAGGTTGATCAGTTTTTTTTATGCAAAAAATGGGGTTGTGCTGTACAAGGGTAGTTTTTTTTTTTTTTTGAAGAGGTTAAAAATCATGCATTTTCAGCTGCATTATACCATTATACACAGATTTATTCTTTCTGGAGGGATTAAAATTCATGCAAAAAATGGAGTTGCACTATACATGTGTATATACAGTATTTAGACTCATTTTAAAGAATAATATTAGAACTTTAGGAAGACTGATAAATTATTGTAAGTTTTTGCTGTTTTGAAAACAGCTTAATTTTCAAAGTCAAGACTTGCAGGGTTTGATGGATAACTTGTTGTCTAAATTACGCAAAAATAAAAATTACATAAAAATATCTTGAAATGCTAAAGAGTAAATTCATTCAATAAAATTGCCATTGGATTCAACCACTGCTTCCAGATGACTTCAGTGTCTCCTGCAACTCTTCTGGACAGTCTTCTTGTTTAAGTTGGTAAATGCTGCCATAATCCTTGCCTTCAGTTCATCTTTGATGTTATGAGGAGTTTTATTGGTCTCTTGCTCAACCACATCCCAAACATAATAATCAATGGCATTACAGTTTAGGGAGTTAGGCAGTCAGGTGTAAGGGGTGATGTGGCCACAGAAATTTTCTGACAACCATGACTGGGGTCTGTTTGTGTGGCATGGTGCAGAGCCCTGCTGCCAGACATAGGGTCTTCCAACAACCACCCTGTTGACCCATGGCACCACTACCACCTCAAGGTACTTGATGAAGGCCTTCGTGTTGAGTCTGAGGCCTTGTGGGAAGATTAATGGAAGCATAATGTCACCATCACTAGTGACTGCTCCAAGCACCATGATGTTGACTGGATATATCATCCAACTCATTCTGAATCTTCTACACTGTCCTTAGATTGACACCCAAACACTCTGAAATGTTTGTATTGGAACTTCTGGTGTGAATGCCAAGTAGTACAACATGCTGTTTCCAAATTTCTGGCAAAGTGAATTGCATCATGGTAATCTTTTTCTCACAGACGGTTTCCAAATGACCCTACTATATAAAAAACAAAACAACGCACATGCACAAAATTAAAAGTATAAAATGGCCATTGCACCACTTATGTAATTGGCTAACACTATAGACAAATATGCATAATCATTTGGTTAAACAATTGTGTAAACTTAAATGTGAAATTATGATTTTTACAGAAGCTGGGAAAATGGCACTAAATATAATCAAACAGCAAGGTTTGACTCGAACTACAGATGATGAAGCAGCTGAATCTGTAGTGGGAGGCACAATTGAAACAGTTGTTGGAGACACTGATCAGGTAAGTACAACCTTCTTGTATTAAGATGTTTCTCTAACATACAAAATGTAAAATAACTTCTGGTTATTAACAAAGATCAGAGTTAAATATAGTGCAGGAATACATTTTTGGATCAAAATCATGTTAAATATTGATACAATTTACATTCCAAAAAAAATTTGCAGCTGGAGTTGTCCCATTTGAAAATAAACAAATTGTTTTTATCGAAATTGATGCAAGAACACATTTCCTCTTATTCTGTTTTCTTTTTGCCTCAAGAACATGGAAGATCAACTGTAAGGATTTCTTTCCTGGAAGAGTATATACTGAATACTAGAAGATTGTATAGCTCAGATATCTCAAATTCAAGGACACAAAAAAGCCATTACATGCTGAGGGAGAGATGAAGCAGGCCAAAAGCAAACCCATTGCAACCAGGGGCTGTGGACCCTGTGGGCATGTTCTCAACTATGGTATTCATAGGGACTCCCTTAGTGACAGCTTCCTAATATGGGTTCTATGGACCCACAAAGCTAAATTAAATCAGTTTGGTATTTTTGAGCAATAGGAATTGAGAAAGGGAGAGAGAGGGGAGCAAGATTTCACACATAATCCAGCCATTTATTAAGTACATCTATTTTTTTTAAAGCTATGTGAAATTTTTAAAAAGAATCATTGGTTATCAAAATATGAGGCAAAAATGTGTCATCAGTTAATGCAGGACATGTCCTTCAGCATCAAAATCGATCTCTTCCCCAAAAAGAAATTCAAACAGACCCTCGCTGAGCTTTAAATTGGTTGACTATCTGTTGGTAATTGGTGGTTAGGTCTTGCTTAATGCAGCTACTGCAAAAGGGACAAGGGACAAATTTATTAAACTTATTAAATTTTGAGGAAAATATTGGTCACAAAAATAGTTCCCCACGAGCCAAAGAAAGATTTTGAAGCTTCCTGGTATTGTTGGTTACAAAAAATTACTTAAATATTAACGTGATATACTGTTAAAATGTTTATACCATTTCTTGGTAGGCAGAAACTGGAATTTAGAAATAGATGAAAATATCTGAGGTTTTTAGCAAAATTCTTGATTCCTTTGTTTTTTTGTTTTCTTGTCTTATCTAACTTTGCTAAGTATAACTTAATAGTGTGTTGTTTTTTTTCTGTTAATAGAAAGTAATTACAATTGTAACCACTGATCAAACAGAGGTAGGCAATGGAGAAGAACCAGTTTTAGTCACAGTAAATGCTGATGGCTCAACGGATGGGACATTGACAGTTGAAGCTACAGGTAACTTATTTTATTTACAACATTTTCTAACTTTGTCATTGACCCAAGAAAATTGCATATATAAACATTCACAAACACTTATATATCCATTAATTAGGTTGGTGCAAAAATAATGTCGTTTTTTGACGTTTAACTTCAAAAGAAAAACGATATTATTTTTGCACCAACCTAATAAAAAGAATGATCAAAATACATAGGACTTGCAATAAAACCATTATGCTTTTTTTTTTTAAATACTATTAACTAATGTTTTACACTAATAATGATCTTTATTATAAAATATCCTATTATAATGGTACTGGTTCCTCCCTTCATTAGTTCACACAACCGTTACATCCTGCCAAAATTCAGCTTAAGCTTAAGTGTGTGATTTGATCTCAATCTCAAGTGTTTTGTGTTCAGCAATAAAGTCTGGGAGTTATGATCTTTGAAGCTGTTAACCATTTAACTGAGAGAGAATAAAAAATAAATAAATGAAAACTTTTGGAGTGACGACAAAGCAATCATTGAAGATTTTTGGTTGCTGGTCAATATAGACACAATGGTCATAATTGGGATTGAGTAGAGTTCTGGACTGCCCAATAATGAGCACAAACTATACCAGAGGTAATTCTGATACTGCCTATTCAAGTTTCCAGCTGTGTGTCATGATGTTGGGATGCGCAGAGTTGGTAGGAAGGAGTGTCAAACGGAATAGCTGATCTGTTCATCTGACATGGCAGAAGTTGTCTCAAGTGTCACCTATCTACCCACACAGATCGAGCAAGTAAAGCTGGTTAAACACTTAAATGTATTGGAAGTGGAGGTTCATGTTCTTGTTCCTTGTCAGCTTGCAGCTAAGCCTTTCCTGTCGGTTTTTGGTGCACACTGACATAAATAAGAACGGAGGCAATGTGAGATAGTCATTGGCCAGTCAGTGGAAAACTAGATGACGGCCCTGTTGTATGATTACAACATGACAGTAGTTATTTTCTTGCTTATAATAGTTTTAAATGCAAACAACTTTAACAGAATTGAAGTTTTAAAAAATCATTTTTGTTTTTGTTACAGTTAATGAATCTCATTTACCCAACAATTTGATTTAAATCTGAGATTTATGAACTGTTAATCAAATTTTTGTTTTCAGACTTTTTTTTTAATAAACCTATTTCTAATTTCAAAGTCCTGGGTATGACAATAAACTACATCTGGCAGCAAAGCCTCTGATCAGAAGATTTTTAAGAATGTGGAACCACCTCTTAATTGCTGTTGTTCTCAGGTTCACTCTGACCTAGGTTGGTAGTACCTGTTAAGGTCCCAGCTATGGGAAAATAGTGAAACATCTTAACTAAAAACAAAACACTAGGAAAGTATAAAAATACATTTTTATAATAAAAATACCAGCAATAATACATTTTTAAATTTAAAAAAAGAAAGTGACCAACAATACATTTATCTGTAGTTGAAGGCATACAATTGCATTCAAAATATTTGGTTGAAGCCAAACAATTGTGTCTGAAATATTTAGATTTCAGCATTAAATAACCCATAGAGATTGACATGCCACTAAACAAAATCCAACAAAAACCAAACCTACTTCTAAATTTCAAGCATCAATTTTCAATTTGTTAACATTTGCTTTCTACAGAGGAGCCACCAACAAAGAAATGCCGTATAGAAGAAGCTGAAGTTGAAGAAGCCAGTGCTGTGCCAATTACCCAGTTATTGGAAGTAAGTTCTTTAAAAAAAATGAAATTAAAAGACTTTACTTAGTTATTTATTTTATTTATTTATTTTTTTTTTTTTTTTTTTTTTTTTTTTTTTTTTGACAAATAGAAATTAAGTTAATATAAGTATGGCCTTTGTTATTTTTTTAACATTAAATATTCTTTGTTGGTGTTTACTAACTTCCAAGATACATCCCAATTAAAAAAAAAAAAAAAAAACATCTGAGAGAAAGATTTTAATATTCATATGCCACTAAAAATGACATCTTGCTTATAGAAAAAGTTTTACTTGATAATATTCACACAAACTCAGCATTAATTTTAGTAGTACAGAAACAAGATTTGTCATTATTTCTCATCCTGTTTATTTTTTATGTGCAAGTAGTTTAACTGTTATCAGGATGGAAAATGGAATTGGTGAGTCAAGTTCAAACTCTGGGCTGATTTGTTGTATTCACTTTCACACTATGCCTTTAGCTAAGGAATGAATCTGTTTTTTCTCCCTCAGTTATAGATTACCATATTTTCCAGATTACAAGATGCACTTTTTTCCTTTAAAAAAAAAAAAAATACCCTGAAAAATATGTGTCCGTCTTCTAAGACCAATGTAAGGCAACGCCCAGACTCAAGTAAGCTTGGATGGTTACCTAATTGGCTTGACTGATATTAACGTGGATTTATATGTTGAGTCATTACACTATGTTAGCTATCTGATTCAGCTTTTATATGATGTAACTTTAGTTACAAGTATTTCCAAGACTATGAACCTTCCTGGGGCTGAGCCACATGCTTAAACATGCTTTGTTTACTAGCAGCAGCAGGAGCCTTTCTGCTCTTGATCTTGCTGTAGGTTTGCTCACATTCTTATGTCATGAAAATGTCAGTTACCACCAGGCTGTCACACGTATCACAAGCTTTTTTTCGTCCTAGAAATTTTCACCTATGGCAAGTTCATCAAAACAATTTACTTATACTGTTTTCAGTTCTTGAAGTGAAACAAGTTATGCTTACAAACAAGAACTAAAATATCTCAAAAAATGCCAGGTGACTATGAACAGAAAATACTGACTTTCCATCAATTTATCATTAATGCTAGAAAGAAGAACTTGTTTGAACTTAACCAGATCAGGAATATGGATGAAGTTCCTTTAACATTTGACATACCTTCTAATAAAAGCATAGAAGTGAAAGGTACCAAAACAGTGACTATTAAAACCACCGGTCATGAAACAACTCACTACACTGCAGTTTTAGCCTGTTGCACTGATGGCACCAAACTACCACCATTGTTGATTTTCAAAAGGAAAACATTGCCCAAGGAAAAATTGCCAGATGGAATTCATGTTATTGCGCAGCACAAAGGCTGAATGGATGAAGCGGTAGTTAAAGTGTGGATGGAAAAAATGTGGCCTTCTACAAAAAAATGCATTGCTAGTATGGGATCAGTTCAGTGCAAACAGGACAGACAACACTAAAAATAACTAGCAAGAGAAATGAACACAATATTAGCTGTAATTCCTGGTGGCCTTACTTGCCAGTTGCAGCCACTAGATGTGAGCATCAACAAACCATTCAAGAATAACATGAGTGAAGAATGGCCTAAATAGATAGCAGAGGCAAGATATGAAATGACACCATGTGAAAGGATGAATGGTGTTGAAATCTTGGAATGCTATTAATACTAAAATTGTTGTAAAATCTTTCAAAAAGTGTAGTATAAGTAATAACATTTATTGTACATGACTGACAGTAGTGATGATAGTTTAGAGCTTTTACATGAATCCAACATTGACAAGTTCATGGGATTTGAAGATGAATAAAATTTCTTTGATTGTTTTATCTAACCTTAGAGTGGTCACCACCCAAGAGAAGGAGAGCTCTGAATTCAAAATGATAGAGAAGGCGATGGGAAACCACTCCACTATTTTTCCTAAGAAGTCATGGCAATTCACAGATAATAAAGAAAAGGAATTTGTGAAGAGCTATGATTGTGTTTAAGAATGGGTTAAATAGCAGAGTAGATGGGTAACCACTTCAAGAGAAGGGAAACTGAATTCCAAATGGTAGAGAAGGCAACAGTAAGCCACTCTAGTACTTTTCCAAGGAAGTGATGTCAATTCATAAATAATAAAGAAATGGAATCTGTGATAAACCCTGATCACATTAAAAAAAATTTTTAAAAGTATACTTATTTTACTGACTTTTTTATTTTTTAAACTAAAGTAAATAGTTAAAAGAATATTGTCCTTTGAAATGTAAATGGTGTGCAATAATTCCTAAAATCATTGATATGATAGTAAAATCATCTACAAGACGTTGGTTCCATTTTTCCCTTCCCTCTCTCAGCAAAGACCACACATTGCACAAAACTAGGATCAACTGAGTAAGAATCTATCTTACATACCTATAAGTCTACCATTCACCCATGCTTAGAATATTGCTGCCACATATGGTCCAATGCCCTTACTACTTACCTTGAGCTCCCTGATAAAATTCAAAGAAAAATCAACAATATTATTGGTCCTGATCTGGCAGCTCTGCTTCAGACACTTTTCCCATCACCACGCCATCACGCCTCTCTGTCTTTTCTATAAATACTATCATGGTAATTGTTTGGATAAGCTCATCGCTATGGTACCTAGCGTTTTTTTTTAATTTAAGTGCATTGCTAGACTGGCATTTAGGTCTCATCAATTTACAGTTGAGCTGGCTAGATGTAACTGTAAATTCTATGCTAACAGTTTCTTTTCTCACACTTCACACTTGTGGAAATCTCTCCCGGCTCTATGCTTTCCAGCCAACTTTAATCTGCAAAAATTGAAATGCAATGTCAATCGCTATCTACTGTCCTCTTGATTACTCTTTCCACTTCCTGCTCATTATTAATGTTTTTATTCCTAATTCTTCCACACCTTGTAATCCCTTGTGTCTTAGTGGCATTACTGCCTCGCATGGGGCGATACCGATTTAAAAAAAAAAAAAAAAATTATATATATATATATATATATATACACTGAATCCAGACTGGTTGTTTTTTTTTGTTTTTTTTTTCTTTTTAACTCTTCCTCACTAATTCTGTTCAGTTATACTATGCAGTTTTTCTTGTATTTCCTAACCTTTATTTTTTTTCAATTTCTCTCTAGCCAAAACCAAGCAAAGAAGATCAGGAACAGGAGGATCTTCGGCGACAACTGGAGGAGATGAAGCGTCAAGCAGAAGTCTTTAAACAACAATTATTGCAAAAAGAGCAAGAGGCAGAAGTATATAAAAAACAATTAAGTGAAATGGTTACAGCCAAGGGGGATATGAACTTAAATAACAACAGTAATCTCAACATAGGCAGCATTGAGACAGACAACAACGAAGAGGTGACCATCACTGATGCATTACATGCAAATGATATTGTCACAGAGACTGTTACTGTCACTGAAGAAGTTTTAGATGTCAACGATGTTTCTACTGAAAAATAAGTCCAGTCGGAGGGGGGGAAAAAGTAATGTAATCAAAATGGAGAAAATGAAGATGTTTTTGTAAATATAAAAATGAAACAAATAAAATGAAATCCTAAAACGACATAAAAGAAAAACACAAAAGACTTTTAAAAGAAGCCATCTTCAAAAACATTCAAGCCTTATTTTCTCATGCAGCTTTCGGAAAGACCACTGTCCTAAATATCATCCTAATCACTAAATTCTGATCACGTGGATGAGTAATGAAGTAAATCAAGGAAGTGGACTGTCCCAATTTGTCTCTCTTGGATTTTAAATGTATAGCAATGTGGATATTACAGGTGTTCAAATCTGTTGAAATTAACCCTGGACTTGTGGAAGTTGACTCCCAAGAGTGAGACATCGATACATGAAACCTTTCCAGTTTTATTATCTTACAATTGAGGTGGTTATTGGTGACAATTGACCAATGGTTTGATCTTCAAGCTGAGTCAGTCCCAACTGTGTGAGTTGACATTAAAAAAAAAAAAAAAAAAAAAATGTACAAACATGGAAATTATGTTAGCTTATGTCAACCATAACAAATTTTTTAAAAAATTGCAATTGATTTTTTTTTTTTTTTTTTCTTCTTCCCCTTATATGAAAAACTATAATGTCAGGTGATTAGCAATGATTTAAAAACAAAAATAAGAGCATTTATGTTTGCCACACCTATCATTGTCAGCTTTTCACATTCCCATATAACAGGAAAAGATATACAATGTAAGTAGAAAAAATATATCACATGTAATTACTTCATATAATATCCCTAGGAATTTTCAGTATCACTTGAGGCAATATAAAAATCTTTATATTAGCCAACATCAACTTTAATTCCAGTCGCCTATCATCTGGTTCATACTCCTCCCCGGCCTTTTAAACAGGAGTAGAGACTCATCACTTGTTTCCTGTTTAGGACTGAGTTTCCAGTTCCTTTTAAAAAAATTTTTTATGTTTCGTTTTCCCAATAACTACAATCATGACCTCTTCATGTTTAAAGTTAACCATAGTCTCAAAAACTTCACTTCTTTCCCTTTCTTACACTCATTCAACACCACACAGTAACCCTCTACCTTGAGTGGCTCTTTGGCCTTGGATTAGGTGAACATTAATAAAAAAGAAAAAAAATAAATAAATAGTCACTTGCAATAATTTTAACAGAAGGAATGCTTGCAATTTTTTCTTTTTTTGCTATTCATTTCTTAATTCTGCAAGTAAGGCTTTTTGTATAGATCATCTTTTATAATATTGAAAAGCCAAAACTGCTCAAACAAAACAGAAAACCATAGATGATGATCACACACACACAAACATTATGTAAATTTTACATATTTCACTCTTATATCAAATGATCAAAATTTGTCTAAAATGGATCTCTAAATGTACATAAATATAGTTATCAGCAATAAGATGCAGCAACATGTCATACATATGTGCATGTCAATACACACACACACACACACATATATATAAGGTTGGTGCAAAAATAATGTCGGTTTTTGACATTAAAAAATACGTCGAAAACCGACATTATTTTTGCATCAACCTAATATATATTTAAATAAGGTGTTTTTTGGCAAGAATAATTCTCTCAAACATGTTTGGTTAAATAATATGGACAAGTTCTGTCTATCAATTTCTTTTTAATTTTTCAAATTTCTAAATTAGGTGTTTAGTGTTATCAGTAAATTTGCCAAAGTTCATGTTTTCTTATATTACTTTTTTTTTTTTTTTTTTCTTTTTCCAGAGTACATTCATTTTCAAAACACAAAAATTTCAGTTTGACTCTTTATAAAACGCCACCTTGCAGTGATTTGAAATTGGTTCCATCAAACATGAAAACATCACTATTAAAAAAAAACAGTTACACAAATATACACAAAGCAATCCTTGAAGATGAATGTAACAACATTCAAAACTCAGAAGAAAATAATATAAAATAAAAATAAATGTGAACTTTGGAAAACTTACCAATAACATAAAACTTGGAAATTTGAAAACTTAAAAAAAATAAAAAAAACAATGATAGACATTTTTAAAGAATTAATAAATTTTTAATCTGATATATTTTTACTTCAAACATTATTTTTAGTGGATGCCCATATTTGAGTAGAACACTCCAGTTTTTTTTTTTTTTTTTTTTCTTTTTTTAACTGTTTATTTTGTCTACCTGACTGCACATTTGAGAAAACTTAAGAAAATATGCTCTCAGGCAGGATTTGAACCTTCATTTCATTTTCTACACAGAGCCTTACAGCAAAGCAAGATTCTATTAGGTTGGTGCAAAAATGTCGTTTTCTCACATATGTTACTATTTGAGAAAACGACATTATTTTTGCACCAACCTAATATTTGTAAGAGGGCACATTTTCTTTAATTTTTCTCAGATGCGCAGGTCAGTAGATGAAAAAAAAAAAAAAAAAACTGTTTCAAAAACAAAGTATTCTACTCAAATACAGGTATCCACTAAAAATGAAGTAATAAAAATATATAGTACTCTCTGATATTCAGCACTCTTCTATCATAAATATAGCCAACTTTAAGCAGTATGTGATCAGAGAGAGCATTTGTAGATATAGACAGTGTGGACATGGTCTGAAGCTCACTTGAAATGTGAAACTGACAGTCATTGTGCAGTGCAGATTGCTAAGCACACACACAGTTCCAAAATTAATAAGTTGCATCAATATATGTATATGTGTGTGTCAGATTAAAAATAAATTCATTAGAAATTGCTTTGTTTATATTTCAAGTATAAGACTGAGTAGATATGGGCTTTCAAAAAAAGTAATCATAGTGAAGGGGATGTGCTTTGCTTACACACACACAGCTTCAATATTAGTGATAAGATGCAATAATATATATATTTCGACTCTCCCATCGGATTCAACATATGATGGTCAAGCAGATCAGTTCCTAGGAACCGACAACCCGACACCAGTATGTGAGATCTGATTATAGGGGTGATGGCTTTCTGCAGAACCATCCATGCTTTGAAGGGCCAAATACAGAGACCTGGTACCAAAAGGTCCCCCAAATGACCCTCTGCAGGTTTTGAATTCAGAGTTGTCCTCCTAGACCTGTTGCCATCCAAGGCTATAGAACCCAGTCTGTCCTGCTATTTACCCATAGCTGGAGAGAGAAGGGTACTAGCATGTGATTGATTGTAACGAATTTCACTGGAATTCGAACTCCTCTCTCTGATTCCTCAATCCAAACTGCTATCCATTACTCCACTGTGCCTCCTTTATCTTTATTCAAGCATGTTTCATTAAATAATATAGACATGTCTTTTTATAATAATCCTTTCTAGTTCTCTAATTATCTTGTTAAGTTGAAATTCATTAAGGAAGGTGCCATATTTTTTGTTAACCCAAGCACTTTTGATCTCCTCCAAGATCATCCTCAGGGGTGAATTGCAAAGACAAACTTAATGTAACTGTAATTGCTTTGTTGGTAATTTTTGTAAACACACTCCGTTATAATTATTTTAAAATTAACCGCTGTGGTTACGGTGTTTTTGTAAACAAGCATTGACAATGCAAGGAGAGGTAACCAGACATGGTAAAATGCAACATGGTGTTAAAAATTAGTCAACTCAAATGCAATTCAAAACATTGCTACTACACTGGCAATAAATTTTGTCCAGTGTTGGTCAGTTGTCTCCAACACAGAGAGGCTCTAAAACCTGAAGTCTCTGTCCATTACCCTTATGGTGTAGTATACTGGCGTTGTCAACAAGTATTTTCCTGTATTGTGAAGGTGAACAGGAATGTGTCCGCAAATGCTGTGATAGAACCTGCATCTGACAAATGATAATTAGAGAACTAGAAAGGATTGTTATAAAAGTACACATAATATCTCTAGATTATTTAACAAAACATGCTTGAAAATATATATATAAGATTAAAAATAAATCCATTAATTCTTTACAAATTGCTTTGTTAAAATTTTGGATACAAGACCGAGCAGATATGGGATTCAAGAAAAATAATATTAATGAAGGGGGATGTACTTTCCTTAAAAAGAAAATATAATCTTGCTCTCTCACACACACACACACATAAAAACAAGGATAGCTAGATGATTAGTTACTATCCTATTTTCTATAGATAGTCAACATAATTGCAGAAGTTGTACAAACAGGAATCTTATAAATCACAGATTTTCTCTCATATTTGCAGTTAGTCCGTGTGCACAAATTTAAGGTGTTGTTTGGGGGTCCTGTAACAAATGTAAATTTAAGATGCAAGATAAAAAAAAACTGGTATCAGAATGAGATTTATTTTCTATCATACTCGATCTCAACATATTTTCTAGATATTCCTACTCGCTATCAACAGTCCAATAAAGTATGATTCATCCTCATTAAATTTTCAGAAAAATGTTCTAGAAGGCAGCAATTTTGGGAGGTTTAAAGTATTTTAGCAGTGATAGTCCATCTTGGTTGACATTTGTAAGTTCAATATATAAACTCTACAAGTCTTACTGGTAATATACTGAATCCAACAAATTATCAAGATATATTTTTGCCCCCCACTGGCTAATAACACTGCAAAATCATATCCTTTTCTAAAGAATTTCAATTAATCTGTTTTACTGAATATATTGCTTGTAGATTTGTTTTAGGTTCAAAGTAAATTGAAAATATTGAATAGAACTATTTGAAGATAATAGTCTAGTTTAAAAAGAAAAATTAATCATGGTTAAGGAAAATAATTTTGATTTTTTTTTTTTTTTTTGTTGAGTAATGCTATGAAAGAAATGTGAAATGACCTAATGAATTGGACATTAAAACATGATACATTTTAGCATTTTCCTTTACCGCTGATCTCATTTTGTGTTAATATTTTAGGAAAGGCATGAATCCAGATTTCCCTGCAGTTTGCCCACCTACAAGTCACAAATAGTCTGGTTGCTGGCATAAAAGCAAAATATAAGTGAGATCCTATACAAGTTTCCTAGAATGCAATTCCATTTAATAACATCAATCATTAACCTTTATCACTCTATACGTGACTTCATTTGATCCTTGAATTTGAATTTGCTTAATTTCATAGTTGTGTTGTCATATCCTGCTATGGTAACAGAAAACAACTTTGAGTGAAACAATAAGGATACTGCAATTGAGAGGCCTTGAAAAAGAATGAAATGGAAGTAATATTAATAACGCAGAGTGCTAAAAGGTTAAAAAGAATTGAAGTTATAATCAAAAATCAATGACAGAAAAAAATCCATCCAAAGTATACACTTTGTAACTGTTTACAATTAGCCATTACATTGTATTAAGGTAAATATTCCTGCCAAAATCACTGTAAATATTGCATCATAACAGCTGGAGTAAGTACGTGGCAAAGCCCATCTCCCACTGTGACCAGAGCTAAATTTAATACAAAGAAAATAAACATCTGTCTATATTTCTGGGATGAGGTATTGTAATTATTTACACTGTTCAAACTGTTGTCCTCATCTTGTCATATTCACAACGTTTCAGCCATTGTACACTCCAGCCTTCTTCAGGTGATATACATTGGAATTTCAAACCGAAACCTTAATTTAGTCCACTGCAGTAGATTGTTCTAGTTCCACACGTCATGCCTTTTCTGGATATCTCAGTTTTCAGTAAATTCCCTTTAGTAACTCAACTCTCCAAGTTTTTGTTCACCTCTGTTGTGGTCACTGGATTTCTTCAACTAAGACTTATCCACTGGACCATGTGTCTTTAAACCAAAGAATTGTGAGTTCAATACCTGGCCACAGCAGTTAAGATCAAAAACTTGGAGAATTGAGTTATTAAAGGGAATTAACTGAAACCAAGATATCCAGAAAAGGCATATCATATGAAACTAGAACAATCTACCCCCATGGACTAAATAAAGGGTTCAGTTTGAAATTCCAATGTATATCTGAAGAAAGCTGGAGCATACAATGGCCAAAATGTTGTGAATATGACAATAAAGATGAGGACAACAGTCTGAACAATGTAAATAAAGTTTTTACAAAAAAAAATTTTGCTGGCCTCTAATACCAACTTTTACGTTAATCAGTTTGACTTATTCACTGCTACTTAACTCCCACTTTTAAATCCATATTTGTTTATATTTGAAAGATAAATTTTAATGAATTTGTCTAGTCTCATCAAACTTTCAATATGTGTAATGTTAAAAAGTGACAATGGAAGTGAAAATTTGATTCACACATGAGTAAATCTCTAGAGAAATTCATCACCACAAATAAAAAAAATCTACACATTTTTATTTAATTGGTAATGGTTAACTATTTGCCCTAAAAACAGTAAACATTTAAGTAAGAATAAAGACAGTTTAACTAATAATTTGATTGATTAAAATTCAAAATGTTGGGCAAGTTTAAAGATACACACTCTCAGATTGTGATCATTCTATTTATAAAATTAAAAATGAATATTTGGTTGAAGCAGTGATATGTTGGTCATTAGTAGAGACATTTTTTTTTAGGATTTAGAAATAATTTATACTTATACTTTAAGTAAATTGCTCAATGCTGCTTATTTAACAAATTATGTTGCCATCATGAGCAAACAAAGATTGTACAAGGATGTAGGTGTCTTGACTTTGGGCAAGCCTCTTCTCTTCCATCTTTCTAATGATTACTGCTATTTATCTAGTCATTCTTAATATAAACTTCAGTAGACTGAAGGTTAAGACATCAAAAATCCATAAACCTGTATATCAACCGATGTTGTTAAACTTTAAATGAAATCTCATTTTCTGAACAAAATTTATTTCCTTTGTAAAATGATTTCATATTGAACATAGCAAGACTATTATTTTGTATTTTTCTTTCTCTTTAATTTTGTAATACTAGCAAATCTTATAAAAAAAAAAAAAAAAAAAAAAAAAAAAAAAAAAAAAAAAAAAAAAAAAAAAAAGAGAAAACACAAAAAAACAAAACATAATTCACAAAAGAATGCTCCATATTCTACAAGCATTCATTTTGATGGCATAGCCAAGGTTTCAAGATGAAAAATTAAAATCTGGCTATCGTCAGTGTTTTTTTTGTTTTTTTTTTCTTAAAAAAAAAAAAAAAAAGCCCGATTTATTAGTAATTGCTCGTCTTAGTAAATATTAACCACAAAATCAAAGCTCAATCACATGGACAAGATATTTTACATATATGTAAACAGTTCTTTGCCATGAAAAAGGAAAATTTTTTTTTAGCACACCCTTACAACTATAAAGAATTCACTCTTTAGTAGATGATCCACACTTACAGCCTTGTGCCAGAACTAAGCTTAGTAAATTATTGTAAGCATTATATATACATTGTACAGCAGAAATACCTTCCACATAATGGGAAAACATTAGAGGCAATGGTGTCTTCATCTAGCTGATGTCTTACCATTTTGTGGAAGGCTTTTCTGCCACAACCTGTATATACATTTTTATTACTTCAAATGTTATTTTTAGTGGATATCCATATTTGAATAGATTCAATTTATTTTAAAATATTTTACCTCCCAACCTGCATACTGGAGAAAACTTATTAAAGAAAATGTGCCCTCAGGAAGGATCTGAATATGCATCCCTATTTTCAGGAGAAAACACTGTTTGATTTGGTGTCATTTGACCTCTTTGGTGTGAAGAGTTTCACAATCAAGCAAGGTTCTATTTACCTTTAAAGTTTTCTCGAGTGCGCGGGCCAGTAGACAATACATACTGTTTGAAATAAAGAGTGGCTACTCAGATGGGAATATCCACTAAAAATAATTTTGGGAGTAATAAAAATGTTGGATTTAAAAAATGTTTTTTAGAAATTGCTATATATATATATATATATATATATATATATATATTATATATATATATGCAATTTTATCTTTAATAATTTGGTATGCAAGAATGGATATTTCTATATCAATTATGGGCAAGTCCAGAAAGCCTTTTTTTTTTTTTTTAAATCTTTTTGCATACCTTACTAAATCACCAATTCACATCACTCAATCTCATCTGCAACTTGTTAAATTTTGGTGCTGAAATTCAATAGATTTTTTTTAAATTCCCAATTTTAAACCAATCTATTCCTGGTGACGTTGATCCTGCATGGATTTGTATATATGAATTTTCTACTTGAGTCTTTCCCTAAAGAGACACTTGATAAACAGTAACCGGAACAGAGAAATCATTCATTTGAATGTTTCCCATTTTATGGGAAACAGTCACTCTCACCCAGTGATTACTTGCTAATAAAGTGATAAAAATAAATTTATGCAGGAAGAAAGTGTCTTCATTATTTCAATTTATGAATCCAATTCTTCAGTGATAGATGTTTTTGCTTTCCTTGTTCATATCTTTATATTGAAACATGAATCTAGTTTTCCTCTTGAGATCGGCCCCAAAAACAAATTGAATTCTGATGAGTTAAGTAATTTCTTTTATTATTGTTGATTGTTTCTGTCTCTTAATGTAATTGTTAAAAACAAAGTTAAAGTACTAAACTTGACAATAGAAGAAAAAGTCCCAAATTTAAGTTGGTTTCTGACTCAAAGAAAAAATTTGCTATTTTGTTTACCAAAGTGTGCAATGTTTCAAATCCATTGCAAAAAAAAAAAAAAAAATTGTACAGACATTTTTATTTTCTCTACATTATATGAATAAAAGTTGGAACATTACTCAATGGCTACTTTTTTCAAGCCATGAAAACTAAAGATTTTTCTGCCTTAAGACTACTTAACTCTGTGTCAGTTACATGGGGTGTTTTGTTACCCCCCAAAAAAATTTTCAAGTACTCATAATTCCTAGTTGGCAACTTGTTTCTTTTGTTCCTTCCCACTATTCTCCTGACTTGGTGAGAAGTTGTGGCACACAATGTAGCGCAGATGTTGTAGAAAGACACCAAGGTACTATCCATTTTTGGAAATCCAAGGTTACTAACTCAGCATTAAGAATCTCAACACAGTGCAAGATTTTCTGCCTGCAGATTAGTAATCTATTATCACACAAAATTTAGTTACATTAAAAAAAAAAAAAAATAAGTAAAATTGTATATTTTTCATCAAAATAAGTTTTGGTGAAGGTTATTTGTGTGAGCAAGAATTTCAATTTGTGATGGGTTGATGTTTCTAAGAAAGAACTACAGGATGTGGCAGAAATAACTCCCACATAATGGTAAAACAGTGGCAATGGAGTTTTCCTCTAGCCGATATCTTACCATTATGTGGGAGGTATTTCTGCCACACCCTGTATAAAAAAAGTTTTTAAACATCGATGACAGCATACATTTTTACCATACTGATTGTTTAAATACATGAGGCTGTGGAATTAAATCTGAGGAATTTGCAGTATAATATTCAAATTGGTTTCTTTTTATATTATAATACTTGTATAAAACATCTATAATAAATTTATTTTTAGGTCATACTGTTGCTTTTATTATTTACACTATTTATATGTGGACCATTGTCCTCTTTGTTGTAATCACATTTTCTGCCGTTGTGCCCTCTTGTCTCCATCAGGTATATGTCAATCCAGATTACAGGGGAATTTCAAACTGAACTCTTTATTTCATCTACCAGACTGTCCTTGATCCACATATCTAGGGATATATTGTCTAGTTAGTTATTTTTAGTACTGCTCAGTTATTGCTGGTCCTGTTATACAAAGGGACAAATACACAATACCCAGCCCAGGGATTGAACACAATTAGGTCATCAAATTTATTGAACCAATGCTTTAATGCACTAAACTATTGTCCCATGGGACAATTGTCTGGATAACATGGAGCCTTATAACCTGCCTGCTGATGAGTGCTACTGCTGCTTGTCATTTTTGTTACAGCTGCTGAAACATGGCTGTCATTTGTTTTAAGACTATTATATATTGTTATAAAAATAAACTAGTTGTATTTCTTTTAGTGACACCATTTGTGATAACCAAATTCACTATCAATGGTTTTGGAACTGTTAGAGTTACCTAGAGTAATAATCCAAGGTTTGTTAAGTGACAAGCAATCAAAGAAATCCTTTATTTTGTGCTAGACATCATGTTGGTAAATTTCTTTACTGCTCTTTCACAAGAATGAGGAAAAAAACAAAAAAAAACAGCTGATAACTACTTTTCTAGTACAAGGCCATGTTTATTGCAATCTTCCTCTGCAAAATCACATGGAGGTTTTCTCTAATTATGATTCAACCATTTATACCAACATACTTTCAGTTAAAAAAAAAAAAAAAAAAAAAAAAAAAAAATTATATATATATATATATATATATATATCTCAATAGTCATGCACTTGTAAAAATATATATCATATACTAAGTATAAATAACAATGCATGATTTGAATTTATTTAAGGCAAAGGTGAAACATTGCTGGTATTTAGCATCTAAATATTGAGAAAAAGACTAACTAAACTTACATTACCTACCTCCCAAAAGTTCTTTATTAATATTATAATACATTCTAATACAAGAAACAGATATTGAAATAAAAATTCATATTCAGGTATGTTTTTAAGAATTGCTATGTATTGTAGCATACACAATAATGCACAAGTTTCGTTATGTTCTATTTTTACTGCTAAAAGTAAATTTCAAAATATTAACTCAAATTATATACCAGGTTTTATTTCAGTAACAAAATTTGGCTATACAAATTATTTTTTGCTAATACTTGTAAGAGAGTAGATGTAACCATATGTGTATACATTCATTACAACCTATATATATAAGTGCATTGCTAAGAGGATCTTAATCTTGTTTAATAAAACAAATATAGCCAACAGAAAAGCTTAAAGAGTGCAGTTACACTGAAATATTCAATATATTTTAAGAGAAGCAACCAAACTTTTCTTGTCAACAGAAAAAACAAAATCAATTGTCATTAAGCACAGAGTTTTCATATTTTATACAAATAATGAATTATACATGAAATATGATTTAGAATCAAATAAAAAGCAGAGGCTCATTATTTGAAGGATGAACTATTGTCATATGATGTTTGATGTCCAATCTTGGTAAGGTCCAGAACTTTAAGTGAGACCAGAAATGAAGAGGGGAGAGAGAAAATTGCAAGCTGAAAGAAGAGTATTTTGTAGATCAGGTTCCCCCCCCCCACCACGTTCAAGAAGAAAAAAAAAAAAATTCAGACCATTTTATTGTTATAAGACTTAGAAAAAGAAAAGGTGAGGAGAGGACGGAAAAAAAAAAAAAATGAAGACTCCTTTCTCCCCACTTCTCTGCATCTCACAAAAAAAAAAAAAAAAAAAAAAAAAAAAAAAAAAATGAAGAGGGGAAGGGGTCCCTGCATCTGAAAAAGACAGCAAGTCAAAGCTTAATAGAAATAGATACAAATATGCATATATAATTCAAGATAAAAGAAAAAATATATACACATTCCTTCATTATATATCAGCCTAAAAGAAAATGTTGGAAATATCAATGAAATTTTGAAAGGTTGAGAAACTTTGAGAACCATCTAAAAATTAATGACAATTTTTTTTCTTTATGTATATTTAGTATATGTTCAATTGTAGTCTAAGGAATAAGAGCAGTAAACATTAATAGCCAATGTTCGCAGAATGGAAACTTTATGAAACCAGTATACTAATTTGACCATCTGAATTTAAGGCAATTGGATTTTAAAAAAAACTTTCACAGCATAAAGTAAAATTAATTCAAGTCCTAATTTTCTTAGTTAATAAAATAAAAATTAAGCAAGTACAAAAAATCATATTCATTAAAATTTTTAATCTAAACCAACTTTGAGACAAGCGTTAAGAAAAGTGCTTCATCCAAATTGTTTTTGTTTTAGCAATTTTTTTTTTATAGGTTCTAGTACTAAAAAAAAAAAAAAAAAAAAGAAAAAAAAAAATTACATCATGGTTTTCTGATAAATGCAAGGAAAATTATGTTGAATTTGGTTCCCAGTATAGTATGTTTAACTATCTTACCAAGAAGAATTCTTATATTTTGCAGATTTAAAGTGTTTTAATATTTGGTAATTTATACTAAAAAAAAAAAAAAAAAAAAAAAAAAAAAAAAAAATTGTCTAAGGCAATTTTGGGTTAACATTCAAAGTTAAGGGCAGAAAGGGTCAGAGACAAAAACAGACAAAAAAAACAAAAAAAAACAAAAAAAACAGTTAATTTGACTGAATTAAACCTGCGTCACATTCATTTCATTAAGATTCCAAAAGCTTTCTTAACAACAAGAAGCAGAAAAATCGAAATGTCGAGAACTGATAATCTAAAAGTAAATGATTAAATATGCACAAATTTTAACTTCAGTTATAACTTGACAAATATTTGGAATTAGAACAAAGATAAAACTAATTCTAAAATTCCAAAAAAGTCTTTTTCACACTAGATATAGCATATATCACTTGAGGAAATGTTCTAAAAAATGTCAAATCTTCACTTGCAAGCCCACTGCATAAGAGAACTGACTGGAATATTCTCAATATTTATCAAGAGAAAAATCACTAAAAATGTAAATATAATTACACTAACATTACTAACTATGTATATTTAAGACTGGTGAAAAATACAGGAATCCCTCAATTAATGCACACTCAATTAGTATGCTGAAATTCTTATATATCAAAATTAGATTAGTGCATACATAATACTCAATTAGTGCAGTAAAACATTCAGTTAAACCACAGTAATTGAAAATTAATTTTTTTTATAGTTGCTAATTTAAAATTTTAGAAAATTTAAAAATGGGTAACTATTTTGTTTGTCTCATATTACATTATCTAATTAATTACAGTAGTGTACAAAAAAAAAAAAAAAAAAATAGACAGTTACATTATAAATAGATAAATTTTATAATACAAGCCAATAAAAATACATATTTTGATTATTTTTTCATGTTTATTTTGAAGATCATCAAAAAATTTCTGATCTGTGTATAAAAAAAAAAAATTTAATTAGATACAGAAATTTAAGTTTATTAAAAAAAATATCAAAACATAAGATGTATGCATTTACTATAGAAAGATTATAAATAAAATTTTCAGCATAAAATACTAATGATATGTTTAGAATATTGATAGGAGCAATTTCTCAGTACTGCCAATTATATGAAGAACAGAAGAATACCATGCTTCAAACCTCTCTTAAGTTTTCAAAAAAATATCAGATTAATAGACATTAATTCACGGTATTTTTATTGTATCTTCTTCTATGTACCTAGATTGTAATTAAAAAGTATGCAAATTACAAATTAATTGTGAATGAGACTAATTGATATAAAAATTACATCATTTCCTATAAGTTATATCTGATTGATGCATTTTCAATTAGTACATATTTTTAATATATACATTAGATTAGCTGCACTAATCAAGGGATTTCTGTATACAAAACTGCAACAATACAAACCAGGAAAACATTCTCATATGAACTGGGAATAAGTGGTTTGTTAAAATGTGCTCAAGTCAACTACATGAGTTTTTCTTTTTCCCTTTCTTTCAATATTCAACTCAAGATTTTGACCAGTAAACTGGTTGCACAAGAATTAGTACACAAATTGCTTGGCTCTTTAAACAGGTGACTTGAAATGTAACTAAACTGCTTTAATATTTTAAAATCATCCTAAAAGAAAAAAGAAAAAATAAATAAATAAAATAGTGTATGTTCACATTATCATTTATGAACCTCTAATAGGGAATTAGTCTGTTTCTTTAAATTATCACAAAATAGGATATTTTCAATGAGACCATCTACAGCTTTTGAACACATTTCACTGAAAATGTCATGTCAGCTCAGCATGTATTTGCTCATACATACATATACAACTAGTCAAAGTTCACATTCAGTCTATTCTTTCTCGCTTCATTGAATTTTTCATAAAGGCCAATATACAATGCTCTTTTTTTTCTTTTTTTTTTTTTTAAAGAACTTCAGTGTATTTATTTTTTCTTCAAATACCTAACTTCTACATTTGTCCAGTATCTTTGATCTCATTAACTTCAATATCTGCAACAAGTTTTAGAACTATAGCTATGAATTTGACAATTTTCTTCTTTCCCTTGGCAAAGGATTTATCAATGTTAACATCTGTGCTATAAGGTATAACATTGGACTTCGGCTGGTTTTTGCATCAAGCTGTATACATTGCAGGAATACAAGACTTCAAATAGTTCACATATAAACTTTGGCATATCCCTGGCTAATAGAAAAATGTTGACAAGTTTACTATAGTGACAAATCTTTATGAAATTGTAGTTAAGTGAAGTTTGTTTCCATTTACCATTTTTTTTTTTTTTGGCAGTAAAGAGGAGTTTCATTTCACATGTTCTACAATTGTATAAAACTCTTCACTCATTCCAACATTCAAAAAGAATGCTATTTTCATTTCTAAATGGATACTTTGTTAAAACTTTGTTTCTATTTGTATTCTTGAATACAGTGCAAAATAACATTTAGTAACTTTAATTTTTTTTTTTTTGTATAGCCGCACTGATGTCAGTAGGATTAAGATTTAGTCAAATTTGATTATAGGTGTTTTATTAAAAATAAAAAATGTAATTCAAATAAGTACAGATATACATTAGGTAACCCCCTTTAACCTAAAATTATGACTAAAGAGTTTTTCTATTGCTGAAAAGAAGTTTTGACTTACAAACCTTTCACTTTTGGGGTTCTCCTTTTCCATCACAAGCCACAATCTTCACTTTGTCTACTTTGGCAATTTCGTGTACTTCTCTGAATTCAACATTTTCTAACACAAATGTCCATACATTATCACAAAACCGGTAAGTGTTAAGGTGACCCTGGTAATAAAAAGAAAATGAAAACAATTAGTTCTTGCCTTAAGAGTTTATAAAAATTTTCAAAAAGTGCCAAAAGGACTCCCCCCCCCAACAACACAACTTATTTTAAACACCTTCACTTTTCATCAATGCTTATTATTTTAAAAAAAAAAAAAAAAGGATCAGAATTGTAATAAAAGCTAAACATATAAAAGTGAATTTATACATTTTCTTTGTTCTTGAGAATTGTCAACAAAAATAATAAACACTTTATTGCTTATTGGAATGGTTGGCAAAACATCAGCTAATTGACAATTGATACAAACTTTATAAAATAGCAAATGAGGATTTCCTTATAGTCAGTTCATATATTTACCAAATGTTTATAAGTTTATGAATAAAAAATTGTTTTCATATTTATTTCTTTATAAATTGGTAAATGATAGATATTGCATTAGTCACTAATGCAATGCAAAATTTATAAAAAAAATAAACAAAAAACTAATACAATTGTTAAGACTAATAATTATTAGTCTTAATTGTATTAGCTTTTTTTTTTTTTTTTTTTTTTTTTTTTTTAAGAATGTTGTAAAAATAAAATTCTTATAAATAAACAATCTAATAGTGTTCAATATTTTTGTTGTAAATTCAAGAACAAAGAAAAATGTATAAATCCACTTTCATATGTTTAGGTTTTATTAAAATTCTAATCATCACTTTTTAAAACAAATATTGCCCAAGAGTAGTTAAAAATAAAAGCAGTGTCATGAGAAATAATATATGAAAAAAAAAAAAAAAAAAAAAAAATACTTCTTTCTTTTTCTTTCTTCAGGCACAAAATTAAAAAAATGTTCACATTTACTATATATTTCATAAAACAGGTAAATATACACACACTTTTGCTGCAGCCTGTATAGGTTATAAGAAAAGAACACATCTGGAAGTAAATTTTTGCAGATGTGGCACATAACTTTCTCCTTTTTTAATGCCATGAAAACAATCCCCTGTAAGACTGGTCCTCAATCATTTTATTTTAACCATTAACTCTCTTCATTGGATTTCCCAAGAAAGGTGATAAAAGCTACTAAAATGCAAGGGGTTACTGAAAATGAAAGAAACCAAGAACAATAAAACAACAACATTCAAGACAGATGACTATTGACGATGCATTTAAAATCTTTTGACGATTGTCATCGACTAAAAACTGGAAGAGAGTTCCACAAAGGAAAAGTGCAGGAGAAGAAACTATTAACATAGTTACATCTAGTAATTTAGACAGTGAAAATTGTTGAAGACCTAACTGCCAACGTAGTACTGCACTTAAATTCATGAAGTTGAGATACTAAAGAGAAAAGTTCATCAGAACAATTACCATGAAGACATTTACAGAAAAGTCACAGCAAAGGGGAAAGTAAGGAAATCCAAGATGCTAGATCAGGACTGACAATTTTGCAGATTGTTTGAATTTTGTCAAGAATCTCTAGATATATATATATATATATATATATATATATATATATATATATATATATATATATATAGAAGCACCAGAGCAGATATGGCAGCAATATTAAATGCATGAACAAATAGTAAACATAAATATGCAAGATAGATTCTTGTGAGAAAAATGATCTGACATGACAGTGGACAGACTTTCATAGCAATTAATCCAATATAAATGTTCCACTTAATGTCGGTGGAAAACATGAAACTGAGAAAGTGCAACAAGTTGCTCTCCTGGAACCTAGCATCAGGCATGCTTATGGAAAAAAAATTCTCTAAGATGATTGGAAGTTTTGTTTTGGAGGCATTAAAAATTAAGCATTTCTTGCACCAGTCAACAGATTGAAGTTTATTTTGAAAATCAGCTGCCAATTTGATTTCATCAAACAGACTTACTGTTAAGGCAAGAGAAAATAGTTGTGTCATCAATATAGTGTTTGGAACTGATGATACCAGGAACTTTGCTGATGAAAATAAGGAACAAAGTAGGTTCAAAGAACCCTGGAGGACACCCACATTAATTCAAAGATTAAGGAGTTGCCATTCAAGGAAACAATTCAACTCAAAAAATACATGGAGAATTATAGTAAAAGCAATATTAAAACAAGTTGAATCTACCAACCTTCCAATTTTTCCTTAAATCCTTAGAACTTCCCAACACACTGGAGACACACAAAACTTAAAGAATATAATTAGGGGATATGCAAAATTTTGATCCTAATCATCACATATACAATCTTGTATAACAAATTTGAATCACCCAATGATTTCACTAATATTTCTACACTAATAAACTATTTCTGGCAGGTGAGAAATTATTAAACATCAAATTTTTCAAATCTTGGTTTTATAATGCCTTAAAAATATTCAGTGTACTTGAACTACCATGAGTGTCAGAGTTGGCTGTCCCATATTTGAGTAGACACTCCATTTATATTCTAAACAGTACTTTTTTTTCAACTACCAGCCTGCATATTTGTAAAGCGTATTAAAGAAAATGTGCCCTCTGAACTTGCACCCGTGTTTGTAGGAGAAACCGCTTGGATATGAAGAGCAAGGTTCTATTTGTCTTTAAAGTACATTTTACTCATTCAGATTTCTTCAAAAGTCATAACTACTCAGTTTTCCATCTGAAACAAAGCAATTTCTAAAGAATCAATGGATTTATTTTTAATCCATCATTTCTTGAATTTGCAGGTCGGGAGACAAAAATACTGTTTAGAAAGTAAACAGGGCATCTACTCAAATACAGGTATCCACTAAAAAAATTGTTTAACATAATAAAAATACAGCTGTATTTATTGAAAAAGCAAGGTGGATTATCAGCTTGTAAAATAAGATGAGAGTGAATTTCAGTTATAGTACTTTCATACTGAAAAAGGCATTAACTTATTTTTCCTCATCCTCACTTATCGTGGTCGTATGTGGTGGTGGTGGTAAGCAACTGAAAGTTTGTAAGCAGAGAGAATTAACTTAGACTATTTTTTTTATGTATTTGATAGCCTCCATGATAAATCACAGAATTAAACTGCATCAAATTTGAAAATTATTTGTGAATTGCTGTACTACTTTATGGGATTATAATTAGATTTAGTATTTTATTTAATAAATACTTCTATTTTAAAAATAATTTCCTAAAATTGTATAAATCATTAAAATAAAGCCAAAGAAAAAAAGAAAAAAAGAGTTTTACTGAGTTTTTCTCCCCTTCTACACACAGATCTTCTCTCCACCCTACACATTTGGCAGTCTATCAAAGTTAGATTAATTGCCTAGGTAAAAATGGCTGCTTTATCCAATTTTATTTCAATCTACACCAATTGATATAAAAATATTTTTATTATTTATGTCACCCATAGTACAGGCTGAGAGTGGTGGTAGAATAAAGAAATTAATTTTCTGACCATGGAAATTATGCCATGCAATTCAAAATTTTTTTTTTTTTTCCAAATAAATCATTTTAATATCTGTTTATATTTCAGAGATGAGGCATTGCAATTATTTACACTATTTACATTGTTTGGACTGTTGTCCTAATCTTTGTGGCCATATTCATGACAATCTATCCTTCTTCAGATGATTGGAATTTCAAACTGAACCCATAGAGGAGGCATTATCGGTAGTCAGGGAGAGACTGGCCTAGGAAAATGCGCCAGTATACCAATAGATAACCTGACAGAGATGCTGACTTTCTGTACACAGACACACTTCAGAATGGGATCAGATATATATATATCTCTAATAAAAAGGATTAAACACTAGTACCCCATGGTCATAATTTATTACATTGGAATCGTAAACACAATCCAATTCATCAGACCTACAAATTCAAAATTTTAGCGTCAAGAAGATCAATACTTACATACAATGACGCTACTTGGGTGAAGAATAATGAAAGCCATCCATGGCTCACAACATCAAGTGAAAGTCATAAGTGGTGATTCAGAGACATATGAACAAGAAGTGTAAGTATAAGCAGTAGCCTACAATGTAACAACTACCCTGGGTATATGGCAGCAGCTCTGACAAACTGGAATAGAAGGGTACAAGAGGGCAACAGCACTCAGAAAACAGCTTCAGTCTGCCTACCCTATGTGAAAGGATTATCAGAAAAAGTACAAAAGATCTCTGGTCCATATGACATCAGGATGACCTTCAAAAGTGGTTGAACACTTTACAGATAACTCTTCCAAGTAAGAGCCCCCCCCCCTCCTCCAGAGGAGAACATGACTAAGGACTATGTATACCATCCCGTACAGCTGTGGTAACAAATATAAAGAAAAAAGGCCAAACCCCTGCAGGAACGTCGTGAAGCCATAACATGAGGGGAAATAGAAAAATCAGGGATAGCTGACCACATATAGAGGGAAAAGGGAGAACACCATCCCCTGTGGGACGAGGTTGAAATAATAGACAGAACATCACTGGAAGATAAAAAAAATAAAATATAAGCTCTGGTTAGAAAAAAAAAAGTTACCAAAACATTAAGTTTATAAGTACCAAAGATTCATAAACCCCCAGTTGATAAAAGCGCTGGTTGGATCCAGTGACTCCATCCAAAGTGTTGTGAGTTCAATAGCTGGCGACTGCAGTGTTGAGGCTAAAGGGAGATAACCGAGGCATGGCATTAACAATCCCGGTGGACGAAATAAAAGGTTCAGTTTGGAAATGTTGTGAATATGAGGAAGATGAGGACAACAGTCTGAACAATATAAATAAATTATTTTAATGTTAAACAAATTGTGTAAATTAACCAGAAGCTACCATCTGAAAATTTAGAACTTTAAAATTTCAAGCATTTTTGTCATCTAATGATAGCAGGTGAATGAAGAAAGGAAATAAAAAGCAAAAATGTACAAACCTTAAAGGATACTCTGTTTCTAACTCTACTGGCCAAGGCAGCATTGATTGCCTTATCAAATTGGATCAACACTTTCAGAGCAAGTTGTGGTGTAATTTGACCACACTGGAAAAAATAGTAATCAAAATTATAATTCAAAACAAATATATTAAACGATTTTTTTTTAACATTCACTTTTACATCCTCCATTTTTCATAATTTGTACATTTACATGGAAATTAGGAAATATGACGATTTGGAAAAAATTTTTATAGATATTTTCCCGGAGCTTAAGCAAATTTACCCTAATTAGAGTGGTCAATTCGTTAAAAATAAATAAAAATGGGGGGGTGGAATTTTAATATATTTATTTTTTATACTATGATTTAGCAGGCTAAAACCAATAAAAAATGTTTCTGATATTTGCATAAATTTTTGTCTTTAATTTAAAAAAATAAAATAAAAAGAATATATGTTTGTTCTTTATTAAAAAAAAAAAAAAATCTTTTTGCAACACCCTCCCCCAAAGAATCAGTTTTTGTCCAATAACTCTGTAAAGATCAGACAGTTGATATCAATAAAAAAAACAAAAAGGATTCCAGTAAGAAGTGGCATGGCCTTGGAAAGATCTAAAGAATGCTAATGCACAAAAATTACCCTCCCACGCTTGTGATATAGAATACTTAAAAAAAAAATTCTTGAAGTCCTTATTTTAGTTTTAATTACAATTAATTTAAATTTATTTCCAATAAGCAAAATACTTGAAACCAAATTTAAAAATTGATTAGATTAAGTCTTAAGACCCCTCTCTTTGTTTGTTTGTTTTTTTTAATCTGATTATCAGCAAAAAAATATCCTCCATATTGATAAATCCGTCAACACAACATAATTCTCTTTATTAAAAGAAGAGAATTACTTTTTTTTAGTTTAATACTAAAAAAGTAATTCTCTTTTTTAATAAAAAAAAAAATTCTTAACAAAACATGGAGGCGACAGCTTCCTATTATTTGGGAAATGTAAGCAATGAAGACAAAATTACATGACGGTATAAAAAAAAAAAAAAAAAAAAAAAAAAAAAAAAAAAAAAAACACCTTTATTTCTTTTATATATATTTTTTTTAACTAACCAATATTCTTTAAAAAATTAAATATATTCAGTGATTCACTGATTCAGTCTATTAAATTTTAGAGAGTCTCTGGCTTTATCCTTACTTACGAAGATGCTTGAAGAAATGTTAGAAAATTACCAATAAATTTAAAAAATTTTAAATACTCATATTTTCTGATATCATGGACGTCTGTAATAGAAAAAAAATTCGACAAGGATACACATAAAAAATAAAAATATTCTGAATTCTTTTTAAAATACTGGGAGTCATTATTAAATTGCAGTGAGCTTTTAGTTTTATTATTTAATAAATACGGATTTTTATGATTTATCACTACAAATGAATAAAAATAAAAAAATAATAAAAAAATAGCTTAAGTTAAGTTTACAACTTACAAATATTTCCAATTAAAATTTTAAAAATGAAAATTCTTGTAAAAATTAAAATTCATTGTTTGTTTTTTTTGGGACAATATTGTTCATAATTCATAAAAATGAATTAAATGCTTTCCTAATTTTAAGGAATTTTTTTTTTATTTTACGAGTCTTAGTTGTTTTTCTGTAAGTGGGGGTTCGATTAAAAAAAAAAAAAAAAATTCTCCGAAGAATTGTCCCTAGAGAGTCTACTAACTGATATTTTAAGCAATACAAAAGAAATAAAATAAAACAAAAAATATTTCTCGAAATTTAAATGAAAGAAGGGTGGTAATCTGTTTTAAAAATAATTCCATTCCTTTCTAAGGAATTCCTGAAAGAATCATTAAAAATCCGACAATTATCAGATTTTTTTTGCAAGAATTTTCAAGTCAATGTTTTTCACCGCAAAAAGAAAAGACGGCCAAATCTCCCGAACCAATTCAGTCCCGCGTTGACACCAGAAAGACAAAGTTTCTAACCAAAATTTCCGAGGTTCTTTAAAATAAAAAAAGGATAAAAATATTTTTTTCAAAACTTTTTTCGAACTTAGTAGCACAAATATTGTTTTTATATTTAGTTTCTGCAGTTTTTTTGTTTGTTTGTTTTCCACATGTATCCTTTTTTAGCGACTTTTTGGAGGTAGCGACTCGCTGTTTAAACGGCGGCGGCTCATGTGAATTTTTCGCATCTAACATTGCACGCACATTTCATCATGAACCATAATAATACTGAACATGTGCTGATTAGATAGAGATATATTTCACTTCGAGTGCTATCTTTCGTTTTAAATTCTGATCTATTTTTCAAATTTAAAGGAGAGCTAAGAATATGAGAGCAGGTAAAGAAAACTAAAAGAGAAAATTGTTATGGACATTAAAATGGAAGATCCTGTATTCTGAGCACACATTCGATAAGCAAATATAGGAAAAATATAATAATCTAAAAAAATTCAGTGAACAATAACATTGACCAAATAAGTTGTTAAAACAAAAAGAGTTTGGTTGACGTAAAAATGGAACTATTTTTACTTTTAATCCAAAGCTTTTCATGTGCAATTTTGTTTCACAAATTATGATTGATCACAGAAGTTGAATTACATTTTTCATTCATTTATTAAATTTTATTTTTTGGTTAATCATTTCACCCCAAGAAGGCGAAATTTCACAAGACGCAAGGTACTAGCTAGCTACTGGGAGTGAAGAAAGCTAATAAGAAAAATTTAAGGAACGTAAGAAGCCCAATTCTAAACAGGAAACAAGGTATAAAAACCTCAACTCCTGTTCAAAAGGACGAGGAAGGAGTATGAACGGGGCGATAGGCGAACCTCTACTTTTTTTTCTTTTTTTTTAACTTATGAATGAATAAAAGAAAACTGGATAGGTAAAGGAATTTAACTTAAGTGAGGTAATATTTGAAAAACGAACCAAAGACAACATATGTCTACCTTCTCAAAAGCAGTTTTCTGAGACAATGACTGGCAGTCTTCTTTTTTCTTTTTGGTGTGGGGGAACCATACAAAGTGCGATTTTTGTATTTTATCCCAAATCAGTTTATTATGGTCTTGTCATAAGTAGCAATTTAAAAGCAACAACAAAATCTAAATTAAATTTTCTAAAACACATGGGTAATAACGTGTAAACAAAAAAGCAATATACGATACCGCATGATAATTTTAAAGACAATTTTTAATATTTCATGTTAATTTGCTATATAATACAATTCAAAAACTGGGCTTAAATTAATTAAATTAGAAATTAAAAAAAAAACAAGTAAAAAGTCGTGATTCCTTAGTTTACTTTAGTTAGTTATAATTTTTTCTTCGGTGCTAAACAAAAAAAAATCTTAAAACAATTCAAATTCACCATACTGTCATTCTTCATACCGTAAAGGTTTTTCATATAAGTTTTCGAAACTTAATATTTATTTTTAAGAAAAAGTTTAAAGCATTCTTTTCCTTGCCAAAAAAGCATTTCTTTTTTTCTAGGTGAGAAATAATACAAGAAGATATTTTTGTTTGAGGTTACAACGGAACGGACCTCTTTCTTTAGAACACCAACCTCCTCTGACGTTATATAATTTTTTCCTAACGGATTGCCCGTGGTGTAAATAAACAATACGGAAACATTTTACCTGTATTAATTCGTCCAGACTTTCTTGCAAAGTATTTCCTATGGTTGTGTTTCTGTATAATTGGTAGCTACTCATGATTGTAAGCTTGACTAAAGAGAAAGAACAATTCCGAAGCAACGACGAAAGGACTGAACGCTAAAAGAACCAATCACAGATTGCGTTACAGCGGAAAATGTCTAACATTGATTTCCGTCACCAAACAAGGACAAATAACTCTCTCATACTCCTTAAACGGTGCAATTTCAAAAAATATTCGTTAAAAGAATGGAGGCATTTTCGGATAAAATAATTTAAAGTATGTTAGGTAATTGTTTATTAAGCCAGTAATCCATGTAAGATTAGTTCAATCCTAAATATGAAAAAATTATCACTTTGAATATTTTCCCTAGGTTATGATTAAGAAAAATTATCATTTGCATGTATGACCATACACTGTTAGGATCAAAAATTGCATATCGCTAGCTCTTCAAAGCTGGAATCAATCATGCTTTCTGACCAAGAAACCTACATAATAAGAGTAAGCAAGGAAGAATTGGGAAATGCAAGGAAGAGAGGGTGAAAGAGGAAAAAATAAACAGACAAGAAAGGGAGAGAAAACCAGATTAAAGGAATATAGAGAGAGAGAAAGACGTGGGGACAAAAGAAATAGATGTTTGCTGGCTGGATATCAATAAATAATTAGTGAAAATTGAAATGTGTTAAAATCACAATACATTCAAATTCTTTATGGAGAGAGAGAGCAAAAAAAAAGAATATATGTGTTGCTTTTTTTTTGCATCTGAAACTACTTCATGCTTGTAAGAAATTTAAATAAAAAAACATGTACATACAAAAGAAATTGGTATTGATAAAGGAAAAAAGTAAAAGATACTGTCACAGGTTGAGAAAAGAGACAAGGCATGAGATAATGAATAAATTGGGTTGTCAACATTGTTGTGGTAAGCTGCGGTACAAAGGAGGAAAGTAGACATTTTGGGTTTGTGTGGTCTTGTTATTGTATCATTCTGTATTTGTTGGTGAAGGTTTTTCTTTCTTCCTTCTGCTACAATCAATAATATGTGATTACTACTGAGTTAGATAAATACAATATTTATTACAGTAGTGAATACATAATAGAACTTTGAGATGAGAAATACACTTAACTGAAAGACCCACTGGATTCATAGTTGAGCAGATGAAAGGTTCATAGTGTTGTGGGTAGTGTATTGGGCTGCAAATAGATATTGTATGATGGAAGACAACAACAGACAAAACAAAGACTTGAGTAAAATATATATTGTCAAGTTTATTTTTGTTTAAGAAAATACATCAACAAAAATAAGGTTACAGAGCACGAAGCAAAAATATCTCTGCATGTTCTCATGTAGTGGGTGAGAAGAGTGTTGTCCTGAGAAGGACAGTTTTGTAGTCACTAGAGAGCATATAAACTCCTACATTTTATGACCAATAAGTGAAGCACAAACAAGAGATGCCCTCAAATAGATCTTACAAAATTCAATAGATGTGAAAAACTTTTACAATTCTGTTCAAACACAGCTCCAAAATTAAATAAGTGGTTTTTGGAAACTGATTAGATATGAGAAGTCATGTTATGTGCTCTCTACAATGTACACACAGTTGAACTCCAAATGACCTGAAAATAGGTCAGAGCTTGGGTTACTGAGTACATTCCCATGCAAAACTCTTAAATTCTTGAGAATTTTTCAGCCAATCAATGACTCACCATAAGCAGTGACAGATCTGAAACAGAACAGTCAGGGACAAGATCTGAAATGGAACAGTCAGTGAACCAGCTCAACTGCAATACATGTTACCATGACAATGCATCAGTCAATGGTGATCTTTCTCTATAAAAAAAACTATGATGAAAATAAGTTCTTTGTTCACTGTGTTTTGAAATCACTGCTATCGCACACAGCCAGTGAAGAAAAAATTTGATCAAATTCTATCTACCATTGGACACAAAAACTTTCCCCATTTGTCCTGAAAAGGACAGTTTTGTAGTCACTGGAGAGCATTGTCCTGAAAAAGACAGTTATGTAGTTACTGAAGAGAGTTGTCCTGAAAAGGACAGTTTTGTAGTTGCTGAAAAGAAAAGTGTTATCCTGAAAAGGACAGTTTATTGCATATTGTTGCTGCTGGCAACAATAGCTAGAGCTGGAAATGGCAAGTTGCTGCAGATGATAATGGCTCACTGGAAGTACTGCTGATGACTGGAGCAGCAGGAGCTTGAAGCCTACTGAAGATAGCTGGAGCAGCAGCCAATGGTGAGCTGGTGATGATGATAGCTGGCTGGAACTGCTGCTGATGGCGGAAGCTGTGAGCTGGATGCTGGAAAAGATACTACACTTTGATCCTAGTCATCTTGTCTGTGGAAGATTGTATTTAGCCAAGTCTCCCAACTAAGACAAGATGTGACACACAATCAGGTTTAATGTGGGGAACTGGAGCTCATACACTCAGGCCAGGGACAAAAATTGACAAGCCCCCACAACTGTTAGTTGCACTGGCATCAATATGACTACCAATCTCCTCTCTCTAGTGGTGGATGCAGCCTCACACAGCTGTTCCCTGGATCCAGGCACCTCACAGATTTTATTTTCCTTAGCTGCATCTCTGTCCACAGACAGAGCCACACTCTGCCTGAAGACACAGCCACACTCTGCCTGAAGACAGAGATACAACTGAGAGATGATAATTTTCCCCAGGCATGGGCTGCAGAAGATATTATTTACCCCAGTTTCTCCACTGGGATGAGATGTAACACAAGGTCAGGCTTAACGTGGGGAACCCGAGCACATACACTTATACAAAGCACAAAAATTGCCTACCCCCTGCAACCATCAGTTGCACTGGCATCAGTATGACTACCAATCTCCCACTCTCTTGTGCAATGGTGGGGTGCAGCCTCAAGCAGATGATCCTCAAGATGAGGCACCTCACAGTATTTTATTTTCCTCAATTATGTCTTTGAGGCCTTTTTATATCATGAGTCAGTCTTACAATGATTCTGGTTAAGCCTTTTCTTCCAGTTGTTTTTAAAAAATGTGGGAGTGCCGACAGGATATGACAATAGTGTTCTCATAAGGTATTCTTGTGATGTGAAATCTACAAATAGTGGAAATATTTGTCAGAGTGATGCGGAGTTGTGTGGCTTCTGAAATTCTTTTTTGTAATTTATCCCCTTGGGCTGTCTGGGATCAGGGTTTTTATACCTGATGATTGGCTCCCAGACAAAGATTTGGATTTTAGTGGGAAGATATTTCATTGGTTGGTGTTAACCAATGAGAATGTTGTGTTTAATGCAGTAGTTTTTTAGTGTCTGTTGCTATGCAGAAATCATGTTGATTGAATGGTGAATAAGGAGGTATACTGTAGGAATAGGTAATGAAAACACTTATAGAATTTCCACAGATATAACTAGTTAATAAATAAATGATGTATTTCAAATTTTGTCTTTTTAATAGTATTGACAATGGAGGGTAAGATCATAAATTATTTTGTGTTTTTTTTTTTTTTACCAACTCTCTATGAACAAAACTCAAGAACCATTATTGACAATCATCTAAAGTGCTGTAGGTGACACACCCATGGGTGAATGGTTCATAATCAGAGACACTATGTTGTCCTAGTTTTGTGTTTTTTCAAACATTTGTTGTAATCCTGAGGAGTCCATTATGTTCTGTCATGGCTCAACCAAGGTTATAGGGCCCAGTTTGTCATGCCATTTATCTATAGCTGGAGCGGTGGGGGGGGGGAGATGGATTAATACCTTTCCCAAGGGTATTATCACATTAGTGAATGCAGTGAACTTGGCTCTCTGACCCCTCAATCCAAGCCATTATCCATTACTCCACCATGCCTGTACATTATTGACAATAAGAAAAACTATATATAATAGCATCTCTCTTCAGATCATAGGCAATTGTGGCTCTTCACAGTTTCCTTTTTATATAATATTTATAAACTCTGTATTGGCATGATTGTACTTGGGAGAACGTTTGGCCTATAGTGTAATTTGAGTAAACAAATGAAAATATGATAATTTGTTAATAGCTGTATCAAGTACCTACTTCATTTCAAAGCAGCTTTCAGAGCAATTGAACTCAGTGTCAAGAAACAAAACTAACACCTTTTGACATTGCTGCAAAAAACTGTTCTTGTAATACATTTATTTCATACAGTGAGGTGTATTTCAAATCAATGTTATATTAAGTATGTAAACAATGAGGTGTTGTATTTTGTTGTTCTACAACACGTAATAGTAGTCAACTTACACCCATCTCTTACTTTACTATATACTTTATATCTCTACTACATAACATATGCAAAAAGGTACAATCCTATTCACCAATTCACTACACTTCCCTGAAATGAAATGGTTTAATGACTTTGTTCTTGAACTTCTTCTAGAACCTCTTTCCTTCTCCCCCCTTGAAGTTTATGTCCTGTTCTTTTAAATGGAGAGCTTGGTCTCATTTCATCTTCTTCTGTGTCTGATTGAATTATCCTGATCTGAAGAACTCATCCTTTCTTCTCTGTCAAGATCTTCCATCACAACATCTTCTGCTTCCATTCTTGGTCTTAATTGGCCAGAATGAGCCATTAGACTTTTTTTCCGCTCTTTGATATAATGGTTGTGTTATGTCCCCTTTGCATGATGAAATTAGCTCTCTCAGGAATTGCTACTTTGTCTTTCCTATGCCAAATCTCATTTGCTGAGTAAGACATTGTTAATGGAAATCTTATTTGTCTTTCAATTAATGCAGATGAGCTTTGCAATCTTTTTGCATGTGGAATCATCCTATAACTTAGCAATAACCTTGGTAAGTAACTGTCTATAGTCTATTTGGGAGAAATGCCTTCAATCCCATTTTTCTGTCTGCACCATTCTTTCTGCAATCCCCTTATATTGTGGGTGATATGGTGGTGTTTTGTAAGGGAAGCAGCCAATCTGCCTCAACCAATTACATAGATCTTCATCACAAATTCCTAGTGTATTGACTGATATCAATGTTCTAAGCATCCCATTTCAAGAAAATACCACTTTTAGTATTTCCTTTATTGTAGTTGTTTTTCTATCCTTAACTCTAACACCTTTCAGCCATTCAGTCAAAATTATAAGCCATTCATTTTATGGCCCATCTGGAAAAAGTTACTTTTGGTAGCTCCCTTCTAGGGTTAAAAATAAACTCAATAGGTTCATAGTCTGACTTTAAGAGACACGTTTTGTCTAATAAGAATTCTTGAGCTTTGTCTGTACTCCAGACAATGTCCAATGACATTTTTTCAATATTTGAAAAAAAAAAATTTTAAATTAACCAATCCTAAAAAGGATTCCAATTCTTTTTACAAGTAGGCATACCTCTGAAATTTTCTTAATTAACTTTGGATCTTATGCAATGCCATCTTTTGAAATTTGGTGCCCTAAATATGATATTGTATCACAATCAAATTCCCATTTGTCCCTGTTTATAGTTATCCCTGCACTTTTAACTTGTTTAACATATGTTCTGTTTTTTATCTTAATTCATCGTTAGTGATTGCACCAAGGCAAATATAATCTTGATAAATAATTGTATTACTGATTTTGTCAGTTAACATATTTCCATTGCTTTCTGAAAAATAGCACTTGCCATTTTCCCTCCCAAAGGCATTTTCATCCATCTTAATAATCTTATAGGTGTGTTGATTGTGGTAATTTTCTGGAATTTATCATCAATCTATATTTGATTGTAGGCCAATTTTAAATTGATTTTTGCAAAACATTTCATACCCAATAATTTGTGGATAGCAGTTTTGCTATTGAGAATAGGAAAAGAGTCCGAGTATATTTTATGATTTACGCCTATTTTAAAATCACCACATATTCTTAAATCTCCATTTGTTTTTTGTAAGAGTATGATGGGAGAAGCCCATTTACTACCACCTAGAGAAACATGCTCCAAAATTCCCTCCTTTACCATTTTCTTTAATTTAGCAACTACCAAAGGTAGAAGGTGAATAGGTAATTTACAAGGTTCAAAATAAGAATGGGTACTATTTTTATTTAATTGTATACTCGCTTTATACCCTTTTAACACTCCTGTCTTTACTTTTTCTGAGTTTACATTACTGATTAATTTCAATGTATCCACCTTTAGAACATAGTCCATGAATTTTTTATATTCCACTATTGTAATAGGGATAATTTCAAATCAGTCACAGGTTTCAAAAGTTCCATTGAAGTATCCCAAAGTTTTTAGAAATGATCCATCAAATTGTCTCAATTTCAGATGACTTTTTCTCAATTTTAGTTTACCCATTTGTTCCCAGAAATTTCTTGGAATCAGAGTGACCATGTTCCAAGATATAAGGGGACATAAACATTAATTGCCAGTAGAAGAGACAAGGTTCCTACTAATGCTTCACTTAGTGCATTCACTTGTATTGAAAATGTCATGACATTTAATTTAATTTTTTCAAAAGAATTTTTTTCCTTAAGTCTTTATATTGAAAAAACTGTCATCCATTCTTTCTTTTTCCACTTTTTCTATACTGTCTTCTTTCTTTTTAACTTTGCATACAGACTGAAAATATTTTTTTCTTTAGTAGTTATGGCAAATTTTTCCAAAACTTGGGCACTTTTTCTGTCAATTTCATGCTCATAGTTACAGTATTTGCATTTCTTGCCTTTCTTTTTATACTGTACATTTCAACATTGTTCTCAGTATAATTATATTTTTTTTATTAATTCCAGCAGTTGTATAACTTCCACACATGTAGTTAGAGACAAATTATTCCCTTGCAACTGTTCCAATATCTTATATTTATGAAATGTTTCAGCCATACTTTCAATCAACTGTAATTGAATCAATTCATCTTCAATAGTCAAATCTTGAGTTCGAAGTTTCTCAAATTCATGGAATCTTCTAGCTTCTCTTAATCTGTGAAGATATTGCACTATTGATTCCTCTTGTTTCTGTTTAATGGGCAAAAATTTGGCTCTTTCCACTATGACAAGTTTCTTTTTAGGTTGTAAGCTTCTTTTTATAACTTCAACAAAAGTAAAATTCTCCAATTGTTTGGGGTATGCCATAACAGAAATTTTCATTATAGCTTCACAACCTGCCAAAGCTAGAAAGAGGTCAGTTATTTCATTTTCTCCTACTTTTGCCTTATCTATCTATCTTAGACCTATCTATCTCAGTCAATTCATATCTATCTCAGTTAATTCATATCTATCTATCTATCTATCTATCTATCTATCTCAGTTAATTCATATCTATCTATCTATCTATCTATCTATCTATCTATCTCAGTTAATTCATATCTATCTATCTATCTATCTAAGTTAATTCATATCTATCTATGTATCTAAGTTAATTCATATCTATCTATCTATCTATCTCAGTTAATTCATATCTATCTATCTATCTATCTATCTATCTATCTCAGTTAATTCATATCTATCTATCTATCTATCTATCTCAGTTAATTCATATCTATCTATCTATCAATCTATCTCAGTTAATTCATATCTATCTATCTATCTATCTCAGTTAATTCATATCTATCTATCTATCTATCTCAGTTAATTCATATCTATCTATCTATCTATCTCAGTTAATTCATATCTATCTATCTATCTATCTCAGTTAATTCATATCTATCTATCTATCTATCTATCTCAGTTAATTCATATCTATCTATCTATCTATCTCAGTTAATTCATATCTATCTATCTATCTATCTATCTCAGTTAATTCATATCTATCTATCTCAGTTAATTCATATCTATCTATCTATCTATCTCAGTTAATTCATATCTATCTCAGTTAATTCATATCTATCTATCTATCTATCTATCTATCTCAGTTAATTCATATCTATCTATATATCTATCTATCTATCTCAGTTAATTCATATCTATCTATCTCAGTTAATTCATATCTATCTATCTCAGTTAATTCATATCTATCTATCTATCTCAGTTAATTCATATCTATCTATCTATCTCAGTTAATTCATATCTATCTATCTCAGTTAATTCATATCTATCTATCTATCTCAGTTAATTCATATCTATCTATCTATCTATCTCAGTTAATTCATATCTATCTATCTCAGTTAATTCATATCTATCTATCTATCTATCTCAGTTAATTCATATCTATCTATTTATCTATCTATCCTTCTCAGTTAATTCATATCTATCTATCTATCTATCTTTCTCAGTTAATTCATATCTATCTATCTATCTCTCTTTCTCAGTTAATTCATATCTATCTATCTATCTATCTATCTATCTATCTATCTATCTATCTAGTTAATTCATATCTATCTATCTTTCTCAGTTAATTCATATCTATCTATCTATCTATCTTTCTCAGTTAATTCATATCTATCTATCTATCCTTCTCAGTTAATTCATATCTATCTATCTATCTATCTATCTATCTATCCTTCTCAGTTAATTCATATCTATCTATCTATCCTTCTCAGTTAATTCATATCTATCTATCTATCTATCTATCCTTCTCAGTTAATTCATATCTATCTATCTATCCTTCTCAGTTAATTCATATCTATCTATCTATCTATCTATCCTTCTCAGTTAATTCATATCTATCTATCTATCCTTCTCAGTTAATTCATACCTATCTATCTATCTATCTATCTATCTATCTATCTATCTATCTATCTATCCTTCTCAGTTAATTCATATCTATCTATCTATCCTTCTCAGTTAATTCATATCTATCTATCTATCTATCTATCTATCTATCCTTCTCAGTTAATTCATATCTATCTATCTATCCTTCTCAGTTAATTCATATCTATCTATCTATCCTTCTCAGTTAATTCATATCTATCTATCTATCTATCTATCTATCTATCTATCTATCTATCTATCTATCTATCTATCCTTATCAGTTAATTCATATCTATCTATCTATATATATATATATATATATGTAACGGGAGAGAGTAATGGAATTTATTCTCCCATTTATTTCCCCTGTTATGGACATTATTAAATCCCTAATATAATGACACTGTAGTTCATGAATGGAACGATTAAAAGGAAAAAGAATAACAAACATGCTTTGTTCCCAGAGAGACTTTTATATCACTAAGACATACACAAAACTATATGTACATATATATATGTGTCCCAATTTGAGAATAATATATCACATATATACATAGAAAAGTAGGGAGAAACAAAAAGGAAGGGTTTTACATATAATATGGAGATATCTGGAGAAACCATGTTTAAGTCTCTAGATTCAAAGGAGCCAGATTCATCTATGTTCCAGACGAGGACACATTCTATGAATGGGAAACAGAGTCTTGGGTTTTCCCAAATTAAGGACTGTGGTTTCTTTCTATATCAGGGAAACATATATTCTCAAATGGAAATGGCATCATGTGCTTGTAAGCTCCTGGAAGAGGCAGATTTAGCCTCAGCCTAGGATCTTTGGCCCAGGCTAAAAGAAAGCAGCCTCATATGGTAGCTGCTATAAACAAACTGAAAATTGACTCCTGATTTAGTCACTGTATGAAGTGATGTCATTAAGTCGCCATCATGTGACCCACATGACTTATCTACACCAAAGGGAGATAAGCATTTTCTGTATCCCAACATATATATTACTACAGAATTAATGGATTTTTATTTTTAACAGACATTTTTTACTACTTAAAACATTATTTTTAGTGGATATCCATGTTTGAGTATATACTCTGTTTTTTATAGCACATTTTCTTTCTTAAATTTTCTCAAGTACACAGGCCAGTAGACATAGTATATACTTATTAAAAAACTGTGCATCTACTCAAGCATGGTATCCACTAAAATTAATGTTTGGTAATAATAATATATATATATATATATAGGTCCAGATGAGCCACGTCTCTCTGGAGTAGACTTTGCTGTAAAATCGGAACTTGCGCGTTCATTGCAGTCCCTGCCAAAAGGTCTGTCAGATCGTATCATGACTCTAACCCTTGAGTTAGAGCTTGAGATGCGCGTAACACTTGTAAGTTGCTATGCACCAACAATGAGTAGACCCGATCAAGAGAAAAACGACTTTTATCAGCAGTTACGGGAAGTGATCGGTGGCATTCGCCACAAGGATAACCTCATTCTGATGGGGGATTTTAAAGCAAGAGTTGGTGCTGATTCCCAAATGTGGGGAGGGGTTTTGGGATGTCATGGAGTTGGGAAAATGAATGATAATGGTCTCCGTCTCCTTTCCTTATGCAGGGAGTTTAATCTCACTATCACCAACACAGTATTTCAACAGAAGAAATGCCACAAAACTACTTGGATGCACCCCCATTCAAATAACTGGCATATGATTGATTATGTTATCACAAAGAAACGCGATATTCGCAACTTCATGATAACGCGCGCATTTCATACCAGTTGTTACCTATCTGACCATGCCCTGCTGTGCAGCAAAACTTCTCTTTGTCTTCATCGCCGGCGAATTCAGAAATCAACTGTCCCTAGACATATTAACGTTAAGCCATTGAAGAATCCTGAAGTACAGATAGCATTATCCGACAAGCTGGATGAAAACCTAAAAAACGTGGAAGTGAATGATGACATTGAAAAATCCTGGAAAGCCCTACGCGATGCTACACATGCCACTGCCATGGAAGTGTTAGGCTTGCCAATACGTAAGCATCAAGATTGGTTTGACGATCAGAATGTTGAAGCGCAAGATCAAATCCAGAAAATGCACCGGGCCCACAAGGCATGGATTGATGACAAAAATTCTGCAATGAAAAAGAAGGCTTACAAGACCTGTAAAGCACAAGTGCAAAAAATACTGCGACAGATGAAAGAGAAATGGTGGGCTGATCATGCAGAATCTATTCAAGCAGCATTCAATAGGAAAGACACAAAGGCCTTTTATGAGGGAATCAAGAAAGTTTTTGGTCCTCAACAATCTGGAGCTTCACCTATTTCCGCGGAAGATGGAACCTTATTGACTGATAGAAGTGATATTTTAAACCGCTGGAAAGAACATTTTGAGACAGTATTAAACACTTCCTCTGTTACGGATGACGATGTTATTGGGCCAATTCATCAGTTTCCTGAAAAAACAGAATTGTCTGAGCTACCGACTCTACAAGAAGTCTTTGACGCTATAAAACAGATAGTCATGGGTCAGGCACCTGGCAACGATGCTATACCACCGGAAGTGTTTAAGAATGGTGGCCAAAAGTTGGCTAAAAAGTTGCATGCTCTTTTTGTTTCCATTTGGATAACTGGGAAGGTTCCCCAAGACTTCAAGGATGCCTTCATCCTTTACCTCTACAAAAACAAAGGTCTTCGAAATGTCTGTGATAATCATCGCGGCATATCTCTTCTTTCAATTGCTGGTAAAATTCTAGCCAGACTTATACTCAACAGATTACTTAAGCATGTTGTTGATGAAATCTATCCTGAATTGCAGTGTGGTTTTTGCGCTCTTCAGGGAACGATTGATATGATATTTTCTTTGCGTCAAGTATCTGAGAAAGCTTGCGAGAAAAATCAGAAGTTGTACATGGTGTTTATTGACCTTACCAAGGCATTTGATACTGTGAACAAATGATGATATTGAAGAAAATTGGCATCCCAGACAACATGATAAAAGTTATAATATCTTTTCATGAGGGTATGAAAGCATCAGTTGTGTCGAATGGGGACTCTTCGGAACAGTTCAATGTAACCAATGGCACCAAACAAGGATGTGTTATGGCTCCGGTTCTGTTTGCTCTATTCATCTCTGTTATGTTGAAACACGCATTTTCAGATGTTGTTACTGGAGTAAAATTTCAGTTCCATACAAGTAGTGGAATATTCAATCACCCGCGCTTCAAAGCAAAAACGCTCCTTCGTAGAAGAATCATCAGGAATTTGCTATTTGCAGATGATGCTGCACTGGTTGCAACCTCCCTTGAGGAAGCTCAACTTCTTGCTGATCGGTTTTCTGCTGCATGTAAAGCCTTTGGCCTAACCATCAGCATAAAGAAAACCGAAGTTATACATCAGCCCCGACCTACACCAAAGCAGGTGCACAGTGTGAAACAAAATCAGCCACCACACAATTTTCCAGTAACCCCTATCCGAGTCGATGGAAGCAATTTGAAATATGTGAAAAACTTCACATATCTTGGTAGCGTGGTGAATTCAAGTGCATCACTCGATAATGAAATAGTGAATAGAATCTCTTGTGCTAGTAGTGCATTTGGAAAATTGAGTACCCGATTATGGAAAGACCGAGGAATAAGCCTGAAAACAAAGATAGCAGTGTATAAAGCCGTCATACTGACCACACTACTGTATGCATCAGAGTCATGGACACCCTATCGTAACCAAATTGAGCAACTTGACGTCTTCCACAAGAGATGTCTTCGTACTATTTGTGGTTTTACTCTTAAAGACCGGGTATCTAATGCAGACTTGTTTACATTTTGTGGCATCAGTGGAATAGAAAGTTTTCTGATCCAATCACAACTTCGCTGGGCAGGTCATGTTGTTCGCATGGACGATAGTAGGATACCAAAGCAGCTCAGGTACAGTCAGCTTGATGGTGGTAGCCGAAATGTTGGACGACCTTGGCTTCACTACAAAGACAAATTGAAAGCTAACCTTGCAGCTGTCCAGATTGATAGCAGAAATTTTGAGCTCAATGCTAATGATGGAGATGCTTGGAAGAGTATGTGTCACCAGCGAATCAAACATTTCTCCACGGCTGGTATTCACAAATTAAAGGAAACTAGGCTTAGAACAAAAGCGAATGCAAATATACCAGCGACGCTTTCTCTCAACCCTCACGCCTGCATCCACTGTGGCCTTGTGCGCAGGTCTCGAGCTGGACTCAAATGCCATCTTTGCCTGAGCACGTGCAAGCACAAAGAACTGTAAACAGGGATATTTGTCAGGACCTCATATGTCGAAATCAACGGGAGAATCCATCATATATATATATATATATATATATATATATATGCCAAGTATTAAACTATATATCACTTGGTAAGTTCTTGGCTTAAACTAACTTCAAAAAAATTCCTTCTTGTTTAAAAAGATGCATGAATATAAATTAGTCTGGTATATTAAAAAATAAAATGTGAGTAATTTTTATATAATCGCCATAAACTCAATTTTATAGAATAAGCAACAATACCCATGATGCTTCATTCCAAAGAAGATTGAGATTGTGGAAAAATTATATTTAACAACTGAATTGTGCATGTGTGTGTTTGTATGAGAGCTTTTTTAGATGTGTGTGCTTTTATTAACTTTGTGTGCAAATAAAGAGAAGTAGCTTTTTCATGAAAGTGTTTACCAGCCAATCAGACATCAGAACAAACATAGAAAAGTGTGTCAACAAATTCAAGTGATTTGATCCAATTGGTGACAATGGTCAGATGGCAGGAAAATAAATACGACATGGTCAAAATTACAAGGTAGAGTATTTCACTGGAGGACAGGTGGTCTACAATTCAAAAACAAATGCTTCGGAAATAAAGTTCATTATTCATGACAAAAAATCTATGTCCAACTCTTTAGCTTAAAAAGTAGAAAAGCTGTTTACAAATTCAAGAAGAAAGATATTCAGTGTCAGGACTTAAGGGTGGTGGATATTGCATATATGTTCCACGGTATAAGGGAATATAAACATTAACTTCCAGTAGAAGAGACAAGGTTCCTATTAATGCTTTCAAATGTAACACATTTCTTAATTTTTTTTTACAATGATGCTCACTCTATACAAGGTCCAAGAGCCACTCAAGGTAGAGGATTAAAGATTGACACATTGGCTCCCAAGCTTCATTCCCCATGTACCAGGGCCTCAACACTATATTTTAAATCCTGTTATTGCAAAGTGAGGAAAACAATGAGTGCAAAGAAAGCTGATAAACCCCCACAAAAGTAAATAACTTTTGTGTTAAAGGTGAAGGTAATCCTTCCTTTTGCTTTGAGGGTTTCAATAAGAGAATTATAAAATAAGAATCAATTCAACTTTTCCGAGTGTTGTAGTAGTATGTGCTTTTATATTTTTTCTTTTATATCTTTTCAAAAAATCAGACATTAGGAATGTTTTTTTTTAAATAAACACAAGAATTCTAATCTAATAGAAATCACATTCCTAATAAATTATTAGGAATGTGATTTCCATTCAATTAGAATTCTTGTGTTTATTTTACTGGTTGTAGTCATTACTTTGGTTTCCTAAGTAAATAAAGTATACTTTTTTAATTTCATAATGTTTTGCCAATCAAGTTTTCTGTTTACTCAATCTTTTAGTTTACCTGAATGCATGGTACAGTTCTGTGTATGTAAAAATAAAAATAAATGACCCAAAAAAGACGACAATAGAAATTCCAAAAGGAAAACAAAATAAAGATAAAAATCAAAAATATTTATTTTTTTTTAGAAAAAGATGTGGTTCCGAGGTACCATGATTTCATAAGTAACTAATCATAGCATCTCACTCCCAATATTCCTCTTAGAAAAGAAACTGAAAAATGACCCACCAGGGGGTTGTGTGGGCCTTGCAAACCTACCAGCACAACACTGTGTATTAAGAGGCACAGTTTATATGGATATGTGGGAAGATAATGGTTGACCCTAGACTTGAACAGGCCAACATTGTAGTGATCAGGTAAGCATCCCTCTTGGAAGTTGTCCCCACACCACAACAGTTTGTAAGAAGAAGCTTTCAAGTAGAACTACCATCTCACCAATGAAATACTAAGGGAATGAGGACAGTTTTCTACTATGTGCATAATTTAGCAGGTCTTAGCTGTGAAGGTTAGAACTGGTAAAACTAACGAATGTAGTTTGTCTGGACACTTTCCATGGAAATAGCAATAGCAATAGGGCATAGAGAGGCTTGCGATGTTTTGTCTGTGCGAAAGAAGTTTTAGGGTGGAAAATAATCTATTGCCCACAAGGATGCAAAGATGCTTTGGACTCTATCAAAACAGAAAAATGAAAACTGGGTAGCTCCTACCCTTATACGGCAGAAGTACTCCTATTGTATAATATAGTCACATAACATTCAAGTATACACATGGATAGATAAATAAGAGTAGCAAAAGTGAGATGTTATTTCCCCTTAATATTGTAATATAGCTCACTCTAGACAAGTTGACTTGCTCTCACCCAAACCTAGTGCTGAACCCTTGCATGGATAGGGGCTCTCTCTCTCTCTCTCTCTCTCTCTCTCTCTCTCTCTACTGACCAAGGGCTACTACAAGACATTGTATTAGTCCAGTAATAAGCATCCTGTCTCCTTATATACATGCAGTCATTTTCTTCATTCACAGTCACTTCTGCTCAATGTCTAAAAACCCATAATGATATTTAGTCACATGACACTACAGTAGTCATACGACACATTAGTAAAAAAGCAGTACCTACTTCAAAAAACATTCTCAGACCACCATATGGCAAACATATGACCCACATTAAATTAGGAACTAATTTCAGCCTCTTGCCTTCTCCCTACATTTGTTTCTCTCTAGCTCTGTCACACATATACACAAACACACCTATGATATGCACTTTAAAATATTTGATATCAGTGTAGTACCACTGATACATGGTCTGTCTAATTGTGCTTTATTTTCATTGTCCTTCCTTTATACTTCAAGTTTATTTTTTCTACTTCCTTGAACATGTTTATGATTTATTTGTCAACTGAAATACATTTTTATAAGTATTAGTAAGCAATTAAAAATTCTCCTTGAATAGTTAGTGTAGCCTTGTAATGTATATAGCTAGATAGTCACTATATATACTTTAATATTTAACTTCAGCAAATAGGTTTTTGTTGATTGATTTATTGATTCATTTTTTGTGGCTTATGAAGCTTTTGTGAGTTATTTAAAGTCAAAACTTATTTCCGATTTGTCTATATTTCCAAGATGAGGTATTGCAACTATTTACACTATTTACATTGTTCAGACTGTTGTCCTCATCTTTATTGTCTTATTCTCAATGTATATCACCTGAAGAAAGATGGAGTGTAAATCAGACAAAAAATCATGAATATGGCCATAAAGATGAGGACAACAGTCCAAACGATGTAAATGGTGCAAATAAATATTTTGGATTGTAAGCTTAAAACTTTTGTGAGTGAATATTTCATTAACAATTTTTTGGAGGTAACAATGATTTTTCTAGATACAAGTCTTACTATTTAACCCATATCTGGAAGAAAAAAGATAGATTCATACTTTTTCCAAGGGTTTTTGCACATAAGTAAATGTAACAAACTTGACTAGAATTTGAATTCGCTTCTCTGATTTGTCAGCAACCAGGTAAAAATTAATTAATGTATATCAACCAAAAGAAAAAAATTACTCTCTTCTTATTTAACCCTTTACCATTCAATCTGCCCAAAGCCCACCTCATAAATATCAACTCCCCAATGTTCAACCTACCATAACCTATCGAATGTATACTCTGACATATGATGAATCCATTACAAATAATACAGGAAGTCACACAAACAGTGAGACTTTGAGAGATGATATTTACTGGGCAGGTTTGGCATGTTGAATGCTAAAGGGTTAATTTAACTATATCAAAGAGAATTTATTTTAAGAAAGTTGTTTTACTCATTATATTGTTTTGTTCAGACTAATTTTTTTCTATCATTGCTTTTATTATTACATTTCAGCAGCTGTGTTTTACAATTTTATATTAAATTCTTAATTCTTCTTAATTCCTGTTCTTTTATTGTTCTCTCTCCTTAACAATATTTTTTGTCATATTCTCTCACACACAGTGTCTTAGTGCCTTTATTACATTGATTGGGGTGAAATAATTAAAAAAAAAAGAAAGAAAAGTAATGGGATTCAAAGTTCTAGTTTTACAAAGCTTTGTTTTCTGCCCTTGACTCAGCTATAATTTCTGTATATAATGTCAAGAAGTAAGAAATGCATTACATTGTAGTCTGGTTAGAGGCCTAAAAATTCAGTCACCTGACCAATTGGTGCCATTTCCCCAAAATTATATCACTATCCATAAAAGGTAAGTTCTTGAAATGTGAAAGTAAATTCAAGTTTTCTCAGGAACTACCGCTTTATTTTCAACCATTCAAACTTATCTGCTTTAACAATCAAGGACTGTATTGATCCAGAGTGTTAAAAAAAAAAAATGAGCTGGCCAGGAATCCTGAAGAGAGTTTGTATGCCTGAGAAAGGGTGAAGAATGGTTAGTAAACCTGAGGAATATCAAAGAGAGGATTATATACCTTGTGAATGGGGAAGATAATTGCATTATTGAGGAAGGGTGAAGAATGTTTTACAAGCCTGAATAATATCAAAGAGTCGATTATATATTTCAGTAATGGTGAAGATGTTTTTCATAACTGAGAAAGGGTGAAAAATGGTTTATAAACCTGTGGAATATCAAAGAGAGGATTATATACCTTGGAAATGAGGAAGAGAGTTTGCATGTCTGAGGACAGGTTAAGAATGGTTTATAAACCTGAAACATATCAAAGTGTGGATTATATAACTCAGGAATGGTGAAGATATTTTGCATAACTGAGGAAGAGTAAAGAATAGTTCATAAACCTGAGGAAGGTCAAAAATTGGATTATATACCTCATGAATGATGAAGATATTTTGCATGCCTGAGGAAAGGTGAAGAATGGTTTATAAACCTGAGGAATATCAAAGAGTGGATTATATAACTTGGGAATGGTGAAGATGGTTTGCATAACTAATGAAGGGTGAAGAATGTTTTATAGACCTGAGGAATATCTAAGAATGGATTATATAGATTGGGAATGGTGATGACAGTTTGCATAACTGTGGAAGGATGAAGAATGGTTTATAAAACCTGAGGAATATCAAAGGGTGGATTATATAACTTGGGAATGGTGAAGATATTTTATATGCTTGAGAAAGCGAGAACTATAGTTTATAAACCTGAGGAATATTAAATACAACCAGCTATAAATTTTTCATATTTCTTAATATTGCTGCTGCTAAAAAGTCATATTTAAATAAAGTCACAAAACAAGATATGAGATTTTCATTTTTATATTTTTCATACACATTGTCATAGATAAAAGCAGATACAAAATAAGTTGTGGAATAAAATATATTTCATGCAATAAACTATGTTATTAATGTATTACACTCATGTGAAAAAAAATTCTTTTCTTCACTGCACTGAAAACAAAACTAATAGTTTTTTCTAAGACTACACCGAAAAGTAAAAATATATACAGAAATAATTGTGGTGTAGTTTGTAAAACTCAGATGTACATGGTATCAAAAGTAGGAGAGAACACAGAAGTGACACATTCAATAGTGGAATCTTTCCTCTCACCGACGTAAAGGATTTAGTTTAATTTTATGGATTTAGGGTGGCTCAAAGTCACCAAGTTTTGTTTTAAACATGAAGCCTTCTTATTGGCTAAAATATTTAAATTCTTTTTCTTATTTTCTACTCAGATGTTATATGCAACCCTCCTGTTCAGAAAAACAATTTTGCTCACTTATATTCCAGCAACAGAATTTTTATGTCCTGTTCAACTACATGACAAACTGATTGTCATCGGCTTTATCTTGTATCCAAAAATGTAATTTCTTCTTTGTTGATCTCTTCCTTTATGATGATGACATTGATGACTAAATTCATCAGCAACATGCAGGTTCAGAACTAGAAACTTCTAGTTTCACCAAAACCTGTTCCTGTCATTCATTCCCTATCACCATTTGGCTTTGTAAGAATTGGTTGGAGGTGTAAGAAAATCAGAGTAGAAGAAAGTGCTGATGACATGAATTTATTTAAGGTGGACTTAAACTTGCCAGGAAGTGACCCACACACTTGATTTCATGACCTTCCTCTAAGGCATATATGGAATGAGACATGCAGAATCCAGTTACGAAACATCAATGGACTGGCACTGACTGTTATAATTTCAAGAGGTGCCTTCTGTAGCATGTCCATTATACGTAGCCCTTTCCATCCACTGGCTCATGAGAGCTATTGTAATTGTCATCGATTCGTTCCACCACTGGGGTCTGTAGGGTTGGTCATGCTTACTTTGGGTCCTTGTCTTTTACCTTGCCTTCAAGAATGGCCCTACCAGGAGTTTAGAATTCTTGATAGCATTGCTCTCAGAATCAGTGGAACATGTAAGCCTCTCCACCATGACAAGGAGTGACTATCAGAGGTATGCAAAATGGATTGTGTACCTTGTGAAATAAGAAGAATGAAATTGTATATCTGAATAAAAGTGTGGATTGCACATCTGGGAGAAGGTTAAGAATGAATTGTACACGAAAGAAAAGTTTAAAGAATTGATTACACACCTGAGACAGCATGAATAATGGATATTAAACTAGAAAAATGATGAAAATGAACTGTATACCTAAGCAAGAGTGAAGAATAGAATGTACGCAAGTGAAAGATTTAAAAATAGACTGGATATGTGAAGGGAAAAGATTGGATTCTACATGAAACAGAGTGTGAAGAATAGATTGTAAAAATGAGGAAGAATAAACAATAGTCTGTAAACCTGAGGAATGCTGAAGAATGGATTCTACACTAAAGGAATGATGCAGAACGGTCTGCACAGTTGAAGAATGCATTGTACAACCCAGGATTGGTAAAGAATGATATGTAAACCTAAAGAATCTTGGAGAATCATCTGGATACCTTAGGATTGGTAAGGAATGAATTGTATATGTGAAGAAGGTGGAAGAACAGACTATGCACCTGAAAAATAATGAATAATGGATAGTTCACCTCTGGATTAGTGTAGATGGATTTGGACACCTGTGGAAGTGTCTAGAATGCATTGTTCATGAGAGGAAAGATGAAGAATGGACTACACTCCAGACAAAGTGTGCCGATTGAGACAGAAAGAAATTAGGTAGAATGGATTGAACATTTCAGGATTGATGAAGAAGTGTGTGTATACCAGTGGAATGTTAATGTTATGATGTTGATTTGGGGTTAGTAGAAACAAACGCCAAATAACACGTAACAATAAAAGGGGTTTTAATAGGCTGGTAAAAAGGTACAGAAATCACCTGAGTAGTCAATAACTAGCTCAGCTAAGAACTTCTGCCTTTCTGTCGGTATTTATCTATCCACCCACGAGGATAAAATGTGGCACAAGGCCGGTTTAAAGTGGGTATATCCGAGCCCGTAGGCTCGGCCAAAAATATGGCCTTTCTGAACCCGCCTAGACGGGTTCAAGGCCTGTCCACCACCCTGGACGAAACCCTGCCCCTCGGCAAAGCCCCGTCCGGGTCCCTCTCTGCTAATGCAGAGAGTTCGACAGTCGCCGAGAGAAAGAACTTCTCTGTCTTTCTGTCGGTATTTATCTATCCACTCACGAGGATAAAATGTGGCACAAGGCCAGTTTAAAGTGGGTATATCCGAGCCCGTAGGCTCGGCCAAAAATATGGCCTTTCTGAACCCGCCTAGATGGGTTCAAGGCCTGTCTACCACCCCGGATGAAACCTTGCCCTTCGGCAAAGCTTCGTCCGGGTCCCTCTCTGCTAATGCAGAGAGTTCGACAGTCGCCGAGAGAAAGAACTTCTCTGTCTTTCTGTCTCATGTCAACTGACATGCCACTATTTAAAGTCTGTTTACAGACGCAGATAAGTTCATCTTCAAGAGGGGGGGTAGGTTTCTGACACAACAGTTAAAGAATGGATGGTACGCCTATAAAATTGTGAAGAATTGATTGCAAATATTGTAGTAATAATGTTTAAAACAAATGAGATTAACATTCCAAAGAACTCTTTAAGTTCTTAATGTTTCTTAAATAGAAACTTGTGAATACTATTAAGATGATCAGAAAGTAATTACATATTTCACTGTTATAAATTATGAAACAAATGACCAAGACAGAACCAAGATTGAATGGTAGGAAACTGATTCTACAATTAGTTTACCATCTCTTCTTATTTGACAATGAGTCATTTATAGTGTATTTCAGAATTTAACCCCATTAAGAATTATAACTTTAAGAAGTAACATATCTACTACTGTTTATTGCATGAATTTCAAAAGAATGGTACTGCTACAGAGACATTTAAAAACATATCTGCTGTGTATACAGATACAGTGAAAGCCCATACACATTAGCTGTGATTTAAAAAGTTTTTAAATGGTGATTGTAACATCCAACAAGCCTCACTCTGGAAGACAACCCACTCTGAATGAAGAACTTTTGGAAGGAACTATTAAATTGGAGCCATCACAAAGCGTCAGAAACTCGGCACAAAAACTTAATGCATTATTTTCAACTGTCCACAAATATGTCAGGTGAATTAGAAAATTTCACCAAGAAGAAATTTAGGTTTTCCTTAACCCATAGCTGGGGCAGGGGAGATAGATCATCATTTTCTTAAAGGTATTTGCATGCAAGGGAATTTATTGCTCTGATTTTTCATTCCAAGCTGTTATCCATTACAACATCAGCACATCCCCCTAGTCTAGAAGGGAAAAATATGAATTCATAATCAGATGTTTGATTAAACATTTAAGATGTTTAATAAAATATTACACCTATAGCTGTATAAGCAAAACCTCTATGTCAATTGATATAATGTATATACAATTTAAATTGTTTTTGCACATATTAAAAGAAATGGTATTGCACAAGTTTTGTCAAGAAAGAATTAATCATGTTGTCATTAGTAATAATTTTTATACATTTCTGCCATGAGCAGCTGTTACAGAAGATTTTAAATTATTTGCCTTGTCAGTGTTATTAACATTTAACATAGTGGAGGTGATTTAGCTTGCAAAGCAAAAATGTTATCCTGCTACTGCAAGTGACTCAGATGAGTGAATTTTACAATTGTGTTGTCATATCCTGCTATGGCAACAGAAAATGACCATGAGTGAAATTAAGTAGTGCAATAGAAGAGCCTTGAAAAACAATGCAGTGGAAAGGAAAATAGGGAATACTACAGAGTGTTAAAGGTTAATTGCACTCGGCAACAAAGATTTTGCTATTGGACATAAAAGCATATGTCTTAGACTAAATCAACAATTTATACTATTTACATTGTTCAAACTGTTGTCCTCATCTTTATTGTCATATTCACAACATTCTTGCCATTATACGCTTCAGCCTTCTTCAGGTGAGATACAATTGGAATTTCAAACCGAGCCCTTTATTTAGTTCACTGGGATAGATTGTTCTAGTTCCCCAAGTACACATGGCCCAGTGGATAAAGGCACTAGTTGAATTAATCAAGTGACTTGACCCAAAGAGTTATGAGTTCAATACCTAGCCACAGCAGAGGTGAACAAAAACCGAAAGAGTTGAGTTACTAAAGGGAATTAACTGAAACTGAGATATGCAGAAAAGGTATGGCACGTGGAATTAGAACAATCTCCCCGAGTGGACTAAATAAAGAGTTTGGTTCAAAATTCCAACATATATCACCTGAAAAAGTCAGGTGCATACAACAGCTGAAACGTTGTGAATATGACAATAAAAATGAGGACAACAGTCCAGACAATGTAAATAGTGTACATAATACCTCATCTCAGAAATATAGACAGATAAATAGACAATTTTGATTCCAAATCCATACTCAGAACTTTTCTAGCATGTTAGGATTCTGTAATATACATATGTATATGATTGGGGAGACCTTATCTTAAATTATTCATCTTACAAGAAGTATTATTCAAATTATACTACTAGTAATTAGATGTTATTTTAAGTGGACACTGTAATTATTAATATAATTTATAATATGTATTGATTGATCAATTGATTTGTTTTTTTATGGCTTATCAACCCATCACAAGTTATTTAAAACCAGAAAATATTTTTACACTGTAAGAATTTTTTGGAGATAATGATGATTTTACTGATACAAGTCCTACTAATTGACCCATAGCTGGAGGACAAAAGATGAAGTCAGACCTTTCCTGAGGGTATTTGCACCAAAGTGAATATAACAAACCTGACTGGAATTGGAACTTGGTTTTCTGATTTCCAACCCCTATCCATTATCAGTTGCACTCATTCAAGTTTACAACAGCTGGTATTCCTAAGTGGTTACTCATCTAGGTACTGACCAGGTTCTATGTTGCTTATCTTTGATGACGATACAGTTATTACATATCCTTATGGGCACATAGCTAAATGGTTAGAATATTAGTGATCTCGATCATGAGATCAGGGTTGAAATCTCAACATGGTTGCTTTATTAAGGTAATCATGATAATATTAGCCTGGAGTGATGATCCCAACATGCAGTACATAGGGAAATGCCTAAAAAAGTATTGTAAGTGAAATTAGGTGGACAAAACTGTTCAGAAACCATTGATGGTTGTGCTAGCATGAAGTTACAAGTCATCATGACTGAGGGTTTGAGCATACCCACTTTGTTCAAATGCTAATTAAGACTAGATGAAAACTGTAAATCTCAGGTATCATAAAATAGTAGTTAACTGTGTGATTTCCCTACTTTAACTACAAGGGGAATTTACTTAATGTTGTGTGGTAATCAGTGGTATAAAAGAAATAGACATAAACACTCTCACTTTTGTTCTCTCACTCACAGCCTGTCATACTAACAATGTGAAACTTCTTCCTGCCAGGACAGAAAGGGAGATTTCTTTCTCTAGGCAATCTGACTTCTTAATTTCCACCAACCATGTGGCAAACACACAAACATACTACAGCTAATTACATATATGTTTTACTTTTTTTCTGAATTCTGTTTATCTGTATGCACACAAATATATTTTCTCTTTTCTTGAATTATGTTGTTCTATATATAAATATATACATAAAAAATCCTCCACATGTTGAATTTGTGGTAATGTTGTAGATTTGCTAGAGTTGTTCTGAGTGTTGTTCTTGGTATCTATTTACTGGAAACGTTTGGAATAAAAAACTCACTCTAAATCAAATAAATAAAAATATATTATTTATTGTATAGCCTTGAGTCAGTTCATTTTTATGTCCTGTATTTCCAATAAACATCACCAAGAACCCTCTAACACAACAAATTCACCTATTTTGAAAGATTTCCACCTCAAATGTAACAAGTGGTGACCTTCTCATTGCAAAGTGGTAAAAACCAGTCTGCTATATAATATTTAATGCCAACATTGCACTGCAAGATTTTTTGTTATTATTTCTTAATATTCTTTTTATATATTAAATATCAAATAGTGAAACTGTTATATACCATCACAATTAGATCTCATTCTGATTCATTTTGCACACTGGCCAAATATGACCACCATGAAGGCAGAGGACAAAATAACAAAAGTCGTTTCTCCAGCAGTGGCCATTTGAAAACATTTCCGCCAGTAAAAAGATGCCTTTTGGGACTACTGAGCTTATAAGCAGGCTCTGAAGATGACCAGAAACAGTTGTGGCCTGACACAGCTGCCAGCCATCACATAGGGCACTGCTGCTACTGCTGCCATGACAACAGAGTTGCAAACTGGCCACCACGCAAAGCACTACTACCACCACCACTGCCACCTTCACTGCCTCTACTCAACATGACTGCACATCTCAACAACCATTACCACTTCCTGGATTGACCTACCACTTTGGCTATCCAGTTTTGACTCAAAACAGCTCTACCTCGACTTGTTTACAAGGCATTCCCTTTACAGTTGATGCAGTGACCTCCACTCCACAGTACTGGCCTCCAAACACATACTGTCACCTTGGCCCACCTCAACTCCTTTACAAGGCATTCCCTTCACAGTCAACCCTAGCAACATTCACTCCACAGAACAGGCCTACCTCAACTCATTTCCAAGGCATTCCCTTCACAGTTGATGCCAGCAGCCTTCATTCCAGAGGGTTACCAAGACTACTTGAATCCAGCATCACCTTGTTTCAACACAACAGACCAACCAACCAACAAGATGACCTACAACTGTGACCTTCATCTACCAAACATGCTCCAACCATATCCTGTGACCTCGGTCACGCTGGCATAAGAAATGGTTCAACTCCTGACACAACATGTACACCCGATCGCTATTCCTGTACTCTCTACCAACAATAAATGTTGTTTCACTCTAATCCTTGTTATTCCTTTCTATCACTACCATAAGCTTAATATAAAAACACTAAGAGTCATCAATAAAAATGTGAAGGTTGGCACAGAATGTTGGTTTAACATTCAAAATGAATGAATGCTAAAGAAATGTTCTTTAGGAATGTTTATTTTCTTTTGTATACAAATAAAAACTTATATCCTTCGTATGAGAGAGATTACAGCTTGCAGTATGTTGGAACAGAAGGAGAGCAAGAACAAGAGAGAAAGAGTGAACAAGATTCCTCCTTCTTTGTAACAGACAGTCATCTGGTTTAGTTCTTTGGTGGTTAGAGGAATAGATCAGCCAGTTCGACATTCTGGCAAAAGGGTAAAGAGAACTGACCTGAAAGCCCTCTTTTCCTGGGTTTATATTGAGACAGGTAAATTGTTGGTCATTGTGGTGAGTATGGGTAGGATTATCCTTCGCTTTGACACAGAGTCTTTGATCTTTTGTCTCACTTATCCAACAAGTATCTGTTTTCAGAAATTAAGTTATTCAACTGACCTATCCTTAAGAATGCTGGTGCTAATATTAATGAGGTGTTAAAAAGATGATAAGTAGTTGATACCTTTTAGGGGATTTAAGAAATAATTTGTATTTTATTTTATTTATTAAACTTTGCCTACTAATACAAGAAGCTTGCTATTGTTTTTAATCAAGATTAAAAGTGATTGCCTGTTTTTGCCATTCATCATTTTTGTTTTTGTTTGTTTTTTTTTAAAAACATATTTCAGCTAATTTGTTCTCCAGACTTCATTAAGTGAATATCACATCTAAGAATTATATAAATATTTTTTCACTTCAGTTGAGCACTTTCTTTCACTCATGAGATTACTGCTTTTAATCTGTTGCATTTGTCAAAATCATTGCCCTATTTAGGATGAAACTCAGAATGTAACAATTTATTTTTAACAATTTAATTTCTGAGATTGTAATGATCTTTAAGTCAGTTTACTTAGACAACCTGTAGAAAAAATATTATCTTCCATTTTTCACCTACCACTAACTAAAAAAACTATAATCAAAGTTTTCTTTAAAACTTCATGATCTCTTTCAAAAAATATTGCTTGAAATGTCTTCACCGATTTCATCATTATAAAATTAAAATATGTATTATTTTTATAACAAGTTTTAAATTAAAGATGTTAATATCTTCATTAAGTTTCTGAAATAAAGTAGTTTTCTACGAAAAAATGTTGCCTAAACTGATTAATCAAGAATGTTTTTGTCAATATTAATAAAATAACAGTATATTAATTCAAGTTGTTATTTAATTTGATTTTTTTTTCGAAAACAACAAAGAAATGAAATTATTTTAAAAATAATAAGAAAGCGGCAATAATTTACGAAACTTCGGTTTTAACTGCTAGTTTCTGCATGCTCAAAATGGCGGATGGACTCGGGTCCTCGGAACGTCAAATGCTTGGTCAGTTCGCAAAATCGCAGACGAAATATGGCACGACTACAATACCTGTTCGATGGAATTCCAATTTCGTGAAGCATAAAGTCGTTTCCACAGACTCTTTGGTTGGCATTGCTCTTAAATATGGTGTGTCGGTGAGTTAAGTTTTTTTTTTAACATCTGGACTTTGTGTGTGGGTGAGCAAAGAACGGAAAGAAAGATTGATTGCAAATGCAGACAGATGAAGAGTTGTCTGCTATGATTACGGACAGTTCTTATCTTTCTGTCACTTGACAAAGAAAATAAAAGCAAAAAAAAAATACTATGTGGAGAACCAGGTGGGCAGGAAATGAGGGTTCATTTTTAAGTTTTTAGGTTTATTTTTTTTTACCTGCCGATAAAATTTTGATAATGAAGTTTATTTATGGCTCATAATTTTCCCCCGGAGCGGGTGACGTGAGGCTTTTTGTTGGCCTCTGAATTAAAGGAAAACCAAAATTCTTTTGAAGTTAGAGACCCAAAATATTAAGAGTAAAATTTGCAATAGTTTTTTTTTTTTTTTTTTTTACTTTTTATCACAAAATCGTGTCCCCCAAATAATGCAAAAATAGCATTCTCATTAATTGTATTTAGTTTCAGAAAGAATTTTTTTTATCACCTGACCACCTCAACAGAAATAAAAAGTAAATTTATAAGAAAATTGATAGGATCAGTAATCAGTTCAATGCAAAATTCGAATTTTTATACTTCGCCATAACACTGGCGTATAGTTTGGATATCTTAAAACCATTTATAATTTAAATATTTTGATTCAATATACATTTGTTTTAAAAAAAGTAAATTAAAAATTACTTTTCTAAATAAAAAAAATGTACTTGTCTCTCTAAGTTAAAAATTGAAACCAGCAACTTATTTGTAAGTAAAATAGATTTATTTAGCTAAAAGCGGTTTCATTTTCAAATAAAACACTTCTTTTCTTGTTTGTTGCTTTTTGTTGTTGTCATTACTTTTATTTTTTTCGCTCAGGTTATACTTTGTAAAAAAAAAAAAGTCATTTATTCTGCTAGAAAATTTAAGAGAGCATGATCTCTCCCAGCATATTTTTTTTTCATTATTTCCCGCTCCTTATTGATTTTTTTTTTTTTTTTTTTTGATACTTTTTTTAGTTTTTAAATATTTTATTTTTGTCTTGCTTTAATTTTTCCTATTTCTTTTTTTATTTTTGTTAACGCTTAAAGTTAATAACAATAAAAAAAAAAATAAACATGCTGGAATCGAATTCTAATCCTTAATCATAGAAAAATCAAAATTTATAAAATTATTCTTAATCTTGTTAAATAAAAGAAAATCACCTTTGCCACAAAAACCCGACTGAATCCGCCAAAACAATTTTTTTTTTTTTATCACTAGACAAGTGAATCATTTTCCTGCTTTCTGTTTTAACAACGTAGGAGGAAAACTTTTCCAGGGCTTCAAGAATTCATATGTTGTCCAAGTGATTGTTAGAAAACCTTATTTCGCAATTGGCTTCATTAACAGCAAAAGAACAGGCTTGATTACGATAAAATTGGATCATGTTGCAAACATACGTAATTTTCAAGACTATTTTTTTTCTAAAAAGATTTAGCAGCAAATAGCCCTTTGAAACACTTTTTTCACAACTCGGGAAAATACGAGTGTTTCTTTAAAAAAAAAAAAAAACAACAAAAAGACTGCGATAGTTCAAAGCTAATTAGAAAAATTAATTTTCGATGAAACAAAAAAAACAAACTAATTTTGTTTTTATAAGTAAAAATCATTAATAGTTAATTAAAATCAGTAATTAAAAAGAAAATGAAGCATTTTAAAATCTCATGTTTATTTGGCTTTTTCTGACTATATAAAAACTTTGATTTGGCTGCTTTCACTTAAGAAAAAAGTAATAATCAGCAATGTGGGTAAGGTAGAAAGAAAATAAATAATATTTTCATTTATTTAATTAATAATAAAACTTAAAAGTAATTTAATCTTAGAATAATAACAGAATAAAAATAGTATTTTAAACTCATTTAAAATTACTTCATTACCTATTTTCAAATGAAAATATTTCTTTTTTTTTTCTCTGAATTAAAATAAAAATAAATGTGGATAATAATTTGTTTTTTTTTTTTTTTTTTTTTTTTTTTTTTTGCTACCTTTTCAACGCATAAAAAAGACTTTTCTTCCATGACTGTTTTTTTTTTTTTTAACCAGAAAACGTTTTCACATGATCATAAACTAAGTTTAACTTAAGTGATACATTTTTTATGCTATATTCTTAATTTTATTGTCTAAAGTTTGGACTTCAAAACGAACAAATTTGAACACACAAATAGTAAAAATAAAATCAAGATATTCAATAAAACAAGTAACTTAGTAACAAGAACAAGACTTAGTTTTTTTTTTTTGTCTAGTGACTGTTTATTGTACGAGGCGACCTGGAAAACGTGTTTAACTTTAATGTTTTTAATTTTATATGGAGTTAAATTTAGAAGATTATTTCTGAAAGATTTTACTCATGGAAATATTTCATCCTCTGCTTTGAATTTTTTTTTTTTTTCTTTTTTAACTCTTCAAGCCCGAGGGAAAGCAATCATAACTGAAAAAAAAAATCATGCTTTCCAGGATTGCCAGATTAGCTTTTTTAATGCCAAATTTCTGAAACCTGTCTTTTTTGGTCCCCCTGCTGCCACAAGAAAAACAATATTTTTAACTAAAATTTTGAACTTTCTAAAAAGGATAAAAAATAATAAAAGAATTCTTTGGTCTTAAATAATAACAGCTTTTGACGATAAAATTTTGTTTTTAAGTTTCGATCATTTTTTTCATTATGCATGTTCATTTTTAGTGAATCTTTGGAGGTACCTAAGTAGTCAATTCATGCTACTATTAAGGGAAATAATTATTTAGCAATGTACTTTTCTGCTGATTGTCAACGTTTTGAAAATAAAAAGCTTGTTGATGTTTTCTAAATGAACTTAATGGCCCAATAAAAAGGCAATACCTTTCTTTTTGGATTCGCCCTGGCCTCAAATTTATTTTTATGGTTAACATAAATAAGTTATTTTTACCCTTATTTTAGTAGTAATACCTCATTTGGCTTAAGATTCTAACCTTGTAAGTTTTTAAAATAACTTAAATGTCTGTATAAATCTTACAATACTGAAAATATTTTTTTAATCATTTTACCCCAAACATAATGCCGCTAAGATGCAAGGAGTTACTGGGAGTGAAAGAGAATGATAAGACATTACTAAGGAGAAAAGACAAAAAAAAAACAGGAATTTAGAAGACAGAAAGAGGGTGATTGTTGTTTCATTTTAATCTTGAAGATCTTAGGTAGTAGAGAAGCAAGAAACTGGAAGAGAGTTCTACAGGCAAGAAGTGCAAGAAAAGAAACTATTAGAATAGAACTTAGTTACATCTGGCTAATTCAACAGTAAAATAATGAGACGTACTTGCCTATCTAGTGGTACACTTAAATTCATGCAGTTGAGGTACCAAGGGGGAAAGTTCATTAGAACAGTTGTCATGAAAATATTTATAGAAAAAACAGAGGGAAGCCACATCACAGAGATGAGAAAGTAACTGAAGTTGAGATATCTATATCAATTAACGTGGGAACAGTAATTTTAAATAATACAAGAATATTGACAATTACTAATCTCAGAAATGAAATAGTAAATTATGAAAAGAGGTATGAATCTGCCATGATAACCACAATCACAAACCCTCTGACATTGACTATAAAAGGCTCCAAAAACACACCACAGGACAGTGGCATAGTGAATACAGGAATTGGTTATAGATATGTTGCTGGCATCTAGTGGTCATGAGTTCAATTCTTGGATCTAGTAGTGATGCACCAATTCAGCAGGAACCACCAATAACTGATATCATAGGGACAGAAGATCACAATAATCAACAGATATCCCATGTCAACCAATCAATGGGCACCCAATGATGATCAGAGGGTTCTTGGTCAAAATGTTGTCTCTATAACATCATCAACCAAGATGAGAACAGTAGTTTAAAATAATACAAGAAAATTGTGTATGAATATTGCATAAAGTGGTGACCTGAAATGTGGCCTTTTTAACTACCAATCTTATATAGCATGTGATTTATGTCAAAATGTACCATATGATCCAAATCAAATTTAATATCAATAAGAAACTTTTTTCTTTTTTTTTACTTTTTTTTTTTTTTTTTTTAAGATAATTTGATCTGTAGTGACCTCCACCTTAAGAGATACAAAAGTAGATTTTGCACTCACACCAGAAAAGCCAGGTGCATCAGTGTATTGACCTGGAAGGTGACTTCTATACCATCAAGTACAGATTTGCACCTTACATGTCAGTAGTTTTCTCCAATATGTAAACAAGTAGTTAACCCAGCTGTGTTTAGGATACCCACACAAAGGAAGATATATAATTTTAAGTGTCCCATTTGAGAGGGGGAAAGAAGACAGTCTTTCTCACATCCTTGCAAGGAAGAGATCTACATCTTCAAGTAACACACTCATATGCCAATACTAACTTACAAAGTCTGAAGGTGAATAAGCAATAAGTTTATGCATGAGAAATTTTGTGCTGTCTTCTGACAATGAGAATATTACATTTATTTTTCCCAAATTTGTAGATCAATGATAACTCATCTGCATATTCAGCATTAAAAACATTTTTAAAAGTAACCATTTTGTTAAACATTTTCCAATTTTACTTTTTGTGGTCTTCATAAAGTTATTCAAATAATGTCATTTTCTAACTTGAAAGTGGTAACCACCTTAGCATTTAAGTCATTGCTTAGAAGTAGTGAAGAAAGGGAAGTAACACTGAAACTTAATATATTATGAAAATGTAACAAATATTGTTATAACATTGCCTGATATAAAATCAAAACCTACGAAAATGTTTAAAACCTACTTTAATGACAACATTAAGAAACAGGAATAAGTTTTTAAAAACAAAGTAAAGAGTACTGAGCTGTTTATGTAATGTCTGACCTCGTATATGATGGTGTATGCTGGATAACCTCCTCGCAGATGAAGAATCTTGAAGTAACAAATGTTCTACAGAAGGATGCTGAGAAAACCATGGACTGAACATGTGAGCAACAACAGAATTTTAAGAAAAATGGAAACAAAAAGGAAACTTATGCAATTTATCAGAAAGAGAAAGTTGGAATTTCTAGTGTGCATAATGAGGGAAGAGGATTTGGAAAATATGATGCTCATGGAACATACTGAGGGCCAAAAGAAAGCAACACATAACATATTTAGCAAGTTTGTACAAATGGATGGCAAAATAGGGTTTAGGAGAGAGAGATAGAAAGATAATTTATTAAGAGCTGCAACTGACAGGAAATTGTGGAGAGCTATGACAGGTTTTGCTGATACCATTTTACACTATATACAAATATTTTGACAAAAAAAAACAACTGCATAGGACAGTAAAGCTAATGAGACTTGGTCCAAACAACCCCAACTAATTTTCCTTGTTTCTGCCATAAATGTTAAGAATTCTCTACATAGCAAAAATCTGTGCTTTCCTCATTATTAAGCGAATCAATAATGAAAGGGACATAAAACTACGCAAAGTAAATAAGCTACAAAGATCTTGAGTTTTTCAGACATAGTAATTGGTAAGAATGATAGAGTAATGAAGAAATAGTCCAATACTTCTTGAGCATTTTTCAACCAACTAGCTGAAGACACAGACAGACACACACACATACACACACAATGAGCTCATAGTATAAATGACCAAATTGTCTCACTTGATATGTCTGGGTTCTGAGAGTGTGGGGGAGACAGTAGTAGCATTATTAATATGATGTTAACAAGCAACAAATGAATTTTTATGGGGCCAAGTTGTGTGTAGAAAAACAAATTGGGACAAGACAGTATTTTTTTTTTTTTTTTTTTTTTTTTTTTTTTTAAACAATTTTTTAAAAAAATGACGATAAATTGTATATTTTATTTCCTGTTTAATTCTTTTTATTTGTTATATATACTGGTATGAGGGTTATTTTCATTATATATATATATATATATATATATATATATATATATATTTTTAATACAATCTAAGCTTTCAGCTTACTTAAGCCATTATCAAAGATGTCAATTACAACATATTAAACAATATACGGACACGACAGTGATGATAGTCTGTCAATGTTTACATAGAAGATTTCTAAGCAGCGATAAACACACGCATATAAGACGCTAGAAGCGAAAATCTCACCATCTCATGACGTCACACATGACGTCACACATGACTACATGAGAGTGAATTGTAGAAGTATGAATTGAAAGCCGTTGGTATAAACCAATGGCTTCTGTTATAGTTTTAAATCAGTGTTGAGCTTCAGATTTGTTGGTAATTTGATAATGGCTTAAGTAAGCTGAAAGCTTAGATTGTATTAAAAAAATATGATGATGCCTAAATACACACAATTTAAATTACATGATCCAGCAGCCCACAATACTATCAATACTTGGAATTACAAATGTAGTCTTTTGAAAAGGCAAATTGAAATAGCAAAAGAAATATTGAACAACCTTAACAGCAACAAACAGGACATTTACGATAAACTACAGGATATAACTACCCCGAACCAAATGGAGGAAATTACACATAGACTCACGGAAATTACCAACAAATCTGAAGCTCAACACCAATTTAAAATTATAACGGAAGCCATTGGTTCATACCAACGGCTTTCGATTCATACTTCTACAATTCACTCTCGTGTAATCATGTGTGATGTCATGAGATGTGGTGTGACTTTCGCTTCTAGCGTCTTATATGCACGTGTTTATTGTTGCTTAGAAATCTTCTATGTAAACATTGACGGACTATCATCACTGTCGTGTCCGTATATTGTTTAATATGTTGTAATTGACATCTTTGATAATGGCTTAAGTAAGCCGAAAGCTTAGATTGTATTAAAAAAATATGATGCTGCCTAAATACACACAATAAATATAAATAAATATATATATATATATATATATATATATATATATTAGAGAGGTCAGGCTTATTTTTCATGAAAACAGGTGGGGAAAATGTAATGGTTTTTCTCTAACAGATTTGCCAACTGCCATTTTAATTTACTACTATGTTTGCCTTTCCTAACTCGCTCATCTGACAGACATCAGAAGATAAAGTTTGTTTTAATACACCCCCCCCCCCCTTACTACTGTTGCCCTACAGTTTACAGTATTTAGGAAGTAAGTTTTATGAAGTTTCCTTGATTTAATAATAAAAAAGGCAGTAGGGAGTGGGGGGGACAAAGTTTTTATCTTTTTGCTTTATCCTTTATTTTCCTATCACACATGGTGAAAGAGGTGGGGGCAGATAGTTATTTCAAAAAAGCCAAATTTTATGAATTAGACTTTTTTTTAAAAATGTTAAAGTGACCAAACAATAATATAGATTTTTTTTTTTTGTCTCTAGATGACTTTGTGCTGCTACTTTCCTGTAGGTTTTGCCACTTGATACGAAACCCTATCAAGCTAGAGCAACTTTTCCTACGGGTGAGAATATTCCAGCTCCATTTTTGTTTTATTTTCTTGTTTTTATAATATTTATATATTGTTACACTTTCTCAGTAATGAAGCAAAAACAGAAATCTATGCTGAAAATGGTGTGGGGGGGATTCCTCCTTGAAAACTGAAACAGAAAATTGATTCCTCTCTCTCTCATACACACATTGTATTTTTGTAACGGAATGTATATGAAATTAGTATAGCAGTGCAATAGTTGTCATATGTTAATGTGTTAGAAATAGTCAAACTTGATTAACACGTTGAGAGCACACTATTTACATTATTCGGATTATTGTCCAAATCTTTGTTGCTATATTTATTACAATGTCTCCACCTTCAGGTGGTTGGAATGTCAAACTGAACCCTTTATCTTGCTCCCTGGGGTAGACTGTTCTAGTTCCACATGCCATGTCTAATGGATCTCAGTTATACAGTTGGACATCTGTATATGAATTTCTAGGTATTATAAACCTAATGTCTTCAGCATCATTTTTTACCAGAGCTCATATTACAATTTGTTGTTGTTATTGCTTTTCTCTGGCACTCCTTATTACTGGTTCCTATATTGTATTCATTTCTATGCTTGGTCGGCTCAGGAGATTTTTGTGGCCTAGCATATGTGCTGATTCCTTAAGTTTACAAATTTTCCAATGATGTTATTTGTCTATGATCTCAACCTGATCCCACAGGTTCATTGTCAAGTTTTTTGAATTCTCATATACTTTGATTTTGATTAGTCATTGCAGCTTATGTAACGGCATTTCCCCTATCGAGGGGTGTTTGGTCGATTTGAACATTTTAAAACTCTTTATTCTACATTCAACACCATCACTTGATAAGATGCCAGAAGTGTTGAAACAAAATGGTTATTTTTGTAGTTTTTTTTTTTTTATAACATATTTACATAGGTACCTCCACGAAATCGCTAAAAAAAGGGGCATAGATTGATGAAAAAGACGCCAACTTTGCCAAAAACAAAATTTTATCGTCTAATAGCTTTGTTATTATTAAGAGGAAAGACCAAAGTTTTTTTTAATTATTTTAAAAAAAATTTTCCTTCTTTTTAGAACATTCTAAATTTTGATAAAAAAAAACAAAAAAAACCTTGTTTCTCTTTGTATCACCGGAACTAGTAAAATAACATAGACAATTTTTAGCACATTTTTTTGGTATGGCACACATTAATTTGAAAAATCTTGCAAAAATAGAAATAATTGTTGGATGTTAATGAAACTTTCAGAAACTATTCACAGATGATTAAAATTATTATAAATGTTTTTTTTTTTGTTTTTTTGTTTTTATTAAAGTCATGGCAGAATATTATTTTTATATATATTTATCCCCCCCCCATAACTAATTTTATGAAAATGCTCAAAATTCGATCACATTGAGTTTAGTCATTACAATAGTTAAAAGCACAAGGCTTTGAGGAATGCAAATTATGTTTTGTTTTGTTTTTAATTGGACCCAATCCTGAAAATTATCTCTGAATTGTAACATACAAAACTCAATAAAACAAAGATATTATTTAATTTCAAATGCTTTTATTTGCTTTTAGCTGTTTTTACAAATATGGACAATATTTTCTGAAAGCAAAAAAATTTTTCGATGAAAAATGAATTTTTAATACAATTATTTGCTATTTCTTAATTAGAATAGATTTTTACATTTAAGTTGTTAAAATATAAAATTGCTTAAAAGCCGCATCGGATTTTCTAAGTCCCCTTATGAGATAGATCATTTTTTAGTGCGTTGTAAATTGTATTCTTTTGACTAATCAAAAGATCCACATTAATTAAGAAATGTAATTTTGTGTTTATAATTGGGCTGTAATTATAAAGTATGGAAGACCAACCAGAATACAATTAAGTTGCATTATTTGAGTTGAGCATTGTTCTCTGCTGTTGAGGCCTTTACTTTTGCGAAACACATGTGGAGAAGTTAATTTGATTTTTCAATTTCAACTGAGGAGGGTACCTACAAGTATCAGTATCATCTTATGAAATTTATATGATCTTATTTTTATATTAATCTCAGTTATGACATTTTTCCATAAATGAAATATCAAAATTAAAAATAAAATGAATGGAAATACAAATAACACAGTAAATGTACATAAAATTATAGTATTTTATGTACACTTCTGATAAAATTTCATAAGAAAGCTGCCTATAAATTAATTAGATACCTTTCTTATGAAATTTAATCTCATTCTTAAGTCTTATTTTAATTTCTTTATGATATATTTGCCATAAAGCATCATAAACGTAAATGTTAAAGCTAAGTACAAAAAAAAAAATTGTGCTGAAAGTTTTCCTTAAAGATAATGAGGTAAATAATTTGTTCACTTAAATGTAAATTATTTCACTTTTCTCCTTCCATAGAACAAATTATCTTCATGGAATCTGTCAATATGTCATTCATCACCTGTCAAATGATGCAAAAGTTTACGACCTTTTTTTTTATTTTCAAATTACATCTTTTCGGCGCAAAAGCTAAGTTAAGCTTGGTTCAAAATATTTTTAAAAAAACATAATTTCTGGTTTTGAAAAAATGATAATTGATATTTAAAGGAATTTCAAAGTGAGATTTCCAGTTTTTTTATAAAATGGAAAAAAATGGTCAATTTTGCTGACTTAAAAAAAAAAACAAGATTTTTAACGAAAATGTCGGACATGCTAGGAACGATTAAAAAATGTAAAAAAATACCCCAAAAATATTTTGATCTTTCCTCTTAATAACATAAACATTTAGATAATAAAATTTTGTTTTTGTCAAGTTTGGCGACTTTTTAATCATCCTGTGCTCTTTTTTAGCGATCCCGTGGAGGTACCTATATTTACGTTATAATTTTTGAATAAATTATATATGTTAATGGATTTTACTTATTATCTGAGATTATTTCTTATTACTTTAAGCATTATATGGGTGCACGTGTTTTTAGTAGACATCCTTTTTTTTTCTTTTTTTCTTTTTTTCTTTTTTTTTTTTTTTCTCATAGGCTTTAATGCTGGCTTTTTCCCCCAAAAGGAGGATGCAGGTTTGAATCCTACTAGAAGGAACATTTTCTTTATGAAAACTTCTGAGACAAAAATTTACATTTTAAAAAACAAGGATATCTACTGAAATGTGTATCCATTAAATATATAAAGTAATAGGAAACATATAAAATATAATAATGGCCATCTACTACTTGTTTCCAAGCAGACCTGTCTTTAAAGTCCCCTGCTCAAATCACAAAGCCAACCAGTAGTTTATACTGCAACTATGTTGAGCAGATGTTAGTTACAGTTTTTGGGAGAGAATATTTAATCTGACATGATCAATATTGTGAACACTGCCAGTATGTTCAGTCTTCTGATTTGTACTAGTACAAACATTGACAACTTAACAGTTCCATCTACCTAATTTTACTCACAAGGCTTGGGTCAACCTGTGGTATGATTTTCATGGACACTGGGCACTGGGATCACTTCTCCAGGCTGATAATAACAGGAAGTTATCTCTCTGACAAGTTGGCCCTGCGGAAACTTGAACCTGGGCATTATGGTCAGAAAGTGACAATTCTAACCACTTCACTACACTTTTGCATGTGCATATGTATGTACAGGGTGCAATGGGTAAATTGTCAACATTTTATATTTTTAATTTTGTGCTTGTGTGTTCTTTGTTTTTAATTCTGTTGACTGCACAGTATAGTAGGGACAGTTAGGCACCCTTTGTGAGAAAAGGAGCGTGACACAATTCACTCTGCCAGAAATTTGGAAACGGCATGCTGTACTGCTTTGCATTCACGTTGGAAGTTCAACTTGAGGATCGTGCAGAGGATTTAGAAAGAATTGGATGATATATCCAGTCAACATCATGATATTTGGAGTGATCACTAGTGATGTTGACGTTATGCCTCCATTCATCTTTCCACATATTCAACACAGAGGCCTACATCAAGTGCCTTGAGGAGGTAGGGCTGCCATGGGTCAACAGGGTGGCTGCTGGAAGACCCTTTGTTTAGCAACAGGAATATGCACCATGCCACACAAGCAGGAAAACCCAGTTATTTCTACAACCACATCACCCCTTACATCTGGCCACTTAACTCCCCAGACTTCAACCACCTTGATTATTATGTGCAGGGTGCAGTTGAGCAAATTAACAACAAAACTCCTTGTAATACCAAAGATGAACAGAAGGCAAGGATTATGGCAGCATTCACCAACTTAAACAAGGAGACCGTCCAGAAGAGTTGCAGGTGGTTCCAAAGTTGTCTGGAGGGCATGGCTGAAGCCAGTGGGGTGTGTTTTTATAATTGTGTAATTTTGGTAAATATGTCTGTTAAAATGTCAGTATTATTTTCATTTTTTACTACATTACTTGAAAATTTGAAAACTAAAAACAAATATCTTGTAAAATACGACCATGAAAAATGCAAATATATGCACTATGCATAACGCAGATAAAGCAACATACTTTAAACTAATAAAATAACCAATCCAGGAAAATAAATAGTTTAAAATAAAAATTTACATAAACAAATTAAGTAAATAATAAACAAATTAACAAACTACAAATGCTCACATAAACACAAGTAAATGTAATGATAAAGAACAAATAATAAAGTAATCAATAATAAAAATTTAAGAAAAATGTTAAACAAAATAGTTGTAACCGCATTTGGATACACAATTTCTATTCAATAGCCTTTAGAATAATTTGAAACAGAACTTTTACAGCCCACCCAATAACAGTTAGGATAATACAATAGACCTTCTGCCCATAATGCACTATTGACCAGCTTATATAAAAGCCCCAACACAGCATACAACACCTGATAATTGTGTTTAAGCATGAACATACTATCACTTCTGAGTGTCAACTTCAGTGTCTGTCTGTTATATATATATATATATATATATATATATATATATATATATATATGAGAGAGAGGGTGGGGATAAACAGTTTTCTTATCCACTTTTTGCCAATTCTAAAAGTATTATTCAGTTGTTTTTTTTTAATGTATATATTTCCAATCTAATTTTAGTTTCCCCACCTGAGATGTCTGTCATGTCAACAAATGTACACATACTGTATATAGATCTATTAATGTTAGTTTCTTTGTTTAGAGGCAAAGTCATTTGGAACAGCAGTCACTTTGAACTTAATTGGAGACTAATACCATTGTTCTCCTTTTGTCATGTATATTAAACACACACGTTGAGAGTAAAGATCTAAAATTGTTTAGACTTCTCTATGGATTCAAATTCTAGTTTTACTTGTAACTTATGAAGACTTGGTCCATAAAACCTTAAAAAAGGCTGCTTTGTATGTGTGTTTTACATAAGAACCGCAGCTTCTAAATAAATCTTTTGAAATGGATTTTTTCATTTTTAATTATAGTATTGAAAGGTCATAAATTTTATATATTATTAGAACGGCAAAGAATAAATACTGCATTTACCTTTTTTCTTTTCTTTTTTCTTTTCTTTTTTTTTTTTTCTTTTCTTTTTCTTTTTTTTCTTCTTTTTTTTCTTCTTTTTTTCTTCTTTTTTTCTTCTTTTTTTTCTTCTTTTTTTCTTCTTTTTTTTCTTCTTTTTTTTCTTCTTTTTTTTCTTCTTTTTTTTCTTCTTTTTTTTCTTCTTTTTTTTCTTCTTTTTTTTCTTCTTTTTTTTCTTCTTTTTTTTCTTCTTTTTTTTCTTCTTTTTTTTCTTCTTTTTTTTCTTCTTTTTTTTCTTCTTTTTTTTCTTCTTTTTTTTCTTCTTTTTTTTCTTCTTTTTTTTCTTCTTTTTTTTCTTCTTTTTTTTCTTTTTTTTTTCTTTTTTTCTTCTTTTTTTTCTTTTTTTCTTCTTTTTTTCTTTTTTCTTTTTTTTCTTCTTTTTTCTTTTTTCTTTTTTTCTTTTTTCTTTTTTTTCTTTTTACTTCTTTTTTTCTTTTTTCTTTTTTTTCTTTTCTTTTTTCTTTTTTTTCTTTTTTTCTTTTTTCTTTTTTTTCTTTTCTTTTTTCTTTTTTTCTTTTCTTTTTTTCTTTTCTTTTTTCTTTTCTTTTTCTTTTCTTTTTTCTTTTCTTTTTTCTTTTCTTTTTTCTTTTCTTTTTTCTTTTCTTTTTTCTTTTCTTTTTTTCTTTTCTTTTCTTTTTTTCTTTTCTTTTCTTTTTTTTCTTTTCTTTTTTTCTTTTTTTCTTTTCTTTTTTCTTTTCTTTTCTTTTTTCTTTTCTTTTTTTCTTTTCTTTTTTTCTTTTCTTTTTTTCTTTTCTTTTTTTCTTTTCTTTTTTTCTTTTCTTTTTTTCTTTTCTTTTTTTCTTTTCTTTTTTTCTTTTCTTTTTTTCTTTTCTTTTTTTCTTTTTTTTCTTTTTTTTCTTTTTTTTCTTTTTTTCTTTTTTTTCTTTTCTTTTTTTTCTTTTCTTTTTTTTTCTTTTCTTTTTTTCTTTTCTTTTTTTCTTTTCTTTTTTTCTTTTCTTTTTTTCTTTTCTTTTTTTTCTTTTCTTTTTTTCTTTTCTTTTTTTTCTTTTCTTTTTTTTCTTTTCTTTTTTTTCTTTTCTTTTTTTTCTTTTCTTTTTTTTCTTTTCTTTTTTTTCTTTTCTTTTTTTTCTTTTCTTTTTTTTCTTTTCTTTTTTTCTTTTCTTTTTTTTCTTTTCTTTTTTTCTTTTTTCTTTTTTTTCTTTTTTCTTTCTTTTCTTTTTTTTCTTTTTTTCTTTTCTTTTTTCTTTTTTTTCTTTTCTTTTCTTTTTTTCTTTTTTTTCTTTTCTTTCTTTTCTTTTTTTCTTTTTTTTCTTTTCTTTTTTTCTTTTTTTTCTTTTCTTTTTTTCTTTTTTTTCTTTTCTTTTTTTCTTTTTTTTTTCTTTTCTTTTTTTCTTTTTTTTTTCTTTTCTTTTCTTTTTTCCTTTTTTTTCTTTTTTTTCTTTTTTTTTTCCCTTTTTTTTTTTTTTCCTTTTTTTTTCTTTTTTTTTTTTTTAGGCTAGAAACGGTTTTGTATTAAAATAAATATTAGTAATATTTAAATTCTATCTAAATATCTATTTATCTATAAAGGGACATAACCACAACTTAATCACAAAACTTAATATTTTGTTATCGAGAACAAATTGCTAAAGAGTTCACTCTTAACTTGTTAAAATGAAATTCTTTTTTTTTTTTTTTTTTTTTTTTATTTCATTAAATCTTTCTTATATTCGCTATAATTTTAGGGGAAAATGTGTAAATTATCTTTCCTCTATTTGCCATAAAGTATACAAAAATTGATCACTACTACTACTGATTCCATCTGGGGAAATATATGATTGCTGAAAATCAGAACATGTGAAAAAAAATCCTTTTTTTCTTTTTTTCTTTTTTAACTTTTTATTTTAGTATGAAAGAAAAGGATGCATAATTTGCCCAACTCTATATCAAAGTTTTCATAGACATTAACTTTGCATCATACAAAATAAAAGCATTGCTGTTTGAATTATTTAGCGTTTTTGGAAGTAGTGATACACAATCTTTTTAGCAAAAGAAATGCGTATGATTGTTTTTGTATTTTGTTGCTATATTTAAAAATCCGAAGGTGATATAAAAATAAAATTTAAGGAAGTCTTGAGGTTTATTGAATATTCTGATCACTGTACAAAAACAAGTTTTTAACTTTATCTGCAATACCATATGATTATAAAAAAATTAATTTACAAAAATGAGAAGCTTTACTATTTCTGAAATTATCACTCACTAGTATACCATGATGAAAAACTGCCCCAAACTTAATAAAAACAAAGTTTTATCGTCAAAATCTTTTGCTATTATTAAGAGAAAGAACTGAAGGATTTTTTTTTATTTTTTTTTTTTTATTTTTTATCCTTTTTGGATGTTCAAAATTTTAGTTAAAAATCATGTTTTTCTTGTGTCGGCAGAGGAACGAAAGATTATTAGTATAGGAAATTTTAACATGTTTTTTGCAGTGAAAGATCTGGCCAAAAATTGAGTACTTCTGCTGTATATGGGCAGGAGCTTCCCAGTCTTCACTTTCCAGTTTTGATAGTCCAAAAGTATCTCCACATCCTTCTGAGAGATGAATTATTTTCCACTCTACAACCCCTTTCTCACAGATGAACTGTTACAAACCTCTCACTGCTCTATTGTAGGTATCTCCACTAATTTGCGATACCTAAGGTTTAAAATGAATTTTTAAAAATGAAAAAGTTTTCTTGAAGTTTCCATTTTAGCTTTAAAAAAAGCTAAAGGATTAAATTTACTATTTCCAATAAGCAAAATACACTGGTGTATTTCAAACAAATTGTATTGATTTTTTTTTTTTTTTTTTTTTTTTTTATTATAAAATAGTCATCTTTCATTACCATGTAATTCTCTTTATTAAAAAAACTTTCGAAAAATAAAATATGCTTTTCTGAAACTTTATTTTAGGAATATTAGCTGATTTACAATATAATTGATCTGATTTGAAACAAATATTCTTTACTTTAAGTTTAATATAATACAAAAAATTCATTTTTAAACCAAACAGTAGCCATGTTTTTAACTTACCATAGCCATGTTTACGTGATTAACAATTGATGACAGGTTTACTGTTGTTCTACAGAGACTTTGTGTAAAACATAATTTAAAAATGACATTAAGTCCTTGTTTGTTTTTATATATATATATATATATATATATATATATATATATATATATATATATAATTTTTGAATACTCAGTAATCTTAAAAATGTTGGAAAATATTCTCCATAATCTAATTTTAGGAATGTTGACTTTAAATTTAATACAGTCATCACTATTATTTTCTGATGTTGTCATATATGGTTGCCCATACTTTCAAATAACAATACACACTCAAATTTTTTATTTTATTTTTTTTTTTTTAATTTGATGTAATGTATATAAAAGTTTGTTTTGTTTTTTTAAAAAGAAAAATGCTTTTTCAATTTTTTAAATTTATTGAACAGTTGCCGAGTTATTTGAATTTTTCACTCTGACCAAATTAGGAAACACTTTAATAGAGAAAATCAATTTTCTCCACTATTACTGAATTTGTGAAAATTTGCATAGTAGTAGTTTTCAATATAGGGAATGATCTGGTACTATTCCCAATCACATAGATGTTACGGTCATCCAATATGGCAGTCATATATCCAAGATGGTGGACCCAAAATTCAGATTTTGTTACTATAAGATCAGAAGAGCATTTTTTGGTCAATTATTGTCAGCAATTAACAATTAGATGTATTTTAATCCATAGAGGCCACTAACATTAATAGATAATATCAAGTAATGTTAATGGTGGCCTTTTTAAAGTGACCATTTTTAATTAAAAAATCTTGAGATTTGGAAAAACATAGTCAAGTTATATATCAAATAAAAGCTCTAAATGAGTAGGTCAACGTAAGGACCACAATAATTCACTTGAATCAACTTGAAATGAAAAATATTCTAAGAACAGATCTTCCAGTAGTGACCAAGTTATTTTTGCATAACATTAATAGAAAAAGGAAATAAACCATTGAAACCCCATAAACCCATTTACCTCAGTTTAGATCTATAATAATTTTATTGCTTATTGTTTCCATTTTTAAAAAAAAACAAACTATCAGAATCAGAGCCATGTACATTTGTAGAAACTTTAATATTACCTCAGAAATATTTTGCTTTAGTTTATGTTACAAGATTAGGTGGAGAGACTATTACAGCAAAGACAACTTTTTTTTGTATTTCTGATTCTTTTGGAGAAGGCCATTTGTATATTCCAGGATGAAGGCAATCCACTGTCACATCATCACTATCAAATCTGTTATGATTCCTACAGAATAAAATGTTTCATGACATGTTTTGTTGGTAACTTTGAAATTTGGACAAATATTGAACAATATTGTCAATAGCCAGAGTTGTGGAATTTAAAATCATTTTGAAACTTAGCTCATTAATAAATATTCAATTCAGACTCCTTCAACTCTTTTGAAAGACACTTGACTTACGCTTGCTCAAAAAATATTAAAAATAAATAAAGAGAAACCACCAAATTAATTAAATAAAAAAATTTGAAAGTTCTTAAAAATTCACAACTTTTTTTTTTCTTTAAGGAAAAATCAGTCAAGTAACTGTGGCTGCTGCTATGTCCAGCAAACGGAACATAGCCAGTTTTATTTTAGCTCATATCTTTTCTTGAAATTGATAAAAAAAAAAAAAGAAGAAAAAAGGTACACATATAAAGTTTATTTTATTCTCTTCCCAACCATAGAAATATTTCAAAGATTTTATTAAAAAAAATAAACAATAAATTTCTACTCAAACAATGAAGATAACATGTTTTCATTTTTAAAACACATTGTTTACAAAATTCAAAGGAAGGAGAAATTACATATTTTCCCAACTTCAAGACAATTCTCTGAAGATTACAAGAATATTTTTATAATTTTTATACCAAAAAATGTACGAAAATGTTATTTACCAATATCTTCATGTCGTTAGGTAATAGCTTAATTTAATTTCGCAACATTTACAGACAACTTCAACAGGGTGCAACTGCATTTTGCAATTATTGAATTATAATTTAATACAGACTGAAAATCAATCTAAGTTCTATTTTGTCAGAAAATTTCACAAAAATATTCAAAGTTTCGCCAGAATATTATTTTTAAATTAGAGTGTCAATGTGGACAGCATCAAAAAAATGAAATACGACAAAACTTCATTTTTCACTAGGTGCTCCATACTTTAAAGGGAGAGCTGACTTCTTATTCCAGTCAGGTTCATTATATTCAATTATGTGCAAATACCTTTGGGAAAGGTATGAATCCATCTCTTCTCCCCCACACCCATTTTTGGGTTATTTAATAAGACTTTTATCACTAAATCTTTAATCCCCACTACACACACAAAAAAATTTATAACCTAAAAACATTTTCTGGCTTTAAATATTAGGTTGGTGCAAAAATAATGACGTAATAATGTCGTTTTTTGATGTTAAAAAATACGTCAAAAAACGACATTATTGCGTCATTATTTTTGCACCAACCTAATAACTTGCAAAGGGTTGATAAGCCATAAAAGAACAAATCCATCAATCAATACACTAATGAATTACTATGTCCACTGACACTAACATCAGCATAATTGATTAAATTGGAAGTTCTATTAAGCTTAAAGCAACTAAGTTAATCCACATGAAAAAATGCCACATCCCTTAAAGATGTAGGTGATCATGGATTTCCAGAGATTCCTTATTTTTTTTATTTGAATCCTAATCGAATTTGATGTGTCTTAATACTCTTAGCATATAGGCTCTTTCTCCAAAAATATATACATTGATACTCAATATATCTTTAACAAACTGAACTTGTTAGTGAAATGAACTCTGTATTTTCAGAATTCTGTACAGAGGTCACTTTGGATAAGAATCTAATTTTCTTATCAAAGTAGAGCAATGTATATGTACTTAGTCATTAAGTTATCTCATGATTTGGGCAGAATTTTATGCTACATATGTGAGATACTTTGACAGATTTACTGAGATTCTGAGTTAGAAAATGACATAGTAATAAATTTGACATAATTCTGGATGATATTGCTGAAAGGAATTCAATGTAAATCCTTATTAAGCTACTTTAAGGCTTCTCTTTATTTTCTACTTTCTTTCTTATTCCTTTTCTGTGTGATATCTCATTACTTGTAAACAGGAACTGAATCCTGCTGTTGCCATGTTCAAATTTTGTCAGTGTCTAAGTATTAAAATAGCCCCCACCCCAATTTTTTTTATTTTTTTTTTATTTGAGATTGCATAAAGAGTATTAATTTGAACTATTTAATTCAAAAAGATCAATTTTGATTGTGTTGTGACATCTGTCATGTTGGCATACATTTTAAAAGATTTTTGTTAAAATTGGCCTATTTTTGTTTATTGAGCATAACATTGGAGATGGAAGAAAATAAGCAACTCTTCAAGTTTTCAAATAGTTTTTTTTTTTTTTTTTTTTTTCTTTGTTTGTGTATGATGTTTAAAGTTTCATACTGGAAATGCTTGCTGAATGATGCTCTATGTTGAGGTGGATGATATTGATGATGATTAAATAATGATGTTACTTGATAATACATGTTGAACATGATCAATGTTTTCCTCAATGGTGGCGGTCACAGAACACCCAGAGCTTGGGTCATCTTCAACACTCTCCCTTCCTCTCCTAAATTTAGCAGCCCAGTTTTGCACTGTTGATAAAGCTAGATCATCATTGTGATGTAGCAACCAAGTCAGCATGAATGTCTACCCTTTTTCTGCAGGTACTTGATAATATTATGATGCCAAATTTTGTCCATTTTCAAGAGAAGTTGCCAGTACTTACTTTTGAAGTTTTCTTTGAACAGTCAGATGTCAGTTTACTTTGAAAGAAACAAGGCAGTTATTAATGAGATGAGTTGTAATTAATGCATGCAAGATTTCACAGCTCTAGCATCATTCTTCTGTAGCCAGCCTGCCCTTGTAAAAATAATGTATCATTAAATAAAGGGAGATGGAGACTTTTTTTTTCTTTTCTTTTTTTTTTTTTTTTTTTTTTTTTTTGAAAATTATAAACTTTAACTAGAACAGATTTTTGATTTTGTTTTTTTTTTAAGGTGGAGAAACTTTCAGAACTAAACTGGAAATTTGATAATTTGTCTCTTTTGTCCCCTCCCCTCTTCAAATTTTCTGATCAATCACTTGATAAAATAGACCTATTTTCTGTCTGAATTTCTAGGATGTGCTATTATTATTGACATTTGGACTGTTGCTCTCATCTTTATGTCATTGTTTTGACCATTGTGCCCTCTGATCATTTTCAGATATTTGTTGATCCTGAAGTAGGCTAGAGGGTACAATATTCATTGTAATAACAAAGTTGAATGTGATATAAATAATTCCTTTTCTCTCTAAAATCTATATAATGCAACTTTAATCGTGTATGTATGCGTGTTCCCGAGATAAAGTTTAAACGATACATAATACCCTGAGCAATTTAGGATCATATGGTACCTTGAACTTCTCTGTGTACAGTGCCAAATTTCATTAAAATTAAACAATTGGTTTTTGAGCTGGTTGTTTTTCTGGTATTTTTAACAGAAAGTTCAATATTTGTTTTTAATACACATTCTTATATCACTCTGTGTATATCAACAAACTCCTTCATATTGTATGAAAAATAATAAACATGCATGATAGATTATAAGAACTTTATTAAATGCATAACACATTTATACAATTCACTAAACTACATTAGAACTTTTGCTTTTATAAACAAATATCAAAGATTACCCAGAAAAAAAAAATCTAAGTACATGAAAAGAGGCATTCATACTTTTTATTTCAATAAATTATGAATCTCCATAAGCAGACGATTACTGTTGTTTTTTTGTTTGTTTGTTTTTTTTTTTTTTTTTTTTTTTTTTTTTTTTTTTTTTAATGACCTTCACCTTTGAAGATTAATATAAGGTAAATACTAAAATTGGTATATTGGCACTCTGGAGCTACTTACTTGAATGGAAAGGTCTTTTTTTAGTGTGATACCAATTTGCAAATCTATTCAAAAAAAAAAAAAAAAAAAAAATTCCTGCAGGGTAATGTTTACATATAAAGTGATGTTTGAAATTAAAGCAAGCTTTACTGGAACAATGATAATCCTATGTCAGTTAGGTATTATTGTCAATTTATTGTTCGTAGTGAAAGTCTGGTGTTTGATAACTGAACGTCTATCATTGAATTTCCAGCTGAATTTCATTAAGAAAATATGTAAAGCAGCAAATTTTTCACATTCTGAAAACCTTTCTATTAATTTCTTATTGCGTTTGATCCAAGTAATATTGTATAATGTAAGTAATAATAATTATTAAATTGTATTGTAAATACAAAAATTGTGTAATTAACAATTTATAAAATTGTCATTTTGTATCATGAACAGCTTTTTTAAAGGAACATAAGTTTATTTGTAATCTAGTGATATTTTAAAACTAACATTGATAAAACCACTTATTGACTCTTCTGGGCAAAATACTTAATTACTAGTTGATAATTAAGTGTAATGAAAATGTTTTTCCCAGCTCGACACCTACTTAAAGAAAGCTAGTTATCTAGAGCGATGTTTCAAAGAGAAGCAATTGATGAGTAAACAAGTTGAAGTTACTTCCCTTGTTTCTTTCAAGGAGGATATCCTGAGGCGAAAACAAAGTAAATAAAAAAAGAAATTGTCTCTTTTTGCAGCAGACTCGCGATAATAATTGCTTTTCGTATTATTCCCACCTTCTCTCTAGCTATTACTTTTCTCTCTTTATTTTCACTTCTCATATTTCCTTGAAAACTGACTTGAATTTTATTACATACCTTATCTTTTTTTTGCATATGCCAGATATTTTAACCTCTCTCTCTCTCTCTTTTCTAATTTTTGCAATGTCTTTAAACGTGAGAATCTAAAATAAATAAAATTGGACTTTAATAACAATGTACACTACAAGGTAAGTAGAAAGAAACTCCCTATTTAAAATTAATAACCTTATTAATTATTGCTTAATTATTGCTTGATTTTCATAAAACTTTTTTTGAACAGTATAATGTTAAAATTCTACATAGGCACCAGCGTTGTCCACCAGTGTTTTTAATTAGCTGGCTATTTCTTTGATTGAGTTCTTCATTTCCTATACCATTTGCACATTTTCTTCCAACCTGGATGTTGAAGAACAACCATTACTGTGGGTATCTACCACAGGTCCTGTACTCATGACGATTTCTGATGGTTTTGGCATCTACTGAATCACAATGTTCATGAACACTGTGCCACCACCTCTGCACTTGTATCACTGTCACACTTCATAACTGGATGCCAGCTGAGCACACTCATGCAGTTTCAAGCTTTATGCCATTCTCGGTTACACTTGTTACTATGAAATAAAAACATAAAATAGCAAGGAAATTCTACCACTTTAAGGATCACAATATATTGTTTCATGCAAATATGGTGAGATTAATAAGTTATATAACTGATTTTCAATAAGTCTATCTTATATTCACTTTTAACTTTTTCCTAATCCTCACTCTACAACTTTGAGAGTTCAAAATCATTTACACAATCTCTCCATTCTGCAGTTTGCTTCCCCACAGTGCAACATTGCAAGTCAGTTGCTATTCACTATTTCAATGGCAAATGTTCAGATAAGCTCCATTATTTAGTTCCATCAGTTCAGACCTTTACATCTAGGACATACTCTGCTTTTTCAACAGAGGTGGAGTATCCTAATTTCTTCCTTGTTCCAGACGTAATAAGAAAGTTCCTCTTGGAACTTATTCTCAAGAATGGCTACTATATGGAACAGACACCCATGTGGGTGCTTTCCTGAACATTACCATCTTAACCTTCCAGCAAGGGTCAATCATTATTTTCTACATCCTTATAATCTTCTACCACTTCATCTTTCATTCATATCACGCACCTCATTCATGATAACCATTTTAACAGTAACCCTCTACCTTGAGTAATTATTGAGTCTTGTATCCGGTGAATTCTCTTATTAAAAACATTTTTTTAGAATGAAGTGATTTATAGAAATAGTTGCTCTATTAATGTGCCCTATATTTAATGTTTCCTTTTATAAATATGCATAAATTTAGTTGACTACATATCACTCTAACGATGTGGTAACAGTTTGATGGATTTTTATTGTAGTGACCTTGATGTTGTTATAATAATGTATGAAATGTTGTTCAGTGACTTGCGGTATTGAGAAACATTTAAGTGAAGGAGTAAAAATATTGAGAGGAAAAAACTTGGACGATTAGTTAACCAGAAATTATGAAATGGTTATGATGAGGAAGACATCAGCAGGATTTGAGCCCAAAATAAACATAGTAAAGATTAGTAAATTCATTACAACTGAATTTTTCCCTACCCAACTTCTCATCCCAAAGGAAGTTGTGGTAACAAGATTGACATGTTTACCAAAATTCTATAAAATTCAACCAATTCTGGGAAGTGTTTATTTAGTGAACCATTCATTCACCCCAATTTACATTGATTGTTACCAAAATGTCTGACTAATCACTTTTGGAAGGATCACGACTGGTTCTTTTTAGCATAGCTATCCGGTTTCTAAATAAGTTCTTTGTGGGAAAATAATATCCATCAATGTCATTATCTCAGGCAAATGTCTATATTAGTCAGAGCCTGCAGTTACTTAGAACTTTTTGTTTGCATTCAGAGAAAATGTTGTCTTTGTCTTCTTTCAAATCGAAGGGATCTACAGCGTCTAGCCCAAACACCAAAGTTATTCAACATTTCTCCTTATCCATCAAATCAGGCTTATGGCCCATTTAAAACTTCAAACTCATAATGTGCCTATTAATTTGAGATTTCAAAATGGTTGCTGTTTGTTTATATGTATGCAGAATGAACCAACCTTCATCTTAACCTTCATATCTTACCATCATTCAGCAAACATACATTGAAATGTTGATGAGCATATATTTTATATAGTGATAATTTATTGATAATAATTTTTAAATTAAATTTACTATAACAAAACAAGATTAACAGGCATTAATTTAATATAGTACTTTTTGAAACTGTCATCCAGCCATTCTTGTTTTTTTTTTTTTTTTTTTTTTTTTTGTTTTTTTTTTTTTTTTTTTTAAAAACTTTTTCAAGCTTTCACATAGTAGTGATCAATATTGTAGTGTCACTATCCAGTTTTGGCTGAGTATCAGATGTCAAAACTCACCCAGATTTTCTGAATCATCCTCTTTTGTATGCATTTGTCATCAAAAAAGTGTATACAGATCATACCTCGTTTTCAGTAGAAAACATCTAACATATATATATATATATATATAATAGTACCTCATACTGTCAACCTATACTGTTGAATATATCCTGGTATAAATTCAAATCAGCCACAAGAATATAAAGAAACAACTATTTTTTTAAATTGATGTGTGTGTGTGTGTGTGTGTATATATATATATATATATATATATATATATATATAATAAACCTGTTCTTTCTTATCTGGAATTTTTTTTTTTTCTTAAATCATGTTCCACAATAACTGAATGTTTTTTCCTAAAAACAAATAGGTACCTCCACTACTTTGCTGAAAAAACATCATGATGAAAAAAGGCACCAAACTTAAAAACAAAGTTTTATCATCAAAATGCTTAAGAGGAAAAATCAAAGTATTGAAAATCTTGGGTAAAAATTTAAAAGTTTTTTTTTTTTTTTTTTTTTTTTTTTTTTTTTTGGTAAAAAATCACTAATTTGGAAATTCTTACAAAAATCAAATAATTGTCAGATTTTAATGAAACGTTCAGGCTTACTCACAAATAAATGATTTTTTTTTTTTCTTTTTTAGAAAATCTTGATAGAAATATTTTTTTTTACATGTTACCCCCACTTCCATGAAATTTCAAAGAATTAAATTTTGATTGCAAAGTTTATTTTATTAGTTAAATGCAGGACTCCTTGGAGAATGTAAATCATTATTAAGTGAAAACTATATTTACTAATCAAAAATTAAACGTGCTCATTTTGAAAGTATGGGCAACCATACATGATATTATCAGAAAACAAGAGCAATGACTATAGTAAATTTAAAGTCAACATTCCTAAAATTAGATTATGGAGAATATTTTCCAACATTTTTAAGAATACTGAGTACTTAAAAATTATAAAAAATGCACCCACATCATTTTCTTAAATTGTGTTTTACACATAAAGTGTCTGTAGAACAACAATAAAACTGTCAACACCTTTTCATCATTTGTCAATACTCATCAATCACGTAAACCTGGTTATTGTCAGTTAAAAATACAGCTACTGTTTGTTTTAAAAATGCAATTGTGTTATTTTAAACTTAAAGTAAATAATATTCAGTTCAAATCAGATCAATTATACTTTAAATCAGCTAATAAATAAATAAAAATTTCAGAAAAATATATTTTATTTTTGGAAGATACTTTAATACACAAGTAAAGAATGGTGCAAATCAGCTATTTGAGAGGTGGTGAGATCAATTCCAAACAATAAAATTTCTGTTTGAAATACTCTGAAGTATTTTGCCTACTGGTAATAGTAATTTTCAATTAAAGCTAAAATGAAAGCTTCAAAAAAGCTTTTTCATTTTTAAAAATTCATTTTAAACCTTAGATATCGTGAATTAGTGGACGTCCCTACCTAAAAGTGATATTGTTTAAACTTAAAGTTATGAAGTTTATTTGAGTTTTGAGAATCCTCAAAAAGAAAAACAATTTACACCACAAATATTTTATGCAAGGAAATGGGAAGAAATACAACAAATGTTAGTTATAGTTAGACATCATGAGAAATGCTGAAGATGCATGTGTCGTGACTAGATGCATGTCTCAACTCAACCATTCAGTCTCCTATTGCTTTAATTTTTTTTTTTTTTTTTAATTGCTCTTATTTCTTGTTTTGTTTTTGTTTTGTTTTTTTTTTTCTTAAGTAGTAGAAAGCTGAATGATATCAACTAGGTTTTAATACAAATATAAAATTTCTCACTTAGCTGATTGATGTTATATTACAATAATTTGCTTCTCCAAACATGGTGTTTCATGGATTCCTTTGCATACAATCTTTGGTAGATTTTCGAGTGAATTGAAGCTAATTATATACAGATTATATTTTTTTTCTTTTTAGGGAAACATTTATAATTTAAGTTAGGTGTTTGTAAAATAATTTGTTTGCAAGCAATTTTGGATCAAATTAGTAAAATTCCACATTTTTGCAAAAAAAAAAATTATTTTTTTTTTTTTTTTGTAAGGGTTCAAATTTAAACTTTCTATTGCTACTATATACAAACATATGATTTATTTTTAATATTTCATAATATATGTATTGCATTATGAACTTTTTTTTTTTTTTTATATAAACTTAAAACTAAATACATTGAAAAGAATAAGGACTTTGGATTCTTTTTAAGAAACTGCTATTAATAAAATAGTGTAATAACCTGTCTTATCAACTGACTAGATGTAAACAATTTTAAAAAAACATGATTTTAAAGTCACCTTGAAAAGGAAAGTCTCTTTTATAAAAAAAAATTTTTTTTTTTTTTTTTTTTTTTTTTCAGTTAAAGTTTTTATATTTATTTTTAGTTTGAAGTTAGTATATCTGCCTATATTTCTGAAATGAGGTATTGTAATTATTTACATGATTTCACGATGGCAATATAGGATTTTTTCCATTTTATCATCCAATTACCCTGTTGTCCTTTATTGCCATATTCACAATGTTTCAATCTTTTCAGGCGATTTCAAACTGAACCCTTCATTTCATCCACTGTGCCAGGCCTCTTCTGGATATTTATCTCCCTTTAACTCAACTCTCCAAGTTTTTGTTAAAGATATTGAACTCACAATTCTTTGCGTCAAGTCACTGGATCCAACCAATACTTTTATTCACTGGGCCATGTGTCTTTGAGGACATTAGTGTATGAATTTTGGGGAATTATAAATTTAATGTCTCATTAACCATTTTTATCAGAGTTCATGTCGCAATTTTGTTATGATTGCTTTTCTCTAGCACTCTGTATTATTGGTTCCCATATTTTAGGAGATTTTTGTGGCCTAGCATATGTGCTGATTCTTTAAATTTTCATATTTTTCATTGATGTTCTCTGTTTATTATTTCCACCTCACCCCACACAGGCTGGTGATCTCACTTTTCCCTCCATATGTAGTTAACTACGCCTGATTTTTCTACTTCCCCTGATGTTACAGTTTTACAATGTTTTTGCAGTCTTATCCTAAGGGGGAAGACTGTTTTATTGTAGGGTACTGCTTATACTAGCCATTTCTTAATCATATGTCTCTGGGTCGCCTCTTATGACTTTTGCTTGGTGTTTTAAGCAGTGGATGATCCCTTTCTTTACACTGTATGAGTGGTAGGAGTTCCAGTTGAGGTGAATGTTGGCTTGCAGTATATGGATGTCTTGAACCCATGCTCTGTTCAAGATATTAGTACCTCCAGGAATGCTAGTTTGTTGTTTTCTCTCTCCATTGTGAACTGTATTGATGATTTTATTAGGTTCACATGGTCCAATAGTAGCTGGACCTCTTCCTGGTGTGGCCAGAATATGGTGCCATCTACATATCTCGGCTATAGGGTTGGCTTTAATGTGGATTCTAATAACTTTTCTTTGAAGTATTCCATGTATATGTCTGCCATTGCCAGTGAAAGTGGTGAAACCATTGCTAAGCCCTCATCCTGTCAATATGTCTGATCCCATTCCAAGTGTGTTGTTTGTATATAGAAAGTCAGCACCGCCATCTCTCTCGCTCTATCCGCGTCTTTCTCTCTCTCGCTCTATCCGCGTCTTTCTCTCTCTCTCGCTCTATCCGCGTCTTTCTCTCTCTCTCGCTCTATCCGCGTCTTTCTCTCTCTCTCGCTCTATCCGCGTCTCTCTCTGTCTCTCTCGCTCTATCCGCGTCTCGCTCTCTCTGTCTCTCTCGCTCTATCCGCGTCTCTCTCTGTCTCTCTCGCTCTATCCGCGTCTCTCTCTGTCTCTCTCTCTCTATCCGCGTCTCGCTCTCTCTGTCTCTCTCTCTCTCTATCCGGGTCGCGCTCTCTCTCTCTCTCTCTATCCGGGTCGCTCTCTCTCTCTCTCTATCCGGGTCGCTCTCTCTCTCTCTCTATCCGGGTCGCTCTCTCTCTCTCTCTATCCGGGTCGCTCTCTCTCTCTCTCTATCCGGGTCGCTCTCTCTCTCTCTCTATCCGGGTCGCTCTCTCTCTCTCTCTATCCGGGTCGCTCTCTCTCTCTCTCTATCCGGGTCGCTCTCTCTCTCTCTCTCTATCCGGGTCGCTCTCTCTCTCTCTCTCTATCCGGGTCGCTCTCTCTCTCTCTCTCTATCCGGGTCGCTCTCTCTCTCTCTCTCTATCCGGGTCGCTCTCTCTCTCTCTCTCTATCCGGGTCGCTCTCTCTCTCTCTCTCTATCCGGGTCGCTCTCTCTCTCTCTCTCTCTCTCTCTCTCTCTATCCGGGTCGCTCTCTCTCTATCCGGGTCGCTCTCTCTCTCTCTCTCTCTCTCTCTCTCTCTCTCTATCCGGGTCGCTCTCTCTCTATCCGGGTCGCTCTCTCTCTCTCTCTCTCTATCCGGGTCGCTCTCTCTCTCTCTCTATCCGGGTCGCTCTCTCTCTCTCTCTATCCGGGTCGCTCTCGCTCTCTCTCTATCCGGGTCGCTCTCGCTCTCTCTCTATCCGGGTCGCTCTCGCTCTCTCTCTATCCGGGTCGCTCGCTCTCTCTCTCTCTCTCTCTCTCTCTCTATCCGGGTCGCGCTCTCTCTCTCTCTCTCTCTCTCTCTCTCTCTTGCTCTATCCGGGTCGCTCTCTCTCGCTGGGTCGCTCGCTCTCGCTCTATCCGGGTCGCTCTCGCTCTATCCGGGTCGCTCTCTCTCGCTCTCGCTCTATCCGGGTCGCTCTCTCTCGCTGGGTCGCTCTCTCTCGCTCTCGCTCTATCCGGGTCGCTCTCTCTCGCTGGGTCGCTCGCTCTCGCTCTATCTGGGTCGCTCTCTCTCTCTCTCTCTCGCTGGGTCGCTCTCTCTCGCTCTCGCTCTATCCGGGTCGCTCTGTGAAAATTATAATTATAGAAAGACGACAGCTTTTACAAAAATGTTTTTAAGAAAAAAAGAAAAGAAAACTGTCATTGTAACTTCTAATAAGTTATAAAAGGTATACTCCATGTTATAAAACTTAATATGTGGAAATCTCCAGCCTTTGCCTGAAGACGGTCGCAAGGACAGAAACGCATGTAGTAAAATTATGGGAAATAATAAATAATATTTTTTTAAAACATTCACATTGCAACCAAAAAACCCAAAATTGCAACCTCTCTTCTTTTTATTATATATATATATATATATATATATATATATATATATATTATATATGACTGACAGTGACTCAATTCGCTATGTGAAGAGTCTAGCTATATTAGCTATAATATTCACTGTTTTACAAACCCATACCTACTCCCTATTTTATATAATCTCCTTCTCTTGAATTGTCAAGAGAAGCAAATATTTGTTTAATTTCTAGTCAATTTTGGGCAAAGCTTTATAGCATCAGCAGGAAATATTTTATTTTTCGATTTCATTTCCTTGCAGATTTCATTACCTACAATTAAATTCTTACTATTATAACTGCGAGTCGTAAAAGTTTTATCTTTGAAATCATTGTTTTATAGTGTCTTTTGGTTTTCCACTTTGTAGTTGGTAAGAATAAAATAAAAAAATTTATAAATAAAACATGTTTTTTGTGGTATGACTTGACTGTTAAAAATGCACTTGTTGACTTATTATATATATATATATATATATATATATACGCACACACAGTTGGATAAGTTATCCTCTAAATTATGCAACAATGAAGTTAACACAGACATCTCGTTTTAACAGATATATTTACCAAAATTACACAAAAATATCTTGAAATACTAAAGATTAAATTTATTTAATAAAATTGCCATTGGCTTCAACCGTGGACAGTCTTCTCATTTAAGTTGGCAAATGCTGCTATAATCCTTGCCTTCCATTCATCTTTGGTGTTACAAGGAGTTTTGTTGGTCTCTGACTCAATTGGGTCTCACACAATAATCAAGGGGGCTGCAAGTCTGGAGAGTTAGGTCGACAGATGTAGGTGGTGGGGGTTGTTGCAGAAATTGATTGACAGCCATAACTGGGTTTTCCTGCTTGTGTGGCATGGTGCAGAGTCCCGTTGCCAGACATAGGGTCTTCCAGCAGCCACCCTCTTCATCCAGGGCAGAACTACCTCCTCAAGGCACTTGATGTAGGCCTCTATGTTGAGTCTGAGGCCCTCACCAACAAATTTGGGAGTTTTTAGAACAATCAGTGAAGTTTCCATGTTTCTGTACCATAGTAATCAGAATTAAACTCCTCCAATTTTTTCCGAATTCTCTGCATTGTCCTCATATTAATACCCAATCACTTTGAAATGTTTGTATTGGAGCTTCTGGTGTTGAATGCCAAGCAGTAGAGCATGCTGTTTCCAAATTTCTGGCATGGTGAATTTCTTCATGGTGCTCTTTTTCTCATAATGCCCAACTGACCCTGCTATACTGTGAGGTCAACAAAATCAAAAACAAACTGTGTATGCGCAAAATTAGAAATATAAAATGGCTACAATTTACCCATCACACCCTGTATATCCAAAGATATGAAAAGAAAAAAAATTATATATGCACAAGCTCAAGTGAAAAAAAAATTGTATCCAAATGCACATGGAAATTTAAAGTTTAAAATTACATTGTCTCCTCTTCCTCATGTACATGTGTAGTTACATCACTTTAGTCTAATCAAGTCCTAAAGGACAAAATGTGTCACACAGAATTTTTCTCCACTTTGTCATTAAATTTCGTTATATATAAATACATTAATTAATCCATTGATTGTAGATGACAAGAATTTCTCTTTAGCATTTCTTTGGCTGGGCTGAACTGTCAATGACAACAATTTTCATCAAGTACACATACAACTATTAATCAATGCAAATGACAATTTCCCATTTTATTGCAATTGATGGAAATTCAGTTCTGAGTCAAGGCATCAAATAGTATTTCCTTCCTCCAGCCAATCATTGTACAGAAATTCATTGTTTCCTGTGAGCAGGTAACATGTGAAAGCTTTGATTTATCATCTGATAATGAAGTCCCAACTGATGCTATATCAGATAATTGACATACAAACACACCAAGCATTTCATAAGCAGGTTGGTCACTAAAGATAACTTACTTTTATTCAAACTTCTGGTATCAAAATGAAGGAAACAAATCCTGATATTTTAACCATTTTCTTCAGCAATTTTGTTCATTCTATTTACCCCCCCCTCCCGACAGTCCGCCTGTCACAAAGACACAGTTAATTTTTTATCTATCTAAATAAAACAATGTATTAACCTGGACCCTGCCAGCCAGCCCCAAGACAATGGCCGACAGAACCCTCACCAGTGTCTTCCATTATCAAAATAACATTTTCAAATCGTATTTCTCGTGGGTGGCCACCTGTTATCATAAGTTAAGTCTCGCCTTTCTTCATCTCTCTTTTCCTTCTCTTTTTCCTTTCCTTCTTTTTCCGCCCCTAAATGGTGTCACATCATTGTGTTTTCCACGTAATGTTCACCTGTCTGTTTTCAGTACTCTTTAATAGTAGAAATAATAATCACTATTAATACCAGCAGAAGCAACACACATAGTATGACTGTGTGTGGAAACCGCTTAAGTGATGATTATTCTACAAAGGAGTGCTGAAATGTTCTTGGCCCAACCCACTTCCCAAAATCTTATCAAATAGTTGAAGTTTTGGGTTTTTTTTGTTTTATTTATGGCAAGAAATTTTCAGTGCTCCACTTTCTCCTAAAACAATTAGAGAATAACATTATTTTATTTACTGATACCATTCTCTTGCAGATGGCAAAATTGGGAGGTTTTATTCAATAATTCATGATAATTCTATGGCAACATACTAGCTATTAAATTAATTCCACCAAATGAGCTATATCGCAATTTTTTTTCCAGCTGTACTATCTGGAATATGACAATGATTATAACTAATCTTTGTGAACCCCTTTGTACTACTTAAATTTAAGTGATGTTGAAAGCCACAAATGAATTAGTTGTCTATGTTAGGAAAATTGAAAATAATTTGGACAGAAAGGGGGAAAAAAAAAAAAAAAAAAAAAATAACCAACTAAATTCTGAACATAACCACTTTCTTAGAGGAGAGATATTTGAACAACATGAATACCACTCTCTGAACATCAACTACCATAATGCTTAGTGACAAGGATACTCAAGATGATTGGTAATGGTTTCAGTTGCAAGTTTTTCTTTTTATTATTCAGAGTTGTTGTTCTCTTAGACTGGTTGCCACTCAAAACTGAAGCGTCCAATCTGCCCTGATATTTAACCAACAGCTAGAGGAGTAGAGATGGATTCATATCTTTTACAAAAGTGAATTTAACAAACTCTAATGGAAAAACACACACACACACAGAGTCCTGCTTGCCTGATTACTGATAATCTTTTCATTCATTGTATTTCCCCATAATTTTTTAATATACAATATTCTATTGCAATTGAATACTGAAAACTTTTAGAACAGATAGATAAAAAAAATAGTTAAAAACTGAAACAAATTTTTACTAGTTTAATTTATTAGTGCAGAAAATAGTCTAAGCAAATAGGTGGAGTAATGGTAAAGTCAGTGAGTAATGAGGTTCAAATGCAGCAAGAGCTGAAATATAATTGTTTGGTTCTCATGTCAGCTGCCAGGATTTGTTTTATCACAATATACATAGTGAATGGACTTTTTATATATATATATATATATATATATATATATATATATATATATTTGTTCAATAGATTCAATCCATGATATCTGTAATGTAAGCTCTGGAGAAAGTGCATTCCCAGAGTTGCAAAACAAGCACATTCTCTTTAGTATAATTTATTCAGTTATTTTAAACAGTAAAAGCTTTAAAATTACCATAATGCTACTCTGTAAAGCCAGGAAATGTGAGTTGACAAATTCACACAGGTAGCAAGTTTTGCTAATTGTGTTTGTTGTATGTGATTAAGATTAAAAATAACCTGTACAGGGTTCACAGCCAACTTTGAAATCGGGGAATAAAAAAAAATTGTCACTTAAGGAAAATCAGAGAACTTTGGTTTAATGTCAAGGAAATCAAGGCATTTTCTAAGGTAACTTGATATTCATCAAATAATGTTTATTATATGCTTCTTTTTTCTTTTTTTCTTTTCTTTTTTTTTTTTTTTTTTTTTTTTTCTTAAAAATTGTTGGTTCCAATTATATAAGAATGATTGTAAAAATATCCCCCTCTCCAAATTTATAGACAAATCTTACAAAGGCATGATGGTCTTCCTAACCAATAAAAATGGATCACTTCTTACTTTCATCAACCATATTTTTGTTCTTTCTTGTCTTTAAGTCAGAATGCAACTATTATTCCCTGTTCTTTTTCTTTTCTTATTGTTTATTGAGAACATTATCAGTTCTTTTTGTTGAGCATTTTACTGATTACACTTAACCATTACCAATTACTCTACAAAAATAAATTCTAAATGTTATTTATGTGATGAATATTTATTTTCTAAGATAAATTTGAATAAAAGTGTGTGCTTTGTCCATTCATCTTTTTAACTGTGCTCTGGCATATCTATATACTTACTACTGTCTGTTATGCAGTGTCCCAAAATGAGAGAATTTCAGTTGAATTTTTCAAAAAAATCAGAATTTTATTCAGCAATTAGCCTGGGAACACATTGCTGGTCTTTTTTTTTTTTTTATATATATATATACACTTATTTTATTTAGTTATTTTTTTTTTCTCTCTCTTTCATGACTCACCACAGGTCCCTTTTCTTTATCTATGAATCACCATGACTTCTTGGGAAAGATATCAGATAAGTTTACCATTGCTTTTTCCACTGTGTGGAATTCAGATTTCTTTCTCTTAGACTGGTTGCCACCTTAAGCTAGAGATCTCCCTCTACTCTACTATTAAATGCCTAGTTGTGAGGAAAAGAGACAGATTGATGCCTTTCCCAAAGGCATTTATGTGAAAGGGACCACAACAGACTGGCCCAGAATTTGAACCCTGCTATCCATGCTGATAACCATTACACTACCCACACATCCATATTATACATTAGCATGTGAGATTAAATCAGCAAATTTTGTAATGCAACTATTGATACCTACTTTTTTTGTTTGTTTTTTGTTTCTTTTTATTAAAAATTGTTTGAAAATAAATGCTAAATGTTATTGATGTGATATATATTAGTTTTCTAAGATAAATTTGAATAAAAGTATGTTTCTTTATCCATTCATCTTTTTATCTGTGCTTTGGCACAGCTATGTATACTTACTACTGTCTTCTACGTAATATCCCAAGTTTCTAATAAAGATTGTGGAAAATAATTCCAACCACCACAACAGAATACACCTTAATAATAATAAAAATCTATCTTTCTTCTTTGGTAAAATATCAGGTCATCCTATTGATAGGATGGAAGAAGTCTTATATATATAGTGAACATAGAAGTCAACACTTAGAGACGACAGTCTATTTCATGCTATATGCAATCGTCAGGCCTGACGATTGCATATAGCATGAAACAGACTGTCGTCTCTAAGTGTTAACTTCTATGTTCACTTTTATATTTACACACGCTCTATCTCTGATATTGAGCACTTTATCCCATAAATATAGCACACCTTAAGACTATATTTCTTATATATATATATATATATAAATTTGAAGTTATATATACATACACACACCCGGTGTTTGTGTATTTGAATATATAGTTTGTGGTGTCTTACAGGTCACGTTTGCATTAAGTTTCTTTTTCCTGGGGCAAAGGATATGTTAGTGGAGGCACAGATTTGTCTATTCCTTGATACTTTCACTCTTTTCGTAGCTGTTATGACTTCTTGTTCATTTATTGTGAAATTTGGATGAGAATGAACCTTGGAACAATGTGATGCTCACCTTTTAAAAGAAACAAAGAAAACAATTGATTGCTTAAAATATTTCTTTCTGTATGGCAAGCACTTGATAAATTTGATTGGTTGCATCCAAATGAAGGTCTGCTTTTATAGACCCACTAATGTAGTTTATATTGATTGTACATTGTTCTGGCAATATTTAAACTGTAAAACCCAAAAATGAAAATCTATGACAGTCATTATTCCTAAATTTTCTCTTGCGTATTGATGATTTAAATCTTTCTTGCGCTGTCTTTTTTTTTTTTTTTCCTCGTTCCTCCAAAAGCCCCCCACCCCATCTAATAACTCTATATTTTTTGTGTACTATCTAAAGTCTTCAATTCCTCAATCCAATTCACTAAACATTACCCCACTGTGCTTTGGAGAGCCTAGTTTGACTTTGTCAAGTTTGTTACATTCACTTATGTACAAATACCTTTGGGAAAGGCATGAATTCATCTTTTCCCTGCCCCCACAGTTATGAGTAAATAACAGGACAGACAGGGTCCTATAGTCTTGGGGTGGAGGGGTAATAGATAGTGGCCTGGATTGAAGAATTGGAGAGCTGAGTTTTAATTTCAGCCAAAATCATTACATTCACTTACATGAAAATACCCTTGGGAAAGGTATGAATCTATCTCTTCTCCCCCTGAGCTAGATAAATAGCAGGACAGGCTGAGTTCTATAGACTTGAGTGGCAACCAGTCTCAGAGAAGGGCAACTCTGAATTCAAAACTGGATTGGTCACTGACTAAACCAGCTCTCCCACTTGACCTTGGTTTGGTGAGGAGGGTAAGTGGGATTCAGCAGCACAAAAACAACAGCTATTAAAGGGTGGATGAACTGTCTGTGGCCATCCACTCCAACTATGGGTTATATAGCCTCACCAACCTTCAGTTGGCCAAGTGAGGTGAGTACGACTAGACCCCTGAAGACATGGTCAATCAGGAAGAGGCTCCTCCAACAGGAGTTAGAAGGCTTTGGATTTTGATATGGACTGAAAGTTTTACGGCCATACCACATTAAAACACTGGATCTTGTATGATCACCAAAGTTAAGCCATGTCAAGTCTGGTCAGTACCTAGATAGGTGACTGCTTGGGAATACCAGGTGCTGTAAGCTTGGATGTGCAGGTGGTGTAATGTATAACAACATGTATAGATAAATTGGAAATCGTTTGTCTCTCCAATTTTGTTGGATTTGTTATATTCACTTATATGGAAATACCTTTGGAAAAGTCTTCATCCTCCCACGACTAAAGTCTTTAGCTAAATCTTGAATCCTACCTTGTTCTATTACCAATCATTTTACTCATAATTTTTTTACCACCCCACCACAATGACTGATTGAAAATAGGATGAGCTCAGTGCTGTACAAGTGGGACTTTAATCAAATAAGAATTGATATTAGATTTAGTCATAACATTACTTGCTCAGCCAAAATGAGTGATTAATTAATACTTATATATATATATATATATATATATATATATATATCGTTAAATTTAACAATCAGTGGTATTAGAATGCTACAGTTTCTAACACCTGTCACTTTCATTTCCTTTAGCAAAGTGAATCATCATTATGATTGCTTTTTAATGTGACTTTTAAGCAAATACAAATATTGAAGTGCTTCATCAACATTTCAAAATGTCCACATTTCATAATCAAGAAATGTACTTAGATGATTTCATGGATATTAAAAAGGAAACATAAATAAATATTGGGTACTCTTATATACTGTTTAGAGTTTGGCTTCTGAGCTATCAATCTACGTTAATAACACCTAAAATAAATCATCTACAAACTATATCTATAAAAGATATGTTGACCCTGAAAGTATAAAATTATGTACAAAATGTAGTTGAAGGCATAAAATTGTGTACAAAATACAGTTCAGCATTAAATAACGGCTAGAGATTGATATACTGTTAAACTAAAAAACTAAACCAAACATGTTAAGCAACTAAGCATGTGAGCACAAGAAGTGCTTTGCCAAGGAGACAGTTTAACATCTTTGTGTGTGTAAATAATCGTGTAGCTGTCACCAGCAAGCCAACTTCAAATTCCAGCCAATAATGTTATGTTCGCTTTTCCACAAATGCCCATGGGAAGAGTATAAATATATCTGTTCTCGAAGCTATAGGTTAAATAGCAGAATAGACTGGACTCTCTAGCTTTAGGTGGCAACCGGTCTAAGAGAAGGAAAACTCTTTAATTCCAAAGCATGGTGTAAGCAATGAGAAACCACTCCACTATCTTTCCTAAGAACGGATGACAATTCATAGATAAGCAAACATATGTGGGGAACCATGATCTCACATGTCCCAAAGGTATATGCCATTTTTAAAATCTTAAATAAAGTTACATGTATGTATATTTTTAAAAATTTTCTGTTATGACTTATGCAAAACCCCTTCCTAGAAAGGTAGTAATCATATCAACAATTTCTCCAGTTATCAATTCAAATTGAACAGAAAACTGATTGACTTTTACCAACAGTGAATCAGCTTTTATTATAAAATTTGTTTCATCTTATAAGTCACATATTTCAGTTCTTAAGGATATTGAAAAAAAAACGTTTAGTTATTCTGTCTTAAACATTTTATTTTTTTTAAGTAAGCTTTCAAAAGGAGATAAAAACAAAACTATATTTACATTTTTGGCTACTATCCTCATTTTTTATTAGCACAATGTTTCAACCAGTGTTTCCTCCTTCCTTTGTCAAGTGTCTGTTGATTCATATAATCTTCAAGGAATTTCAAACTGAGCCCTTTATCTAGATATCCTTTAGGCTTACAGCCACACATTGAAACACCAGTTCCTGTCTGATCACTGAAATTAACCAACATCAAGCTTGGTCAGTACCTAGATGGTTGACCAATTAGGAATACCAGGTGTTGTTGTACGCTTGGATGTGTGTGTGATGTATAGCTCAGAATTGTTAATTGGAGAGCTGAGTTCCAATTACCATTAGGGTCATTATATTCACTTAGGTGCAAATACTTTGGGAAAGGTATGAATCCACATCTTCTTCCCCATCTATGGGTTAATTAGTAAGACTTGTATTGCTAAAACCATTATTTCCCTTCCCAAAATACAAATAAAATTGTAATAAAATATTTAGATTTCAGCATTCAATTGCAAACTAAATACGTCATTGAAATAAAAAGTTCAGTTTGAAACATTTTTAGTTGATATCCCTGTCTTTTGTTTTCTTAAACAGTGAAATTAATATCAACTAGTCTAGATCAAAAAGTCTTGCTAAAGTACCTTCTGATAGTAATCGAACCCATATTCTCTTTTTTCCACTAAGGAAATCAATCCTATCACTAAAGCATGTCATTACCAATTTGGTCATGAGAAATAGTCCTAATAAAGCAAGGCTCAATTACCTACTTAAGAAATGCACACCTATCATTGAGACTTCTTCAATTTATAACTGTGAAAGGTGTGTGTAAGAGAATGATATATGAATTTTCATATATCATGACAATGTTGGGCAAATGATAACAAAGTAGAAAAAAATTCTGTGTCAGTGCATTTCATCCTCTAGAACTTTATATGACTAATATAACCCCATCAACAAAAACATTACTTATATGTAAGAGGGGTAGATATAAAAATGCAAGTGTCTGTTACAATTATGTACTGAGAAAAATCCCTAAAAGATGCAGGAACACTGAAATCTAAAATTTAAATCTCCCTTCCACCCCTCCCAAAAGAAACATGTCTGAATATGCAGTCTAGCAAATCTCATTCAGTTTCTCTGTTTTTGTTTTTATCGCTTTTGTTGTAAATTATCCCACATGATAACAGAAGATCTGCTAAGAAAGGTGAAATGTTGTAAGAACCTGAAGGCAGATATGCCATGGATGATCTACCAATTATATATATATATATATATAAAACATCATCCACAGACAGACTGTTTCGCTGTTTCACAGCTCATCAGTGTGGCTAGACATCCGGTTACCTCTAGCTCGGATCGAAACCCGACTGAATTGGTATCAGCCGGAGAGTCTACCACTAAGCCGTCGGCACAGGGAAGTAGGTGGATTTTTAGCGTATTTATTTTTAGAAACACGCCCAGTGACTGACAGTGACTCAATTCGCTATATAAGCTATAATAGTCACTGTTTACAAACCCAAACCTACTCCCTAGAGAGCTCAACTGAAATTAATATTTATTTCAGGAGCCAATATAACGTCATCCACAGACAGACTGTTTCGCTGTTTCACAGCTCATCAGTGTGGCTAGACATCTGGTTACCTCTAGCTCGGAGATATATATATATATATATATATATATATATAATAGGGAGAGAGAGAGTTGTAGGGCATGCAGATCTAACCAAGAATATAGTTTATCTGTCATATGCCTGGTACTTACGAAATTGAATTATCTAAAGAGTTATCATTAGGAGACATGGGGTCTGAAACACGGCAGAAGTGCTCGCTCGCTCTCTCTCTCTCTCTCTCTATATATATATATATATATATATATATATATAATATGTGTGTGGGGGTCTTGGTGATTGTGGGTGAGTAGTTGTTTTTTATTGCACTTTACTCTCATAAGTGAGATGTCTACTCAAGGAGGTGGTAGTTGAATGCTTCCAATGAAAAGTGTATGAACTTACTAACCTTTTGTTTTTCCATTACTAACGCATTCTGACAAGTCTTAAGGGACATCGACACCAAAATGAGACAGTAGCAATTGTCATATATACAGGGTGCAATTGTGCATTTGAATAACGCAAAAACAGAAATAATACTGACATCTCGTTTTAACAGACATATTTACTAAAATTATACAAAATATCTTGAAATACTAAAGAGTAAATTTATTCAATGAAATTGCCATTGGCTTCAACTACAGCCTCCAGATGACTTCAGAATCTCCAGCAAACGTTCTGGATAGTCTCCTTGTGTAAGTTGGCGAATCCTGCCATAATCCTTGCATTCAGTTCATCTTTGGTTTTACAGCTGCAGTCTGGCCGGGGTGGGGGGTAGGTGGCCATATGTAAGATGTAAGGAGTGATGTTGTTCCAGAAATTGTCTGACACCCATGACTGGGTTCTCTTGCTTGTGTAGCATAATGCAGACTCCTGTTGCCAGACATAGGGTCCTGCAGCAGCCACCCTCTTGATCAAGGGCAGCATTACCTCCTCAATGCACTTGATCTAGGTTTCCATATTAAGTCTGACACTCTAGTGGGAAGATGAATGTAGGCATAATGTTACCATCACTAGTGATCACTCCAAACACCATGATGTTGACTGGATATATCATCCAACTCTTTCCAAATCCTCTGCACTGTCCTCAGATTGATACCAAACACTCTGAAATGTTTGTATTGGAGCTTCTGGTGTGAATGCCAAGCATGCTGTTTCCAAATTTCTGGTGGAGTAAATTGCCTTATGGTGCTCTTTTTCTAACAGATGGTGCCCAACTGACTCTACTCTACAGTTCAGTTGACAAAATTAAAAACAAACAACACAGATGCGCAAAATTAAAAAATATAAGATGGCTACAATTTACCCATCACACCCTGTATATAATGGATGCTTCCAATGAAATGTGAATGAATTTAGCAAGCTTTCCTTTTTCTATAACTAATTGAATTCTGACAATTCAAATAAGTGATATTAGGTTGGTGCAAAAATGACGTAATAATGTCGTTTTTTGACGTTAATACGTCAAAAAACGACATTATTACGTCATTATTTTTGCACCAACCTAATATAAAGAGGAAGGTCCTAATTTCAAACCAAAGTCTGTTACTTGTAATATTTGCAATATATTCTTCCTGGCATAACTATTTACATTTATTTATACTTGTCTTGTGTATCTATATTTCAAATTAACATTCAGAACAAATAATAAACCTATCACCCTCACCCACCCCACTCCACATAACACATGCCATTTAATGGTGTGAATGCTACTTTGATGGAGAAATTTCTTACATAAATTCTGTCGTATGCTCGTCTTTGTTACTTTTGCCTTCACTCTTCTTGCTATTCCAGTTGTTCTCACCATTTGGTCATTTACTTCTAACTTACAAAGAAAAAAATCACAAAACTTTGTCAAAACGCATTTACCTATTTTTTTTTAATTTTGTTTTTAATTATGACCATGGACATGCATATACATACACAAACATTGAGTATAATTATCTATGTAAATGATAAAACACTCATAAACTCAAATAAATATATATATATATATATATATATATATATATGGCTGTTTCTTTTTCTTCCCCTCCCCACACACAAATCTGGGTCAGGTAACAAAGGCTTGGTAACTTTTTTTTTTTTTTTTTGCTCTTAGTAGTGTTTGTATTCAGTGTTATACCTGTGACAAGTAATGGGTAATGCTTCAACCCTACTTCCCTCACCTCACTACTACTACTACTACTGCTACAAGTGAGATAAAACTCTCCAGAGACTTAACAAACTGTTAGTTGTCACTTTAACGTTACAGGTCAGACTGTCTATACTCGTACAACTAAGTATTATTTACTGCAATTCTTCAGCCTTGCTTAACCTCAGTCCATCTCAAGACTGTGGGCCTCTGTGTATTATATGCCGCTAATTGCGCTTCAAATCACTATGATGGAATTAAGTTCCAGAAGACCTCATCATCGGATTTCCCATTCCATAATAGATATGGAAGCATCCCAAAGCCAATCTAAGGAGTTTTTTAAGCACTATGTGACCCCAAGTGATAGCACTTTCAGCCTTGCCCTTAAATATGGAATCACAGTAAGTTGCCTGATCTTATTTGTTTAGAAGTATATCAACATCTTTTGGGTCATAATACCAAAATTTAATTTTCTTGGGAACATTAGTAATTTAAAAGTATATTGCTGATAATATTTATATTCTTTAAAAATGTATTGCTGGTGTTTTTACTATAAAAAAAATTTATATTACCTTATAGTATTTTGACTCCAGTTTAGAGGTTAACTATTTGCCCATATCTGTGACCCCTAACAAGTGCTACCACCCTAAATCAGGGTGGAACTGGGTATCCAAGATGATTACCTTTTTTTAATCTCTATTTGATTCAAGTTTTCTGTGAAAATTATCAGTAAAAGTTGCTATCAGAATTTATCTTTTACTAATACGTTGATGGTAATTTGCATCTAAAGTCAATTTCTTCTTCTTTTCAATTAACATTATTTCATTAGATTTGTTAGCAAGAATTACTTTCTATTTCGTATACACTTTCATAAAAGATGACTTAAGAACATTTATTTTTTCCATACCAAAAAAATCTCCTTCCAACAGATCACTTATCTTAAAATTGTATTCACATTCTACAACTAATCTTCTACTTCTTAAAACCTGGCTTGTTCTGCAAGTCTGATTTCCTTCAAAAACAAATGAACTTCATCTTGTCCATTTGTTAGTTTGGTTTAATTTGAGAGAAGTGAAGTGCCAGATGATTAAACATTTTTTTTCCTTCTAAATAGTTGTAACAGATTGTCAGCAACATAACTACCATCTGTCTCTGCTATGACTTCATTGCCTGTTTTCATCTCTTCTGTTGAAAAGAAATCCTATGCCTGAATGAATATTATTCACACATTTACCAATTCTTTATTCATTATGTTGTCAGTCATTGTACCAACCTGCACATGGTGCCAGGCTATACTAAAACATTTTGCATGGTCTCTTATATATAACACTATAATATTGCTTTCTTATTGCTTGCTTGTCAGTGTTTTCTCCTAAATATTGTTTGGCTAAGGCCATGTGCTTGATTGGTTTGTAAGAAAGAATCTATATATGTAAATAAATAAAAACACTTATCAGTATGGGTTTTCATATAAACTGGCAAAAGTTTCAACAAAAACAAATATTGGTGCATAAGTCTTTAAAAATTATCTTTGATAACATTTAAAGAAATTTTTTTTTTTTTTTTTAAATAAATGCTAAATACAAAAATCATTTTTTTTTTTTTTTTTTTTTTTTTTAATACATTAAAAACTAATACTTATTGTGTTGTGAGGATAAATAGATATCTAGTAAATTGATAAACATTCTAATAAAATTTTAGAAAGTAAACTAAACTAATAAAAAGAAACAGCTGTTTATAAACCTGTTTATAAGATTATTGTTCCTATTTTCTCATTTACGTAAATTGGATTAGCAAGATTTTCTTATTACTAATTAATTTTGAACATTGATCAGGCTTTTTGGTAAGTGAAGGCAATGCTCTATTTTTTCTTTAGTTGTTTTTTATGATTTGGTTTATCATTATTAAAACATCTTTTAATGAAACAATGGCTTTCTTACTGTCCGCAGGCCTCTTTTTCTTTTTCTCTCTCAGCTTCAACTTGTCTGACAGCTTAACTTGTATGAATAATAAACTTTTTTTTGTCAAGTTGTCAATGTTGAAAACTCTTTTGCTCCTAATCTTAACAGCCTATTCATATCTTAACCACATGACTGGGGACATTAGAATTTTGGGTTTACTTGGACTTAAAGTATTTTAATTCTATTTTAGGTTATAAACCTAATGAATGACTGTTAGTGCCAAGTTGTGGATCTTTTTATGTGCCCTGATTTATTAATGATAGCCTTCATTGTTGCTTGGCTATAGACTAACATTTTTTTTTCCTCTTATTTTAATGTGTTTATTTTTATCACAAAAAGAATATTTTGTGGCTTAGATATTTGAGGGGAAATTTTTTTTTTTTTTTTTTTTTTTAACTAGTTTTCTTTGTTTGGTGCTCTAATTACATTTTTTTTTTTTTTTTTTTTTTTTTTTTTAGCCATTTCAATTTAAAATTAAACTGTAGGAATTCAAAAGAAACAGCTTCAAAGAGCACACCAACTCTCATTCTTTCCATAAATTTCTCATATGAGAACATCAGACTATATACTTTGACGTTAGTGATGTTTGATATTTGATGAATGGATTAGGTAAAATATTTTGTAATAAATAGTAACAAATAAGTGTCAATGAAAATTTTCATTTAACATTCTTATTAGGAATAAAAAATTTTAATAGCATCAAAGATAGGCTAAATTTAATATCTCCATTTTACATATAAATGCTTATGGACAAACCGTGCTGAATACACCAGTTCTTATTCAGTCACCAAAGTCAAGCAGTGTTGAGTCTGGTCAGTAATTAAATGAAGAAGCTTGGGAAAACTTGATACTGTAAGTGATCTTCTACCAGTCATAAAAAAATCTATCATGTAAAGACTGAAATTAATTAAAAGAGTATGCTTCCCCAACCACTACAATCTTAACCTACTCAAGTAAAGGGTTAACCATTATCTTCCCCACATATCTGCATAAACTGTGACTTTTACTCTGTAATCCTTTACCTTGTGTGTCTCTTGGGCCTTGTACAGAGTGAACATCATTGTATAAAAAAAATAAAACAATTTCATTGATGTCATACTAGAAATGAAAAAAGTAAATATTGAAATTTTTTGTTTTTGTCTTTTAATACTGTTTTTGAAAAAAAAAAAAAAACAGTAAAGATGTTTTGGCTAGCTATTAATTACATATTTATGCATCTACTCTAAAATAAAAAGATATATGTCTAAGATTATTAGATACATTAAAAAAAAAAACATTTCAGATAATAGAATTTTCTTTTTTTTTTTTTTTTTTTTTTTTTTTTTTTACTGATTCACAATTTTTTTTGGGGGGGGGAGTGTAGGGGAAATTCAAATGCCACATTACTAATTTTTTACAGATTAAAACAAATTAAACTTTTCTTTTTTTATGGTGGTGGTGGGAGGGTCATTTATATATCTTTGTGGTGTTGAACAACACTACCTCTAGCACAGACTGAAGGTCTTACTTTCATTCACTCAATGAGTTCCATTTATGGTATTCTCAGTATCCTTCTGGAGAAGCACATCTATTAATCTATGAGCAAATTGTCTTGCATTCACTGCCATACAGGAGGATTGATATTACATTACTCTTTGTTTTAAAGAGTTTGCTTTTATTTAATCTTGTGGTTCCCAAACAGTGTAGCGGAATAATTGAAAGATGAAGATTTAAAAACAATTTCAAAAAATTCATATACCAAAAATAAATATGATTTCAAAATTTAAAATATTAAGGATTACATGTAATTGCATGCATGAGTTCCAGTATAAATAGTTATAAATAATTATTAACTGATTTTATAATTGCGATATTTGGTAAGGCGTAAGCAAATTTTCATTCCAAAAATGCAGACCAGAGAAGAAATAAAACTGGTTTAATCAATAAAATATATACAAACATTTAAAAATGTGGAATTTATTTTATAAATAGAATCATATTCATCATTTAAAATAATGACAATATGAAATAGAAAATTTTTTAAAAATACTGATTTTATTTATAAAAATATACATTTCTGTGCATCGGAATTGCAACGTTTACCAAAAACATTAACTTAATGTAAATAAAGTTCCTTGAGGTAGTGACTGTTTTGTGAGGAAAATATCCATTCCAGAAATATATATTTGTATTGGTCATGGATTTAATGAAGACACCAGGACAGATTTTGCCATGCTCTTAAAAACTTTCATTTTTATATATATATATATATATATATATATATATATATATATATATAAGTTTTCAACACATTAAAGTGGCCAACTGTCATCAAGCAGATTGACTGCTTTCTCTTAGATATGGGAACAGCAATGTCAATAAACCAATAAACTCCATCACTTGTTAATGGATTTATACTCTGGGTAAAGTCATAAAATTAAATATACACAGGACCTTGAAATTTTGTTTGCATAATATTTAAATAACTGATATTCCGATAGCTGCATAGTTTTTATCATTGCAGATGCAGTAAAAAAAAAAAAATTTTAAATCTATTTTAAATGTGATTGTAAAATGATTAGACTTGGGGAAACTTCAAATTCCCTGCTTTCATATGGTCTCTGTACAAAGTATGAGTTACTTCCCTTTTAATTCTGTTAAAATGGTGCAAATTCTACAAGTCTACATCACTCATTTTCTCCCAAAGTAGTTGTCAGTAAAAAAAAAAAAAAAAATTTAAAATTTAAAAAAATTTGTTATACTCCCTTTCCACCGAGCAATTGCATGATTGTTTAATAAGAAAATAGGTTCAAAAGCTTTATTTTTTTTTTTTTTTTTTTTTTTTTAATGAATGAATAATTTGACTTAAGTTAAAACTTTCAGTTGTTACCCTTTTATCACAGACCTATATTTTCAATATGTAAATAGCTTGATATCATTGACTTTTAAAGTACTGACAAAAAGACTAGCAAGTGTAAAAGGACTCTTTGTTGTAGTTTAAAATATGTTCATTATAGAAAAAGGATTTCTACCCAAAACACATCTAATAGGATCTAAAATAATTCTTATATGATCATAGTAGAGATTGTTTCAAGTGTTACTAATAGAAATATTTTTAATCAGAGGGTTTTTATTTACATTTTTAAGTATCTTGCTATTTATGAATAGCAACATCTATCTAGATTTACCTAAATTTTAACATTTGACTCTATTCTCTAGACAGTATTTTGATTATGTGTTAATCAAATAGGGATAATTTAGGTGTTTTTTTTTTTTTTTTTTTTTTTTTTAGATAAATACAGATAGCTTGTCATTTTTTGATTGTTGGGACATATAACTACTTATTGGTAATAGAAGATAGTTTTTGAAAAATATGAAGCTGTATGTTTGTTTTAGTTGTGTGAGTTTTAATTCTGATAAATTCAAAGGCATTTTATTAAAGAGTTTTTAAGTTTGAGAAATATTGTAACTTTTAATTTGAAAGGTCAAATTTTAATATAAACATCTGAAGAATTATTGTAACAATTTGGATTTACTTTTTATTTTGGCTTGTCTTTATAATTGTCTGCTGATCATGTGATATTAATTTCTTGATCCAAAGAAAATTAGGCTTACAACCACATCATGTTGAAACACCAATTCCCATACGACCACCAAAGTTAAGCAATGTCAAGCCTGGTCAGTACCTAGATGACTGACCACTTAGGAATAGATGGTGCTGTAAGCTTGGATGTGCAAGTGGTGTAATGTATAATGTCTCAAAGTTAAGAGCTGAGTTCCAATTCCCATTGGGTTCATTATATTCGCTTACTCAAATACTCTTGGGGAAAGGTATAAATCCACCTTTTCTTCCCGCAAGCTGTGGGTTAATTAGTAAAACTTGTATCACAAAAATCTTACAATCTAAAAATATTTTCTGGCTTCAAAGAACCTGCAAAGGGTTGATAAGCTGTAGAAAATGTATCAATCAACCAAAGAAAAGTAAATCTTCCCAAAAATAAAATCCTAGAAAATTCAAAAGTTTAACCATAATTGGCAAATGTAAAGCTACTTTTCACCTTTTTAAGGTTTCTGCTATACAATTTAACTGACATACTCTCCAACATCAAACCTCTTCTATAAAGATAAAAATGAAAAATTCTCTTATTTCAGAGAAATTTTTTTATTAATTTTGCCCATAATTTTACAAGAACATGTTGCTTGATATTATGTTATTCTGAAACCCTTCAACATAGTATCATCATCACCGATCAGACCCAGCTCCAGTCATGATTAATGGTTGCAATTTCAATGAGGCTTTGTTATAAACATCTATTGGGTCTCTGGTTCACTTTAGAGTTTAAGTAGAATTTGTATATACTAAAGATGCTGAAAAAATGGTCAGTAATTTTTCTTGCTCCAGAAAGTACCTGACCAACTCCTCCTGCCATGCTTTATTTTTTTAAAAGTCCCATTAGACTAAAAATGGAGTATTGTTACCATATCTGGGCTGGATCTGTTCAATGTTTACTTTCAGTTTTGATAGTTCAAATTTCTTTATATAGCCTTATGAAGGAAGATTTATATTCTGCTCTGCAACCCCCTTTCCTACAGATGCAATGTTGCAAGCCTATCGCTACTCCATTGCTATTTCTGTGGCAAATATTTAGCTCTGCTCCATTTTTTTTAGTTCCACTAGTTCAGACTTTTATACTGGCCTGGGTAAGACAATAAACTACATCCAACAGCAAGGCCTCTGATCAGGTGGTTTTGAGGAGTGTGGAACCACCTCTTGATTGCTGGTGTTCCCACATCCACCCTGACCCGGGGGGTGGTAGCACCTGTTAGGTTCCAGCTATGGATAAATACAAAATGTAAAAATAGGTTTTAATACCAGAAATACTTTGTAAAAAATTATTACCCCCCAATAAATTTTTGAAGAAAAATTATTACTGGTAATACATTTTAAAAAAAAAAAAAAAAAAAAAAAAAAAATTTATATATTACCAGCAATACATTTTTGAAAAAAAAAAAAAAAAAAAAAAAAATTACCAGCAATAAAAATTGTCGGCATTAAATAACCCATTGAGGTTGATATGCCGTAAAACAAAATAAACCAAACCAATCATTTATGGCAAAGCCACACCATGTTACTTCTATCCTTATTTCCTCCATCTTCTAAACATGAAAATGTTTCACATACAGCTTTTTCCCCAATACTTGTCACTTTTTGGAATACTCTCAAGTGGATGCTACATTACAATGTAAACTTGTTAAGAGTCATTGTCATACAAGTTATCCTCATAAGCTTTAATTCCTACCAACTTCTCTTTCACTCATATCACACATTCATCATAATCATTTTAACAGTTACCCTGTCTCTTGAATGTCTCTCAAGCTTTGTATTGAGTGAACTTTGGTATAAAAGTAAGTTTGTTTTTTTTGTTTTGTTTTTTTTTTGTTTTTTTTTTTTTCGTTCAATAATATTTGTCTGCTAGTATCAGCAAAACAAGTGTCACTTTTACATCTGATGGAATTGACTTAAATGTTAGAAACTTAATCTCCTTCAAAAACAGAAATCCTGCTAAAATATGAAATGTCAGAGAAATAACATTCTTCTAAAATGAATTCTTAAAATAAAGCCCAAATTAGCTCAATGGTTTCCAAACAGCTGTTGGTTGCTGTAGAGCCAATTATTGGGATATGCCACTGATGATGATCCCAACTGCCAATCACAACTATGGAGCATCTTCTAGTTTGCCCCAATCTTGAAGATATATGCATACTTAATGACCCTGAAACCTTAACACCCCAGGCAAAGCTGTGTGTGCAATATTAGATGGGTGCAGTATAGCAACTTGATAAGAAGAAAAGCTCAATGGTTGAATTTTTCTGGAGGGATCTCTCTTACTTGTCACAGCTTAATTATAAGCATACTCACAGGTAAATGTTATCACACAATGTGCATATATTGACAATATTAATTATAGTACTAATCATATTAGCCATTTTCCAGTATTAGTAATTATATTTGATAAAAGAAAAATGTTTATTAAATTTGGGATAGGAATGGGGTTTTTTTTTGTTTTTTTTTTTGTTTTTTTTCCCCCAATATTCCCTCCCATTTTCTTTGTCTTTGACTTCTATTTATTCTGAGAATAACATTGAACTAAAATTACATTCAGTGTTTGTTATGAAGGTATTTTAAGCATGTGCACATCCAAGACTAGTTTGGTAAGTATGTAATAAGTAAAATATATTTAGTTTTCTATTTTATCTCCGTTTCCCCATCATTTGTGAATGTAAATGTTAGCATTCCACTTACTGTACTTAATGTCAGTCATAAAATTCTTTGAGTTTCAAAGCAAAAAGTATCTTTTTATTTTAACATCTCTATATTTATTGCACTATTTCCCATTCAGAAAATGTTGTAATGATCTGAAAATATGATAATCTATTCAATTGTGACCAGGAAAGTGAATGAGGTAAAAATTAATATTATCAAAAAAAATTTTCTGCATGCCTTTTTTTTTTTTTTTTCTCTCTTCTTCTTCTTCCAGTATGTGATTTTGCATTGTCTTGCAAGATTAATAGGCCTTTCTAATTAACTAGTTTATCTTGGTTTACAAAGAATTACTTCACAAGGTGTGATGTCAGTTTTTGTTCAGGTTCAGGTTTTTCTTTGAGTCATAACCAAAGTTACCCCAAATAAAAGCCAAGTAACCATTTAACTTGTATCTCTTGAAGTGAGTATATTAATCTGAAATTATAACTGACTTACAATTATTCAGAAAATACTCGTTACCATGCTAAACTTTTAAGAGAACTTCAGAATTTTGGATATTTTTCTCTTTCTCTCTTTTCTTTTTTTTTTTTCTTTTTAAGCAATAGATCATGCTAGTTTTAACAAATTCCACTAGATAACAGTTAAGTGGCTGTTTTTCTGTTTTATGATATGTTTATGGAAATTCTTTAACAAATATTTTAGTACTACTTTTGAAAATGCATCAAATATATTTTTCAAGGATTATTGTTTGCTTGAGCTTACTTAGACAACCAAAGAACCAGCAAAGGTTTTGAATTTCTTCTATAATGTTTGCATGTTAACACAAGTGTAACAATATGATTTGTTACACATCCTTAGGAGATAAGTAAATAAATTCCTTTTCCTTTTAAGTCCACTTAATTATCTGAATTTCTGGGGAAATTCATCTCCAGTCTGAGTCAACTTAAGTGTCAGTTTTCAGGATTTCTGTCACCAGCCCACATTTGAATTGGCAAACAAAATTTTGTCAATGATTTTTAGATAAGTATAAAAGTAGTAATTTGAAGAAGCTGACGACCCAAAAAGTTGAATGGGTGGTCTCTTGTTCCAGAATGCAAAGGGATGGATAGGGATGGTCGAACCCCAGCCAGTATCCATATAAACAGAGACAGATAAGTCAGTAGGAAGGGACCAGCGAGCAGTTAGAAAGATAGCAGTTCAACTATAGAAGCCAAAGGGAAGTATTGTCAGTTTAGTGAGAAATCGTATTGTTGCTATTCCCCAATCAGATTCTTGAAAATCATTTGTCATTATTCTTTGTGAATTTAGTCACAGCCAAGTCGACAGACCTGTGAACATAGCTAGCCGGGCATATGCACATACAACCTACCTTGAATGTCACCAGGTTGTGCAGTTTCAGATGAGTGAAGAACATCACCGCATAATTTTATTTATTTATATATTCCAACAAATAGACACGTGTACAAATTAAGACAATAAATGACTTAAAATATTATGGAATAAAACTTGTGAATAATATCAGCTATTGTTTTTTCTAAATTTCATAATTCATTTTGTTCCTAAAGTAGTTTTATGTTCTATTCTGTATTTTTGTAAAAGTTGAAATCACTTTCTGATTGGTTCATTTTCTCTGAACCCTGAACAATAATATGATTCCTAGGATGAGGTATAATTGTTAATTAGCTAATTGTTAGATATCACTAACAAGTTTTTTTTGTTTTTTGTTTTTTTTGTTGTTGTTTTCGGTTTTTTTTTATCTGTACTTGTTGGCTAGTTGTAATTTAGGACTAATATACTCACCTCCAGTCAGAAACAAAGTTCATGATTGTTAGGCTTTTTAACTGGGATCACACCTTGGTTATAACTACTGTCTCCTTTGCTGAATGTGTTGATAATTAATCCTTTATCACTCATGACTCTGGCTTTTCAGAAATGCTTCCATAGCATGTATTGTCTTTAATGATGAACAAATGCAAAATCTCTGAACTTGGGGACTGGTCAGATCTTGTCAAATTCATTGGTAGTTTTGACAATTTTTATGATTTAAAAAAAAAAAAATATAATTAAAAAAAGGATTATGAATGATGTTGTATTTTTGTTTTACCATTTCTTTTACTCTCAGCTTGATATTCTTTTCAATTATGGTTAGGAGAGCTTGATTATTGATTGAAGTCTGTTGTCCAGAACAGGGGTCTTTGAAAATAAGTTTCTCATATGAAACTTAGTCAGTCAACACTAGCATTTAAAAAAAAAAAAAAAAAAAAAAAAAATTTCATTGACAATATAAAAACTTTGTGCAGAAAAGAGTAGAAAGTTTTTTTGGGGGGACACTAGGAACCTCTTCTTGCCACTGTCAAACATAGAAAAATGGTATGGTTTGGACACATTACAAGGTACGACATCCGGTGCAATACCATCATACAAAAGCACCGCTGAAGGTGGACGTAGTAGAGGATGTCAATGCAAAAATTGGTTGGGCAATGTCAAACAAGGGACAGGTATGACTGTACCAGAATTGCTGATGGCTGCTGTCGATAGACCGTTGTGAAAAAGGGTTAGTGTGGCTTCTGCATTTGGTTCTGCCCTATGATTACAAAAGTCAACGGGGTGATGATGATAAAAATTTACAGTTTCTGAAGCTAATGAACTCTTTAAATTCATAAACCTGACAGTTTCCCTGAATAGACCGCATCTAAATGCCTTTTTATAAGCTACATCAACTCTAAAATCATTCAGCCTGACATGAAATATTCCTCAAATGAAAATCAGAACACAAAGTTATGTATAACTTCACTTTTATAATTAAATAACTATAAAGTTACCATAGCAGAAAAGCAACCGGACTTTCTTTGTAACCTTATATGCAGCACATTAATTTTTATCCTGTTTCAATCTCTTATTTCTAAAATGATATACTATTGAGACTTTTTCTGAAAAGCAGAAGCTGTTTAAATAATTCTTTTCTTGATAATTTCAGAGTTCAGTAATTTCATTATACTCAGATACTCTAGATATGTAAAATTATAACTTAGTCTCTATACAGTTAGGTGATCTTTTATGTACCACACTGGTTCAGGACGTGGACAATCATGACTCTCCACAACTTCCTGTCTTTTGTAACTTTAAGCAATGTTTGTCTCCTTACCTTCTAGTCCCTGTTCTGCCACCCATTTGCACAAACTTGTTTGGTAGGTTACTTAACATTTCTCTCTGCTCATCTTGGCTTCGATATGTCTTGTAAATGTTAAATTCGCTAAGCCTTCTTTCCTCTTTATATAACCCAGAAATTTGAACTCTTTCTGATTTTAAGTGTGCATTTTGTTTCCATTTCATTTTAAACTTTAGATCTAGTTAGATAATTATTAATAACATGACTCAACCAAAATTCCCTTTCCCTCAAAATTGATGCTTGGCCATTTTTTTTTTTATTTTGAGAAGTGGGTTGAACCAATAACTTTTCAGTGCCTCCTTGTATATTCTGATAAAAAATAATGTGTAATCATGATCACAAGAAATAAACTCATTAAGGTCGTAGGGTTACCACATTGTACATGCAGTAGCAGTGGTGTTTCCTGGGCAAGATAGCCTGACGGAGCCCAGTGTATAGTATATATAATTCTTTGATAAATATGCAGGTGTCATATTATAACATGGCCAGCCCAGTTCAATCCTGGGTTGTTCTCATGCTGGTCAGCATTGGTGCTAGTCAGCTGATGGTTATCTGTTGACCGCTTTGTTCCTTCATGTGCTCTGCCCATGTTGTGTTCTATGATCATAGTGTAGTGAAGATTGAATTTTTGTCTGTACTTTTAGTGCTAAATCAAGTTGATAGAACCATGCTATAAAAAAAGGACAAGAATGCTTCCACCAGTGAAAGTACAAATATCATCATGAAGAAGGCTGCTGGGTTAATTTTCAATAGATTTATATAATTGTTGATACAACAAAATTACTCCTTCCCATTCAACTATTGTGACATTGTATCTCTTGCTTCTAAAACTTGGAGCGGGTTAAACATTCATAAGTCATCAGGAATTCTGTTGTCATGGCTCAGCACCAGCAATTCTCTCAGCAGCAGGTTATGTGGCTTCTCCCTGCTACTGCTGGGCTCTAGCACCCTCTGCTAACTTCTCATGGCTTCTGGTTGCCTCTTGCAACAACTGGAACTCCTACTCCTGGTTTCAACCAAGCATTCGGTTTATATGCATCTCACCAACCCTCAAAGCTCATTACATATTCCTCAGTTAATTATTTTCTCCTACTCCGGAGACATGACATTGATCCTAAAACAGTCTGGTATTTCAAAAAATAAACCTTGTTTTAAAATTCCTTTTTCTCTCGTCAACAAATTTTTGAGTGGTTTTTAAAAAAAAAAAACATTTCAAATCAACAAAGAATTCTCTTCATTTCTGACACAAGGAACAAAATATAGAAAATATCACTGTCAACAAAACATATCCTCCTAAATCTTAGTCCTTGGTTATATTAGACAGCTGTAAATTAATAAATGTTTAATAATCATTGATGATATTAGGTTGGTGCAAAAATAATGACGTAATGATGTCGTTTTTTGACGTATTTTTTAACGTCAAAAAACAACATTATTACGTCATTATTTTTGCACCAACCTAATAATTTTCCACTTGTTGTGTAAAGCAAGTGTGACTGTTTACCCAGATTTGGCACTAGCAGGCCAGATAGCACAATATTAATATTGTAGAATGGAAGAAGTCAAACTTGGTCTCAAACTAGAGAAAAGATTCATACTTTTTTCTCTCTCTCTCTCTATGAAATTGATTTATAAAAAAAAAAAAAAAAAAAAAAATAAGTTATGCAAAGGATTAGTTAACAATCTACAAACAATATAGCAACATTTAATTCAGATTTCTATTCAATAAAAGAGAAAGAATTAATATATGAACTTATTTTTTGTAGTTGAAAAAAACGATTACAAGTAATTTTAAGTGCCTTATAGAATTGGTGAAGACTAATTCACATAACTCCAAGACTTTTAAAGAATTTTTTTGTCTTTTAAAATTCACTACATACTTTTCATACTTTGTGAAGTCAGTCCAGGAAATGACATTTGGAAATTAATGATTTTATGGAGTATTTTTTTTTTTTTTTTTTTTTTTTTTTTTTTAATATACTAAATAAACTCTTACAAGTCCTAAACTGTTTGTACCAATAGTTTCTTTAGTTAAAAAACTTATAAATAAAATGAAACATTTGGCAGCTGTGTTTTTGTTTACCAATTGTGAACATGCTATCTCTATGAATTTATTTTACTGTACCTATTATCTACTAAAAATTCTATGAAATATCACCAAGGGTGACCAATTTACTTAGTTTCATAACCTCAACTATCTCTACAGACCTATTTGAAATTTTAAATTGGTCACATGATACCAAATAAATACCAAATAAATAATAAGCAAATAATTGTTTTGTTTTCTTTTTTTAATTTCTGGTAGTATGGCAATACAAGCACTAATAAATCAATTACTAAATGCTCACCAATACAAGACCTAACAGCCACTCAAGGTAGAGGATTTTCTTTTTTTTTCTTTTTTTTTTTTTTTTTACCCCAAGCTAGGCAATAAAGTCACTAAGACACAACCAGGTTACTGAGTGTGAAAGAATATAAGAAAAAGAGAGAGAGAGAAAAAAACAATAAAAAAAAAACAGAATTAATAAGACAAAAGAAAACGATTGTCATTGCATTTCAATTTCTGAAGATCAAAGTTAACTGGAAAACAAGAGGTGTGAGAGAAGAAATGAATGAATGAGTTTGTTGTATGGACATGATAGGAAGTAAATGCAGGCTATGAGTATATGTAGGATAGATTATAGTTGACAGACCTTTCCACAAAGTAGCAGCACTCAGTTGGCAGAGAAGCTGTCAAATGGAACTTCCTTCTTACCAATGGAATACGAAGGGAATAAGGATGATTCAACCGTATGTATATAGCATGGAGGGCTTTAGCTGCAAAGGCTGAACTGTTGGAACTGTAGCTCATCTGAACATTTGCCATGCAACTAGTGATGGAGTAACAATAAACCTAAAATGGTTTGTCTGTCAAAAGGTCAACTTTAAAACAGTTACTGTAATGAATAATGGTTAAATATACTTTGTTTATTTTATGCTCTTATTTACAATGGGAATAAGCAAGGTTTTGTTTTTGTTTTTAATTCAAAATTTCTCATTAATCAATTGGTGTCTCTAGGTGCCAATGCTTAACATGAATGCCAATTGCATTATTAAAATTATGAAATATTTCAATGTAATCTGTAATGAAAGTACTAACTCCACACACGTGTGTGTGTGTGTGTATGTATGTGTGTAATATATATATGGCTTGGCATTCCATCTCTGTTGTTGTACTCATGTCAACTTAGTGTGAAGAAATTATAAAATCTAAAGTTATGTAAATTTGTTTACTGTCACTCAAATTGATTTTAGGGTTTTAAATTAATCCTTTCAAATTTTGATGATACTTTCATTGACACTGAGCTTATGTTTTAATTTAATTAAAAATTTTATACTTACAAAGTCATTTCTTTTCTTTTTTTTTTTTTTTTTTTTTTTTTTTTTTCTTTAATTAAAAAGATTTCTTTATTTTTCTCCATTGCATGATCATTTTTTAACTTAAGAAAACATGTTAAACCTGCACATTTATGTAATTTTATTTTTAAAGCATGTAGCAAAGCTGGGGGATGTGTAGATAGTGTAGCATATTGAGATGGAAAGTGAAATTGACAATCTGAGTTCAAATTCTGGGCTAGTCTCTTGCATTCAGTTTTGCATGAATGCCTTTGGGAAAAGCTTAAATCCATTTTTTTTTTTTTTTTAACAATCACTACCAGCTATATGCTAAATAACGGTGTAGACTGGGCTTTCTAGCCTTAGATGGCAACCAGTCTAAGAAAAAGAAAACTCTGAATTTAAAACTATAGAGAAGGTAACTGGAAACACCTCAATTATCATTCCCAACAATTCATGGCAATTCACAGATAATAAAAGGAATCTGTGGCGAGCCATGATTGCTTACATCCTGAATGGACATGACATAAAAAAAAAAATTTCTAAATCAGTATTTTCTTTTTAATAAAATGTCATAAGTGGTCTGTTTCTCCTCTTTTTAAATACCTTTATCTAAAAGAGACCTTCAAATGATTAATGACACCACGTTAAAAAAAATGATTCAAGAAAAATACACAGCTTATACTTTTCTGCAAGTCACTGGTGTGATATCACACCCTTTGCAAATAATTTCTTTTTTATTTCCTTTAATGTTTTAAAATCCTTTTTACACGGAAGTAGACACATAATATTAGAAATCCTGTACAAATTCTTTTTGCTTATTCTCTTAACTGGTTGTTAGTGTTCTCTGTCAACTGTTTTATTTACTCTAGCTTAAAAGCTTGTGGCTTCTGTTTGAATACAGCAGTGAATTGGTCTCTCTGAAACTTGTATTTCAAGGGCCAGGTTTTTGTCTGCAATAACAAATAATTTAATTGTTTAAAAATAAAATGAATAGTTGTAATTTAAGTAATGAAAATTCCATGTTATCTTTTTCAAAAGAAAGCAATGCCTCACCTTAGAATCCCCTTTTTGGCTTTTATATCATTAATCTATATCAGGGCTGCATGGTGATAGTCGGGCATTTATCTTGAGGGCTTATTGTCATTGAGCTCAAATAAAAGCCAGATTTTTAAATTAGGTTAATGTATTAATACCTCCTTATATTGTGAATATCCACAAAATATATAATAGCAATGATTTAAAAAGAAAAATCAGTAGAACACACCTAATCTCCTCTTCCCAGAAAGTATTTTTAGTGAACTAAAACAAACCTTGGTTAACAATAATTTTCCCAACTACGTAATCGATAAGATATAAGATTATTCCTACAGAAATGCTAAAAAAAATTCAGCATAATAAGACATTAATGTTTTTACTGCAATTAGATGCACAATAATTATAAACCATATGAATTCCTCATATGATGCCTCATTAAACAATATATAAGTTTAAATTTAACAGTTTAAATAACTCATAATTTGCAATAACACGCCTATCAAATCCAAGCATCAAACCACCATTGTAGTTATCAATTGCATTGCACGTGTACTAGACTAATAAACACCAAAACTACCTGACCAAATGACAGCATCATAGACTGATAAACCACTTAAGCAATCTGAGTTCTATAAGGAAAACACTTAAACATAAAATCCTTGTAGATAATAATGTTATTCTAAACACATCTAATTGGAAAAGATGTCTAAAGATAACAGAAACATTCAGTCTTACTCTTGTTTCAACTTTCTGGTTTAAAATGTGTTAGTGCTTTAAAGGCACTCCAATATGAAATTACTACTACTCTCCCCCATCCAACATAGCTTAAAATTACTACTCCTACACACTACAACTTAGAATGTAAACACAGGAAAATATATTAATGCGTTTGTCTTTTCTGTTGAAAGTGCTCATTGGTGTTATATAGCTCTCCCAGTCCCAGACCTACACTGACTATTGGCTAATACCTGCCCAGTATTCTTCAAATGCAAATAGCGCCACCCTACTGTAAATAGGGTGTCTTCTCTTAACAGCCTCTTATGGAAGAGGACATAACTCCTGGTACTTACAGCACCACACTCAACCAACTCTGTCTCTTATTGGTTAACAATGAACCCTTGAAAAATGGCTAATGAATAAGCCAAAAGCATTTGGGGGAAAATAATCACTATGGAGTGTTTCTACACTCTTAGTCCCATTAAAAGAAAAACTGAATAAAAATAAAAAAATATTCCTTGTTAATCTCATTCAATGAACTATATATAAAAGAAAGATTGCTGTCCATTATTTGTAATAATCCTTTAGTGAGTGTAAAGTGGAGAAAAAAAACAAAAAAAATAACAAATAATCCTGATGCACTACATGTACACATATCTGCACACAGACATGCCCATGGCCAGATGCACACAAACACTACAGAAAAAAAAACTTGCATGAATGATAAGTGCATAAAGAAAAAAATCGAGAAATATAAGCAGTCAATTGAGGATACACTGAAGAGTGGATGAACGTGTCCGCCTATGTAACTGTGGATTCAAGTAAAAATATAAGTAAAAGTTAGCTGATTGATGCTACCTACAGAGATTTATAGAATGATCCTCTGGAAATTACTCCATCCACTTGTCAAGGGTTTCAGCAATTGATTGTTTATACTTCTCAATTTTTCTTTTTTATATGCACTTTTTATTGGTGCACTCACACACACACACACACACACACACACATATATATATATATATATATATATATATATATATATATATATATATAAATATATACATATAAAAGAAAGAGGTTGTAGTGGTTCCAACGAGAGAAAAGTATGTATATTAAAAAGAGAAGAGAGTAAACGTTTTTGGTTGTAATGTGGATTTATTTAGAAAAAAATATTATGCTTTGTTTTACATAATGTTACACTACACGAGTTTCTGGTCTCATGACCGTCTTCAGGTAAAAGTGGAGATTTCCACATATTTTTAAAAATAATTAATTTTTTCTTTTGTTTTTCAATGTTAAATATTCTCGATATGAGACATTTTCTGTGTTTGTAATCCGAATTTCTTTCTTGAATTGGCAATGAAGAGTTCTGCGCGAAGGGTCATAAAACGATTAAGGCTGGTCCAAGCAAAATGATGAATTACTTATCAGCATTTTATCTTTTAATGTTTTACTGACCCCTGTGTGTTCTTGGATCTGATTCTATTTTTGTGTGTTTCTGTCATCATGCGTGTATATATGCGTACGTATATTCTCCCTCCATACATATACTGTTTTATTATGAGGAATTAGTAAACTCATTTGTACATATACATGCATACACATACATACGCACATACACACCATCCCACCACAAGAAATCAGCACACACACACACACACACACACACACACCATCCCACCACAAGAAATCAGCACACACACACACACGCACATACACACCATCCCACCACAAGAAATCAGCACACACACACACACATACACACCATCCCACCACAAGAAATCAGCGCACACACACACGCACACACACACACACACACTTCCCAAGCTACATGGAACCAGTATACACACTCACACATCTACACACACACGTACTTCCTAAATTGGGCGCGTGCTCGGGAGTAGTTCCCCTGTTTTGTCAACATGCGTATCTATATATACATATGTAAATGTGTGCATACATATATATAACCTCGGTCAGTAAAACATTAAAAGATAAAATGCTGATAAGTAATTCATCATTTCGCTTGGACCAGCCTTAATCGTTTTATGACCCTTCGCGCAGAACTCTTCATTGCCAATTCAAGAAAGAAATTCGGATTACAAAAACAGAAAATGTCTCATATCGAGAATATTTAACATTGAAAAACAAAAGAAAAAATTAATTATTTTTAAAAATATGTGGAAATCTCCACTTTTACCTGAAGACGGTCATGAGACCAGAAACACATGTAGTGTAACATTATGTAAAACAAAGCATAATATTTTTTTCTAAATAAATCCACATTACAACCAAAAACGTTTACGGCACCTCTCTTCTCTTCTTTTTAATATAAAATATATATATATATATATATATATATATATATATATATATATATTATTTTATAAAAGGCACAAGCACTAAAACTTTATGAGGTAATAACTTATTTCATTAAGGTCATAAAAATGACCCCAATTTATCAGGCCTTCAAATCCAAAAGGAAACAGAAAATATTTCTCTAGGTTTAAATAACAAAATTTGTCTTAAATTTATGTCCTAAATTTTATTTAAACCTGGAGAAATATATTCTGTTTCCTTTTGGATTTGAAGGTCTGATGAATTGGGCTATTTAAGGTTTAAAGTCAACCTTCTCATATCCATTTGAACAAATGATCATTAGAATATCTAAAATCTCAGGGTATGATATATGCTTCCAGTCACCAAGAATGCATTTCATGGTGGAAAATTGTCATTCAACTTTAGATGTGGAAGAAGGCAAAATTTCAATGATGTGTGTCAAATGGCAAAGGTTTGAATATGTGTTTGCTTGCTCTCTCTCTCTATCTCTCTATCTCTCTCTCTCTCTCTCTCTCTCTGAATTACAAGGATCATGCTGTTCTTTTTTTTCTTTTTTCATAACTTTAGACACAATGCATCCTTGGGATTGGAGAACAATTTTAAAATGATTGGCTAGCTTCTCAATCCCAGCCGTCCTATAAGTCTTTAAAGATTCTTCATTCTCTGGCATATTATCTCGATCAAGCAATTTTAACAACTTCAAAACAGTTATTTTCTAATGGTTGAAATCTTTTTCTAAAGCACTCATCCATCTTTTGTACAACATCATTCACACTTGCTTCATGTTTTTTACTGCACTTCCATTCCCCCCTCACATCTGCATCTGAACTGTTCATCCAGCAAACTACTTAAAGCTGGACCCTGGAGATGTTTGCAATGACTTAATGCTGTCTATGCTATCCAGAATCATGTTTATATTGTGACTCAGGCTAGCACCGTCTGTCTGCAGGTGAAGAGAAATGTCTGACAGGTCAACGAGGATATCCTCATATGCAGCAAGATGAAAGTGAAAGATATTTGATGACATCTTTTTTTCATAGGCTGCCATCTTTACAGCATCAACTGAGCTAATGTCAGCTCTCTGTCTTCTACCCCATTCCTGGGGAAAAAGACAGGATATTGTGCAGATCTCGCTGTAGTGCTCTGATGGCTTGAAGGCAATCGCTTATCCATCTGGTACCATGACTCATGGACAGTTTAATAATTCTATCACTTATTATATCCACAATTTTTCTGAGTTCATTCTACTTCTTTGGGGATAACTTAAACAAATGGTAGAGTTGAATAAGTAAATCATCATTTGTTTTTGAAAAGTAAGATCCAGAGAAAGAATATTTCATTGCAAGTTCAAATCTATGAGCAAGGCAATGAATATTTATTAGCCACAGCATATCTGTTTTGAAAGTAGTTATCACACCCCTTTTAATGCCAAAATTTACTGCAGCACCATCTACAACAAAACTTTGGCTTGACTAGAAGATGGCTCACACAAAGCTAGAAATTTAGTTTCACATTTGTTGTTTTTAAGAAATTTTATTGAGATAATTTGTCTCTTCATTAGAGTTTTGTCATTAAATAAAATGATGCAATAAAATAGACTTTTGAATTTTGTTTTTATGTTGCCTTTGATAGTTTCTCCAATTGCATGGTCAAATTCAGTGCAGTAATGTCTAGTAATGTAGACTTTTCCCATGTCACTGCCATGCTTTATCTTTGTTTTGACAAGTGCTAGAAGAACAGAAAATAGTAGCTCTTCCTTGGCCACCATCTATGCTTAGTCAAATAGTTTTTTGAGTCTACATAATCCAGCTGGACTCAATTTCTTTAATGACTCCTGAATGTTAACTTCTGGTGTCTCTGCATTCTTTACATGGAAATTAGTTTTCATGTGTCATTGCTGTCTTTTTTCACACTGGAAGTTCCTTTTAATAAAAGCATTAACACCTATGTAAATCAGATTTGAACTTAGTTTAGCCTGTACCTTTCTGCCAATAGTGCAAAACATTGAATCAACAAAGATATTGTTTTCACTAACCCAACCAAGACAAGACATATTCCATGACTTCAGTGTAGAAATCTTAACTTTATTTTGAATTTTGTGAGGGTGTTGACTTTGTGAAGGCTGATGGGAAGAACTTGAAGGCTCAGATTGAACTTCAGAAGGCTTTGACCACTATGTTTCAGTAGAAATTCTTTGAGTTCATCTGTGGAGAAAATATAATAAAATTAAGAATTTAATGTATTGGCAAAATATTTTGAAAATACTTATATTTTTTCTTCATTTGAAGCTCAGAATAAAAGAACTGTACTCTGTGAGGATTGACTCAAATCTTTATCATAATAAAACATTATGTAAATAGAAATACTAAAAAGAATAGAATAACGAAATATTTTTCTGTGAGTTTAGATTTGTTTACATTAAAATATGTACAGTAAATGTCAAAACAATCCTTTATTTTCCAACATGAATATTAATTAGTAATTTCCTTATAGAGAAAAATATTTTCACGACTAATTTTTGCTGCCTAGCAGTCAGAAGAATTTCCTCTACTGAGGCAATTTGTTAGAATCGAAAAACATTAACTTTCTATTACTTTAGAGGCAGGCGTGTGTCCTGTTTACAATATAAATACGTCAAACTGATCCTTGACTTTTTGACATGTGTGTGTGTAGTTTCTTTTTTTGAGGGGATCAATCTATTTGAGTATTGTTGTTTTAAAATGGAATGTATTATTACTATGTAATGTGTGTGTATGTTGTTCATTTCATTTCTGGTAGACATAAATGTTGCAAGATTGAAATAAACATCTGTTGAAATGCTGTTCATTTACCTCTTTTCTTTGAAAATATATCTGCATAGGGCACTAGTCAAATTTTTTTCCTTCAAAGATCCCCTTGATCACCTTAAGAAAAATGTAATATTTTTCGTTCTTTTTTTTTTTTTTTTTATGTCACAAAAAGTTCAAAGAGTATTATATTTTAATATAAAAATTATCAGACAGTTAAGTTTTGCAAGATTTGTAACAGGGTAGGTTTTTGTTGAATGTTGATGTATTCCCCCCCCCCGTTATTATTTGTTGACTGTAATGACAGAAATTAAAATGCATAAAACGAACACCGATAACAACAATAAAAACTTCAGACATGTGTTGACATAAATAACGAGAATTTCTATTTTCTTTTTGTGATATGAATTACAGAATATTGGTAGGGTGAGTGTAAAAATGTTCTCAGTGTGTCTTTTTTTAAAAGTCAGTGCTTACTTGGTATGGTTCCAAGAATTTCGTTTGTGAGGATGTCGTTTGAAATTGTCTGTTTTTGATCTTCCGGATTGCTAACAAACATGTGTTTCCACTGACTACTTGTCTATTAGTCTACTCTACTGACTCTTGTGGTGGAAGGGTCGTTTTTATAATGATGAGGGTAGGATGATGAAGTATCCTCTTTTCTATCATCACTGCTGGCAAGCTTATTTTTAGAATGATGAAATATCATCATTCTAACCCATAATAGTTTTTTTTTTTTTTTTTTTAAATCAAATAATTATTTATTATTGAAAATTTATGAAAAAACAGATTCTGTGTCAGATTTATGATTATTCAAAGATTGTGGAAAATTGGTCGACCTAAATGCTTCCTTGTTCATAAAAAAAGAAAATTTACCTTGTTTGTTTGAAAAAGGATTCCAAAGTCTTGCACTCTTTAGCCTAGGTATCTTCAATAATTCACCAAAAAAACAGCATAGCATGATGAAAAAAGACCCCAAACTTAATAAAAACAGTTTTATCGTTAAAATGTTTATTATTAAGAGGAAAGACTGAAGTACTTTTTTTAATTTTTTAGTCCTTTCTAGCACATTCGAAATTTTGGTTATTCTTTTTTTTTTTTTTTTTTTTTTTATGTCAGTGGTCATGTAATATTTACCATTAGTTTTTTAGTGCCTCTCTTTTTATTACTTTTCTTTTCTATTTTTCTTTTCTATTTTTCTTTTCTATTTTTCTTTTCTATTTTTCTTTTCTATTTTTCTTTTCTATTTTTCTTTTCTATTTTTCTTTTCTATTTTTCTTTTCTATTTTTCTTTTCTATTTTTCTTTTCTATTTTTCTTTTCTATTTTTCTTTTCTATTTTTCTTTTCTATTTTTCTTTTCTATTTTTCTTTTCTATTTTTCTTTTCTATTTTTCTTTTCTATTTTTCTTTTCTATTTTTCTTTTCTATTTTTCTTTTCTATTTTTCTTTTCTATTTTTCTTTTCTATTTTTCTTTTCTATTTTTCTTTTCTATTTTTCTTTTCTATTTTTCTTTTCTATTTTTCTTTTCTATTTTTCTTTTCTATTTTTCTTTTCTATTTTTCTTTTCTATTTTTCTTTTCTATTTTTCTTTTCTATATATATATATATATATATATATATATATATATATATAATCTGTTAACCCCTGCACCACCCCTTGAAAATTCGTCTTTGCATAATTTTGTGATTATATTAGTTAAAAGTAGAAGACTTTGAAGAATATGAATAATTAGTCTTTTTTGTAAATTTTAACCAGGTTTTACTCTGAATTGTAAAATACAAAACCCAATAAAACTAAGACATTTTTTAATTAAAAAAAGCTTTTAATGGCTTTTATGAATAATATATATTAAGGACACTATTGTCTGAAGCCAAAATTTTTCCAGTGAAAAATGAATTTTTACAAGAATTTTTTTTTTTTTTTTTTCTTTCAATTTTAAATACAAAATAGGATAGATTGTTAAATATTTTAAAATTAAGTTTAAATCTGACTTTTTGGAAATACTGTTATTAAAAAGATCTATTTCTACAGGTTGTAAATTTGAAAACTTATTACAATCTACGATATGATATAATATTTTTAATATGCAAAAAATGTATTAAAAACATTTCCTCCAAAACACAGTTCAGAAATAATAGGTCACATGTTTTAAGAGAGAGACTTTAAGAAATTGCTTTACTTTACTTTTGGCTCACATGTATCAAATTCTCTGACTGACCATCATAGTCGCATTTTTAAAATTTTTAATTTTCATTTTTACATCCTACTTTACTAAATATTTTAATTTTATTTTTTAAATATAATTATTTTTTTTATTGGTTTTCAGTGAGACATACTGCAATTATTAATTATTTTCATTTTTAGATTCAATTTTAGGGACGGAAACACTACAGGCTTTGGACATATCTTCGTTAAAAAAAAAAGTACTTTTTTTTTTTTTCTTTTTAAATCAGTACGATATTAGACTTTTGAAAGTATTCAATTTTTTAAAATTACTCTATAGTTAAATAAGCTAGTTCACTTAAAATTCAAAAATACTGTCCAATAAATTACTCTGATGCTAGTTGTTGATACATTGATGAAATGTAAACTCCAAAACCAATCACCAACAAAAATTTTTCTGCTAAAAAATTAATAGTTTTTTTCAATTACATTAAGTGAACTTCAAATTTCTAATTTTCCTCAAATAACTTGTTGAAAAAAGTATAATTGAATTTTATAAGATTTTTAAACAGAGAATTTCACTTTTGTTTACAAAGTTGTCTAAAATGGCTGACATATTGATTTTTATGATTTTTTGCTGACTCAGAAAAAAGATTTTTAACTATAATTTTGAATGTGCTAAAAAATGTAAAAAAAAAAAAAAATAATAATAATCAAAAAATACTTTGGTTTTTCCTCTTCATAACAAACATTTAGATGATAAAAAATGTTTATAAAGTTTGGGTCTTTTTTTTCATAAGGGTATGCTCTTTTTTTAGTGAAGTAGTAAAGATACCTACTTTAGCCTAATTTAATATTTCAGCAAGTCTTCTCTCGTGTTCCAGCATTTTGGTATGGTATGTCATTGGAGATGGTATATGTCTTGTTTTGGTTGAAAATGAAGCAAGCACACACAGAATGAATATATTTTCAGGATTTGATTATCAAACATGAGTTTAAATTCCCAAAAAAATTTTTGTGATGATAAAATGAGTTAATGCTTTTCTTTCTCACTCTCTCTCTCTCTCCCCCCCCACACACACTTCCATATATATATATAAAGTTGAAGGTAAAACTTGCTGTGGATGTGGCTTGTTTTTTAAGGGCACATCACCATTTTATTGTGGTGCCATGGTCTAAACTCCCTGTGTGTGTATATGCACACACACACACACACACACACACACACACACACACACACACACAGTCTACAACATACAAATAATAAGTCAGCCTGTACTTAATCTTGCAATCTTTTTCTTTCTTTTAGCATTGTATTTTTTATAATTTTTACAGTTACTTTACATTTGATACTATTTATATCATCTTACACATTGTATTGTTTCTTTTACATTTGTCAAGTTTGTCAAACACTGCATACTACAGTACAGTTGGTTTAATATTTGCTAAACATACAAAAATAAAAAAACAAGACAGATGTGAAAACAAAACATTTTAGTTGCAAAATATACCAAAATATGTACAAATACAAAACATCTCATTAACTGCTGGTGCTTGGTTGTTTAAATCACCATTTTTCTATCAAGATCAAGGGCCTTTCTTTTCTTCTTGGCAAGTTGAGGAGTAGACAAAGACAATTTCCTCTTGGGGGACATCATGGGGTGTTGGGGGAGAGAAAAATTTAAAAAACACAAACTAACTTGAGGGGAAAGTGTTGTACCAAGGCTGAGCTTCATGTGCACAAATGAATGCTAGTGCTGCTGGGAGTGGGGACAGAAATTGTCATACACCAAGCTGGAAAACATTCGCACTGCTAGATGTAGAATAGTCGTGGCCAGACATACTAATTTACAGTTGTAGTCGAACAGTCAGAAGTTGATGACAAACATCTTTTTTTTTTCTTTTTTTTTTTTCCTCTTTAGCTCTTCGAAACTTTTCAGCACATCCTTGTGTGTGTGTGTTTTAAATACATTGAGAAAGATGGAAACCAAAATTTCTGTGGAGGCTGCATGACTTCAATGATAAATACATGGTATCCAAAACGCCTGTAGACTATTATTTAACTACTCTCCTTCAGTATAAATCTACGTGTGTGCCTGGTCAACCAGTTAAAGTTACAGAAATAGAACTAAAACTTCTGAACCATTGAGACACTTTGCTATAATCTGCATACATTTAAATATCAAAAAGGAAATTATTAGAAATCTCTCTTTGTTCTTTAACTGCCAAAAGCTATGTTCCAGTTTAATCTTATATGTAAACTAATGATATATGAAAGGAGGCTATTTTTTATTTTTCAAATGGTTACTTTAATGTTTCCAAGAACTGCCAATTTGTGGAACACTTTTGCATGGTTTTCTGCCTGAACACTTCAATCTTGACCTCTTCAAGTCAATTGTCACCTTTCCTCTTCATTTTGTTGATTGTAATCCTTTGCCTTGAGTGCTTTTTGATCTCTATATTGGTTGAACTTGAGTATAATAACAAATAATAGAAACTCAAAATCAAGCATATCTCATAAAAGCAGTTAAAATGTTACTCATTGGAGTACGTGGATAAATGTAATTTCTTTGGCAAAGTGAATATTTCTGCTTTGTGCAGTTTCAGGTTAAACTTCTAACAAAAATATCAAGGGATTATAACTTAAATCCTTGTATACTATATACAGTAATGTATCTTGATCAAACAGTCATGGCAAGTGTAATCAAAGCATGAGTCTCTCGTTCTGAAAGGTGATGTGATGAAGTATATTATATGCAGACAAAGCTTTGACAACCAAACACATAAAAAGCAACAAGCATTGTCAAAAAGGATAAGAGGTTCATTTATCCTTGTTTTTTTAGTGTCCAGCATCTTAGGTTTGGGAGTACAGTAATCTGCATTGTTATGATAGGGCAGACAAGTCTTTCCTCTGTCTGATCCAGACAATTTGAAACCTTATTTGACCTTTCTTTCTCCATCTAGCTTGTATAACTTGAACAATAATTAGTTTCTTGGCAATCCACGTTCCTCTAGATTTTCTGATACATGAAATCAAAATCAAGGAATGACAAATTTTAAAAAAGATGGTGTTTTATTCTTGTTGGTATATCTTCTGTGAGCCGTGTCCTTTCAGGGCATAGCTGATCATGGCTGTTAACAACTTATATCAGTTGTACAATAAAAACTGTATCAGACTTGATATTTCATTACATTTTGAATAAAGCTAAGTCAGTTTTTTGAGAGCATGATATAATTTAATTTTATTAATATAACCATTACATAGAAGTTGTCATAAACTTCATCTATAGATAAATTTTCCTTTCTCTACTTTCTTTAGGTGATAAAGAAAAAACATAGCCTATAATTTTATACAACGTTTGTCTGAAAAGTAACAGGACTGGTGTCACAAACAATTTATTTCAATTCCAAACAACAAATTACATGGTTTCCCCTTCAAAGTAATTCCCCCTTGAGTCTAATGCACTTTCCATCTTTCTCTATCATGCTTCGCTGCACTGCTGGAAGGATTTTTTTTTTTTATATACCCCTCTGTCGTTATGGCCTTCTTGATGGGCTCCACACCTTCAAAACAGGTCCCCTTGATGATCCCCTTGATCATGAGTAAAAGAAAAAAGTCACACAAAGCAAGATTAGGTGAATGGAAAGATGGTTCCAGTCTGGAGATGTTCTTCTTGGCCAGGAACTGCCGGATGCTCAGGGCATTGTGAGTAGGTGCATTGTTGTGGTGAAACAACCACAATTTGTCCTACATCGATTTGTTCACAACTCTCACACATGAGAAAAAAAATGCAATGGTTGTAGAAAGTTTACAAATGATTAGTTATATACTCCCAAGGTATCATGTTAGATGATAACACAATCTGTTTATCCCTCTTTTTCCCATAGCTCATGCAGTACACCGAGTCCTGTTACTTTTCAGACAAATTTCCTGTGTATTTGTCTGTTCTCTTGTGTGACTTTTGCTTAATTAACTTTTGATGATATTTGCAGTGAAATCTTCAAAATTTGTATGAGATCCAGAATTGTTTTAAAAGTGAACTTTATTTACATTTGTATAATTTGTTTCTCATCTGTAGGTGGAGCAGTTGAAACGAGAAAACAAACTGTGGTCAAATGATGCACTGTTTTTACGGGAGTACTTACTTGTGCCACTGACAAAAGAAAATTCACAATGCATTCCTGAAAATTCAGAAATTGTGCGAGCAACAAGTTTAAAATCTGAGAATGACTCAGTAAGGACACTTACCACCTCTCCAGACAGCTCATGTCCAAGCTGTGATGGGGAGAAAGCGACAAGCACCAGCGCCCCGGATCTATCAGCTAAAGACTTTCTTAATAAATATGACTCAAATATTGCACAATTGAAATCTAATGTGCAAAAAATGGAAGAGAGTACCAGGTAAAGTATTTTGGATTTCTTATTCCCTCTTCCCAACTTTCTGCTTCCCAATAAGCAATATGACCCTAAAGTGCTTGTCTGTCAGAGAATATAGGAGGATGTCCTGAAAAATTCTCTGCCCAACCCACTTCACAAAATTTGATCACATCAGGTCAAGAATTTTTCAGTACCCTTCTTATTTGTCTGTTTATGCCACTTATGTGTTTGCTAATAAAAAAAAATTGAACATGAAAAATAGTTGCCCTTCTTTTTGGGGAGGTGGGTGTCAAACCATTTAGAAAAGATTTTGTATTTGCATATTTGTTTTTGTGCCTTTTGTAAATATCTACCAATGTGTTTTTAATTTGCATCCCAGATTGTGTCCTGCCATTGACAATATTATGTATCCTTATGATGGCTGAGTATGTTTACATATATGCATCAGCTGCTAAGTGGTGGTTTATATATATATATATATATATATATATAAAAATGGACATTGAAGTAAAGACTCAATGGCAAGTCTGTTTCATACTTATATGCAATAAACAGGTGTACTGATTGTGTGTAAGCATGAAAGAGACTATCAGCATTGAATGTTGACTTCAGTTACCACTTTTATATTTACATATACTCTATCCCTGATATTGAGCACTTTGACTCATAAATAAAGCACACACCTTGAAATATATATTAGGTTGGTGCAAAAATAATTTCGTTTTCTCACATGTTAGAAAACGAAATTATTTTTGCACCAACCTAATATATATATATATATATATATATATATATATGTGTGTATAGTATATTTGGGCAGGAATCCCTCTTTTTATACAGGTTTGATTGAAGATTACTGACAAGGCACTGTGATTAAAATTATTTTGTTGCATGCATACAAGAGATTTCCTTTTTGGATATAGGGTGTGTAAGAACTGTCCAAATGTTCTTTGGATCTGAGCACTTTTGGCTAATCTATTAGCCATTATCAAGGGTGTTTTTATTGGGGGGGGGGTCTTTTGTTTTCTTTTTTTTTTTTTATATATAGCATTAAAAATGTTTTAATTCACAAATACAGCCCATGGTGACCACGTTCATAATTGATATTAAGAGTTGCTTTCATTATTTTTAAGCATTTTCTGCAATTAGATGAGTGTCTTATGTTTTCTATGAGTATTTGCAGATAAGAGTTTGTAGGTCTCTGGCTATATTTAAATGGGCTCTAATGGAGCTATGTTGTGATAAGTGCTAAGTATTCTTGATGGGCTTATAGTTATATGTCCAGTGTAATTATTATTCATAAATTTGTTTTCATCAGATTCTGTAAGGGATATGTAAATAAAAATTTATGACCTACAAAGGGCTGATAAGCTGTAGAAAATGAATGAATCAATCAATCAATCGTTCACATTTTCATTTTATCTGAGAATCTTGTTTTGAAAAAGATGATTATTGTAACTACTTTTTGATCAGGCTTTCACAAACTTTCTGAATCATGACTCTCTTCTGTTAAAAAATTTTCACATTTCTGCTAAAATCAACCATTGATGATTTTTGCTACAGTTATTTATTTATTCTTTCAGAACTGAACTGTATCTTTTTTTTTTTTTTTTTTTTTTTTTTTTAATGGCTGACTGAATAAACGGAACTTATATTGGAGATATTTAAAATCATAGGCTTTTTTGTGTGGGAGTGAAGTTACAAAAATTAGTTTCATTTTGGTCAAGAATTTGAAGAAATAAGAATATACTAGTATTTGTGCTTTAAGATATCAAATTCAAAATAAACAAATGTAAAATATGCAAATAATAGTTTGGTTTTTATTGTTTGTTTGTTTTTTAATTTATTTATTTTATTTTTTATTTTTTTTTTTTTTTTTAAATATTAAAAAAATGTTTTTACATGAACCCTGCTTTAGGGAGGTGTATTTTAGATAATAATAACTGCGTGATAACATTAAGCAATGGATATAAAAGTTAGAACAATTTATACTTATTGTAATAAATTGTTAAAGAAATTTGCATTATAAAAAAAAATATCTGGAACTTTGCTAATAAGTGGATAACTTTTCTATTTGAAATAGTGTCTGCAACAAATTGGTTTTGATGACAAGTAATAATAGCTTCCTCTGTATTTTGATTACTAAACTGGTAAAGTCACGGGTTATAAAGTCTTTACCAAAGATCATTATCCATTGTTAATATTAACTTACCTCTTGATTTTTTTTTTTTTTTTTTTTTTTTTTTTTTTTTTTTTTTAAATCCATGACTTTCAATTGTTTCTTACATATTAATTTTTCAATTTTTATTTTTAGCTAAAGTGTTTTTATATTTGTAATTAATGAATCTCACAGTACTTAGCAGTATGAAGGATTGAACTATGGACTTAGATAATAGTTTAATGTTCTAGTTATTGAAGTTACATTAGATGCATACATATACATTTTCATATATATAAATCAGGTATTCATCAGATTTGTGTTTTGCAAATTCATTGAGATAGCTTATCTGTAAGATTTAAACTTTTTGAACCCTCCTTTTTTTTTTCTCTTTAGCATTCAGAAAAAGCAGAAACTGTTTTGCCTACATTAGATAACCTTGTTTTTGTTGTAGAAATTCTCACTCTCTTCACAGGATCATGTTATTAATTCCATTATCTTATATTGATCTTTTACATACCAGGCCACCAAACAACATTTGTTGGCTTTGTTGACATATCAAGAATAAAAATTCCATTGATAGAATGGGGTGGGTGACCAATTATATATTGGCTTTACTTTAACTAAGATAGCAAAAGTATGATGCCTTAAATGCTAGACATTTCTTTTTGCTGTCAAAAATAAAAATAAAAAAATTACCAAGATTTAAAAAAAAAAAATAATTTCAAAAATAAATTCATTCATTTGTGAATAGATCCTGAAAGTTCTATTAAAAACCAACAATTATTTGATTTTTTGCATGAATTTCCAAATTAATGTGTTTTTTCAACTGAAAAAAAGTGCTAAAATTTCCATAGCTCTGTTACACTTTTGATGAATAAAAAAAAAAAAAAATTTTTTTTAAACAATTTCGAACATGTTAGAAGGGAATAATATATTTTTTTTAAATAATTAAAAAAAAAATATTTTCCTCTTAAAAATAAACATTTTGACGATAAAACTTTGTTTTTATTAAGTTTGGGACTTTTTTCATCGTGCTATGCTGTTTTTAGTGAAAAAGTGGAGGTACCTAATCTAAACTATGATTATAATCTATGATTTTAGAGAAGGAGAATTTCACTAAAATTTATAATAAAATTTTGACTTCCATTAGCCTGTTCATCTGTCCTCCACACCCTTTAAAATAGCCATACATTGACTGATTGAAACCAAATTTTGGAGAGAAGTGCAAACTGGTAAGGGAGTACAAAGTACAGTTAGTTTTACTAGGGTGCATAGCTTAGTACAATAATTTTTTTTTTTTAAGTTTTATTTAATGTACAAAATACTCCCACTATTTTAAAAACAATTTAATTATAAAAATAACAAATACTTATTTAATAAAAATGAAATATTGTTTTGTTTTTTTTACATAATTTTTAAGTTTTTATATAAACAAGATTTCAGTTTCCAGTTCCCTCTGTGTTTGCAAGAACTATAAACAAATTACAAGGCTTTGGAATTTGGCTCCAGAAGATATCTTTACATGTGGCCAGTTGTATGTTGCATACTCATGATTAAGAAATCCTAAGAGTTTATTCTTCACTGTTAAAAAGAAATTACCATAAAGTCCTATAAAATAAAGTTAAAGAAATTATTAAACCACAAAGTAGGGTTTTTGTCAAATTATTTTTCCAAACAAATCAGTTCATTCAAATTTGAGTGGTTTGCAAAATTCAATGCAACATAGTTTGTAAATCTCAACAAAAAATGTTAGCAATAACTTCAACAATATTAAATACTGTGAGGATTTCAACACATGTCAGCAGGTTTCAAAAAATTCTAGTACATTAGAAAATTTCAAAGTTTATATCTGAAATCAATAAAATATGAAGCATAATGGTTATAATATATAGGTGGGAGGGACTATCAATTTAAACTGATGGGTATTTTTGATTGGTAGATTATTCATGTTTTAAAATAGCCCACTTATAATTTTCTTTGCAATTTTTAGAAAACAATTATCAGTGAATTATATATATATATATATATATATATATATATATATAATATATATATATAATTACATACCACCCTCTTTTACTGTTATGGTAGTAGTGTTTGGTACAGTAACATATAAGATAAAATCACAAATTCTTTTTTCAATGGCCCTTTTCTGATTGATCAAACACAGCTGAGCTAAATGGGATTAATTAATGAACACAAATGGTAGGTGACACAACAGAAGGCAAAGATATAGAGATAACAAATAACCATTTTATTACTAAAATATACAAATGGAGATTAAATATGTTGGGGTATATTAAAAGATGAAAGACTGGGCAAAACAAAACTAAGACACACACATGCAAATTTATAGCAGATCATAGCAAGTTTATCTGGACATTCATTCAGTTTGAATTCTGAAGAGGGATGCTTATGTTGATTATACTTTTTTTCATAAAAAATATACACACACACACACACTGTGTGTTGATGAAATCCATTGTTTTTTAAATAGTTGTACTTCAAAACCAATAAAATAAGATTAAATCTGAACCAAGAAATATGTGTGTAAACTGTCTGTTTCTAAGAAATATAATCCTTATTTATACGCAGACTATTGTTATCATCTTTATGATATTTTGGCCATTTTGCCATCAAATGTATGTCAGTCTGGGTAACCTACAGAGAATTTTGAACTGAACCCTTTATTTAATCTACAAGTATAGCTTGTTCACATTCCATTGACCATATCTAAGGATAACTTGCCTAGTTCTTATTTATTGCTGCTCAGTTATTGCTCATCCTGTTTCCACTGAGTTCAAGTAGGTTATACAGATCAACATACACCTGAAGAAGGCCAGAGAGTACAGCAGCCAAAACTTTGCAATATCAACAACTAAGATGTGGACAATAATCTGCATGAAAATAATAACGCTTCAAAACAGATAAAATATCTTTCATTTTAACCTTAAAAAATACTGTTAAAGAATAGCTTAATAAAGATGCTTACTAATATAAGTTCATATTTATTAGGCTATAGATCTACTAATATGAAAAAACCACAGCAAATATTTCTTTTCTTTGTCAATGAACTTAAGATGGGAATATTAAGATTTCAATTTAAATTTTAGCAAATGCGTGAGGTTATGAATTTATTGATCCACTCTTGTATATACAGTTTATTTAATATTTAAAAAATATAGAAACAATTACTATATGTAATTTAAGTTGCATTTATTATAACCACTGAAACTAGTGAGTGTAAACAATAAAGCATTTTTCAATGCAGGTTATGTTTGTCAATCAGATATTGAAAATTGTTGACTTGTTAATAAACTTAATTCTGTTGAAATCCCACAGTTATATAGGTTTGTCACTTTTGTTTGTTACTTTTAACATATATTCCAATATTTCCTATTATTTTTACATTAATTCCTGCCCAAATACTACAATTTTTCTTTTTATTAACAGTGGATAATGATGTGTGTGAATGTGTATGCAGAAAATGTTATTAGGTTATTCAGAAAATAATGTCCAATTTTAAAATAAATCTTTTGTGTTCTATATTATGATAGTTCCACAAAAATATATTACTCCTAATAATTAAAGTGTCCTCTTTGTTAATTTATATCAATCTCTTCCAGAATTTAATATAAAACATCTACGCCTCATCTTGAACAAGAAAAAAGGAGATGTTTATTTTTTATGCACAAGTTCAAGCTTGATCATAATACTTCTCAAATTGCAGCCGACATTAACAGTATGGGGTGAAGGATCTACTTGTGATCAGACTGTATAGCTCTGGTTTCTGAACTTCCACACTGGAGATGTGAGTCTTGAAGATCAAGGCAGTAGAGAACGTCCATCTACACTTGACAGACAACATCCAAAAACACTAGTCAAATAAAACTCACATCAGAGAAATGTCTCGGATAATGGAAGCCAGAATTTCAACAATATTGGACCATTTCAAGAAAATTGTCAAGATGAAGAAACTCAATAAATGGGTTTCATATGAACTCTGTGTAAGTCAAACAGTTCAATGTTTTGAAGTATGTTCAATGCTGCATCAGCAAAATTCAAATGATCCATTTTTTGATTGAATAGTGGCTTGTGATGAGAAACAAACCCTTTATGCCAATTGTAAATGATTAGCTCAATGTCTTGATCATGACAAAGCACACAAACACTTTCCAAAACCAAAATTGCACCAACAGAAGATTATGGTGACTGCTTAGTGGTCCACCATTGGCATTATCCATTACAGCTTTCTAAAATCTAACCAGACCATCAATGTCAAAGTTTACTGCCAGCAACTAGGATGAAATGCACTGGCACTGGTTAATTGATGACATCCAATTTTACCTTAAAACAACCCCGTTGCTAGGATGACACTGCAGAAGCTCAACAACTTGGGATACAGGATGCCATATCCATCATATTTCCCTGATTTCTTTACCACTAACTACAACCTTTTTTTAAGAATCTTAACAATTTTTTTAAACCAAAAGACATTCTATTGCAAAGAAGATACAGATACTATTAGGTTGGCGCAAAAATGTCGGTTTTTGACGTCAAAAACCGACATTATTTTTGCACCAACCTAATACATTCAAAAATTTCTTGATATCCAAATGTTTAGCACTTTATCATAATGGCATAAAAAACCTTGTAATTTGATGGCAGAAATTTATAGATGTTCAGGGTTCTATTTTGACTGATTTAAACACTGTTTAAATACATTAATTCAGGAATAAATTTTTTTATTATTTTCCGAACAACCCAATAGTAAATATCAATTTTTAAAAGATAAAATAAAGTCAGTTAACCAGGCTATAATCTTTTCATTCAAAATCATGAAAATATGGAAAATACTTTCAAGACACAACTAACATTAAAGGCAAACATGAGTATTTTTTTCTTTTTTAGCTCTTATTACAAATCATTTATGTGGGTATATGCTTTGTAGTTTTCTAAAATGAAAAGGATGTGCAGGTGGTGTAATGGATAGTTGGAGAGAATGAAAAATCAGAGTGGAGTTTAAATTCAAATAGAGTTCAATATATTCATTTATGTGCAAATACCTTTGGGAAAGGTAGGAATCCTTCTAGTATAATAGTAGGACTTGTCTTTGTGGGGGGGATATTATTCTCATAAAAATTGTTAATTCACTTGCAAAAAAAATATATACTTACAATCCAAAATGGATTGATAAATCATAAAAAATTAAAAAAAAAAGCAAACCAATCAGTCAATCAAAAATAAAAAAAAAATTAAGTAATAAATTTAAAATTCATTATAAGAAGTAAAAATTTAAATAAAAAAAAACTTTACATGTATACATTACTTTTATTCCTTGATTTTATTCATTAGTGATCATTTTTTGTCTTGATGTGTGCAAAAGAGCAAAAATAATTCCTTTCTTTTTTTCATTTTTTCTTTTCTTTTCTCTTTTTCTTTTCTCTTTCTCTTATCTTTCTCTTTCCTTTCTCTTTCCTTTCTCTTTCTTTTCTCTTTCTTTTCTCTCTCTTTCTTTTCTCTCTCTTTCTTTTCTCTCTCTTTCTTTTCTCTCTCTTTCTTTTCTCTCTCTTTCTTTTCTCTCTCTTTCTTTTCTCTCTCTTTCTTTTCTCTCTCTTTCTTTTCTCTCTCTTTCTTTTCTCTCTCTTCTCTTCTCTTTCTCTCTTCTCTTTTCTCTTTCTCTTTCTCTCTTCTCTTTCTCTCTTTTCTTTTCTTTTTCTCTTTTCTTTTCTCTTTTCTCTTTTCTTTTCTCTTTTCTCTTTCTTTTCTCTTTTCTCTTTCTTTTCTCTTTTCTCTTTCTTTTCTCTTTTCTCTTTCTTTTCTCTTTTCTCTTTCTTTTCTCTTTTCTCTTTCTTTTCTCTTTTCTCTTTCTTTTCTCTTTCTTTTCTCTTTTCTCTTTCTTTTCTCTTTTCTCTTTCTTTTCTCTTTTCTTTTCTCTTTTCTCTTTCTTTTCTCTTTCTTTTCTCTTTCTTTTCTCTTTCTTTTCTCTTTCTTTTCTCTTTCTTTTCTCTTTCTTCTCTCTTTCTTCTCTCTTTCTTCTCTCTTTCTTTTCTCTTTCTTTTCTCTTTCTTTTCTCTTTCTTTTCTCTTTCTTTTCTCTTTCTTTTCTCTTTCTTTTCTCTTTCTTTTCTCTCTTTCTTTTCTCTCTTTCTTTTCTCTCTTTCTTTTTTCTCTTTCTTTTTTCTCTTTCTTTTTTCTCTTTCTTTTTTCTCTTTCTTTTTTCTCTTTCTTTTTTCTCTTTCTTTTTTCTCTTTCTTTTTTCTCTTTCTTTTTTCTCTTTCTTTTTTCTCTTTCTTTTTTCTCTTTCTTTTTTCTCTTTCTTTTTTCTCTTTCTTTTTTCTCTTTCTTTTCTTTCTTTTTTCTCTTTCTTTTTTCTCTTTCTTTTTTCTCTTTCTTTTTTCTCTTTCTTTTTTCTCTTTCTTTTTTCTCTTTCTTTTTTCTCTTTCTTTTTTCTCTTTCTTTTTTCTCTTTCTTTTTTCTCTTTCTTTTTTCTCTTTCTTTTTTCTCTTTCTCTTTTCTCTTTCTCTTTTCTCTTTCTCTTTTCTCTTTCTCTTTTCTCTTTCTTTTCTCTTTTCTCTTTCTTTTTTCTCTTTCTTTTCTCTTTTCTCTTTCTTTTTTCTCTTTCTTTTCTCTTTTCTCTTTCTTTTCTCTTTTTGTGAATCTCTAACCATTATTTTAGTTGTGCATGGTGTTTTTGTTCTATCCTGTTTATTTAACTCTGTTTACCAGCTAGGTGTTGCTGTGAGGGGTAGACTTATTGACTTTGATGGCAGATGGAATCTTGTGAAATACTGGTAACTTTCCATGTACTAACATTTTGGTAAGTTATGCAACCAACCATATGACTGATGGTTCTTCTAGTTCCCTACCTACCATCCTGCATGGCCTTGTTTTATTAAGTTGATTCTAACTTGTTGCTTACTTGTTCGCTTAGTTTCTTGACTGGTTGACTTTCATATGGGAATGGATCTTTATTTACACACACATGTACGTGTGTGTGTGTGTGTAAATAATGTCTGTTTTAAAATAATGTCTTATGTTTAATAACAATAAGATAATTTTATTTGTATTGCTTATTTTTCCAGTTTGCCACTAGATGATGTACAAGGTCAAACATAATAGCAAAGACTTTTGAAAACAAACCCATTTGCCTAATTTGGAGATATTGTTAACAAGTTTTTTTTCCACTAAACATTTGCTAAATCAAAATAATTTAAAGCTCTAAATCCCACTGTCATAAAATTGGATGAAACAAAAACTGTTCAGGGTGAAATGAACAAAAAATATCAATAGCACTTTAGTATCATTTTAAAATAAAATTTCTATTTAAAGAAAGATACGTTAATAGCTTTATGAAATTCAGTGAGTGTCAATTAGGGAAATGGCTGTTGGTAATATTCCAAATCTGGACAAATGGGCCTCTTAAAAGTATTTGTGTTTACTGTTTAGCAAAACCCTATCATTTCATTTCACACACTTACTAGGGTTTGAAGGTATGTAAAACATACCCAGAATCAAATATCTTCATTGTATAAAATTTCAAGCCATATCAGAGAAAAGTCTAAAGTTAGACATGCTACTGATTAAGTAGTTAACTTTTTAATGGCTTTGGATATGTGATTAATGGAAATGAAAATTTACTTGGAAAGAAAGAGAAGAAATACTTAGTTTGAAATGCTGTTGGATAAGTGAGAATTAGAGCAATTGATAGGTTAGAAAAATGAAATTGGCAGATTGTAACCACTCTTGTTATAATCATACTAAATTTGTAAAATGTTTGTATCAAAACTGTACTGTGTCCTGTTACTTGTCATCCTGATTATGGCTTGCTATTGGAAGCCACAATAATTGATACGAGACTGATGATAATGGTATGAGCATCTCTCATACAATATCTTTCATCTTCAAAATGAAGAGGAACATGTTTTAAATTGAAGATTTACAAAATTAGACAGCAGTATAATGTGTAACTTCTTTCTTGGCTCGAATAATGATAGTACATGGCTTGGAGTCACTGCATTAGTATATCTATTAACACATTCCAAGACTGTCTATAATTTAGTTATGCTTGTTTGGGGGTGGCTACACTGAATTTTAGTAAAGTCTGCAACCTGTCTCATGTTGTTGGGAGTTCAAATCTGCTAGTACCTGGAAGTTAGCCAAGTGCTCTTTGAACCAGTTTTGTCATTTGCACATGATTGGGAATTGGTTAAATTATTTTATTGGAATAAACCATAACTACTTAGAAACATGGTGAGCATAAAGGGGTGCAAATGATCTGTATATGTCACGCCTGTTAAGACAGATTACATTTTTATTTGTGATCTTTTCAAAATCCAATAGAACATCACCATTACAAAGCAATCACTATCCTGCTAACATTTTGGATCCATGATCTTTTCCACACACAAACTTGACCATTTGCCCAAAAGAATTTGAAACAGTTCTCATTTAATTAGGTGATACAACTAGTCTTTCACATTTCATTAGTGATGTTCTCTCACACAGATGGGGTACAGCCATCCATAACATCGTATCAATAATGGTACCTGTGTTGGTTGACAACTGCAAAACCTTATGAAATGCAGTATACACCAGATATTGTGTTGACTGATGGCTTGAGTAGTACCAGTATTGATTTAGGATGGGATTTTATGCAATGTTCTCCCTTAAGTGGTTCTCCAACTGTCAGTTCTGTTTTTGCATAACCTGTGGGAAGCTACTGTTTCCTCATGATGTCTGTCCAGAACTTATATATTTTTAATATACTCTTGTTACCAAAACCCAATTAAAACTTAAAATAGTTGCTATCTCGAAGATAGTGTTTTATCTTTCTGGATCTCACAATCATTCCACAATTAAACTATTTTAAATCCTATCCTTGTCTCATGGCTGCCACAGCTACACTACTTTTTTACCTATTATGTTATGTAGTTAAGTCCATTTCTACAAATAAGGGAGCATGAAACCATCCAATGTACTGATGTCTCTCTTCAGTTTGCTACCTACCTTGATGACCATTGTATAATTGATGCTGTGCCATAAAACAATTATGTCAAACATGTTCAAACAATCTTATTTATCTACATGTACAAATGTATATCGAATTGTACATAAAAAACATTCCTAATATATAATCACATACATGTATATACGTTTTTTATATTTAAGTTTGGATACAAGGTTACTGTTTAAAGTTGGAAGTTTTGTTTGAAATTAATTTTATCTTGGCTGTTTAATCATGAGCTTCATTAGTTCGGCCAACTGAGAAATGTCAGGTTTTTGGCATTTATTTTGATAAAGCAGCATGGAGTTATATAACAATGCCTGCACTTGCATCCTGATTATGCTGACCTCTATCAGTAATTGACACATACACAAAAGTGCCCATGTATAATTAATACATATGTATATGCAAACTCATTCTTGTATACATTTTTGCACAAAATTACATAGTAACTTTGCATTCACATCAAAAAATTTTTTTTAAATTATTCTAAGCTTATTGAATATTTGTTCTGTCAAAAAGAAAAAATCCATTTGTGAAACTCTCTTCTGGGAATAAGCAAAGGTACTTTTTATGTTTCTTCCTCTAAGTTTATTTTCACCATTGCCATCACTCTAGTTCAGTGGTTCCCAAACATTTTTTTTCTCTGGGCTGCATTTTCAGAATCAAAATTCACATATACCTCACCAAGTTATATGTGATAAAAAGTACATTTAAAAATAAAATTAAAAAAAAAACAAACAAAGGGTTAAAGGGAGATAACCGTGGGTAAAAGTCAGAACATTATCATTGGTAACTCTCTCCATTTTGCAGACCTTAATTACTCTATTCTTAATACTTGATATAATGCTGAAATATCATGATGAAAATATCAGTCAGCAATTATTTATACTGGGACTCATGCATGCAATTACAAGTAATCCATAATGATATTTTAAATTTTGAAATCTCATTTATTTTTTGCATATGAACTTTTTAAAACTGTTTCTAAATCTTTGACATTAAATAATTCTGCCACACCTATGAGAAGTACCACACTTTTCGGGAACCACTGCTCTAGTTTATTTTATTTTTCATTTGAGTAGCATTGTGAATAACTCTTAAGATCTCATATACTGTTAAGACCAAACTCGGTTTTCTCTTCTGTGAAAATGTAATGCTTCAGATCTCTCTTTCTCCCCTTGTTTCTTCACAAGAAATGACAAAGGGGTGATTGATAAGACATAAAATTTAAAACATTTTCTAAAAACAGAACTGTGAGGATGCCCCAGATGTGAATGCTGAAACGTGAATAGGCGAGAACTCACTCTGTGTGTGTATATATATATATATAATAAATTTCCAAGGGGATAGAATTCAGGTAGAAGTCAATATCCAAGACAGAGTAAGAATATAATAAAAATGGCTTAAACACTAATATTCCATGGTTATAATTTATTACATTGGAATTGTAATCACAATCCAATTCATCAGACCTACAAATTCAAAAAGAAATCGGAAAATATAACTCCGGGTATAAAAAATAAAATTTTAGTGAGAGTGTATGTGTGGAATGGAAATGTATGAAAGCTCTAGAGAAGAGTAACAGAAGAAAAAAGAACAGGAAAGCCTAAAGGTGATGGTGAGGATTAAAATTTAACAGAAGTTTTAAAGAGATGAATTAAATAACGGTTTAAATGAGTGAGATACAGATAAATATGAAATATTTTTCAATGCATAAATCGAAAATTTGACAAAGCAAGTAATATCACCTACAGGTTACAAATTTAACATAGACATATAAAAATTAACAAATATTTAATCTAGTAACGACCTACTATTTATATGCCCAAAAACACATGTAGATACACACACACATACATAACATATCTATATTTACTTGTACATACATACATACATACATACATGTGTGTGTGTGTGCACACACACACACACATACATATATATATATATATATATATCTCCATACACATACACTCATGCATACATACACACATACATATGTGCACATAAACATATACAAATAAAACCTTACGCACATCTATATATAGTACCCTAGTTCAAACAGCAAGACAATTTTAATTAGTAGACTTGCTTGATAATGATAATATCAGCCATTTATGAGGAAATATTCAACATTATTTGACTAAGAAACTAATGCTACTTTCAGTTGTAATTTATAAATATTTTTCTCTTAAGACAATTTCTCAGGAAAATAGATTTCTCAAGTCTAATAACTGTTATTGCTGTTTCCTGTATTCATGGGGTTTTCTTCCTAACCTTTCTTTGAAGTAGTGTGGAATATCAACATCACTTCTCGGCCATCTGGCCCGGTATCAAAGCATAGTATCTGTTCTCCTCATTTTAGATGGTAGAAGGCAGCTGATCCCAGGGATTACAATCATGTGCCATTTTCGTTGCACTAAGGTAGGTAGAGTTCATGCAATAACAACACTAGCATTGTGGAGACAGGATAATTTTTGTCCTTGGCCCATATGTACACATATGTGCACCTCGCATAAAAAAGACCTTGTGTTACAACCTACCTTAGTGAGGAAGTTAGGTAAATTTTCTGTGATTTACATGACCGATTTCCAATACAGGCTCTAGTCACTTAAAAAAGAATGGGTGTAACTATTTCTTCTTTTCCACATTTCTCCAAGTCTTGTATTGCACCACACTAAACTAAATCTAGTAAATATAATAGACTTCTTTACAATTCTTATCAAGCCGACCATAAAATTTGCATTGTCTTATTTTGTATTTTTAATACCTATAAATTCCTGAATGATGACATTTATTGCATAGAAATTGAACAAACCACCAGATGTGACCAGCTAAAATAAAAAATTATAATATAATTTTGGCTGAACATTAATGTGTTGCCTGAGAGAAGTGCAAAAGTTATTTATTTCAACTGTACCTTTTAAGGACAAATGAAAAATAACTTCAGCTTTAGCTTTGAGTCCCATTACTTAAACTAAATCATTTTTAAACTTAATTTATTTTAATCTTATTTCTAAATCCTTTTGTAATTTTCGATAGGATCTTTAATATCTGCTTCCATTAGCTTTTAGCCAATCTCTGTAAAAATGAATGTTATATAACATGTGTGAATCGGATTGAATAATGATAAACTTGCAGAAAATCTATGGGAATTTGATTAATTTTTGGTATTCAAAAAGTACTTTAGATTTTATACATGGAAGTAATCTGAATTAAGGAGTTGGTTATTTTCCACAGTGTACACACAATTCAGATGTTGAGAGGTTTAAGTAGTTTCATATGGTGACTCATTAGATATTGACAAGTCTATTTTGACTCTTGTAGTAATGTTTGGTTACCAATGCATGGCAACAGTTATTCAGTTAGTGATAAAGAATGGCAGATTCTAATATTCATGAAAGTGATTTTCAACTTGGAAAATATTTGTATAGATTTCTTCTTCTTTTTTTTTTTTTTTTTTTTTTTTTTTTTTTTTTTTTTTTACCTGAAATATATTCAGAGTGCTCCAGGTAATTGAGGAAAAATTTAATATGAAGAAAAATGTTGTTCAATATAAAAAATAAAATCACTATATTTAAAAACAAATTAGTACACCTACTTAACTAAGAAAAACAAAAGGTTATTCATTAAAACCTTCAGCCTTGAGAATGGCTTTGATGTGTCCCCAGAAGACACTGCATGATCAGATGATTTTCATTTATGATAATCATCATAACTATAATGGAAGTTTTCAAAAAATCCTTGGTATTGTGGTTCTGCTGGTTGGACTCCCTCTTGAAAACACTTTTTCAGCCAGCCATTCTCAAGTTACATATAGGAGAGATTATAACTTCTCTTGGGCCACTCTTTTGATCCATAGCTTGACCACCATGCCCAACACCTAAATGTAGATAGTAGTATTGACCCTGCAGGAAGAATTTGAACAGTATGACATGGCTTTTATTGTTTATAACATTTAAGACCATCACTGATGACTTGAACTTAGTGGATATCTCCATAGAATCACCTATCATTCCTCCTACCATATATACTTATATATAAGCTTTCATGTATAGTAAAACCCCTGAATTTTTTTTGCATGAATTTTGACTCCCCCAGGATAAAAATTGCTTGTGTATAGTAAAACCAGTTACTGAAAATGCATGATTTTCACCTCTTTAAAAAAAAAAATTACCTGTGTATTTTTTTTGGGGGGGGGATTGATAAAAGCTCTCACTATACTCGACTATAAACAGTATTCACTTTCTGGTCCTGGTCAAAGTTCTTATCAGAGATGAACCAGAGATTGACAGGTTCCCCAAAGTGCTTGAATTTGTTCACCAAGTACTTCAATCAAATCACATGGTTCTCTTATCAAGTATGAACTGACCTCTTCTAATCACATGAAAGTTTTACCTGATATCCTCATGCATTATGTATCCAATAATAGACTAGCTGCTCAGTAATGGTCCTCGTTGACTTCCTAGAGTCATAGCTGATGATGTTCTAAACAAACAGACATCTGACCACAATGTTTCTTTCTCTTAACCACAGATAGTATGTGCCTGCCAGAGGCCCTCAGCATGTTCCTAACCTTCTACAAGAATGACTTTGTCACCTTAAAAAAAAACTGTCTCCATATCACAAAACTTTTAGATTATCCTTCATTTATGACCTACTAAAGGTGTGTTCTCAAATACCTGGCATGCACCATTGTAGATGGATGACTAGCATTTCTGTAAATTTTTATCATTTAATATTTTATCTAATTCCTTTTTTACAATTAAAATTAAACTTTTATTTTATGTGTGTGTGTGTTTGTGTCCTTGAGGACACATGACCCAGTGGATAAAAGTTGTATCCAGTGACTTGATCCAAAGAGTTGTGAGTTCACTACCTGAAGTAGTGGGGAGAAAAAACTTGTGAAAAGGAGATGATTGACACATCTAGAAGAGGCATGGCATGTGGAACTAGAACAATCTATCCCGCTAAATGAAATAAAGAGTTCAGTTCAAAATTCCAATCACCTGAAGAAGACTGGAGTGTACAATGGCTGAAACATCATGAATATGGCAACAAAGTTGAGGACAACAGTTAGAATAGTGTAAATAATTACAATACCTTATCTTAGAAATATAGACAGATCTGACCTGCTTTAGATGTCTACTAAAATAATCTTTGTCTGTATATATATATATATATATATATATATATATATATATATATATATATATATATGTGTGTGTGTGTGTGTCTTACTACTTAAATGTTATTTTTAGTGGATACTCATATTTGAGTAGATGCCCCATTTATTTATTAAACAGTATACTTATTTATTTTTGTTTACTGCTCTGAATATTCAAGAAATCTAATTAGAAAAATATGCAGTCTCCAGCAGCGTTCGTACCTTCATTCCCTTAGAGATTGCCAGAAAGCACATATTTATCTAATAAGATTTCTGGGATATTCAGACTAGATGAAAATAAATATACTGTTCAATAGTGTCTACTAAAATATGGCTATCCACTAAAAACTAACATTTAAGTAATAAAAATATATCAAATTAATACATAAAATATCCATTCTTTTCTTTAGAGATATATAACTTTTGCTGTTATTCATGATCACTTCTTGGTCTCAACAAATAGCCATTCCCAGTTTATAAACTGATCTATTCAAACTGATGTTTTCATTTAGTTCAGATCATTGCATCCTCCAATCCTTATTCTGAGAATTTCAAATTGAATCTTTTATTCAAGCTATGACAGGAGAAACAGGAAGCTACTATAACAATCAAAATAAGGACACCAGTTAGAATAAAGTAGTGTATAATAATGATAATCTTTTGCCTCTGAAAATAAGACAGAAATTATCTCCAAGTTTAATTTACAAGTGAAAAAAATAAATTAGCATTAACACTTAATTTTTATTTATTTTAAAAAAAAAAAATTTTTTTTAATCATTGAATCTTGATTTTTTTTTTTTTAATCATTTCACTCCAAGCAAGGCAAATAAGCTACTAAGATGCAAGTTGACTGGAAAGCAAGAGGCCAGAAAAAATTCCTCGTGTGAGAGAAGAAGCTGTTAACATAAAGTTTTTAATATAGTCATTTCGAATGTAAAAAGATGAGACCTTGCTGTCAATCTCGTACTGTACTTAAATTCATAAAGTCTTAGTACCTAAGAAGAAACTTATGTGGAGTGAGTAGCCATGGTCAAATGCAAAATAAATAACAGAACTATCCAACAAATAGCATTGACAAAGTTTGCAATAGCCAATAAGAAAAGAAAAGAACAGAGTAAAAAAAATATTAAGAAAAAAACAACATATTCAAGGCAAATTAACAGTAATATGGCAAAAAGTTAATAAATTAAGAATTGGAGTTGACATGCCAAAGAAAGTTCTGACAAGATAGACTGGGACCGAGTTAGATGAAACCTAGAACCAACCTATTAGCTTGGAAAAAATCCCAGCATGCATTTGTGTACTCCTGCCCTATAAAATAGGGAGGGGTAGGTATTTTGCAGTCGTTCGTACACGGATTGAAACCAATACAGAACAATTGCCACAAAAATATGAAAATGAAGATTGAGTGATTATCACAATGCACTGTCTAGGGCTTTGCACACTTTTGCATTCTTCTTTCTCTATTGCTGTATTTTCCTGTTCACTTTGCTGTATGCATCCATTTCAAATTTTGTATAATCAGTCATGAATATGATGCAAGACTTAATTCTGCTTCCACATAAACACAGATACCTGATGTTATATGACCCGCATGAGTTTCAATATCCTAGAAAGTCTGCCTATATTCAGTTTCAAATATTTTCTTGTTGCTCCTTCATTCAAAGTGAAATGCATTCCTTCCCTCTAAGTCTTTCCATCAATATACATTCCAAAAGTCTATATTACATTGAATGTTTTGTGTATTCTAACCTTTGCACCTTTAATACTTCAATATTGGCTGCTGTTGTTTGGCAACTGCATTGCAGAGAATATGGCCACACAAATGATGGTATCCAATTAACATATCTTCATCTCACCCATTTAGACAGACATATTTTGTCGTACAAGGCAAATACTTCAATATTATTAGAAATAAAGCTTGAGAATAAAGAACCACATGTAATTGTAGGCTGTCATTTAAAATAATGTAGTCTCATTGACTAACTTCAATTAGTGATCCCTCCCTGAAGCTCTTTATATTGCATCTGATAATGAATATAAACATTTAAAGTTGTATAATATTTACAAACAATTGTTAGTTTTTTATACATTATGGATAATCTGTGACAAATTGCTGAAAATATTCCTTTATGAAATATCTGGTGAAAAAAAAGGTTTTGTGGTTTGTAGAACCTTAAATTTATTTAGAAACCATGAGAACTTTCCTTTCAACCAATATACATATATAACATGAGAAACAGTGTAGATATAGAAATCAACACCACATGGTGACTGTCAGATTTATGCTTCAATGTGATTTTCAGACTGTCTGAAGATTGCATTATAGTGTGAAACTAACAGTCACCATACAGTATTGATTCTCATGTCTACACTGTATCTATAATGCTCCCAATCTGATATTGAGCACTTTCTTCCAAGTAAGAAGTCATTGTTTTGATTTCATTGCAGTAGTTTTAAAAATCAGCTTTAAGTTTATTTTTTGTTTTTGATTTGATTCTTTTCTGCGTTTGTGTATTAGACTGCCAACCCCATCCACCCCCATTAAAACTTCTTTATAATTGAACTGAAACATTAATGCTTGTAGGGGCATATATCTTTGCTCCACTTTTATTAGTACCCACAATTTGCCATAATTTGTATTTCTATTTATTTTATTTTAATTTTTTTTTTTTTTTTTTTTTTTTACTTACAGATTTTTTTTTCTAATATTTTGGTAAGGTTGAATTATGCATTAAAGGTCCTTTTCATTACTATCAAGTTAAGAAAAATTTAATTAATATGAAGAATAAATGGTCCAAAATTTTAATGAAGTATAATGAGCTGACCCTAAATTCTTATCAGTCACAATGAATGGTTGCACTCTCAGAGGCTCCTTGCTTTAAGTATCTTTTGCAATTCAAATTCACCCCAGAGCTCCAGTGGGACTCATAAGCAATAATACATTGATAAAGATGCTGGGAAAATGATGATCTCCTTATTTCACACCAGGAAGTTGTACCATACTCTATTTTTACAAGATCAAAAAAGTGAATTTACTCCATCTTTCCAGCTTCAACAAAGTTCAAGTGCATTTACAGTCTTGTAGGTGACTATTTCCCACCCTACAACCCCTTTACAATAGGTGCAACATCACAAACCTATTGCTATTTCAATGGAAAAAGTTATAACATGTACATTCTCTCGTTCTACCACCTTACAGCTTAGACCCACCATGCCATGTAGACAGGGATGAACCATCCTCGTTCCTTTCATATTCCATTAGTAAAAAGGAATTTGCATTTGAACAGCTTCCTCTCAGGAGCTGCTACTTTGTGGGACCTGAGAAAATGCTTCCCTGACTGCTACAAACTTCAAGACTAGAGTCAACCATTATCTATCCTACATATTCTCATAATGTACAATTCTTACATCCTTAAAACAACATTCAGTAACCTACCTTGAGTGGTTCTTGAGCCTCACATTAGGTAAACAGTAGTATAAAAAATCTATAAGGATCTACTCAAGAAGATAGACTATTAAAAATGCTAAAGAGTTGCAGTCCTTTGACCTTGTATCAACCTTACTAAGTGTACCCTTTATTGCTAAAAAGAAACAAGACTTTTTTTTTTTTTTCAATTTACATGTATGACCAACTTGACACTGGCTATAATTTTTCTTTTTCATTTCTGTTTGTTTTGTTTTTTTGTTTTTTTTTTTCTTTACATTGTTTATTTGTTTTCAGCCAAAGTGCCAAAAACTCTGGGCAAGAACCTTGTTTCTCCCAAATTCTCAATTCACCCTACCAACTTCCTGGTTACCAAGAAGCTGATTGCTAAGGTATATCAACAAAAAAACAAAAATCATTTATCTATTTAGCCAATAGATAACACTAAATATAAGCTTCTTTTTTTTTTTTTTCCTCCATTTTTCTTTTCTTTCACTCAACAACTACACTGCTTAAAATAGCTAATCTCTGTTCTTGGATTCATTTGGACTAACATCCTCATCTTTTAATTTCTTCATAGATCATGAATATAGCCCAAATGGTAAATACTTCAAAATAATAAAATTATTAGAATTGAGAATAACAAGTAAGGGATGATCATGATAGTAAAGTACCATATATGTTAGTATATGGTACTTTAAAGTGTTACTTTTAAAATGTTAGTATATGGCACTTTAAAATGTCCATATGTAAATCAAATATAGGTAGTAGAGTATTGTATAGATTCCTGTTAACTAATTCTTTGTACTCTGATTTGCTGATGAAGTGACTTTTAAATTTAATTACTCTGATCAAATTTACATGTTCTATAGATTTTGGTGCTTAAATAAAAAAAAAAAAATCTAACTGAAAAAGGAAAACATTACTAAAGGAAGAGAAACAATAGGAAAGAGTGCTTTTACAGAATTAATAGGCTACCAATTTTTATATTGTTTGCATGTACTAAAAAGATACCTCTATTGTAAAGGGATTCTTCTGTGTTCTATGTCCCTTCAGGATGTGGGCAATCATGGCTTTCCACAACTTCCTATCTTTTGTAGCTCTTGATAATGTTTATCTTTTCACCATTCTTTCCAGTTGCTGTTCTGCTACCCATTTGCACAAACTTGTTAAGTAATTTGTTTCTCTCTTGCCTTCAGTGTGCTCTGTGAGTGTCAAATTCTTTGTCATCTTTCCTCCTAGAAATTTCAACTATTTCTTTCTGATTCTAAGTATATGTATCCTTTTTGTTTCTATTTTCCTTAAATCTTCCTTGTTGCTCACATGCTCTGTTCCTGTTATTCTCAGAATTCTTCTGTAGAACTGCACTTCATCTGTGAGATAGTCTAGTATTCACTACTATATAGGAGAACTGATATTACATAACAGTTCAGCACACTTTTCTCTGTTTTGAATAAAATTTTCACATTTTTTTTTTCAATACTTTCCTTAACTTTTAGAAGGCTTTTTTTTTTTTTTTTTTTATTTCAATATACCTTTCGATTTCAGCGTCGCATTTTTTGTCCACTGTTAAAGCACTTGGCATATATTTAGAATTTTGTATGTGATTGATTTTAGTATCTACAATTTGTAGTTTGCATTTTGGGATGTTCCTCTTATTGACAGACACAGAAGGACTTCTTAAAACAAACATTTTACACACACACACACACTATATATATATATATATATATATATATATATAGTGTCCTCTTTAAGACATAGGCAATCATGACTCTACATATTTTTCTTTATTATCTGTAAATTGCCATGACTTCTTGAGAAAGATAACAGAATGGTTTCCCATTGCCTTTTCTACAGATTCATTTTCTTTATTATCAGTGAATTGCTATAACTTTTTGAGTAACATAATGGAATGGTTTCCCATTGCCTTCTCCATTGTTTGGTATTCAGAGTTTACCTTCTCTTAGATTGATCCATTCTACCCTGCTATTTAACCCATACCTAGTGATAGAAAAGATTGATCCACCACTTTCCTAATGGCATTAGCATGGTAGTAAATGCAACAGGCTGTCCTAGAGTTTGAACTCTACTTGTCAATTTTACTTTTTATGCCAATATCTATTACACAACCCACACATCTCAATTAGTTGAAATTTTCTCTTTAATTCTTCAATAAAATAGAAATATTTTTCTCTCTCTTAGAAAGTCCTTAGAACATGAAAGCTGTAACATTTTATCAGCATGTCACAATCCTGTTTTCTTTTTCTTCTCTCACTAACAAATGTTAGGAATCTTGTCCTAAAATGTTCTTTTCTCTCCTGGATTTTAAATGATAACTTCTTTCATCCCAGCAAAATGTTGAGTAGCCTCTTTTAATATAGCTGTTTCTACTGTCAACTTGAGACACAGTGTGTCATGTTAAAAGGGAGGATAATGTTAATCCAAATAAATGTAAGAATATCTTTTCACAAATATTTATTCCTTTAGCATTCAACACACTCCAATCTGCCTCATAAATATCAGCTCTCAAAGTCTCACTGTTTGTGTAACTTCCTGCATTATTTGCATTAATGTCATCATATATTATGACAGTATATATATATATATATATATGGGGTGGGTTACGGCGGGTTCAACTTTGAGTGTCAATATTTACAAGGCAAGTTTGGGCAAGTTGAATGCTAAACAGCTAAATTATAACTGCTTGAATTTCACTAATTTTAAGCATGCTTTTTCTTCCTTTTAATAAAACTGGATAAATGCTTTTATTTTAACATAATTTATGATTTATATTTTTTCATAGATTTTTTTTTTTTTTTTTTTTTTTCTGCAGTTGGTTATGTCAAGCAGGCAAGAAGCAATGTCAAACCACTGCTGTACCAAAGAAATTTGCCATTCTGTTTAAAATATCCAGAAGATTACTAGTGAACTACAGTGTCAATTACTTTTCATGTTTGTCAAAAATCACTGTATATTGAGAAATTTCTTTCCTTCATTCCTACTAAAAACAATACTGTCTGGTTCCTTAATGCTGAAAACGACAGATTAAATCTGATTAAGGAACATTATCTTGATCAGCCCATCTCCATATGCATTGTTATTTTTTCTTAGTTTATTTTAGATTTAAAAAAAATTTCATCTAGTTTCCTTGACTTATTGATTATTTGGCTATGTAAGTATGAAATTCTATATGGGCATATAAATCTGGATAGAACACTGACATTTTAGGTATGGGACCTGGATTTCAATCTCATCAGGTTCATCTTATCAAGGAGGGTGACTTCTTGATAATATCGGCCTTGGGAGAGTGTTCCAACATGCAGCACAATTGGAAAGTGCCTGAAAATCAAAACACAGGTCGACCTAAGCTTCATGAGTGAAATTGGGAAAACAAAACTATTCAAGAATCATTGATGGTTGCTCTAGCATAAAGTCATCAAGAGCAAGAGCTTAAGATTATTGCACTTGTTCAACTATTGATCACACCAGATGATTTGCTTTTTCCCAAAAACTGTAACTAAGGTCCACTCGGCATAGCTGCCGTATAAACCACAGGTTAGCTCTGTAGGTATTGAAGAAAAAAAATGTGCCTAGGTGGGCAACTGTAATAGGGATTAACTAGCCACCTTTGCAGATGAGGAAACAAGCAGCCAATTTTTTTTATGATATAAATAACAAGCTTTACTTGAAATTTGAGATATCACTTCAGATATATTAATCAAAATATGACAAGAAAACAAATAGGAAATGAACAAACACTCTTTCTGAATGGATTGTAAAACATTTGGTATTGGATTCTTTGAAAATCATTTTCATATCACATGATCTGATGAAAACCATTTTCAAATTACCAATTGCAATTCCACAAGTTCAGACCTTCACATCTGGGACCTGCTATGCCATGTACAGGGTCAGCTCATCCTCATTCTCTTTGTATTCCATTGGTAAGAAGTACATTCAACTAAAACAGCTTCTCTAGAATTGTTACTTTGAGGAAGATACTACCAAGAGGATGCTTTCCCAGTCTTAACCTCTTCAAATCTAAAGTTAAATGTTATCTATCCTACATATCCCCATAATATGCACTTCTTACTTCCTCTGTTTATCCTCTTACAACAATCTCAACCAGTAAATCATCTACCTTAATTGGCTCTTGGGGCTTGTATAAGAAGAAATTTGAAGAAAATAATCTTAATAAGCACTCTACAAAATGTTTCTTTTTTTAATGCATTGATTGTTATTCCCTTTCTGATGTTAAGCAGCAATGTGCCTGCTAGTTGTTTGAATTTGTAACCATTTTAAAATTTCAAATACCATAAAGGATAAACTCTTAGACACCTATTTATAGAATCATTCAACACTGATAATCAGGAATGTAAGGCAAGTATTAGAAATGAGGAACTTAAAGAGTTTTAAGGTAACCTAACCATTGAAAATTTTATATATTGAACACTAGTCAACACCCAGCAGCGATAATCTGTTTCATGCTTAAACACAATTTTCAGGCCACGTGCGTCATGTTTTGGCTCAACTTTTATATATGCTGGTCAATGGTGCATTCTGGGCAAAAGGTCTATCCTAATGTTTTTAACATATGAATCTTTTTATATATATATATATATATATATATATTCAAATTATAACATGCATGTTAACATCACTACAAAAATTGCAATTTTGTTTCAACACTACTGGTGTCTTATCAAGTGATGGCGTTGATTACAAAATAAAGGGTTTTAAGAGTTCAAAACCTCCTCAGTAGGGGAAACATTATGTAACCTATATGATAACCAATCAGAATACAAGTATATGTTAATTCAAAATAACGTGACAATATACCCTAAGTACAATCTATTAGTGCATTAAAGTTAAGATTAGATTAAATTAGAAATCAATATAACAAATAGTTTTAATTTCACAGTTAGATGAAAAATTACAAATGTCAAATTCTAAATTTAACTGAGCATCAAGTTTAATATTATTACAAAATTATTCAGAAATGAAACTAGGAAAAATATATTTTATTGTTCTTAGCGAAGTGCCAATTTATCAGTTGATGTAAGAAGTATCTATGATTGCTACACATTTCATCCCAATTACTATAGTTTCCCAATTTGTATACTAATGTACATACCTTTATGGCATTTATGCATGAAACAAACTTTTATATTTACATATGTCCTATCCTTGATATTGTGCATTTAAACTATATTTTTATCATATACATATTAGATTTGTTTCTGAAATTTCTAATAACATTTAATTTATTAGTATCGAAAGATAAAATTGCATAGATTTAATAAAGATAGAATTTACAATTATATTCTGAATATAAAGTAACTTTATGTAATAATAAAGTTACATTTAACCTAGCAAAAATATCCAAATTCTTATTTAAAAATTAAGCAGAAAGGCTTACAAATAAATGATTTCACCTTACAAGATGTTGACAAAAAAAATTATATATATCCTTATGCTAAATCTATTTTTGTAACGTTCAGTTTCACCAATCCAATAACAAGTAGTTTATCCCCATTGCACTGGTATCTCCTAGGAGCAGTGTCTTATCACTGAACTGTTTGAATGAGTAATGCAAAAAGGGATAGTCTTTATGAAATCAGAAAAGAAAAAAAACAAAGATAAAAAAGAATATGTAGGATAAGATGGTATGTACATCAGTACACAAATGGGTTAAAAAAAAAAAAAAAAAAACTATAGTGATTGGGCAGAGGGGGGTGTATATAAATTATTTTCAGATCATGTATCTGTAAAGGAACAAAATGAATAAAAAGATGAGAAAAAACTATTCTTAGCCAACGTGTTTCATCCTCTAAAGGGCTTTATCAAGGCAAATGTAGGGATTCATTTTGTGTCCATGTTTTGACTGACCTTTCAATCACCTGAAAATATTCTCAAATTTAAAAGCTTTGATGAACCAATAGCATCCTTGCTTTTGTAAATATTCTTTCAAAAGATTTTGAAATAACCAGTATCTCTCATTTCGTGCGCATATGTAGACGTCGCAATATCAATGAAACCCAGTCCATTGATATCCTAATGGATAAAATGCGTCATAAAGACTTTTTTCCAATTTGTCATACTATTTTTCTAAATACTGTTGATGTATAAAATTATGCAAAATTATATATTGTTATGTTGTGTGTGTGTATAGAATTAAAAGTTTGTCACTTGGCTAACTGATATTACCTTCAGCATCCTAACTCCAGAGTTTCATAGGTGGACTTGTCCATCCACTCTTCAGTGGATATCAGCAACTTACTGCTTATATTTTTCAATTTTTTTCTTTTCTTATACACTTATCATTGGTGTAAGTTTGTCCTTTTTCTTTTTTCATTTTGTTTCCTCTTCATCTTTTTTCCTTTTTTTTCCTTTTTCTTCTTTTTTTGCTTTCAATAGTTGCGATTTGTGGCAAATTATTATATTCTAAACATTCCACTGTTTTTAATTTTTGAGTATTTTCTAGTTTGTTTTTTTTTGGGACTAGTGAATTTGTATTTTCATTTTTTACATAAATAATTGATATTAATGCTTAAATGATAAATACTTATATATGTACATATATACATGTTTATAGATCTTCACTAGGCTATTATTTTGGTTTCTTATTTGGTATCCTAAGTACTAATTGTAAGAGGTTAGACCTATTAATTTTTTATTATTGTTTGAATCTATGTGCATATGTCTGCATTTATATGCTCATGCTTACATGCACATATATAGCTATGCAGATGTGCACAGGCACATGTACACTTATGTCTGTGCTTTGTTATTAATAAACTAGTGCTTAAATGGTAAAGTTATTTTTTTCTATTTTAGGGTATTATTGTTGGTTAGGTTTATAGAATGTTTTCTTAGTTGTTTGAGTGTGTATATATATATATATATATATATATATATATATATATATATACACACACACACACTCATGCTGCGTGCACATATATGTAATTAAATAGTGTATGTGTATAAAAGTGCGTTATCATTTATCTCATGTTTCATTTTTATCTAATGGCTAGTAGTTTCTTTGTTTTTACCTTAGTGTTAAATATTGAGATATTAATTATGGGGAGTTAGGTTTGTTCATTTGTGTGTGTGTGCACGGTGGATTGCAGCTTCCAGTCAATTTCATTATATTTGCTTATGTGCTAATACCCTTAAGAAAGGTATGAATCCAATTTTTCTTCTTCTTCCACCCCCCTCCCCAGCTATGAGTAAATAGCAGGACAGACTGGGTTCTATAGCCTTGGGTAGCAACCAGTCTAGAAGGAAAACTCTGGATTCAAACCAGCCTGAAGAGAGAGTTAGTCTTTGTCAAGCTATTTGCTCAAGGCACACCACTTCTACAGCTACAGTACATTTTGTGCCCCCATGACTCTAATGAGTTACGGGACTGATTTTTTTTATATATATATATATATATATACACACACACACACACACACACACACACACACACACACACACACGTCACTTTATTAAGTGTACTCTTCTTGTACCAAGTTGGACCCCCTTTTACTTTTTGAACCACTTCCAATTCTTCTTGGCATGAATTCAATGATGTTCTGGAAGCATTCTTTGGCAATTTGGGTCTATGTTGTCATTAGGGCATCTCTCAATTATTCTAGATTTGTTGATTGCACATCCAGGATTCAAATCTCCCTTTCCATCACATCCCAAAGGTGCTTTTTGGTATTGAGATCCGGTAACTGTGGGGGCTATTTTAATACAGAAAAGTCCTTACAGTGTTCCATGAACCAATCTGCCACTATTTTTTGTGACATGCTGTCCTGCTGAAAATAGTCACCTGAAGATTGGTACACCGTAGTCATAAACTGAGACATGTGGTCAGCCACAATACCTAGATAGACTACTGCATTTAAATTATCTTTTATTGGTACAAAGTTCCCAATGTATGCCAAGAAAAATATTACCCATACCATTGCACCATCAGCCCAAATCATTGATACAAGCCAGGATGGAGCTCTAATGAGACAAGTCCTTTGAACATTTACTAATTAATTTATAGTCTATTTTCTCTCTAGTTATTTTTTGAACACTTTTTAACAAAAATTCAATCTTTTAAGCTTGCTTATATGCATTTTTTTTCTTTATTTATATCTGTATGAAATCTTAAATCAGCAAATAAATGCCAATGTTTTATCCATTAAACAAGTTGATTAAAATACACTCCTTTGCAATTTAACAACTTTCTTTTTTGTTTTTTATGACAGACATTGTTCTTCTGATATTAGATCATAGTACCTATTTTGTTATTGCTGTTATTTTTGTTTGTTTTAGTTTATATTGTTTAATTTTAGCTGGTAAGTCTTTTGAGAAAGATCAAGTCCTGCTTCTAACCTTATCTTATTGATTGCATGGCTTATTTGCTTTACCCTGCATGACTCTGCTTTCGTCCTAATACCCTGATTTGTTTAGTTGCATTTTGGAAGAAACCCGACCTATTCTCCTTTTTTATTTTTCATTTATATAAATATATAATTTATGGTAACCATATTTCACGAGTAAACTTTTATGCCTTGAATCATCATTATAGCTTCTTCTTTTTTTTCTTTTTTTAACGATAGAACTGTAATTAATCTCACACAAAGCAAGGTGGGGTCCTGCCTGATAGAGGATCTTGTTTACCTCTCCACATACACCTCACTAACATCAGCTAGTTCTAGGCCCAATTTTTCCCCTCTCCTTCCAAAAAAATATCCTCCGCCAAGTCTTTGACAGTCATCTTCCTCTGCTACTGTCACCTGTTTTTTAGGCCCCTCACTGTACTCAACATTGTCTCCACAGCAGTGACTCCAGGCTATCAAGGCCTAGATTCCTTGTCCTCAGTGGACATGCTATACATCCAGCATATCATGGATCTGTCATTCCACAACAGGAGGTTGAAGTCTGCCATTGGTAGGCTCATATCTTGCTGTCATGTAGCATGGCAAATACAGGTGTTGTACACACAACCTCTGGTCTTAGCTGGGAGGCAGTGGGCTGTGAAATTAGGCAGCAGCTGGTGAATGCAATGTAAAATTCATAATTTCCTATCCAAGATAGTATTTTGAAATATGTACTCAGAAGTAATGTTTAAAAGTTGTAGAAATTTTTGGGGGGTCATGTGCTAATTACAGATTTTACTTGGTAGTCTACTGGGAGAGAAAGCCATTATTTTTTGCTTGAGGTCATGTTATTTGTTAATGCATTACCAGGTTGAATCTTTGAAGTCAAACCAACAAGTATAATTTTAAACTTGTTATAATGGTCAAAATGACGTTGATTTTGTGACACAAAAATATTAACACTGAATTCTAGTCTCAGACTAAAATTTACATAAAATAGGATACTGTTCTTATTAAAACTGAACAAAACTAGAAATGACTGATGTAATGGTGAACTGTAATGAATTAGGTACATAAAGCAAATTGATTAAGTAAAATGACTGTTGGCTTTTTTTTGTGGAAAAGATGTCTTTGTGTGCAAACAAAAAAATGGGGGGTAGCAAAAAAAATATTTTGGAAGTGATATACTGATGACTCGGATAGTAGTAAGAAAGGAGAGAATGGTTAATTGTGCACAGAGAAAGTATGTATGTGTATTAAAACACACCATATAATATTATTGCAGAGCCTAAAACAGTGACTTGGATAAGTTCGCAGCCTGATACATAGTTATTATTTTTTATATGAAATTTTCACTATATAATGTTTCATCCATCTAATTCGTATTCACTATTAAAAAAAAATGTATTGACAAGGAAACTGATTATATTGAAAAATGCTGTTTTTCTTTTATTCAGTAATCTTTAGATTTATTGATATAACTACATAAAAAAAAAAAAAAAAAATGGAAATTATTTTTAGGTTATGACACTTTGCATCCTGTTTGGTATGTTCCTGCTATTAAATCTGTTTTTATTAAGAACAGGCACTACTTTTGGGCTGACCTTTTGTATACTAACTTTTGACCTAGGCATATAGCAATGGATATCTTCTTGAAAGTAATTTTATTTATTCATATTTTTTGTAACACTGATTGTTTTATATTTGTCTATATTGGAAAAAAAAAACTGTCATTAAAAAATAGTGACCTGAAGCAATTTGTAATATGAAATAAGAAATTGTAAAATTAATTTTAACACTTTTAAGTTGATTTTGTTTTTTATTGCTTTGCTTTTTTATGCTACATTATTTTTTGTTTATATAATTTCTGCTTTCTTTCTTTCTCTCCGCATTGTGAATTCTGCTTATTTCATTGTATTACTGCAAAATTTATTCAATATTTTTTTTATCAGATTGTTTTTATGAAACAATTTTGCCATTGATACTTAATTGGAATGAAACTAATTTATTCAGATGAACATCTTAATTTGTTTTATGACTAAAAAAAAAACATTAAATTCCTCACTATTTTCCTACACCTGGAGACATAGATTATAAGCCATCTTTTTACTTACTTTCCTTGTTAGCAATTAAATAAAATGTACTACCTACATGGTTAAAATACATCTTTTAGTTTAACCATGTCTAAGTTGTAAATAAAATTTTTTATATAATCTTGCCTAAAAATATTTTTTTGGTACTGTAAGTAATAAGAGTCAATATGTTAAAGACTTATGTTGGCCCTTTCTAGCTAGGGTGATGTGTTTGCCCACCTACTGGATAATGTTGGTCTGAATAAATCATTAAAATGACATCAAATTCTGTCCTATATACAAAGTACAATACAACAATGGTTGAATACTTGTAAAATTTTCATGCAAAAAGGAATACGAAAGTGAGTTGAGAAATTTTTCTGACTGACAATACTATTAGGTTGGTGCAAAAATAATGTAGAAGTTGAACGTCAAAAAACGACATTATTTTTGCTTATATTTGATATATTTCAAAATTTAGCCATCTGAGAAATGGCAGGCTGGAATAGCAAAGACAACCATTTGGAAACCACCTAATTTTACTAATTTTAGTTTAGAAAATATAATTTGAACACCTTGATACTGAAATCATTTCTGGGTGAGATAATTTCTTGACTCGCTCTCTTTTCAGGATTCTGTTCTACAACTTGGCCTCCATTGGAATGTTGATTAACCAAATTTTGATTATCAGAACTTCAAATTTTTTTTATTTACCAAACAAAATTTCAAGGTCTAAATATCTACTTTTATGACTTTTTCTCCTGTTAAAGTTGAGTTTTTTTGTTTATTACAGTTCCTATGTCTGTGAAAGTAAAGCAGTCAGTTAGCTTGACAAGTCAACTACATTAAAAAGTATTGAGACATTTTTAACACACACACACGCACACACACAGGGTTTAAAAGCATGGCAAAATCTGCCATGACTTTGATTTTATTTTGAGTACATATCTGTTACAAGTGACAGAATTGATTGCGTTTCCCATGTCTGTAAAAAAAAGTGTTCAGTTGGGTTTCATCTTATTTGGCCACTTTAAACAATGTTGATATAATTCTAGCATAAGAAAAAAATGGAAAATTCAAATGATCAGTCTTCACCTCGATGAAGTTAATGTTTTTGGCACATTGCTTAAACTGATTCACTTATAAAAAAAAAAAATAGGGAAATATTTGGGATGGAATAATTTTTGTTGATTAGACCGTTCTCAAGCCTCAATATCTGTCAGGATCAAAAATATTGATTTTTTTTTTTTTTTTTTTTTTTTTTTTAATCAATTTAGAAGGGCTGTTCTGTTCCTGTTTATAATATCAATACAGTGTAAAGTCAATCCCTGATTTAGCAGTTATTGGACTATCTGTTATTTACAAATGTTAAGTTTGAAACCATACTTACATTCTATCTCTTTTTTTCTTTTTCTAATCAAATTCACCCCAAACAAAGCAGTAAAGCCACTAAGACACAAGGGTTTACTGGTTGTGAGAGAATTAGAAAACAAACTTTATTAAGGAGGGAGAACAATAGAAGAGTGACCAGGAAGGCAGTAGATAACAATTGACATTGCATTTAAATTCAAAGTTAGCTGGAAAACATGGATCCAGAGGAGTTTCACAACTGAGAAGAGCAAGAAAATTAGCATAGAAATTTTTCTGTTTTGTTTGTTTTTTTTGTTTTTTTGTTTGTTTTTTTTGTTTGTTGTTTTTGTTTTTTGTTTGTTGTTTTTGTTTTTTGTTTGTTGTTTTTGTTTTTTTTTGTTTGTTGTTTTTGGTTTTTTTTTGTTTGTTGTTTTTTTTTGTTTGTTGTTTTTTTTTTTTTTTTGTTTGTTGTTTTTGTTTTTTTTTTTGTTTGTTGTTTTTTATTTGTTGTTTTTGTTTGGTTGTTGCTGTTGTTTTTGTTTGGTTGTTGCTGTTGTTTTTGTTTGGTTGTTGCTGTTGTTTTTGTTTGGTTGTTGCTGTTGTTTTTGTTTGGTTGTTGCTGTTGTTTGGTTGTTGCTGTTGTTGCTGTTGTTTGGTTGTTGCTGTTGTTTGGTTGTTGCTGTTGTTTGGTTGTTGCTGTTGTTGCTGTTGTTGTTGCTGTTTTTGACATATACACAAACATTAGCAAATAATCATTTATCTTAAATGAACAATATACATACATATACTTTTTATTTTGTTCTTTAATAGGAAATCAATTGGTTTTTTTATTTAAGTTTTATGTATAAAAAATAAATTCTATTTTCATACACAACAGCTAAGTCAAGTAAAACTATAAAAAAATCAAGGTTTGGTGTTATACTATATTGATATTATAAACAGGACATCCCATCTAAAATGATAAAAATATCAATATTTTTTATACTGACAAATGTTGTGGCTTAAGGAAGGTTTAATAAATTCTAATCTATAAAAATTATTTCCCCAAAAAGTTTTCTCTACTTTTTGAGTGGACTAGTCTACTTATGTAATGCCATCTTTGATAAACTTGGTGCCCTTTCTGTGCACATCCCTAAATGTATTTTTTATAATGTCCTGATTCCTTTAATTTTCAGTTCCGTGTTTCCTTAAACAACATTGCAATTTTATCTGTGCAATAAAATATCACAAATTTTCAAGCTATATCCTGTTTTAATTCATTCTATCAATAGAATGAAAGCAAACCCTCTAAATCTACTTTTTGTGTGTTAAGTATAACAGTGTTTTCATTGATTGAATTTGTCCAAATAATCTATGACTCATCCTTCTCATTCAGATAGCTGACATTCTACTGTAATACCAAAGAAATAATATTTGTGATTATTTTTTTTGAATGTGAACCAAAGAATTTATTTATCTACTTTTCTTTCCTTTTTTTATAGTCACTAATTGTCTTCTTTTTTTTTTTTTTTTTTTTTCTTTTTTTTTTTTTTCCCCTGCAGTTTACAAGATGTTTCTTTGTCTGCTCATCAATCTCCTCTCAGGGAATCCTGGAGCCATAATTCTTCAAGAAGATGTAAGCCTTTGTCTGTGAATTCAATGTCCAAAAGCATTAGTTTTGGCAATGACTGTTCACCCCCAGTTCTGGTGATCCGATCACGGACAAAGCAAGTGCAGTCAACACTGCAGAAATCTGAACAAACCAACAACGAGCTCTTTCAACTTTGACCCTCCTCCAAGAACTAAGTCTCACTACAGAATAGCTTTGGACTCTGAGATGGCCATTTGCCTAACAACTTTTCTGATTTTTTTTTTTTTTTTTTTTTTTTTTTTTCCTTTTGAAATTGGGGGTGGGTATAAAACAAAACCGAGTGGTGGTAAACCCAAGATTTTTTTTTTTTTTCTGTCCTAGCCTCTCACTTTGTGATATTTCTGTTTTGGCTGTCGGATTGGTGGGACAAGGAAACAAAAAAGAAGATAAATAATGTTGTTGCATTTGGGAAAATCTGGGAGTTTTATATATATATATATATATATATATAAAGGTGAGGAAGAAAAGAATAATATTGGTTGGTAAAGGGTGTAGTAGTGGATCCATACTTTATTTTTTTTTTTTTTTTTTTAATTATTTGTTACTTTATAAGTTTACCCACTACACCTTCATATAAGTACCAGTTTTCATTTATAACAACCCTATCCAAAAATATTATCAGAAATCTAGTTTATAATGTTTAACTTTGAAATCTGTTAGCTGATTGTTTTAATAGCCTTTTATTTAAAATTTCAATAATTTTAAATCATTTATATTCATTCTCATTAATGGGGGTGCTGAAAAGTCTATGGCTCAACACACTTTCCAAAATCTGAGAAAAATGACAAAACATCAAATTTTTTAGATATTTTTTTAATATTTTTATAAATATTTTTTTACATTATACCCCCCTCCCTTAAGAACATCTTGGTCAACCCAAGAACTTTTCAATATCCATCATAAAAGATTCTTGCACATAAAAAAAAAAAAAAAAAGACAGCATCAAAATCACTGCCTATTAAATTAAAAATTCAAGTGTTTTTCTTTGAAATATATACTTTTTTGTTTCAGAATTATTTAAAGTAATAGAAAAAAAATTAAACGTTCCAGTTTTTTCTTTCTACATTCTTATTTCTATTAAAATGTTCAAAGTATCTCTTTGCACTCTTATGTCCTTAATTTCCACCTCTGAAGGCAATTTTGAGGTTTTCATTTTCATCTACCATAATTTGCAGCTGCTAATTACATAGTAATTTCAAGATTTTACTTTGAAAATATAGCAGTGTTAATTTTACATTCTTTTCCTCATATTCAAGTAAAATTTTAAGTGCTTCTTTGTTTATTTTTTTAATTTTGAGAAGCATGTTCTGTGATGATTTCTATAGACAATTCAAAAAATGTTAAATATAATAAAAATCATTTTATTCCTGGATTATGTTGCCAGGAGATGATCGGAGAGCATCTAGATCAAAACCTGATAAAAAAGAACCAATAAAAACATAGGTTTTGCTGGAATCTGTAAATGCCTTTTCTTCTTCTTTTTTTTTTTTTTTTTTTTTTTTTTTTCTAATAGGATTATGATTGGATAATTTTTATAACTTAGCACTTATTAAACCAATCTCAAGCCATAAAATTTGTCAGAATTGAAATGTCAATTTAGAAGAGGAGGTACCTACTTATAATATCAATACAGTGTAAAATCAGAACGTCTTGACCAAAAACTGATTAAAAAAAAACAGGTTTTGCTAGAATCTATGAATGCCTTATTTTCTAAAGACACATTTTTTTTTTTTTTTTTTACATAGGATTATAATTTGGATGATTTTTAAGGGTCTTAATATTTAAAAGTTGATTTTTACTAAGCCAAATCTAATACAAGAATAAGTATCTTAATTTAATTAAGTTCTATTGATTTTTTTCATGAGATTATAAAGGAGAATTGCTAAGTTCAGCTCAAAAATTTAGTATCTGAAGTTTGAACTTTACCTAAGTTCCAACTATAACAGTAAAGTTTTATAAAAGTATTATAATGAAAAAGAAAATATAGTTGGATGTCTCTGTAGATTAGTTGGCCATGGTTAAGTGGAATTTGCAGAAATTCCAAACAGAATTAACAAAGTTTCCAATAAGAAAAGAAAAAAAAGAACAGGGCAAAATAATAGTAAGCAAACAAGATATATGCAAGTCAAAACTAGGCAAAGCAACAGTAATAAGACAAAAAAGTTCACAAAGTAAAAATTGTATTCACGTGCAAAAGGGATACAGTCTTAGTTTTATACATTTCCAGTTTAATGTTGATTTTTATGGGATTTGAGAAGTAGGACTAGTAATTAATTTTGAGCAATATTAATAACAGTATTATAAGCCTGATAATTGCAGGTTGGTGTATTTTTTTGTATTTCCAGTACTATAAAATGCCTGCAAAAATTCCCTTATTACATCTTTAAATATTAGGCTTACGGCAAAGTTGAGCATGGTCAGTGCCTAGATGGGTAACCACTTAGAAATACCAGTTGTTGTAAGCTTGGATGTGTGGGTGGTGTAATGGATGATGGATCAGGGTTGTTAATTGGACAATAGTTTCAATTCCAGTTGAGCTTATATTCACTTACGTGCAAATACCCTTAAGAAATGTAAGAATCCACCTCTTTTGGCTATGGGTTAATTAGTAAGGCTTGTATCATTAAATCATTATTTCCCCCAAAAAAATTCTTTCAATCATTTAATGAAATATTGCAATAACAATCATAAGTATGAATGAAGGTCATTATATAAAGAAGTAAGAGGATAAAAATGAAAAAACTCGAAATTAACAAGTTTTTCATTTCACTGACGCAAACACATTAGAATGTTATCGCCCCCTCTATCTCCCCTTTGTTTTTCTTACTAAAACCAAACAACATCTCCATTATATCTTTTTCTTCAATTTTTCTTGCAATCAAAACAGAATAGTTCATTAACAAGTAGAATTATAATATAAATGTTTATATATCCATAATATTTCATTAACTCTTCTCTCCAAATGTATATAGATTGTCCACAGAAAATTATAAATCCCTTTTCCTGATTAAGCCAAATTTTTTATAACACTAGCTTTCACTCAACCAAAATCCACCCTCGCCAGCAATTTTTTTAAAGTTTGTTTTTTTTACTAATTTAATTAAAATTTCCAAGTAGCTGTTTATTCCTCTAAAACGATGAGACAAGTAGAACATCTGATTTGAAAGCAATTAATTTCTTTTTTTTCTTTTTTTTAAATAGATTTTGTAACAGTTTTTATACTACCTGTTGTGCAGTTCCTAAATTTCTTTTGTGGGGAAAATCAAAATGATATCCTTGAGCAATACAGCCTGGTGATTATAGAAGCTGTAAAAAGCCATAACCAACTGCATAGTGAAGAGATATTGTGCTGATGATGATTAGACTCTGATTTTGACCTCATCAACCGATTGAGTAAAACAACTTGTTTATAACGGTAAATTTCCCAAAGAAAGAATTCCTTTGTCTGTTTAGTCTGATATGATGCCATGTCTGCTCAAAAAAAATAGACATCAGTTAAATACTACCAGGTTGTCAAAATACTCTGGAAGTACCTCTTTAAGACACTCAACATTGTAGGCAGGTTGCAAAACCTCACCTGACTACCTCACTTCAAATATTCGTATTTTGAAGCTATCTTGAAATTTGGTTGTGTATACTAAAAAAAAAATCTGGTTTACCCATTTTTCATTTTTTTTAATACAGTTGGGGAAATCAGCATTTTAGATATTTATCTTTTTATTTGAATATTTCATGACATTTTTTTTTTTTTCTTAAATGTAAATTTTAGTAAAAAAAAAAAAAAAGCAGTTAAATTGTTTTTCTTTCTAGTTAAGTTGCATAAAAATGTTATAGCTTTGCAAAGTTCTAGGCCAAGTTGCTAATCTAACATTACAGACTTGGATTTTATTTGTGTTTCCATAATTCAAAGCTCATTAGAATAATACATTCATATCTGTGTATTTTGAGAGAAGTTTAAATTTCAGTAAGGTCACCTTCAGGCAACATGTAACTGGAAAGTCTAGTTGGCTAAGAATTAAAAATCTATTACTCTGTTAACACTTTAACATACACCAATCAAAACTTTTAGTAAGTTGTATGGCTCAGAATAAATGTTTGTTTTTTTTTGGGGGGGGGTGTTTTGTTTTGTTTTGTTTTTTAATTGTGATATATACATTTTAGATATATTTTCGATTCCTCTTGTCTTTTTATGCATTTTGTTCTTTTACTGATATACTCTATATGTAAATAATTTACATGTACATACATACATACATACACACACACACACACACACATATATATATATATATATATATATATATATATATATGAGAGAGAGAGATAAAATGAACAAATATTTCACTTTGATGAATGTTCTTTGTGAGCTGACCAGTGCTTTTAAAATTTATTTTACTCTAATAAGTAAATAGCATTCGATACATCTGGTGAAGGTGTTCCTCCTTTGATTATAAGTGAATCAATTTTACATTGTTGTAACCTAGGTAAAGTTACTGAATAGAATAATCAAACAAAGGTTGGTAATGCATGATAATACTTAGGACACGAACAACACATAAGATTTGCCAGCAGCGCATAAAAGTAGTAGTCAACTGCTAGAAGTGAGTCAAGTGAATTCCACAATGAACCTCCAACTGCAGACCAACATACAGTATTTATTATATTTATGTGAATGGATACATACCCATGATCATCTGTAGTTCTGCTACAGCATACATACAAAGCAGTTAAATCATGTTCTTGTAAAATTCATCAAAGGTATAAATCTCCACAAGTACGTTATGTCTTGTTTTTCTCTGTCCTTCTTGCCTTCAATCTGTCCTGTATGGATCAGATTTTCCAAGCCCTCTTTTCTCATTATGTGCCCTAGAAATTTCAACTGTTTCTTCCTGACGTTTAGTATAAATTTCCTTTTTGTTTCCATCTTCTCCAAAACTTTGTCATTGAACACATAATTAGTCCATAGTATCCTCAGCATCCTTCTGTAGGACCACATTTTTGTTGCTTCATGTCTCTTCATCTTTGAGGATGTTTTCCAGCATTCATTGGCATACAGTATAACAGATATCCCATAGCAGTTTAGTACTCTTTTCCTTGTTTTTAGCAGAATTTTTCTATTAATACTCTTAGCTTTTAGAATACTGCTTACTAAAAAAAAAAAAAAAAAAAAAATCATGAAATATATGTTCAAAGCTATCCACAGATGAATGAGTTACTGTAATATTGTAGCTACACATACACCGTTGGATTAAATCTGACAAATTTGTGTGTGTATGTATGTATGTATGTATATATATATATATATATATATATATATATATATATATATATATATATATACACACACACACACACGTGTGTGTTCTTGAGATCATGAATACAAGCTTCATGCAATTTTTTGTTACTTATGGTCTAGTATACACTCATGGTAGTATGAGGGAGGGCTCTTTGCTGGAACTAAGAATTAAACAGAAAACTAAATTTGTCCTCTGGGTTTCAATCTATGACATGGCTATTGAGCTGAGCTGTATCATTTTTCTAAAATCATGACTGCCATTAATTTTCCACAATAAATTAGTAAACCTTTTTTTTTCTCTCTCTCTCTCTCGAACATTAATTTCAGAAATTTTGATATAAGTCTTGTTTGCTATAGGTCTCATTCTAGAAAATAAGTACAAGTGTAACTCCCCATCCCCCCCAAAAAATGGTTCATTTAAAATCAAAATGAAAGAAAAAGTTTATGAATGGATCATATTTATTTAAAAACAAAATATTCATTTCATGAGTGAATCTGATAAAAAATACAGTATCCCAAATCTTTAAAACATGATATCTGATTTATCACACACACCACACACACATTTTTTCTTTTATGGTACCCTGCTTGATATAAAAAGTTTCTAATCATTTACAAAGAGTGTCCTGGTTCATCATGTTAAAAAAAAAAAAAAAAAAAAAAAATCAATTATTAATATGATTGGTTCAAGTTTAGGCTTATGTGCAGTCTCTAAGTGCTTGCAAAGTTTTTCATAGATCATGTCTACAGTCCATTTCTGTATTTTGAAAAGATGCTGGAAGAATGGCTGTTTCCTTCTATCACTCCAGTAAATACCAAATTCCCACTGCCATGCTCTCTCTTTACAAAAGTTAGATCAGACCAAGAATGGAATCTGGGATGGTACTCTCCAGCTTTAACAAAATTCAAAAATGCTTACCCAACCTTGAGAGTTATGAATTATTCTTCTTCCTTCCCACCTGCTGTAGCACTTATCCTAAAAAAAATTTCTAGCCTCTCATTAATCTATTGCTATTAGTATGGCAGATGTTCAGACACGTAACATTCCTTAGTTTCACCAGTTCAAACCGTCACAGCTACAACCCACCATTCCATGTCCATGATGGCTTTATCCTTATTCCATTTGTGTTCCTTTTGATAAGGAGCAAGTTCCACTCAGACAGCTTCTTCCCCAGAACTGTTGCTTTGTGGAACAGACTCTTGAGATAACCACAATCTTGATCTCATTAAATCCAGGTCCAACCAATATCTATCCTACATGTCCTCATAATATACATTTTTTTACTTCCTCCTTCTTTACAACACTCTCACTCAATAACTTGCATGGCTCTTGAGCCTTGTATTGTGTGAATTAACAGTAAATAAAAATAGTATCAAGCTCATTTTCATAAAATTTATGAGACTTTATTTTAAAGTACGCTGCAAATGACATATTTAGTCCAAATAGGTTTTATTTTCTGACTTTTTTTTTTTATCTGCTATCTGAATAAATCTACCTCAGATGACAAAAAATAATTCATTATCTTCATTATAGTTAAAATGGCCTAATGGATAGAACATGAGAAAATAGAACCAATAAAAAGTTTTCAATTGTCAAGTGTTATTCTATATTATTGACCTTAGTGAAGATGTAATTAATTCAAATTTCTTTGTGTACTAACACTAGCTAGTTGTCTTGTTTTAACCATCACCACAATGAAACATAGTAAGAAAAGTTAATAAGTTAGGTTGGTGCAAAAATAATGTCGTTTTCTCACATAGTAACATATGAGAGAAAACGACATTATTTTTACACCAACCTAATACATACTCTTCAATACAATCTGATCCACATGAAGATTTCAATCCATGGAAAATTTTGGCTTTGTAATCACAAGCAAGTGTCTGTTCATTATTTCTTACATTATTCTTACTTCCAGTGTTGTGGGGGAACTTATTCTAAAAATCCCAAACTAACAAAGATGTAACCTAATACAAAATATTAAAATGTAAAAAAATGATGCAACATCCAGCAGTTATATATTAGTATAACATGTCTAATTAAGGAATGTCAAACCTAGTTGGTGACCACTTGGGAATACCAGATGTTGTAAGCTTGGATGTGCGGTTGGTTTAATGAATAACAAATCAATTCCAGTCTGGTTTATTATATTCACTTACATGCAAATACCTTTGGGAGAAGTATGAAACCATCTATTCTCCTGCCCCACCACCAGCTATGGGTTAATGTAGGACTTGTATCAGTGAATTATTATCTCCAATAAAATATTATTTGATAACCTAAAAAATAAATCAATCAAGGAAACAGTAATAAAGCCACTAAGACACAAGGAATTACTGAGAGTGAAAGAGTCTGAGAAAAAAAAACATTAAGGAGAGTGAGCTATAAAAGAATAGGAACCAGGAGAGAGATGACAATTTACAATACATTTAAATTTTTGAAGATCAAAGTTGACTGAAAAGTAAGCAAGAAGTGCAAGAGAAGAAACTGTTAGCATAAAACTTATGGTTATATCTATCAATTTCAGCTATAGAATGAGATCTAGCTGCTAATCTAGTACTGTGCTTAATTTTGTAAATATACTTTCAGAAATAATTATTTCCCTCAAACGCAATACTTATTGTATAAGTTCAGACATGAATAAAGGCATGTAGTTTACAAGTTCATTTTTACCTTTGATCTTTCATACAACTATCATCTAATTTCATCTAACATGTTGACAGGAGAGAAGAATTGTTTTTGGGCTTGTACCTATAATTCTTCTCTGAGGAAACCTCTCACCTTACATGGTCCATTGTTATCCATTCAAAATCTTAATTTGTTCAGTGATTTATTTCCAGCGTGTGGTTCCCTTCGTGTTCCATTAGTAAAGAAGTTCTGCTTGGACATCTTAAGAACTGCTACTTTGTGGAACAGACTCCTGAGAGGATGCTTCCCAGATCACTACAATCTTAACCTTTTTGAGACTAGATTTAACCATTAGCTTTCCTACATATCCTTATAAATTGTGCTTCTTATGTCCTCTTCTTACACTCGTACAACAACCTCATTCAGAAAACCTCTACCATGAATGGCTCTTGGCCCTTGTATTAGGTGAACATTAGTCTAAAAAGATAAAATATAGTACTAAAAGAACTTACAGCAACAACTAAAATGGATAGCACATGTAAATTGAAGAGAAAATAATGGCATAATCAAGATGTTGATGTTCCACACTACTTCAAACAAAATATTAGGAAGGAAACTATTATTAATATTAGAAAGAACAATAACATTTACTGAACTTGATAAACCTATTTTACTGAAAAAAATTTTTAATAGATTTTATGAACTTCAACCAACAGTAACACTGGTTGTTCGGTCAATAAATGCCAAATATTTCCACAATAAAACTAATAAGCTTTCTAAATATCTTAAATGAAGAATTGTTATTATTCTTATTAATTTTTTGACTAATTTTATTTTTTTTATAATAGCAATGAAGTCATCATTACATTCTACTCCCATTAAGCAATGAAAATATTCAAACCATCAGCATAATATCCTAGCAAAGAAATAGGTTTATACCATAACATATAACACCTACAAATACCATAACATATAACACCTACAATAGATCATCTGTAAACTTTATAAAATAGGTTTACCCTGAAAGTATAAAATTGTGTACAAAATCTCTAGGTGAAGCCATAAAATTGCATACAAAATATTTTGGATTTCAGTATTAAATAACCTATAGAGGTTGATAACCAAACAATCAGCCAGCCAACCATTAAGCAGCTTGCAACCACATCAAGTTGAAACACCATTTCCCATACAATTACTAAAGTTAAGCAACATCAAGCCTGGTGAGTACTTGTATAGGTAACCACCTGGGAATACCAGGTGCTGTAAGCTTAGATGTGTGGGTGGTGTAATGGAAAATGGTTTGGAACTGTTAATCAGAGTGCCAAGTTCAAATTCCAGTTGAGTTTGTTATATTCACTTATGCACAAATACTCTTGAGAAAAGTATGAACCTACCTCTTCTCCCCCTAGCTATGGATTAATTAGTAAGTATTGTCTCACTAAAATCATTATTATCTCCAAAAATTAAAAATAATAAATTATATAAAAATTGCATGCAAAATGTTTAGATTTTGGCATTAAATAACCCATAGAGCAGTGTTTTTCAATCGTTTTAATTCACAGCATACCTAGGAGCAAATGAAAATAACATGTCACACTTAGCAAAATTTTTAAAGGTTCTATATTTAAATGTATTTAAATTATTTAAAAAAAAAAAAGTTCAATACTTATTAATTTATTCAAATACTAAAACTGTATCATTACTACTAATACATACATACATACACACACACACACACACATATATATATATATATATATATATATATATATATATATATATATATATATGCCATGACAGCAGTTGAGAATCACTGCCATAAAGGTTGATATGCTTCTAAACAAAAAACAACTACCATTAAGCAAGCAGCTTGGATCAGAAAAAAGTTTCCTGTGAGATTTGAACATGTATCACTTATTCTTGAAATCTTATCAGAAATTTATCTTTATTTCCGATTCCTACTGCTTATTTAATGGTCATAAAATGTGAAAATGACCTGAGTATTGCAAAGCTAAATTAAACTAAAACAAATCAAAAATCAGATTAAACCTATATTTACCTCAGTTTAAAAGTTGTTTTTAAATTTGTACAACTTCATCAGGTGCTTCAAAAAGTTTACTCTGTACTTTTTGTGCAAATCTTGTCTTTATTCAATTGCTGTATATACACATTTTCAGAAAATTTTACCCTAAAAGAACCTCTTATTTGAACAGCCAAATTGAAAATACATTCAGTTAGCACAAAGATAATAAAACAAACATTAGTGAGTGTTGATAATTGTTTACAAAGAATATTTGATATGTTGTTAATATTTGTTCTTTGGAAAACAGCATAATTGAACATCTTGTTTCAAAGACAGGAAATTCACTGAAATTTGATTTAAAAAAAAAAAAAAAAAATTAAACTGAAAATACCCAAGATCTGGCATGTTTTGATAACATTAATGTTACAACAAAGCACCTTTCCCCAAAAATAAGTTTTGAAATGGAAATTAGAAGAAACGTTCAATTGTTAAACATTTGGTTCAATTCTATTCTTTAATATTGTGAAAAATTAAATTAAATAAAAAGTTAAATATATGTATGACATAATGGTACAACTTTTTAAAAAAGAATTACATAGATGACTGTAATGTGTGTCAAGGATGTAATTTATTTCCTGTTTTTAGCTTCAGAAACATGAGGTCATATTTTTCTTTTCTCATGACCAAGCCAATCGTAGAGAGACATGAGCAATGATGATGCAGCCAGAAAATGTGTTTTCCACCTCATGAAACAGTGTCGAAGTGTCCATCTTGGTCCATTCTTTGATGGGCATCCAGCTTTTGGACTGCCTCCCCATACATCTACCCACTTCCAAGATACTTTGAAGGACTGTCTTTGGTAGAGTATTGTGGCGTATGACATGTCCAAGCTACAACAGCTTTCTCCTCTTTACTGTTGCCAAGAGGAGTTCCTGGGAGTCTGCCAGTTGTGTTACTTGGCACTGTCACAAAATCATTTGTCTTGTGTTCTCTTCAGGAGACCCTGAAAAGGCAACTGAAGCATTTTGTTTCAAATGTTTGGACTCTCTTAGTGGTTTCTGCTATCAAAGTCTAGCTTTCACAGCTATAGAGCAGCATGGACAGCACCAGGGACTTTTAGAGCTTCATCTTGGTTAGAAAGCTGATGTTTTTGCTCTTCCAAATCTTACTGATTTTTGCCAGTGTTGCTATAGCCAATCTGGTCTTGATCTCTGTTGTAGAGCGTCTATCTTTGGTGAGGGTAATGTCAATGTATTTAAAGGTATCCACTTCTTCCAGTTGTTCTCTGTTTATGAAGATCTGGACCCTGATGTTGGTTGTGCTGTTGACCATCAGGAATTTACTCTTCTCAGTGCCCTGTCTGTCGATCTGTTGGCGGGACGCTGCAATTTGAAGTAGCTCCTGCCCAACAAGTCAATGTCATCAGCAAAGCATAAGTTGTTAATGATTCTCCCTCTCTTCTATGGATATAGTGAACTGAAAGTCTTGAACGGTTTCTTGCATGAAAGAGATTGAAACAATGTTGGGGAAAGTAAACAGCCCTGACGGACGCCAACTGTGGTCTTGAAATAGTTACCCACCTGATTGTTGAGGACCACCACACTAATGGAGGTGTTATCCTTGATGGTTTGGATAGGGACCTCTTTTAAGCCAAAATTCCTCAGGACCTGCCATAGACCATCATATCACACTTAATCAAAGGCCTTCTTGAAATCTATAAAGTTATGAAACAGATAACTCTGATGTCTTCAGATGTTTCTCTATCAGAATGCAGCAATTGAAGGTCTGCTACACAGTGCTTCAACCTGCCCTAAATCCAGCTTGTTCTGCTAGATGTTCTTCAGCCTCTTTCTTGAGTCTGTTTCAAATAACTCATAGCATGTATTTGCTGGTGTGGCTGATGGTGCTGTAGTTCTGGCACTGGTAGAAGTTCCCTTTTTTTGGGGTCATGGGGATGATGAAGTGATTGAGTTCATTCTTTCTCTCAGATTTTCTGGCAGATCAATGTTATTATTGTGACCAATTCATTCCCTCCATGCTTAAGCAATTCTGCTGGAATATTGTCTGCTCCCTGTTGGTAAGCTCCATATGGCTTCTTCCATCTCTTCCCTCAACATTGGAAGTGGTCAAGGTGTTGTCATTGATGTTGGGCTGTATGAGATGGTTGTATAAGTTCTGACAGTGTTGTGTCTATCTGTTCAAAACTGCAATGTTTTTGGTTAAAAATTCACCTGTGCGATGACTGAATCTGCTCTGCTATGACTTTGTAAGCTTTTTCAGTGTATCATATGCTTGTCTGCTGTTTCCTCCCCCCCCCCCCCCCAAATTCCTTTCTCAATGTTTTCACATTGCTGGTTGATCCAACATTCCTTGTCTACCCTCATCTGCTTGTGTACTTGGTTGTTGGTTTCATAGTACTTGGCACTTTCAGGGCTGAAGTTTTTAGTCTTCAAGGTTCTTCTCTTGTCGCAGAAGTCAAAGATGTCATCAGAAATACATGGCTGATGTTGCTTCCTCTGATGATCAAGTACCTCTGCTGTTTCGAGGACTTCCTCTTTGAAGCTGTTGGTGAGGTTGTTTATGTCCCTATCTGCTGTATTACATCGTGTCCATCATCATTTAATTGAGAATCTGTTGTTTTTTTTTGGGGGGGGGGGTATCATCATCATCATCATCATAAAAAAATAATTTCTAATTTTTGTGTAATCTATTCTTTAGAATTTAATACAAAGTAATTTTTAACTTGCTAAAATGTTTTTTAAAAAGGCAATTTGAAAAATTTGGAGATCTTTTTAATTTATAATTTTTGAGGTCTGTTTTGCCTAACTGATGAATTTGAAAAAAAAAAAAAAAAAATTCAGATTTATGAAAACATTTTGTATGGAAAGCTACACCTATCTTTTTTTCCATATTTGTGATGCTGGATTTAATATAATTTTAAACTTTTTTGGTGCTCTCTTACTGTTTATCATATATCTATTCTTAATAGCATAAAAGATAAACTGGTTTAAAATTAATTTATCTTGCCATTTTCAATAAATTTTGTTTCTGTAGTTAACTTCATTTAACAAGAAAAATATTTTTTCAAAATTTTCATTTCAACATGTTTATTTTTTTTTTAAGATTAAAGAGTTAGGTCTTTATTTCTATTTTTTTTTCTTTTTTTTTTTCCTTCAATCATTTTGACGAAAGCAAGGTGATAGTGTCACTAAGATGCAAGGGGTTACTGGGAATGAAAGAAAATGAGAATACTTTAGAAGGAACTGGAAACCCAATCCTAAACAGGAAACAAAGGAAAAACCCTCTACTGCTCAAAAAAAGGGGAAGAAGTGTAATCCAGACAAATATTATATTCATATATATATATATATATATATATATATATATATATACATACACACAAAATTGTGACTCCTATTAACCACATTTTGCTTGGATGTTTCGATTATGTAATAGATAATGGCTCAGAATTGTTAATTGGTGAGCAGAGTTCCAATTCCAGTCATGTTCGTTTTATTCACTTACATGCAGATACTTTTAGGAAAGGTATTAATCCATCTCTTCTCCTCCCAGCTATTGGTTAATTAAACTTGTATCATTAAATCATTATCTAAAAAAAAGCCTTACGATCTAAATTATTTTCTAGCTTTAAATAACTTGCAAAGGATTGATAAGCCATAGAAAATGAAGCAATCAATTACATTTTCCTATAATAAAAAAAATTAGAAAAACAAAGATTCATAGAAAATTTAAAATAATGAAATTTGAAACTTCCAATAAGAATAGTGATTATTTAAAATTTCAAGATTAAATAAAACATTAATATTCTTTGAATTTACAATAAAATCATTTTGACAAATAAAAATGGTTTTGAAAATAGCAAAAGTTAAAAAAAAAAAAAAAAGTATATAATAGAAATATTAAGTCTTTTTTCTTTTTCTTTTTTTAATAATTTTACTGTTTAATAAAGTTATAATGAATAAATTTAATAAACTTGGAAATTTATTTTATCTAAGTAGAGTTAAAGGGATATACTTGTGAATTGTCTATAACTTTAAGAAAATCCATTAACATATTCACTATTGTTTGCACTTTATTTGCTGTTAACATACTTTTTCACCTCCTGAAGAATGAATCAGCTGAAACATTAATAATAGCAAATATACAAAGGGACTTGATTATGTGAACATTTTGGAAAAATACAGTGTAACCCGGATATAAGAGAGTTGTTGGGACCAGAGAAGAAGTTTCTTATATCCGGGTTTGGTCTATTTTATATACATTAACACATGCTCTAATTTTGGACCAGAGAAAATCTCTCTTATATCTGGGTTTCTCTTATATCCGGGTTACACTGTATTGATTTAATATCCCATCACAACTGAAATATTAAATTTGATTTTATTTTTAAAATCTTTTTATTTTTTTTTTACTTCCTAGTTTTTCTGTTTCTCCTTTCCTTTTTATATTCTCCCCTTTTTTTCTCCCTTTGAATATTACTATACGTGCTACATTTTTATTAATCTATTGGGAATAACTTCACCTTTCTGCCAGCCTGCTGAATAAAATTCTTTTGTTCCTCTGATTTTCCTTTATGCAATAATTTTTATATAATTTTTTTCTTTATAAACCCACCCACCAACCCCCCAAAGTATGTGTGTGCATACATAATCTTGCTGACATAACTGCAAATGGCAGTTACTGTATGTGTGCCCTGCCAAATGACAATGTTTATTAAGATGGTGCTGTGTATTGTTAAAGATGTTACTGCTGCCTATTAGTTATGCAGTTGGTACCTCCTTGTATAGTGTTCATAGTTGTTGGCCAAGGAGAAGTTAACTCTTGCCCTTTTCATGTTTAATGAGACCTACACAGATGAAAAATTGTTAGTGATTTGGGTGAAAATCAGACCAAATGATGATTTGTCTCTGAACAACATTTTTTTTTTTTTATTGTCTCTGTTAAACATTTAATGTTGTTTTTTTAATTTTATTTCCTTGATTTTTTTTATCATATCCAGAGGAGAAATAATTCTACAAATAATCAGGTTTACATTAAACCTGACTTCTTGAGGAAGTGTTAAAATAAACATTTCATCTAGCAAACTGATCTATCTGGCACTAGTTAAGTAGACTGGTCCATTCAAGAGAGAGAGAAAAAATAGGTAAATATTTCTTAGGAAATAACTGTTGTATATTAACATTCTTTAGACCTTACTGAAACCGTGATACTTGCCAGAATCAAAAAATATTGATTTTTTTTTTTTTTTTTTTTTTTTATCATTTAAAAGGTGATGTTCTGTCTGTAATATCAATACAGTGTAAAATTGATCTCTGATTTTTTTCCAAGTTATTGGAAAAGATCAGTTTGTTTTCAAATGTCAAGTTTGAAACTCTGCTTATATCATTGATATTTGCATATGAAAAAAAAACATTTTTATTTTGCAAAATGAGTTCTTTTAAAAAATAACCTGCAGATATACAGTTTGTATATTAAGAAAATATTTAAACAAGTGAAAGTTTGTTTTTTTCCCTTAAAGAACAAACATGTATTCATTTTTAAAGAATTAAAATTTTCATAAATCAATAAACGTATTAAAAAAAAATATTCAGATATCAATGACAGTCCATTTTTAAGTCATGGCATTTGTAAAAAATAAAGTAAAAACCTGGAAAAGTCAGAGATTGATATTATGAAGAGGACGCTCCTTCTGTATTGACAAAAAAAAAATTTAATTCTTACAAATGTCATGACTTGAGGAATGTCTAAAGAATGCTAATATACAATTTTTTAATGTTTTTTTTTGCAAGTGGATCGGTGTATTTAAGTTGTGCCACAGTTCTTTTCTTATTTTTTCTAAATTCTCAACCTTTCAACATCGTGTAAACCAAATGCAGTTTATGTTCAAGTTGACAAAAATTAAATTTTCAAGATTTGGCAAATTGTGATGATAATGAAAAGTTGGTGAAAATATTTTCCAACTATTTCTCTTAGACTTGTACAAGTCTGATACTTGCATCAAGGGAGGAACATGTCATCCTTTCAATGAGTGCACTTTGCTGCAACTTCAGTATTTTTTGTTATCCATTGACCAATCCCTTTACCTTTCAAAGGTGAGTGGCTAGAATATTAACCCATTGTACCTGAAAAAATGTTTTTATGCTTGTTAAAGAAATTGGCAGAGTTCTTATTTAACACAAAAGGAAGCAAAGTGATTTGGCAAAATAAAAAAGCAAAGCAATAAATACAAAAATCAAGACAAGTCCACCACGGTAATCCCAATCAGTCCAAGAACATAATTTTTAATATTCCACAGGATGTTAGTAAATTCACAAAGAGTGTGTGTGTGTGTGTGTGTGCGTGTGTGGAAAGACATAGCTCAAATTTCACCATGGTAACTTTCTGATGTTATTGGCCTGGAGAGGTAATCCTAACATGTGGCACCATTGGAAAGTGCCAGAAAAACCATACCAGTTGATTCATGACTTGTGAGTGAAATTAGATATACAGAACTGTATGGAAACTATAAATGGTTGTACTAGCACAAAGGCATTGTGACCGAGGGTTTTAGCATACTGGTCTTGTTCAACTGTTAATCATGCCAGATTATACTCTCTCTCTCTCTCTCCCAGAGACTGTAAGTAAGATCCATTCAGTATAGTTGCAGTATAAATTCTAGCAGACAGGTCTGCTCAGGAATGAGTAGCCTATCATATATCATTTTCCCATAATTCACCATACATTTTTATGAAAGATTTTTAAATATAAAAGAAAAATCAACAGCCAATGATTTTATTCTATGGTGAAAAAATTCTCAAACCATTTTTTTTTTTTTTTTCGTAATCATTGTCATTGAGATTCCAGGCACCACAACATAGTGTAATGGTTAGCAAGCTTGTCTTACAAGAACAGTTATAGTTGAGTAGTGGGTTTGATCCTCACTGGGTGCTTCATAATTTAGTCCTTGTGCCACATCTAAGCTACACTTCAAAAATCACTATTGTAACAGAAGATCCTTTGAAATCAACTGAAATATAAAATAGAAGCTAAGGGAACTGATCCAATTAGAGGTGGGGGGGTTGAAAAATCAGGCGATTAAATGTGTAATTACTTGCTTCCTCATCACTAATTAAACTTCAGATGAAAATTTATTTTGAATAAGGTATGGGAAAAGTGAATTATTACACAAATGATGCCTGGCCAAAGCTGGAACTGAACCACTGCAATGCTAAAAAGTATTGTGACCTACCTCTCCCCAAAAATATAACTGTCTAGTCTAAATTCTAATTGCTTTCTCTTTCCCAACTATTTTGCTATGTGTCTCCGCTGTACAATCATTGTGTAATATGACTGTTTAGATAACTGAACCACTTCTCAGATTAACCTCCGCATTCTGACTCTGCTTTAAAAAAGATATTCATACTCCTAGTTTCTCTGGTACTAATGGGTTAGAATGCAAATAAAAGCAATAATTGGAAATATGTTTAAAATAACTTAATTTTTCATGATACGTCCAATTGTATAAGAAGGGAATCTGCAAAGAAACCTTCTTAAAATCTGGTAAAAATCACATCTTTCAATATCTGGTCCAGTATTGCCTGTCTTATCCACATGTTTTCTTTATTTTCTCAATCAAGGTGAAGTGATCCCACTTTTATTCAAAAATAACTTCTTCATAATCATCATTATCATTTTTGTATGAGATTAGTAAAGTTGAAAATGTTGGTTGCATTTCATGTTGAATGCATAAAGGATAAAACAATAGTTGGGTTTAGTCAAAGATTAACTATTGCTTGTCTTTAAAATGGCCAGAAGTCCATAGGTATTGTTTTGGCCGCAACACATTCTTATCCATATTAAACATGTTCTGGAAGTAATGGTGCCCACACGGCATAGATACGATGAAAGCTGCTGAAAACTGGCTTCCTGTTTCTGTTTTGTTCATGATATTATCTGTTATTGGATTTGTTTGTTTATTGTTTTTTTTTTTTGTTTTTGTTTTTTTTTAAAGATGTTGAAAAGTATAAGAATGTTGTAAAAGATGAAAAAAGAAAGACCTTTTTGCTATCTGGTAATCATCTGAGCCTTCTCCCTCCTTCTCCTCTGATAATTATTTTATTTTTTTCAAACTGCAGTATGATATAAATCAAATAATGCCCACATTTGTGGATATGGGATTGTTAATCACTTGTGAATAAAATTTTATAAATGATTTGATTTTTTTTTTTTTTTTTTTTTTTTTTATTTAGTTTGAACTAATATCCTTTTTTTTTTTTTTTTTTTTTATAAAAAAAAATTTTCTGGGTGTTTTTGAATACTCTTTTGTTGACTTGTTTGAATAATAATCTTATTTAAAAAATATTTCTGGAATTGTGAGATACTCTGCATAAAAAGCAGAGAATTATAATGCCATAAAAATCAAGGCCCATCATATACACTAGATTGGCCACACCCGCCACTCTTTTGACTTCCAAGCTAAAAACTCTTAGTTCTACAGGCTAAAAAGAGCCTATTTTGTAAACTATAAAATTGAGGCATGCTTGCTGTTTTGTTTTTTTTTTTAAATATTAACAAAACAAAAAAAAAAAAATGAGGATATTAGTTTCAGTTATTTCACAAATGCTAATTATTCTTGAAAACAAATTGTTTTTCTCTTTTATATTTTAGCCTTTTCATTTGTATTGTGAGAAGAACATAAATTATATATTTGATTTGAATTGTGGATTTTTTCTTTTTTCTTTTTTTTTTTTTTTTTTTTTTTTTTTGAATAATTGTGAAACTCCCTCCTGACTATATTTTGAAAAGAATTCTGGCAACAACTAAATGGTTGCTATGATTTAGAGAGTCAGGAAATAAAAACAATTTGTGGTTTTAAAAATAATTAGTGAAGTCATGCAAGTATTTTGGGCTGTAACCCAGAAAGAAATTGATAACAAGAATAAGTCATATCTTGACAGGAAGTGACATAATGGTTTTACTCCTGAAAATAGGGTATAAATGCAGCAATGATGAAATTGGTAGTAAAAAAAAAATGAATGATTTCAATTATGACAAAACCAGGGATGCAGTCAAATATGGCAAGAATGAAAACAAGACAGCAGCGATTAATCTAATCAATCCAGATGATGATATTTTTAAAAAAAAATGAGAATTTGTTGTGAAATTCTGGAGTAATGTTTAGTGTCAAGCTTTAAAAAAAAAAAAAAATTGAAGGGAGCAATTGTTTTAAATACCAAAATAAAAAAAAATATTTTTATGTATAAAATGTTCTTTGCATTTCTCAATTTTGTTTTAATTAAAATTATAGAATATGAAATCTTATACTGAAATACATAAAAAATTTGAATCCTTATTATCACAATGTTTCAGACATTGTGCTCTTTGGTCTTCTTCAGGCACCAGATACCCTTCAGAAAATTTCAAACTTTATTTAATCTTTATAAGTAAATAGTTCTTATTCTTCCATCTATGTCTAGGCATATCTTGTCTTGTTCTTTTTAGTCCCACTCAGTTATTGCTTGCTCTGTTTCGACTCGGTCTAAATCTCTACTACCCACCTGTAGATTGAGCTCACAATTACTATACCATTAAATTCATGAACCAACCCTTGAATCTAATAATGGAACATTCCTGAACCAAGAACTTGGAACCATAACCCTTTAGTATCCATCACACCTCACACCTGAAACTGCCCTGTAAATATCAGCTTTCAATGTTCAACAGGGTGTAACGTGCCTAATGTATACTCTGCCATAATATATGACAACATCATCGCAAGTGATGCAGGAGGTCATGCAAACAGTGAAATTTGGGGAGCTGATATTTATGGGGTGGATTTGAGTGTGTTGCATGCTAAAGGGTTAAACTTTCTTGTTACTGCTGCTATCACACTTGGCTTTCTTCACTGCCACTTCTCTTTGCTACTGCTGCTGCTTAAGCCTTGTCATTCCTCTTTCTTTATTAATGGTTCCTATATGGTATTTATTTAAGATATCTGAAGAAGTCTGTAGAGTACATTGGTTGAAATGTCATGATAGCAAAGATGAGGACATTAGTCTGAATGTAAATAATGTAATTCAATAACTTTGTTTATTAAATTTAAGATCTTTTTTTCCTCCTGATGTTGTTGGAATTTTTTTTCCTTCGTAGATTTTCTCAGTTAAGTATTTCAATCCAACATCAACAATAGCCACAAAATATTTGAAGATTTAAATAATTTTCTTGGCTGGAAACCCCAGCAACATTAAAAGATTTCCCCTTGGGAATTGTAGCATAAATGGTCAAAGATACTAGTTGTAACAAGACTATACCCTGACCTATACCTACTAAACATTTTTCTTGCTTGGTCAGAGTAAATAAATACTGTTACCTGATTCCCACACTAAGACAAAAGATATTTATCTTGTTTGCGTTGGCAGTTTTCCAAGGCCATTCCCAGCTCTGTAGGCATTATGTTAATTTTTAATTGTTACATTGTTGAACATATTCTGTTATCTATTTCTTTGTTAAACTATAATCTGGTCTAAGGATTTAGAATATACTGTGAAGAAAAGTAACCTTTTATATATGATTACAAACACACACACTTGAAATCAAACATTTACATACACCTTAGCCAAATAAGTTTAAACTGTTTTATTTTTTTCACAGTTCTTCATAATATTTAATCCTAGTAAAGAATCCTGGCCTTATGTCAGTCAGGATTATGCCTTTAAGAATGTGTAATGTCAGAATAAGAGAGAATGATTTATTTCATTCATCACATTCCTCAAATGACTCTCCTCAGGTTTTGAATTCAGAGTTGGCCGGTTACCACCCAAGGCTATAGGATTCAGTCTGTCCTGCTATTTACCCATAGCTGGGGGCAGAAGAGATTGATTTGTACCTTTCCAAAGGGTATTAACATTTAAATGAATGTAATGAACTTGACTAGAATTTGAACTCAGCTCTTTGATTTCTCAATCCAAGCCACTGTCCATTACTCTACCATGCCTCTGGAATCTTCACTACAATTAAATTTCATGAGGAATTCTGGAAAAACTGAGTTTAAATGCACTAGCTTAAGGTGTATGCAGACATCTGACTTCCTACAATACACACAGCAGTAAATTTAATGATGAAAAGAAAAATATTTAAACATAACCTTCTTTATCAATGCACATATTAGTAACATTGAACATTATACAGGGAATATTTTGCATCAAAATTCATTTTATAATGATGTATCAAGCTACAGAGTTATTGATTTACATTTATGCATGTGTTCATAGAAGTTATGTCATAAATCTGCTATTGATAGATTGAATGACATTTGATGAGAAAACCTGAGCATATAATTATAAAGGAATATTTTTTAGGTGTTGAGTACAAGGTGCATCTTAATAATTGGGAGTTTCAGTCTTTTTCTCATTATACAATAAACAAAAGAAGGGGTCAGAAAATAATTTCAAGAGTCAAATAAATTAATAAGTGGCAGGTTTTGGAAAATTCCTTCTTTTCTTTTTTCTTTTTTCTTTTCTTTTTTTTAAAGTCCCCTCTTTGTTTTTTAGGATCCATGCCATCACAGTATGGGGGTTTTCTAAGCTTAAGTGCAGCAAAAAGCTGAAAGTATGGGGCACCCAGTGAGGTTTGAACTCACTATTCAGTCGTAATTGATCTCATGAGACAAGCTTGCTAACCATTACATCACATAGAAGTGTCCCATGCCATCACATTATGATTTAACTAAATTACTAACTTGATACACACAAAGACGGACAGAATACATAATGTTCTGACTTTGTTCCCGCAGCATTATTGAAGTTTCTAATTTGAAATATTCATTGAGTTTATATTACAGATTTTTTTAACTTGCCCTGTAAATATCAGCTCTCAATGTTCAACCCACTATAACTCACCCCACACCAGACTAGATGACATTGTGGTGGACTTCACCACATTAATTTAACTTTAGAAAAAAAAGACATCATTACACATAAAATATGTATTTAACAAGATATACAATATCAAACAACGATGTGAAAGAAAGCATGCATTTAAGTAAGAAAAGGTTGAATAAAATAAGAGTTGTCTCTCTTTAACTTATTATTTTTGTATTTTAAAGTTCACTGAAAGAATGTTTATAATGACTGTTCTCAGAAGATTTTGCTGTGTAAGAAAGAATTATGTGAGTGTATAAGTAATGTTCAGCACATGAGTGGTGGTGTGAGTGAGAAAATTGGAAAGTTTGTACGTATGTGAATGTGAATAATTATTTAAAGTCCAACTGCCCATGGTTGAGACGAGAATTCTTTGGGACTACATCTTGCAGCAAGAAGAGAGAAAGCAACAGGCTTGCGTTTGCTATTTATAGATAATGTAATCACGTGATAAGATCAAAATCACTGCGCAGGAAGAATTACTCTTCACATTCAAACGATCTGATTGGTTGACATTAACCAATTAGAAGCTGATATTTCCTGAAAATATTTACTAACCTGAGAAGGCTCTGATCTACCTTTTTGCACAAAAATGTACAAAATTATACATTGATAAGGAAGTGATAGATCACAAATAATACAGGAAGTTATGCAAACAGTGAAACTTTGCCCACAGACAATATGACTTTCAAGGTTGATATTTATGGGGTGGATTTGAGTGTATTGAATTCTAAAGGGCTAAACATGGGGATGGTGGAAAGATTTAGAGAGTAGTTGGGAAAAAATGTTGGTGGTAAAGAGGGTTCCACTTGAGTTCCAATAGGTATTTGAGGTATGAGGTATCATTGAGAGAGAGTAACCATTCATTTTGATTGGAGAAAACTTAGGGTCTGATTGGTGATTTCCTATGGAAATTTAAAGATGGTTGGAAGCCATCTTGTATATCTAAATTGTAACCTCCATGTCAGCATTTTTAGCTTGAAAAGAAAAATTCTATAAAATCAGGAGTCAACTTATCTGCTATAAACAAACTACCTGCTTAAAATTTCCTATGAACTATTGATCATAATTTGAACAGGCTGCCACAAATGCTTCTATCAAAACTAATACTTGGTAAATGTCTTATAAATATATATTAATAAAACAATGAAAATGCAGTATAAATAAATGAACACTTCACCAAATGTTGCTGCTTACAACTGATGTGTCATAAACCATTGCTCTGCTAGTAGCATAATCTGCACATTTTTCTTTTTTATACTATTGTTCACCCAATACAAGGCCCAAGGGTCACTCAAGGTAGAGGGTTACTAAATTAGATAACAGTTGACTCTAAACTTCAAAAGGTTAAGATCATAGCAATCAGGGAATCAACCTCTCAGTAATCTGTTCCACTAATTAACAGTTCTGAGGAAGGAGCTGTCTGAATAGAACTTCCTCCTTACCAATGGTATATGAAAGAAATGAGGATGAGTTGATCCTAGCCATGAAGATCTGAACTGGTGGTCCTAAGGAATGTAGCTTGACTGAATATTTTCAATGAAAATAGTGATAGGCTAACAACATTTTATCTGTGGGAAAGGGATTGGAGGGTAGAAAATATTTTGTCACCCTCAAGACTGTATAAATGAAAGTTGTTGAACACCTCAACAGGAACAACCTCCTGAGTGATAACCAGTATAGACTTTGCTCTGCTAGATCCACAGATGATGTCTTAGCTGTCATTACTCACAGAATCAGCAAGGCACGAGACAATAAATTCATCCTGAGGACCATCACTAGATATATCAAATGCCTTGACAAGGTGTGGCAGTGGAGGCTGCTACATAGGACTTTCTTAATTACCAAGTCCTTCCTAACAGGTAGGTACGTCATTAACAGCCAGCCATAAGAATCTTATGAGATTAATGCCAGCATTCCTTGGAGTTCTTGCCTCAGTCCTACCTTCTTTCTGTTCTATATTAATGATCTGTCTAAGATCATACTCTGATCGTTTGTGAATGTCTATGTGGGTGATACAACAGTATATAGGTGAACTTCCAAAAATCTGGATAACCAGAGCCTGGCAGCTGATCTCTCCTCTGACCTTGCCCTGGTGGTTCAATGCGGAGGAAGGACCAGCTTGTAAAATTCAATATGTCACAAATCAAACTAGTAACAACATTTCACCATTACCAAGCAGACTTTGAACTTTCACCGATCATGAAGGATAGGTTTCTCTCAAGAAGGACCCTTACCTTGAACCTCTAGTGGAACTCAAGCTTACCCCAGACCTAAAGTAGAACTCCTATATATAAACTATTGCAAAAGATGCTGGAGAAATGGTTGGTTCATTATACTACTCCAGCAAGTATCTGACTCCTCCCACTATATAAGCACAAGATCAAACCAAAAATTGAGTATTGCTAACATAGCTAGGCTGTAGCTGCCAGGTTTTTACTTATCTGTCTTGATTGAGATCAAAAGTATCTACGCTGCCTTGTAGGTGATGAATTATTTTCCACCCTTCAACACCTTTCCCACAAATGAATTGTCACAAGTCTCTCACTATTTCCATAGCAACTGCTTTAACAAGCTACATTTCTTGGTTCCTGTAATAGAAGTGACAGTGACTTACCAGGAGCAAAGCGAATTCGCTGCCTCGCGTGTCGAACCATTCTCTGAGAGTCGGTCGTGAGTGCGTACGCCTACTGCCATTTTTATGCAGCAGACTTATTTGCATAAGAGAACAATGCTACCATTAAAAACCAGGCGAGTGGACGTGGGAGGGCACGGCTCTTCTAGGCTTCGGCGAGGCGAGATGAGACGAGACGAGACGAGACGTATTGCTGACAGAAAGCGACAGCAATTTCTGGACATCTGACAAGCTATTTCGGCAAATATGGACGGCCGGTTTGATTTAAAAATTATTCCCAAGTTTGACGGGACTGGATCTATGGTTGAATGGCTCGAGAAGTTGGAATTAGTGTCCGACCTATCGGGAGTGAAGCGGCTTGATCGTGTCATCCCTCTTCGCTTAACCAGGGGAGCATTCGCAGTTTACCAGCAACTATCTACGGAAGAGAAATCAGACGTGGCTCGAATCAAGGAGCATTGATGACAGCATTTGCCCCTGATAAATTCACGGCGTACGAACAATTCGAGGCACGTGTATTGCGTCCGGGTGAGACCGTAGATGTATATTTGGCAGATCTACGGAAGCTGTCCGTCCTTTTTGGAGGAGTGCCAGACAGTGCGATGGCGTGCGTGTTCGTGCGGGGGCTTCCTGATCCTGTGAAAAGGCTCCTGCGGTCCTCGGCCAGGGTGGATGATATGTCTCTCGAGGAGCTATTGGCCCGAGCTCGAGCAATCATAAAGGACGAGACAGCAGAGAGGGAACCAGTCGTCGCTGCCGTGCAGCCCTCCCAGACTCCTCGATCTTCCTCAGACATGGGCCCACTTGTCACATGCTATGAATGTAATGGGCCCAATCACTTCGCGAAGGGCAACTAACGCGCGTTGCTATCGATGCAACAAGACCGGTCATCTGGCCAAAAATTGTCCGGGAAACGGAGGCGGGGACGAGACTTCAGCGCCGGTCCACTCCCCAAACAGTAAGTAAATTCAGTGCTACCAATCATTACTGTGTGTGTTGACGGCACACCATGCTCGGCTCTCCTTGACTCTGGATGCTCACGGTCAATCTTGAGCGCGAGTTTATGTCGGTCTTGGTCGAAGCAGGGTATTGCGGTATCTACATTAACCGGAGCTACGCAGGCTTGCTGCGTAAGGGGCACCGTCAGAATTTGCACAGCAACCGGTAATACTGCTACAATCGATGTGCTGGTTATGCGAGGGAAGCCCCTGGATTTCGACCTGTTGCTTGGCATCGACGCCATTAAGGCACTCGGTGGAGTTCGCATCACGCAGCATGGAAGCGTGGAGTTTGAAAAATCACGGTCCGTCTATGCAGCGATTCGTATCAGCGAAGCCGATTTCAGTGCAAAATTCAATGAACGGCAGGGAGTTTGGGTCGCAGCCTGGAAGTGGTCGGCAGGTCATGCACCAGGGAAACTTCAGAATCAGATCTCTGAATATCCAGTATCCAGCAAGATGAGAGAGGAGTACGAGCATGAATTACAAACATGGATGGACAATGGTCGGTTGGTGCCATACAGTAACAAAGAGTTTGGCCCGCCCAAGGGACTGATACCACTGATGGCCGTGCTGCAGACCAACAAGCATAAGGTGCGTCCTGTGATGGACTATCGGGAACTGAATACCTACGTTGAAACATTCACAGGTGCCGTGGATGTTTGCGCAGAAAAACTGCGAGACTGGAGACAGCAGGGTGTGAACGTGTCCATTCTGGACCTCAGGAAAGCATATCTACAGATCCGTGTTGAAAAATCCCTGTGACCATATCAAACAGTTATGTTTAAAGGAAAGCGATATTGTTTGACCAGGCTGGGGTTCGGCCTGAATGTGGCACCCCTGATAATGCGAGCTGTGCTCTAGGCTGTATTAGCACAGAATGAAACTATAAATAGAGCAACGTCAGCATATATTGACGATATATATATCAACGAGGATGTTGCGTCGGCGGAATCTGTGAGGAAACATCTCGAGCTCTACGGACTGACGAGCAAGGATCCAGAGAAGTTACAGGACGGAGCCAGAGTGCTGGGGTTAGAAGTATGGAAGGAACAGGGTCGACTGCGATGGCGACGAGGAAGTAGAATGGTAAACGGCCCTATGACTGACACGGAGAGGTATTTTCTCTATGCGTGGCCGGCTGGTGGGACACTTCCCCGTGTGTGGATGGTTGCGAGTGGCGACAGGCGTCATCAAACGTCGAGCCACTGCCACAACGCAAAACTGGGACGACAAAATTTGTGATGCTCCCCTGGAACGTATGATAACGGACACCCTAACCCGGGCTCAGCAACTGGATCATGCACAGGGAGAATGGTGCGTGAATCCGAAGGAGCTAGACGTGTGGGTGGACGCGAGTTCGCTGGCTGTAGGAGGAGCGCTCGAGGCTAAGGGAGCCATCATCGAGGACGCATGCTGGCTACGGCCGATAAAAAACATCCAGCATATCAATGTGGCTGAACTGGATGCTGTGCTTAAGGGAATCAACCTCGCGCTAAAATGGCAGGCTACGGTATTACACGTGAATACAGACTCCCTCTGCGTGTACCATTGGGTGACTAATGCCCTTACAGGAAAGTCTCGGCTGAACACCAAGGCCACTAGCGAGATGCTCATAAGGCGACGACTTGAAACTCTAACTTCTCTTGTGAAAGAGTATAAACTTTCGGTTGACATAGCGCTAGTTAGATCCGACCAGAACCGAGCTGACTTGCTGACTAGAGTTCCCCAGAGGTGGTTCAACAATGTGAAGGAACTCGAACCTGTTCAACCAGAATGTGCTTTTGCCGTAGGAAACCCGAGCCCTGCTCAGTTAACTGAGATTCATCGACACAGCGGGCAACCTGGAGTTAAACGGACACTATATTTACCACGTAGGATCAACCCGTCCGTGTCGAAAGCAGCAGTGAGATCGGTCGTTCGGAGTTGTGAACAGTGTCAGTCAATAGATCCAGCTTCTGTGCGATGGCAGAAGGGAGAGCTCAGTGTGCGTGAAACTTGGAGCTGTCTGGGAATGGACATCACACACTATAACGGTCGCCATTTTTTGACTCTGATCGATTGCGGCCCCACACAGTTTTCGATCTGGCGGCCGCTAGTTCGGCAAGACGCTGCACACGTAATCCGGCAATTGGAGTCGGTGTTTTTCGAACGTGGTGCCCCAGTGGAGATCCTGGCTGATAATGACACTGCATTCCGCAGTCAGCAATTCAAACAATTCACAGAAGAATGGGGCGTCCGATTCCGACCGCGCTGTGCGTACAAACCATCTGGAAATGGTATTGTAGAGAGGTGTCATCGGACAATCAAACGGATTGCTGCGCGAAAGAGCTGCTCGATTATGGAGGCCGTGTATTGGTATAACATCACACCCAGGGATGATGTGTCTGCCTCTTCTGCGCCCGCCAATCTGCTGCATTCGTACAAAATTCGAATAAAAGGAATTGACGTTGTGCCCTCGCCTAACCAGGCGACTTCGACTCGCTATAAAGAAGGAGACGCAGTTTGGGTAAAAAATCCGCACGGACGCTGCACGTCAAAGTTTGTGAAAGGTCGTGTCACGGGGATAAACAGTCCACAGTCGGTAGTCATCGATGGGCTACCACGGCACGTCGGAGATGTACGTCCACGGCTCACTTCATTGTTACCAGCGGATGATGGCGGTGACACAATATCAGGGAGTCATGAATGGCAAGAACCAAGCTCCAGTGCAAGCAGCAGCGACACCTTATCTGAAAGCGAGAAAGAGGTAGACTTGATCCTTATTGATCCCCCGGAATATGATTCAGACCAGGACATATGTGACGATTCAGCCGGGGAGGGAGACATGGTTATACCACCGCGAAGGAGTGCAAGGGTGAAACGACCAGCCCCTCACTGTCACTTATGTGATCATACGATCAGGGGGGGAGTGTAATAGAAGTGATAGCGACTTACCAGGAGCAAAGCGAATTCGCTGCCTCGCGTGTCGAACCATTCTCTGAGAGTCGGTCGCGCGTGCGTACGCCCACTGCCATTTTTATGCAGCAGACTTATTTTCATAAGAGAACAACGCTACCATTAAAAACCAGGCGAGTGGACGTGGGAGGGCACGGCTCTTCTAGGCTTCGGCGAGACGAGACGTATTGCTGACAGAAAGCGACAGCAATTTCTGGACATCTGACAGTTCCACTAACCCTGACCTTTACAGCTGGAACTCCCTATGCCATTTACACAAGGATGAATCATTCCCATTCCCTTCATATTCCATTAGTAAGTTCTATTCAGACAGTTTGTTCCCAAGAACACCTGCTTTGTGGAAGAGAGTCTCTGCAGGATGTTTTCCCAACTCATCAGAGTCCATCTTGCACATTTACAAATCAAACATCTGTCCGTGCATTGAATACTGTGGCCATATCTGGTCTGGTGCTCCTGCAATTAATTTTGAGATTCTTGACAAAATTCAAAGAAGGATCTGCAATGTAATCAATCCTGACTTGGCATCTCAACTTCAGTCATTTTCTCACAGATATGATGTGGCTTCTCTCTATCTTTTCTGCAAATATTTTCATGGCAACTGCTCTGACAAGCTTTTTTCACTGATTCCCTGGCTACATAAATTTAAGCATGCTACTAGATTGGAATCTAGGTCCCACCCTTTTACTGTCAAAACAGTTAAATGTAACTGTCACTTCTACTCCAACAGTTTCTTTTCTCACACTTCCCACCTGTGGAACTCCCTTCCGTTTACTTGCTTCCCTGAAAACTAAAGTCTTCAAAAATTTAAATGCAATGTCAATCGTCATCTTCTGTCTTCTTGAATCCCAATTATCTTTTATCCCTTCCTCAATCATTCTTTCCTCAATCCCCCTATACCTAGTCTTTCCTCTCACTTTCACTCTCTGTAATCCCCCTCCCCCAGCACATGCTAGTGTCACTCCCACCTTGCTTGGGGTAAAATGATTTTAAAAATAATTCTTCAAGTCTCAGGTTAACCATTATCTTTCCTATAATCTCATGAAATGCACTTCTCTTACACTCATACAATACCACATGGTAACCTTTTACCTTGAGTGACTCTTGAACTTGTATTGGGTGAACATTAATATATAAACCAAATCAAAATCTAAACTTGAATTTTGAAACAAAAATTCTTGAGGATGAGTTACATTGCTGGGCTGATTTGTATATTAGAATTTAGTCACACTCTGTAATTGTTGACTCATTGTGCAATGTTATCTTAGTAACATCTAGTAAGAATACAAAAATAATATTGTTTATTCACTTCTAGTATTCATCAATTAATATTGACATTAGGGTGTGTTTGTTTGGGGGACATTCTTCAGATATTGATCATTGTTTCTCAAGGATGTAAGATACTCTTGCTTTTCATTCTCGGGTAGGGCACTTATATAATTTCCTATTAAACAAAATAACAAAAGAAAAGTTTAAAAGTTTCTTTTCCTAGAAGTAAATTATATACACTATGAAAATTGTTAAGGAATGTATTTGAGTGTGACTTGCCTGTGTAGGTGTGTTTGCATATGAAGCATCCGCAGCCCCTTTTGCTTCAGTGTGAAAAGTCAATATGTTTTTATACCCTCAGGGCTGCTGCTGATACTATGTTTATTAAGAGCTGCTACTGATACTATATTTATAAAGGCACTACACACTGTTCCATCATTCGAATAAATTAAATTCTAGATTAATCCTAGATCCTCCTCAGCGTTTTCTGCCCACTTAGTTATAAAAATATATCCATGCCTCTCCTTATTCCAACAATCATCTTTTATTTAAAGATGTGTTCCTGGAACAACAAAACAAGGATATCTTGCCAAAGCACACTACACTTTTTATTCCAAATTGAGTAGAGATAAAAATAATGACAAATGATCTATGAAGAACAGAATAACAAATGAAGGCTTTGTGAGGTTTATATTTATTGCTGATAAAAATGTTAATAGACAAGAAAATTGTTTTAACTTTCATTAAATAATTTACTGTATACTTATTTAGTATATTGGTTAATTCTATAATTAATGTATAAGGTTTCTTATGAGAATATTTTACAATACATGAATTAATGATGGTGAAAAAGATACATGCACAAAATAACAGAGACTGATTTGCAGTGAATGTATTTGAGTGTGACTTGCCTGTATAAGTGTGTTTACATATGAAATGTCTGCAGCCCCTTTTGCTTCAGTGTGAAAAGTCAATGGTACACCCTATCAAAAGGAGGAAAACTAGAAGAGAGACCTAAGGTTTCACTTATTTTTATACCCTCAGGGCTGCTGCTGATACTATGTTTATTAAGGGCTGCTACTGATACTATATTTATGAAGGCACTACACTTACTGTTCCTTCATTCAAATAAATTAAATTCTAGATTAATCCTAGATCCTCCTCAGCTTTTTCTGCTCACTTTAGTTATAAAAAATGTTTCAACACTAGATGGTGCTCTTTTTATTAGCAATGGTTTATAGATTCTTTTCAGCGTCATTGAAGACTGGATCTTTTAAATAGTGATCAATTTAAAATAAGTATTTAAATAAAAAAATAAATTTAATATTACTAAGCTAACATAAATTAAAAACTTTATTTAACTTAACTATTTTTTCATGTTTTAGTTTTCATTCAAATGGAAAAGATTTTTAATAAACATTAATTCTTTTTTTTTTAACTAATTAACTAAATCACATGAATATACCATGCAGTTCAGTAATTTTGAACTCTAGTTCAATGAAAAATACTTACACACTAAAGCTTTGTTGTGCATTTTGATTAAAAAAGTTTGGGAACTACAGCTGTAATGTAAGCTATGTTATGAACTTGTTTGTAAAAGAAGTGCTCTGAGTTTAAGCTAAATTACGCAAAGTATTTATTTGGAAATATTGTCAATATAGACTTGAACTTGAATATTATGGATCTGGTTAGTGGTAGAAAAAAAAACTTTTACCTTAATATACATATATATTTTTCTTTCTTTTGAGTCAACAGTATAAAAAAAACTGACATTAGAGAAAGAATCTTAGATCTCTCCCTCATTTTTTTTTATACTACAATTATTGGAGATGAACAAATTTATACACAAATATGCATAAAAAAGGTCATACCTATTTGTAAAAAATGTCTCTTGCCACAAACTGAAAAACAGTTGCATTTTTATTTTTTAAATTCAAAGTATTTTTGTTATTTTTTACATTTTGTTTCATGCAAAAAATACATTACAAAAAGGCCTTAAAAAGTATAAAAATGTTTATAAAAAGAAATGACAATAAATCCAGAGAATGTAAAAATTATAGCCACCTCCCCAAACCATCTATATGTTTATAGAGATCACATACAGTGCTAGAAAGAGCAGGAAGATCTTATAATAAATGCTGTGCAAGGTTTTTAAACAGGTTTTCATCTAGTAATGATTTTGAAAACCTATGAAGGGATTTTATTTGTATCAACTTAAAAAACATCTTTGTAATATTTTTTGAAGGCCTTTTTTAAATTTTATTTTTTTAATATTTGTTGCTGGCGGCATATGGGCCCACAAACAGATATTGAGTGACAGAAGACAACAAACAAAACAAAGTCATGAGTAAAAAATATATTGCTAAGTTTATTTTCATTAAAGAAATGACATCAATAAAAATAAGGTAACAGGCAAAAAATATCTCTGTATGCTCATGTAGAGGGTGAGAAATGTATTTTCCTGAAAAGGACAGTTTTGGTGGTCACTGTAGAGCATGGTCCTGAAAAGGACAGTTTTGTAATCACTCAAGAGCATTGTCCTGAAAATGACAGTTTTGTTGTCCCTGGAGACCATGGTCCTGAAATGGACAATTTTGTAGTCGCTGAAGAGTGTTGTCCTGAAAAGGACAGCTTTGTGGTAACTGAAAAGTGTTGTCCTGAAAAGGACAGTTTATTGCATATCATTGCTGCTGGAGCAGTGACCGATGGCAAGCTGGAGATGATGATGGAAGAATGATTTTTTGTTGCCTTTTTTCTTTTGGTTGTTTTAAAAAGACATATTTTTAAAATTATTTTTCAAGAGAGTGAAAAATGTAAAGAATGCTGATTGGTTTCTAAGCCAGTTTGAATGACAGTTGTTGATTTTCTGATAATTCAGAAAAACAGACATGACAAACAATGTGCTTAGAAACTTGAAACAGATTTATATTGGACTAATGTTATATGCAAAAAGAAGTGACTGACATTAGATGGAATGTATGAGTGAATATTAATATTTTTCAAAGTTTACAAGCCAATGTAAAATTTAAAAAAAAATAAATGATAAAAATTAACTACATTACTTAACATTTTAACTGTTTACTCACAGTCATTATCTGAGGTGGCAATAGAAAGTTCCCAGACTCTATGTTTAGTGATTACAGAATTCAACAGAAATATGTACAACTAATGCTTTTTGATAACCAGCCTACTGAGTCAGTCTGCCAGTTATTATGTGAGGTTTTGTAAAGTATTGTAACAGCTCTGCAATCTTTATGATAACTAACAAATTTGAATAATCTGCCTGCATCAAATTACAGCAAATCTGCTATGTAGTTCCTTGAAATTTTTTGTTAGGCTTTTGGCAAACATTCCTGACATTGTTTACATTATTTACATTGTTCACACTGTTGTCCCCATCTTTATTATCATATTCACAACATTTTGGCCATTGTACACTGTAGCCTTCTTTAGGTGATATACATTGGAATTTTGAACCAAACCCTTTATTTAGTCCCCAAGGACATATGGCCCAATGGATAAAAGCATTGGTTGAAGTAATCCAAAAGTAACTTGATCCAAAGAGTTGTGAGTTCAATACCTGGTCGCAACAGAGGTGAACAAAAACTTGGAGAGTTGAGTTACTAAAGCGAATTAATTGAAACTGAGACATCCAAAAAGGCATGGCACGTGGAACTAGAACAATCTATCCCCAATTTGAAATTCCAACGCATATCACCTGAAGAAGGCCAAAGCGTACAACAACCAAAATATCATGCATATGACAATAAAGATAAGGAGAACAGTTTGAACAATGTAAATCGTGTAAATAGTTACAATATTTCATCTTAGAAATATAGACATTCCTGAGGTTGAACATATTTTTTGACTGGCATGAGTTTTTTTAGGTTGATCAAGTGTTGGTCAAAGATGATATGTACTCAGAATGACCAATTGCCAGCAAAATGCCCAAATGAATCAAAATCTTTCCCCTGTGAGTTCAGTCTGTGTCCCAAAATGAAATTCAAGCTGAAGGATTGCTGCTTCCAGACCAAAGATGAATTTAAAACAGAATCACAGACAAAATTGTATGGCCTTCAGTAAGAGGACTTCCATGATGCTTTTGAGCCTAGAAGAGATACTAGGACCACTGTGTACATTTCTATTTCAAAGTGGTTGATGGTTAGATTTAAATATGAACTATATTATTTTTTCTAGTAAGAGTGTACTTTTTTAAACTTAATTCCTGGGATTTTCTGATACTACTTTTAATATGAACGTGAATTAATTACCAATTCAAAAAAATTATTTCTTGTTATTTTCTTTTTTAACCAACAAAATTTAAATAATTATGGACACATTTTTTGAAGAGAAACATTAAAGAGTTTAATTTAACATGTAGTGAATTGAGGTAAGACTTTTAAAAAACCATTTTCCAGAAAGTATTTATTTTTAAAGTTTTTGAACTGTGGATGTTATTTTGACTTTGTCTTGATATTTTGTAACTTATTGGATATAATTGAATGATCAGTTGAAATATTAAATAATGTTAAAGGAATAATTTTAAAAATAATTCAAAACAAGAAATACAGAGTGATTAATAAAAAAAGGGTTACTATATATGATTCCTTCACATAACAAAAACACATAGAGCATGTGTTTATGTGATTTTTCTTGTATTTCTTGATGTCTAATGGAACAAATAGACATATAAAGAATGGAAAATGATGCCCTGAAACAAAATTAATGTTTTTTTATGCAATTTTTTAAATTAGATAATTGGTTATATAATTATTTTATCAAGATTTGCTTTGAAAATTTTTTTAAATATATGGCACAAGTAATAGATTGAATTGTGATTTACTAAACAATTGACAAAAAAATTTAAATTCATTGACTTGTATGGTAAGATACTGTACCAAAATTTTTATTTCTTTACCTTCTTTTAAACCTTGGAATATCCAATTTAAAACTGATGGCTTCAACTTCTTTTACAGACTTAATATTTGTCAAATACTCTGAAACTTTTTTTTTATTTCTAATGCAATCTACATGAATGGCAGGAATTGTTCACTTGTGTGACTACAATATAAAGACCTACTTATAGAAACTGATTTTACAAAAAAGAAAATAATTAAATTGAGGTATTTCAGGTTACATATGTATATAAATAAGTAATTATAAAACTTTCTAAATATATTATTGTAGTCATTCAACTCCAATACCTCCAATGAATAAAAAAAAAAGAAAGTTAAAACTATAAGTAGTAAATTTATATTATATGTTTTAATAGTAACAAAAAATGTTGCATAAAGAAAAAAGCAAAAACAAAATATAAGTTAAGCATGCTTTATAATTAGAGTTGCTTGATATGAAGAGACAGAACATTAATAATATTAAATAAAATTAAATGTTTACTTATCTTATCCCTACTTATCAGGGGATTTGATTGTAGAACTGAATATATTTACAAAAAACAGAAAAATATTATTCTAATAAATTCAATTTTATAATCAAGTCCCCTGACAAGAGATGTAATCTCTACAAAACTTGATGTTTTGAGAGTATGCGTCTGCCTCAGATTCATGTGTACCTAAAGACAGTCAGATAAACAACTTAAAGCAATTAAAACTCTGAAGCCAAAGTCCTGTTCATCGACAGGTTTATTAAAAGCCAAAAGGGTGAAACTAGAAAAAGAAATAACTACACATATAAGACTAATTTAATTTGAATAACAAACAAACAAACAAAAGGATAACAAGGAGTAGGACAAAAGCAGCCGGCGGCTTGAACATTGAAGCAAGACCATTTGTCTAAACGGGTAAAAGTGAAGGTATAGTCTGGTTGATAAAAATGTTCACTGGGGAAAAAATGTTACGAAGAAAAATATGGTATTTTTAGAAAGGTTATGGTTTCCTCTTTTAAAAATTGAAAAATCCTCATTTGGACCGCCTGGGGTAATTCAGTTTTGGGGGATAATTTGCAAACCAGATCTGAAATGAACCTGAAGAAAAACATAGCCGTATTTCACCATTATCAGCTGGCATATATCAGTCGTCATGTATATATGTCAGTCGAACAGTAGATAACAAAAAAATAACACAAAACAAAGAATTCACAGTTTTATATGCTTCTTAGTGAATGAAATACTAACCAAACACCCACAACTTATGGACCAATATTTAGTCAACATTTAATATCAACCTCAATGTGTTATTTAATGCCGACAACATTTTTAGGATAGATTCGTATGAATAGAATATGTATTCTTTGGTTTAGATTGGTTTGGTTTATTTTGTTTTATGGCATATCAACCTCAATGGGTTATTTAATGCCGACAACATTTTTAAGATAGATTCGTATGAATAGAATATGTATTTTTTCACTCAGATTGGTTTGGTTTATTTTGTTTTACGGCATATCAACCTCAATGGGTTATTTAATGCCGACAACATTTTTAGGATAGATTCGTATGAATAGAATATGTGTTCTTTGGTTTAGATTGGTTTAGTTTATTTTGTTTTACGGCATATCAACCTTAATGGGTTATTTAATGCCGACAACATTTTTTTTTAGGATAGATTCGTATGAATAGAATATGTATTCTTTGGTTTAGATTGGTTTGGTTTATTTTGTTTTACGGCATATCAACCTCAATGGGTTATTTAATGCCGACAACATTTTAAGGATAGATTCGTATGAATAGAATATGTATTCTTTGGTTTAGAGTGGTTTGGTCTATATTGTTTTAGGGCATATCAACGTCAATGGGTTATTTAATGCCGACAACATTTTAAGGATAGATTCGTGTGAATACAATATGTATTCTTTGGTTTAGAGTGGTTTGGTCTTGTAGTGATATGCAAATTAGTATAATTTGCATATGAGCAGGTAGCTCATATGATAAACGGACACCAACTAGAACAGAGGTTGAACGCTTACTTAGCGGAGAGTGATAGACTTTTTTTTGACCTTTTGCTTGAAATTTTTGGATCTTTTGGACTAACGACGAACCCTTTTTTTTTCTCCTAACGATTTGTTTATTTTCAGTGCTTCAAGGACATTTTTGACGAACTTCTAAGGATTTTTCTGATAAGTTATTCTTTAAGTTTTATTTTTTTTATTTTATTCTTCTATTTCTTTTTGTTTGTTTTATTTTTGGGGCTTCGGCCCTCATAATTTTTTTATTTTAGTCCAGTTTGACAAAGTCTTACCGGACGATTTCTTTTTTATTATTTATTTCTTTCTAGTTATTTTAGAAAAAAAAAAAGTCAGCACAGTTTTTGGAAAAAAAGAAAAAGAAAACTTTGTTTTTTCCTATTTTATTAGCGACTTCGGACGCCTTCTCTCGTCTTTTTTGGTTTAACTAGTTTGTTTTTTCTTTTGCTTTTTTATCTTCTTTAGCGGCTTCGGCCGCAAACCTTTATTTTTTTTCTGGTTGTAAACCAGACTTTTTCTTTTTTGTCTTGAAGTTTTTTTAAAAAAAAAGGAGTTTCTGTTTTTGTTTTTTTTTTTTTTGTTTTTTTGTTTTTTGCCTTTGGGCGTCATTTTTATTTTTTTTCCTGTTTAATTTTTGTTTGTCTTTTTTTTTCCCAGTTTATTTATCTTTCAAAAAGTTTATTGTCTTTTTTTTAATTTACTGGTACATCCAGGCTTGTTTTTTATTTGTATAATTTCTTTTCCCCCCCCACCAAACTCCTTTTCTAGCGATAATTTTTAAAAGACCCGCAGGTGGTAGTCTCCACGTTTTTCAATATGGCCGACGGTGCCAGTCGGGCCAATATTAAAAAGGACCTTTTTGGTTCGGCAGCTAAAGCCAACCCCCCTGACAATGCTGCCAAGAAGCAGGCTGATGGTAGCCCGAAATCTGACAAAGTTATTAGCTCCAAGAAAGGAGAAGCTAATGTCGAGGTGCCAAAGGAGGCACAAAGTAAGACAGCCGAGGAATTGCCCTCTTGCTGGAAGTCCCCACCAAGTTGTATTCTGAACATGGCAGATTTCCTGGATAAGGCGAAAGGTTACGCCCATCTTGTAAATAAAGATGGGTTCGTCGATGTAGTCCAGGAACTCGATGTGTTCAAAAAAAGAATGGTGACAGTTTTTGTGATGGACAAAAAAACCAAAAAGATTTGTCGCTCCACTAAAGACACAGTGATTAAATCACTTTTGTCCCTGGGGATAAAACCCCAAAGAGTAATTAAAGGTACAGGGTTCTTCATGTGGGACATTCTGCTGCCCACACCAGAAGATTGTCTGGCCATGGCAAAGAAGGAGTTGATCACGAAAGATCTAATATTAGAACAGAGTACGAAGGCCGAAGACGGACCCGGGTGGCCGTGTTCGAGGTTCCTCCTCAAATTTTGGGAGAGCTCTTGGCTGCATTTTTTATGCAGTACGGTCAAATTTTAGGGGCTCTCTCGGACAATTTGAACGGGGGATGGACTTTTGATATCATGCTGGATCAAGAGGCCTTCAAGTCCGTCCCCAACTGTTTGGTGTTTGGTGACCGGAAAATGCCGGTCATAGTGACCGGTAGGAGACCAACTTGCTGGAGGTGTGGAGAGACTGGTCACCTTTCCTCCTCCTGCCCAGGGAAGAAGGCCCCTGGAGTTCCGGTCACAGGCGACCAAAATACCCCCTTGGCCGACAAAGTAAAATCCGCGGCGCCTGTAGTGGGCCTAGCTGCGGGGCGGACCGTTGGGGAAAATCCCTCGGTTGGGTCCAGACCCACATTACCCCCGAAACCGACGCCTGCCACAAGTGTGGTTAAGGAGAAGGATGAGGGGGAATGGCGCCTCGTGGTTAGGGGCAAGGGGAAGACCCAAACAGCGGTTCCTCAGTCCCAACATGACCCCGGGGACATTGTCACCTACAGTCCCATTCCCTCTACCAGCTCTGAGGGCGACGCCTCGGCGTCTTATGCTGAAACAGCAACTGAGAACCAAAAACTTAACGAGCCCAGCTGGCAGAAAATTCTGAACCTTAAAAAATTGCGTGAAAAATTGGAGGCCAAGCGGGCTAAAAATAAAAAATTGCTGGGGGCACTGGGCCCCCTATCCTCTGCCCCGTCTTCCCCTCCATCAAAGTTCACAAAACCACCTCCGCCTAAATCTCTGACAAACTCTCCTGCAAAATCTCTTCGTTCCTCCAAACCTTCACCCGTAAAAACTCCTTCCGGTATGACACCCTCTACAACACCTATGCAAACACCCACACACTCTCCTCAAAAAAAAAGAAACCGAAGTCCTGACACACAATCAGTTACGGACAAGAAAAAAAAGAAAATTAAACCTCCTTATCTCCCAGGGGAAGACGTCTACCGCGTATCCCGGGATCAGGCTGACAGGGTCTTCGGGCAGATTAAAAACCCGATGCCCTTGAAGGTTCTCTGGAACTTCCGGCACATCAAGGGTGTAGATGTGAAGGTGCCGGAAAATTTTAAGGCCCGGAATCAGCTAACCGTCGTGAGAACTGGCCCTGGTACGCGGGAGATATGGGGCATGATAGAGGAGGCTAAGGCCTCCTTGAAAGTGGTGCCCCCAGCAGTAGTCCTCCTTGAGGAAAACTTGGATGAATCGAAGAAATGCAAAGGGAGGGTCCCTATTTTCGTTCACCCATCCCTTTATAGAGCTCTTAAGTTAACATATCCCGCGGACATCGGTGGCTTGTCTCAGAGTGATATTCTCGATACTGAGATGATGTCAGGTTCGATGGGACAAGCTGTCGGTGTCCTCACCCCAGCCATGTTCTATCCTGAAGGACAACCCTAATCGGCTTCACGATGGCTCTCTGGTTAGCTAGTTTAAATGTCCGGGGCCTGAGGTCCGAGTCTCGCAGGGCGAGGCTCACTCGTGACCTTCAGCGCCTCGGGGTGAATGTATGTTGTATATAAGAGACCCGGTTTTCTTCTCATGATCGTGAGAACATACTGTCTAAGGGGTTCGCCCTTTATTCAGCCTGTTTTGATGGTCGTTCGAGGGGTGTCTCTTGGCTAGTGAGCAGGTCTTTGAAGGCTGCTTGTACCCTTGTCTTCGCGGATCCGGCGGGCAGACTTTGCGTGCTGGATGTTACCATAAAGGATAAGGTTCTACGTCTCATTGGGGTTTATGCGCCCAATACCCATTCCGAGCGGCCTGCTTTGTTTCGGCAGATCGCGCCGTTCTTGACGACGTCTCGTCGGGTAGTTTTAGCGGGGGATTGGAATGCCGTCCTTGACCCCGATATAGATCGTATAGGGCATAAACAAGGTACTAACAACCCGGATGTGAAACCATTTCGGGACTTTATCGATCGGTTTGATCTGGTCGATAAGTTCCGGAATGAACACCCTCGGGAGGTAGCATGGACTTGGACAACTAGTGGCAACTCGGCTCCTGGCACGCTTGCGAGCTACCTGGACCGAGTCTTAGTTAGGAGAGTCGATGTAGGGCTCTTAGGGTGTCCAAGTTTCCATTATATAGTTTATATGGATCATAGGCTTGTCCGGGTCCGTGTAAACTTAGATAAGCCTAAGGTTAGATTGGCTGGTTACTGGAAATTGAACTGTTCACTTTTTGGTGATCAGGGTTTCCGGGACCAGCTGTTACTAACCATCCAAAGGGAATAGACGGGAGCGGTTGTGGGAAATGCCTGGTGGGGAAATCTTAAATCTAAAATTCGAACGTTTGCTGCCGATTTTAGTCGTCGACTCAATCTAGATAGATTAGCGGCGCAAACTGCTTTAGAAGATAAAGTCGATCGGGCTGTGAAATCCCGTGTTAGTGGGGACATAGCTTTAGCTAAGGCAGAGTTGTCCTCCTTGCTTATCAAGAAGGATCAAGCTCTGGTAGTTAGGGCTAGGTTAAAAAGAATGTCTTCTGAGGCAACGAATATGGCCGCTGAACTGCGTGCAGAGGAAAATCGAAGCGCGTCTTGGCGACATATTGCATGCGTCACGTTGCCGGATAAGCGGACCGTGACTACAAACGCGGGCATATGTGAGGTCTTTCGGGACTACTTTCAGGATCTTTTCACCAGGGAGCCCGGTCTGAGCTCTGCTCAGTTCGACGCCTATTTAGCTGACTTTCCCTGCCTCTCGGCAGCTGAAGCGGCTAGGTGCGAGGGTCCCATAAAAGAGTCGGAGATCTGGGAAGCGCTGAAGCAGGTTGGCCTGGATAAGTCTCCGGGACTAGATGGTCTTCCGTACGAAGTTTACTTGAGGTTGTCGCACGTTTTTGTTCCTTTGCTGGAACTGATTTACAACCACTGGATGAAGCAGGGGTCTTTACCCCAACGCTTCACCAGGGGTGTGATCAAGTTGCTGCGTAACGACAAGAACGGTGGGGATGGGTTAGGGAACTTTCGCCCTTTAACGATGTTAAATACGGACTTAAAGATTTTGGCGAAGATCTTAGCCAACCGTTTGCAGCTTGTCCTGTCTAGTCTGATTGGCCCTGAACAGACTTGTGCTGTGAAGGGTAGGACTATTCAGGATAACCTTCATATGGTACGCTTGATCTTAGAACAAGTCGACAGTGAAGCCGCGCTGATCAATTTAGATCAGTCCAAGGCCTTCGATAGGGTTGACCATCGATTTTTGGAGGCTGTCCTTTCGGCGGCCGGTTTCAGAGCCGACTTTCGCTCCTGGATCCGACTTTTGTATGCGACCCCCGGTGCGCTGGTGGAAGTGAATGGGGTAAGATCGAAGCCTTTCGTATTGTCTCGCTCCATTCGTCAAGGTTGTCCGCTCTCGCCTCTGCTTTACGTTCTTGCGTTGGAACCTTTCCTTCGCAAGTTAAAGGCGAATCCGGTCCTGCGCGGAATTTCCCTGCCTGGGGCTTCCACCTCAGCCAGGTATTCTGCCTATGCTGACGACGTTTCGGTTCTTGTGTCGAGCAGAGCCGAGATTGAAGTAGTCAGCAAAGAGATCAGTGGGTATGAGATGGTGACAGGGGCCAAGATCAACCGCGATAAGTCTGTGGGCTTGCGGTTGGGTGCGTGGAAGGGAGTTTCTCTTCCCGGACCTTTCCTCTGGACGGATGGGCCGATCAAGATACTCGGCGTCTGGTTCGGTCCTGATCTCCAGTTGGAAATGAATTGGTCGGAGGTGCAAGGGAAGGCCGAGATCGCGGGTAAACTGTGGTCTCGGAGGAGACTTTCCCTGAAGGGAAGGGCGGAGGTATGTGTTTCACACATATATCCGATCCTCCTTTACCGACTGTCTGTGCTTCCACTCCCGTATGCCAGACTAATGTCATTAGTCCGGACCTTGTTCTCTTTCTTGTGGAGAGACAAGGCCCCTATGGTGTGTCGCGAGATCTGTTGCCTTCATCCCTCTGAGGGCGGTCTGGGTATGCCTAGCATTGAGATTCGTCAATATATGCTTCGCATTACCTTTCTAGACCGAATGTGTCGCGGATTGGATGAGGTGGGCACCTTTTGGAAAGAAGATGTCCGAAAACATTTCCCATCGTGCGAGGAGGAGGCCGGCCGTACACCTCGTGCCGAGTGCTCCTTCTACCGCGAATGTCGTAGTGCTTTGAAGCTCCTCTTACGGACGACGGATGGCCTCTCCGACGCCCGGGCGTTGTCTCGTAAGGCATTGTATCAGTTGTTAGTTAGGGGGTCCGTTCAAGATGGTCTGATCGACGAGCTCGGTCTTACGAAGCAGGAGGCTCGCTCGATATGGCCTTGGGCGCCTGGGTTGAAATGTCTCAATAATGATGAGGCATCACTCACCTGGCTGATGATTCGTGGGGCCCTCTGGGTCGGCAAGAGACTTTGTTCAGCAGGTTTGGAGAAATATCCAAACTGACGTCGCTGTACTGGGGAAGTCGAGACCATTGGTCACGCCTTTTTTCAGTGCAAGACGGTAGTGCCGTTGTGCAGGTTTGTTGAAGGCCTCATGGTTCGCATGCTGCAGGGAAAGTTCTTTGTCCTGGAAGCCAGTTCTGTTTGTAGCAATGTGGTGCCGCAATTGACGAAGGCTGAACACCATGTGTTCTGTTGCTTACTAGGGATTATGAGAGTCGTGATTTGGACGACGCGTCAGAAGGGATTCCATGAGGGCGAGAAGTTCACCTCTTCCCAACTGATCTTGTTCTTTAAGCATCAGCTTAAAGTCAAGATTAGGACGGAAAGGCGGCGGCTCCCTTCATCGGAATTTGGCAAAAGGTGGGTGAATCTTGCGCGAATGTGTAGAGTGAAAGGGGCTGACCTAGAGTGGCATTTGGATGTCGGTTAGGTACAGAATTTTGTCCTAACAGGGTTGAACATAGGCAACCCACCCAGATTTTAGGTTAGACTAGGTTTTGTATTTTGAATTTTTAGTTTTTCCCTTTTTTTTCTAGTAAACTTAGCTAGGGTATGCATGCGCATTGGTCCCTTTTATTTATGTCCCTATTTTTTTTCTTTTGTTTAATTCCCCATCCCCTCCCTCGTTAGGTGGTCAGTGATGTCAGTTCTCTGGTGGATGCGGGACGTCTTTCGTTTCGTGTGTGTGATTTTTCGTATTTGTTGTTGTGTATGAATGTGTGTATGCCCGCGTGAATGCTTGGAGGTATGAATGCTTTTTTCATTTCTTCATAGTCCCGCATTGATTTCGTCCAGTTAACTGATGTTTCTGCCACATTTATGGTTTGTGGGGGGTTTTATTACTAACACAGTTTTGTTTAGTTTAGTGTAAATATTTATAGCATATTGTATATATTCATTTGGGGATCATTTTAAAAGTTGTTAATTTTGACCCTCCCCCCCACGAACAATAATTGTACATAAGGGGTCTAGTTAGGACATCATAGAGAATTTGAGGTATTATGGTGGACGTAGTAAGAAAGGTAGGAGTGAATGTGTTGTTTTGGTGATTGGAATATTGTTGGCTTGATTGGGTCAGTGTCTGCGACTAGCTAAGTTTAGAATTAAGACAGATGAAGACCGTCCTTCCCCATCCCCCTTTTAGGCCTTGTGCCACATTTTGTATATATCATACAAATAAATATTGAACGCTTACTTAGTGGCCCGGTCGCTAGGTCAAAGTGTAGTACGCTACCTTTGTGAGCTTCCGCGTCGGCGTTCTGTCGAACTCTCTGCTAATGCAGAGAGGAACTCGGACGAAGCTTTGCCGAAGGGCAATGTTTCGTTCGGGGAGGTAGACAGGGCCTGAACCCGTCTAGGCGGGTTCAAAAGCTATATTTTTGGCCGAGCCTAAGGGCTCGGAGAGACCCACATTAAACCGGCCTTGTGCCACATTCGGTCCTCGTGGGTGGATTGATAAATACCGAACGCTTACTTAGCATTATACCCGATACAACAATGGCGTCGCCGATAGGATACTCTCTGGTCCTTGAAGACCCAGAATACGTAGATTCGTTGCTTTGCTGCTAATGCAAGATGTAAAAAGTTGAAAGACAACAAAAACAGAGGAGGGGAAAATGAAATCACTGACTTGTTTATGGCTACCGCTGGTTGTGAAGCGATTATGAAGGTTGCTACAATGCTTTACCCTCGAGAACTAGAAGAAATGACTTTCGAAGAAATAAGTCAGGTTATTAAGGGAAACATGAGGCCAAAGAAAAGACTGGTGATTGCAGAAAGGACCAAGTTTATGGCAATGAAGCAGGAAGTGGATGAACCGATACACCGGTTAAGAAGTGCAAGTAAATACTGTGAATTCGAAAAACTAGGAACAGGAGAGCAGACAGCGGAAGAAGAATTAATCCGACTAAGATTATTAATTGAAGGTATGTATAATTCAGCACATAGATATAAGTTAATGGAACGGTTTACAACTTACAAACATGCCTTTGAATATATGTATAGAATTTATACAACAGCAGGAATTAATAATACATACCTACAACCAAAATAAAAATAAATCCTACGAAGAAATAATGGTACAAACAAAAAGAAAAAATTGTGCGTACTGTGGAAAAATTCATGAAATGAAAAAAGAAAAATGCCCAGCCTTTGGAAAAACATGTCCAAAGTGTTTAAAAAAATCACTTCAAAGAAGTATGTAAAACGAAAAATGTGGAAAGAGTAGAGGATGAAAATAGACAGATTTTTAATGTAAAAAAGGATAAGATACAAAATACTGGATCTAAGAACGGAGATACAAAAATAAAAGTGAAAATCAACGACTGTATTGTCGAAATGCAAATCGACACAGTGAGGTCACGATAGTACCCAGAAATTTGTGGGAAAAAATGGGAAAACCGTTTTTAAAAAAAAACAACGTACAATTACGTCAGTTTGATGGCTCGATTATAGCAATTATGGGTTACTTTGAAGGTTCAATAGAACTAAAAGAAAAATATGAAATAGTACCCATTATAGTTACAAATTGCCGAAAAACGCATGGACTACTGGGGAATGACGTGTTAAAAATAAATTCAACGAAGTTGATTAAATGAGATACAAATGGAAAAAACAGGAAAATTAAACAATTATGAAGCTAGACTGAAATTAAAAGAAAATGTTTCCACCTCCTACTACGAAGCGAGAAAAATACCAGTGCATTTATTACCATTGGTAATAGCTAAATTGCGAAAGCTAATAAAGGAGGACTTAGAACCTGCCCCTCCAGGAGGAAGTAAATGGGCATCACCCATTGTGGTATTGAAAAAAAAAGATGGTGACTTGAGAATTTGTGGAGATTATAAAATAGGGGTGAACCATAAAGTTTGTGCTGACTCGTACCCTATTCCGAATGTGGAAGTAGCTTTACATAAACTTGCTGGAATTAAAGTATTTTCGTAGATAGACCTAAAATCAGCTTACCACCAAATACCGATAAATGAAAATTTTAAAGAAGTGGCGACCATAAACACACCTATAGGCCTGTTAAGGTGGAAAAGAATGCCGTATGGCATAAAAACGGCAAGTGCAATTTTTCAAAAAGCTATTGAAAAAGTAATAGGAAATGTTGAAAATACCATCTGTTATCAAGACGATATATGTGTTGAAGATTTAAATGAAGATGATTTAAAGAAAAAAACTGAAAATATACTGAACCGGCTAAGAGACGCTGGTATGACAATAAATACAAAAAAGTGTGTAACCAACAGTAATGAAATATCATTTTTGGGTTACTCAATATCAAAGGAAGGGATCTCTCCAGATAAAGTACTAATAGGGAAAATTCTAAAAGTTGCTACACCGAAAAATAAAATAGAGTTGGAGTCCTTCTTAGGTTTGGTAAATTTTTATAGAAAATATGTACCAAAATATAATGAGTTGACAGAACCATTTGCGAAGTTAAGAAAAAAAAAATGTGGAATTCATTTGGTTAGAACACCAACAGAAAGCCTTTGAAAACTTAAAACAGATTCTGGCAAAAAAGCCAATAGTACAAATGTTTGACCCTAAGAAGGACATAACTCTAACTACTGACGCTAATGAGCAGTCCATATCTGGTATTTTGTCACAAGATGGGCATCCCATAATGTACTTATCGAGGAGATTAACAACGACTGAACACAATTATTCGAATATAGAAAGGGAGGCACTAGCTATAGTGTGGACAACGAGCAAGACAGTTCTTGATGGGAAAAAAAATTCTTGTTGAAAAGTGATCACAGACCACTGGAATTTATTTTCAACCCAAGAAAAGAGCTACCGAAAGTTACAACGTCCAGAATATTACGTTGGGCGATTAGACTGATGGCGTTCGACTTTGACATTGAATATGTTAAAGGGAATACGATACCGCACGTTGATGCCTTATCTAGATTGAGGTTTTATAGAGAGGAGAAGGATAAAAACGACGAGGAATTTGAAGACATATTCTTGCACCTTGTAGAAACCGATGTAATATCTGTAGATAAAATGGCTACTGAAACTACAAATGACCCAGTGTTAAATAGAATAATGTCGAGGATAAAACAGAATCGCTGGGGAAATTGTTCAATGGCTGAAAGACTATTCAAAGAAATCAGACATAAAATGACTATAGAGAACGGGATAATATGTAATGGAGACTTGGTAGTTCCCCCAGAAACACAGAGGAGACAGGTTATAAAAAGTGTACACGATGACGTACATTGTGGAGTGGCAGCTACGCAAAGAAGATTAAAATTGGAAGCGTGGTGGCCGGGGTACTCAAGAGACGTAGAAGACTACGTAAAAAGATGCAAAAAATGCACAGAACTCAGGAATTTTAAGCAAAAGAAAATACATGTATGGCCCCGAGAAGTAGAACCATGGAGCAGAGTACACATGGACCATGCCTATGTCAATGGTATAGAACTATTATTAATATTAGTAGACGCATATTCAGGTTGGCCTGAAGTGGTGAGAGTACCTGATAAAAAAAAGTACCACCGTAAAACAAATATTAAGAGTAATATTTTCGAGGAATGGGACACCGAGAACATTGGTGACTGATAACGCACCAGAATTTGTGGATGCTGATTTGCAGGAATGGCTAAGAAAAATAGGATGCAGACCTTACAAGACCCCTCCCTACCACCCTCAAAGTAATGGGACAGCGGAAAGGATGGTCCAGACGGTAAAGAAGTACATAAAAGCATGCTTGCAACAGAAGGAGGAAATCGATGCTTTCCTACCAAGACTATTATTAAGTTACAGAACAATTCCACATGCAGGCAGGCCGGAAAGTCCATCTGCCTTTGACTATGTCATATGCCACAAATCAAAAGATGTGGTACAAAAGAAATAGGAATATGCAACCCGAGTCAGCCGAATTTATTATGCAGAAAGGACATAATACTGCAATATTAAATAAAGAAAATGGGAACAGTGTTCTAGCTCATGCTGAGCAAATAAGATCCCAAGGAGAAGAATCGGATGAGGAAATGCCTTCAGAGATGCCCATTATTGACGTAACAGAAGAGTTAATGCAGAATGAAACTGCGGAGGAAGAAGTAGAGAGGGATGAGTTAGAACAAGAAGTACAAGAAGTACTCGCGGCATAAGGCCCCTCCGTTATAGGGAGATGTAGTGATATGCAAATTAGTATAATTTGCATATGAGCAGGTAGCTCATATGATAAACGGACACCAACTAGAACAGAGGTCGTATGCTTACTTAGCATTATACCCGACACAACAGGTCTATTTTGTTTTACGGGATATCAACCTCAATGGGTTATTTAATGCCGACAAGATTTTTATGATAGATTCTTATGAAAATAATATGTATTCTTTGGTTTAGAGTGGTTTGGTTTATTTTGTTTTACCTCAATGGGTTATTTAATGCCGACAACATTTTAAGGATAGATTCGTATGAATAGAATATGTATTCTTTGGTTTAGATTGGTTTAGTTTATTTTGTTTTATGGCATATCAACCTCAATGGGTTATTTAATGTCGATAACATTTTTAGGATAGATTCGTATGAATAGAGTATGTGTTCTTTGGTTTAGATTGGTTTGGTTTTGGTTTATTTTGTTTTACGGCATATCAACCTCAATGGGTTATTTAATGCCAACAACATTTTTAGGATAGATTCGTATAAATAGAATATGTATTCTTTCGCTGAGATTGGTTTGGTTTATTTAATGCCGACAACATTTTTAGGATAGATTCCTATGAATAGGTACTCTTTCGTTTAGATTGGTTTGGTTTAATTTGTCTTACAGCATATCAACCTCAATGGGTTATTTAATGCCAGCAACATTTTTAGGATAGATTCCTAGAGTATGTATTCTTTGGTTTTAATTGGTTTGGTTTATTTTGTTTTACGGCATATCAACCTAAATGGGCTATTTAATCCCTACAACATTTTTAGGATAGATTCGTATGAATAGATTAGAATATGCATTCTTTGGCTCAGATTCGTTTGGTTTATTTTGTTTTATGGCATATCAACATCAATGGGTTATTTAATGTCGACAACATTTTTAGGATTGATTCCTATGAATAGAGTATGTATTCTTTTGTTTAAATTTTGGTTTATTTTGTTTTATGGCATATCAACATGAATGGGTTATTTAATGCCGACAACATTTTTAGGATAGATTCCTATAAATAGTCTGTATTCTTTGGTTTAGATTGGTTTGGTTTATTTTGTTTTACGGCATATGAACATCAATGGGTTATTAAATGCTGACAAAAATTTTTATTGCTGGTAATATTTTGTTTTATCAAAATTCTGTTTCTGGTAATATATTTCCTTCCAAATTTTATTGCTGGTAATAATTTTTTTCAAAAAAGTATTACTGGTAATAGTTAACTATTTGTCCATAGCTGTGACCCTAACAGGTGCTACCACCCCGGGTCAGTGTGGACCTGGGAACACCAGCAATTAAGAGGTGTTTCCACGCTCCTCATCACAGGCTCTGCTGCTGGATGTTGGATGTAGGACACGGATGTAGTTTAACGTCTTATCCAGGACGCAGACCTGAAGGTCCTGTTTTGTTAAGGAAACTGGTGACAATCGAGGTGCTTATTAAAAAAGCGTGTATATCTTTGTAAATCTTTTTGATGTGATACTTGGTACAAAAAACAGGAAATTATAGAATTTAGAATCTTTAATTCAAACATTACCGAAAAAATACTAGACCCAGAAAATAGCAAGAAAAATTTATAAGATTCCACAAAAGAGTATTGAAATGTTCCCAACTCTACCACCAAAAATAGCAAACAGAACAATGTAAATGGCCTGATATAACTCAAAATAAACATTCAAATAAATTAGCATTGTCTTCCTATTCATCCCATTGTTATAGAGTCAGACTAATGTTGTATTGCAATTTGTGCCCTTACAATCACTGCATACTGTTACCCACATGAGACCATGGTTCCCTCAAGAGTAGAAGTTTGTACTGCAAGGACTTTTGGATGAAATCTTGCATTTACAACACCTCAGTAGTTTCTCAGGAGAAGGATATAGATTGGTAAGAACTGGGGTGAAAGTACTGTTTCTCATTTCCCAACTCCAGCTGCAAGGATGAAATTGACAATGACCTAAAGTCTCCCAAATCATAGCTTGAAGATGGACATTGAGACTGTGGTAAATACTTTGTTTACATGAATATGTATAACTGTTTCAATGTTGCAGTGTAAGTTCTAGAAGAACATTACATGAAGGTTACATTTGAGAACAGTGTGCAAGAAGTTGAAAAGGATTCTTTATACAGAGATACAAACGTAAAATAAACATATACAAGATGGCTACATTAAATAAATGATAAAATAGCATGTATTTCCATGCATAAGACAACCTTTAAATCCCATAAATCACCCTTAAAAATTGGGAGGTGTCTAAAAAAGAAATCTTAAATTCTGAGTGATGTTTGTTGGTAGACTAACCTCAGCCTTGGTGCAATAACCAATAACATACATGAAAAAATTCACATTATCAAATAAACTGATAATAAAAGTAATAAAACCATTTCTACCTTTATATATATTACTGGCATAACTTCATATCAATGAAATTAACTTGTATGTATATAATCATCCATGCATACACAGCAGCCTTTATCTTTCATTAAACTTTCAATAAGCTTCATGACAATGTTAATTATGGCAGTAATAACATTTAGGATAACAATATTCATATATCATTAGAAATTAGGAACAGACTGAATGAAAAAAATGTTGAAAGTGGAATGTACTATTATCGTAAATTATTACTAGTATTTTGTGATTGTCGATGAAGTATAAGTAAATGGCCATTAGTATACCAAACTGTTTGTAACTGTTGAGATATAAGAAAAGAAGAGGAAGAAGAATCAGTATTTGCAAGAGATCACATGATGAAATGTAAACAAAATAATGGTTTCCCTTTTAGGGGATGTTTTTAGGAAAAACATGATATAAAACCAGTTTTGTTATTTTGTTTTGAATTTCTAAGGATACAGTAAGTAACATTTCCAATAACATCATCTTTATATAATCAATAAGCAGTTGTCTTATATACTACAGGCATAGGATAAATTCATGAAAATTTGCTATGTTGTTTTACCTTTTCTTATTGAAAGGTGGAAACATACAGCAATAAAATGATAATAAAGTAGACCAAAGTAGAAAGAAAAGGCTTTAAATGTTACAATACCAGCAATGGTAATGTTGGGGGTAAGATTAGGAGGATGTGAAAACTGAGAACTACATGCTTGGGCTAATGCTTTTACTGTGTGGGTTCCAGTGATAACTAAGGTCTAACAGGAAGTGGTCAAAAACGGTGTATAGCCTAAAGAGTATCTACTCTAAAAAAAGGGACAAACAAAGTGGAAGTAAACTAATAGGTTTGTACTGTGGTAGCAGAACACTCAGAGTAAGGATAAAATAATCAAATATTTAATTTTATTTATTAATATTTTATATTCTATAGAGGCATGTTTACTTGTATTGTGAGCTATATGAAATCAAATATAAATAAGAAGCTGTTAAAGATAAATTATTGGTCTCTTGACCCTGCAAACTTTGTCTGGAATAAATGGCTGCAACCTCCACATGAGTCAGTGATTTTTATGGCAAGTAAATTTTACAGGGTAGAGTTGTTAGCATCAAACCCAACTGATTTTGAATTTTCTCCTTCTATACTGGTTTTCAGCCCTTTCTATCTATTTAACCCTTAGCTGAAGAGAAGGATTACTACCTTCATCAAGAGAATTTGTGTAAAAGTGAATGCAATGGCTTCAGATGGAACTTGAACTTGGCTTGCCATTTTCCACACCAATAACCGCTATGCTACACATACACATGATAAAGAAGGTTCTCTAATTTCCTATCAAATGTTATAAAGGCTGATCAAATCTTTGAGTTATTTAAAGCTAAAACATATTTTGGATGGTAGGGGGTCACTTACAATATATGGTGTTCCCCATCTAAGTACTAAGTTGGCTCAACACTGCTTAACTCTGTTGATCAAATAAGAACTGATTTTTCAGTGCAATTTGAACATGAGCTATATAAGATTTATGAAAATTTTGTACAAATTTTAGGGTTTCATATACTTTAGCATCCAAAACTAATTTCATAAATCAGAATAAAATGGTAACCAAAATAAAATATATATTTCAATCTATCATTCTTTTTTTTAATGCCACAATCCTTCTGAATGTAGGTGATCATGGCTCTCCACAGATTCCTTTTTTATTATCTGTAAATTGTCATATATTCTTGAGAAAGATAGAAAAGTTTTTTCCTGTTTCTTTCTCTAGTTTTGAATTCAGTTTTCTTTCTCTTAGACTGGTTGCCATCCAAGGCTAGAGAGCCCAGTCTACCTTGATATTTAGCCCATAACTAGGGAGAGGGAGAAGTGATGGATTCATACCTTTCCTATTTTGGTGAAAGTGAATGCAACAGACTAAGCTGAAATTTTAATTTGGCTTGTGAATTCTAATTTTTATGCTGATATGTTTCACCACCTGCACATCCAGGCCCATGGTAGCATGTTTTGAATGGGCACGTGTGGAGGGCAGTATTAGACTCAGAGTAAGAATTTACACACTAAAGCTCACATCATTTTCACGGTAGGGGGGATTTCTGGGGGCAAACCATGCTGCCATCATGTCTACAAACATCTATACAATCTATTAATATTATCTATATAATATAATAAACAATATTAAGAGAAATGATAACTGACAGGTGCATGAAAAATATTCTTGATTTGAGAACATTTCCCCCCTATCTGTATTTGTTCATATACAATGAGAATAAATCTTGCATTTTCAAGTTTTTCAGTTTTACTCACTTAGTGATTAAATACTAGTAGTTCATTTTACATTTCACGCAGTGTCATCTTTAGTCAAACCATGTAATTAGTTGTTTGTGACTATTTGAGGAATGAGCAACAGTACAGTCCATTTTTCATCAATGATTTAAGGAAACCTACAGGGATTACCAAACTGAACCTTTTAATTAATCTATGGAGATAGACTGTTCTTGTTCCATTGCCAATATCTAAGGATATCTCATCCCGTTATTATTTTTAGTACTGCTCAGTTATTGCTTGCCCTGTTTCCACTGAGTTAGTTAATGGATCTTTAAGAAGATCCAATGAACCAAGACTTTTATTTTAGATGCTATTTTTATTTTAATTTCCAAAATTAGTCTCAGATGCTAAAGTTCATGAAGTAATCACTGACTTTTCTGGAAATATATTAATAGTCAAATTCTTGCCTCCAATTGTTGAAAGTTAAAAATTAGTAATGAAAATACAAATCAGTTTTTGAAGAAAATTTAAATATGCATATGTTAGTGTAACCCCCCCCATCGTTGATCCTAAACAGCAGTAACCAATAATGTCACACCACTGTCGGCCCTAGACAGTGATAACCAATATATGTAACTCCACTCATCAGTCCTCAAGTTCCTTCAGACCGCTGACTCTTCACTCGTTAGTGCATGACTAGCTTTATTGCTGGTATCATGATGGTAGCAGAGTTCCACTCAACTGGTATTTGTCTGTTTATGACCATTCACTCCTCTGCTATATTGTGTTTTTGATCTCAGAGTGTGAGAAGATTACTGATGAAGCAAACTGAACTGAGGACTGGTGTAACAGTTGGAGCTACTCAAAAAAAAACAAGAATCCTTTGTAATAAAGAATTTAACTCGGGTTAAAAATGTAACAACAATTTAGTTTATATATGTTTTGTTTTATGTTTAACACTACCCACTTGTTATAATCAAATGACACTGGGATCCTCTTTGGAGTCTGCAGCTTGTTTTAGTAGTAACTTAAATCTTTAAGTTTTGGTTTTCAGGTCTGGCACAAGGTCTTGGTCAGAATGTCTCAACGAATGATGTAGATTCCAATAGCAGAAGTGTAGGGGCTCTCTCTTTTTCTCTATGTGTCTCAGTTGTCCAATATTTCCAGCTTATATGGAGTCCTGCATCTGACAGGGGTGGGGCTGATTAAGATCTGAGTTTGGTTGTCTTCTATTCTAAGCTTCAACCATTTATATATTTCCATATGTAAAAATACATTTATTCAAGTGGTTTTCCAAATTTGGGATTGTCCAGCCCCCTTTTGAGAGTGGTCAGAAGGATCAAACCACCCCTTAATTCCAACTTGCTTTATGCCTCACCTCCCTCCATAGCTCCATATAGGTGATGCTAATCTCTCTCTCTCTTCCTTCTCCTACTTTCTCAGCAGCCAACCTCAGCCTGCTCCCAGGAGTGGTGTAACAAATCCAGCTTCCAGATGCCACAGTGAAAACAAAAGTGATTTTCAGTCATTAATCCTTCACTGTCAACTTGCCCCATGCTAGGATTTCTCAATCGACCAGACCACTCAAGAAGTGGAAAAGGAAAGAAAAATTATTTCCACTCTCCTTAAAATGAAAGTTTATCTTTTCTCTATCTATGCATTTTTTGCGACCAAACAGACCACACAGTCCATGGTCACTTCAAAATAGTAATTAATTTTTTTCTTATCAGTTGTATCCAAAGGAATCCGAATTAATGTTTGGATATTAAATTTTCTTTGAATGAATATCACAGAAATTATAATGACGAGCATGTCCAGTTGGTCTCTGTCTCTGTGGGGATACTTTTCTTCTGGGTGTCTGTTTCAAAACAGATGGTTTTTCCTGGACCCTTTTTTTTGTGCCCAGAGGAATCATGAATGTTATTTATTTCAATGACCACTCTGACCTCTTTATTGTCAACATATTTTTATTTTATCTGACATGTTCATGGATACCTTAATGGTCTCTTTCTTATTGTCAGGAAGTGGGGAAGGACAGGTAGTCTTGGTTTTGCTCAATCTTACTGAATTCCATCTAGTTAAATTTGTGTTCAATTCTCTTTGGCATTATTTCAAAATATGATTTTTCAATGCATTTTTAAAAAATTTTCTTCTCAACTTTTCAGTCCATCTTTCTGAAAATTTCAACAATTACCATCCATTTAGTAGATTTGCTCCACTTCTTTCTTTCTCTTTTTTTGTTTGATCAGCCTCTGGAGATCTCAGTGTCACATTAGTATAACTAATATAGCATGTTAGTTTATTTCAAAAAATTTTTTTGTTTTTCTAATCTTGTTAGCAAAAGCTAAATTTTGAATTCTGAATGTTTTAAAATCTTGAACATTTTTTTTTGTAAGAGATAAGGTTATTTTGGTAAATTTTAATCTTGATTGTTTGATTTGTTTTATTTATGGCTTATCAACCTTTTGCAGGTTATTTTAAGCCAGAAAATATTTTTAGATTGTAAGAATTTTTTGAAGATAATAATGATTTATTGATGATTTATAATGATTTATTGATACAAGTCCTTCTCTCCCTAACTATGGGTTAATTAAGTTAGGGAGAGAAGCAGTGAATTCATACGTTTCCCAAGGTTATTTGCATGTAACTGAATATAATGAATATGATGGAAATTGAAACTCCAATTTCCAAATTTGTTGGTGAGATCCAGGCCATGATTGAAAATGATCCATCCAAGTCAATCAGGTCCATAGACAGGGAGTTAGTGCTGCCCTGGGTCAAAAGGGTGGCTGCTGGAAGACCCTGTGTCTGGCAACAGGACTCTGCACCATGCCACACAAGCAGAAGAACCCAGTTATATCAGACAATTTCTGCAACCATATCACCCTTTACATCTGGCCACCTAACTCCCAAGACAGCAATCTTCTTGATTATTATGTGTGATGCACAGTTGAGTGAGAGACCCAAAAACTCCTTGTTATACCAAAGATGAAGACAAGGATTATGGCAGCATTCGCAAACTTAAAGAAGGAGACCGTTCAGAGGAGTTGATGGAGATTCTGAAGTTGTTTGGAAGCCATGGTTGAAGTCAATGGCGATTTATTTAATACATTTACTCTTTAGTATTTCAAAATATTTTTGTGTAATTTTGATAAATACATCTCTTAAAATGAGATGTCAGTGTTATTTTCATTTTTGTGTAACTTAGACAACAATTTATCCATCGCACTCTGTTTATATATATATTGGAATATATTATATATATTTTGGAAGATTTTAATTACAGGATTTCAAGTTTCAGTCTTCTGATAGATAAAAAATCATGTCAATTATTTCAAATCATCAACAGAAATGATGAATTTTTTATTTAATTTTCTTGAAATAAAAAATAATTAATGTTCGGGGACAAAGTTTACATTATTTTCTTTACAACAATATAAAAAATAAAACAGCTTGTAGTATTTTTTAATGAATACAATTCAGTATCAGGTTATATGCTTTTAAAAAAAACAAACTCCATAAAGCTTAAATAATTAAAATAATTTCTTCTGATTAATTTACAAGATCTAAGTAATAATTAAAAGTGAAAAATGGAGGAATATTTAGGAAATTCGATAACTAAAAAAAACAAAAACAATACTAGATTTTACAAGTCAATGAAAATAACCTTTTAAATGAACTGCTAACTGTGATTCCTTGGATATGAATAAGTCTGTATATTTATATGACTGCAATGAGAGAAAGAGGACAAATCTAATTCATGAAACTTCCACTCTCTACTTGTTTGATAAACCTTTGCATATATGCTGTCATGGAAATAATAAGTGGAAAAAATTATAACAAAATAATTAAATTCTGTTTTGTTTAATAAAGATTATGAATACAATCAATTTTTGTGTTTCTTATTTTAGATGTGGACATAAAAACTGTCAAAAAAAAATAGAGAATTTTTCCAAACTATTTAAAAGCAAATGCCATGTTTGTGTGCTTAGGGAAGATTTTATTAATATTTAATTTGCAGTGAGTTTATGCCCCAATAGCAGGAAGAGTCACAATAAATTGGCTGTAGAGAATATGTGTAGTAGCAGAGGCTGCTGACTGGCATCATTAAAAACCCATGTTTTCAAAAAGAATCCCTCTCTTTTCTTTCACTTCACCTTTGGATAGGGTCACAGGCCCCAATGGAGAAGCATTACTCACCAGCCAATCAGTAAGACTTTTCTTTGTTAAAATATGTAGACATTTGAGTTCAAACTCTGTTGTTAACAAAAGGGGTGCCTTTTTCAACAAGCAAACTTTTATTATTTTTATCCTATTTTATAGAATAAATATTTCATAGAATTTCAACATGTCATTATGGGGGTCAGTCTACCCAGATTTTAGGTGGAAAAATAAAATCTGAGTGTCATGTCCACAAATACAATACAAAATTATAAGCAATGTGAAGAACTGATCTTTGTATAAAAAGAAGACCAAACTAAATATGATAACATTTATACAAGCGGATACATGTATTTACATATTAAAATTCAATGTTCTTTGTTATAGCCATGAAGAGCCCATTAGTCTGATTGTTCAAAAGGATTTTGCTGCAAGTGAGGAAAAACAAGCAATGTGTATACTATTTACATTATTTGTTCTCATCTTTGTCGCCATATTTATTACTATGTTTCAGCCATTGTACACTCAGGCCTTCTTCAGGTGGTTGGAATGTCAAACTGAACCCTTTATTTCACTCACTGGGGTAGACTGTTCTAGTTCCATGTGCCATGTTTAATGGATGTCAGTTATCAGTTATCTCCTGTTAATTCCCCTCTTCAAGTTCTCCACTGCGTTAACTGGGTATTGAACTCACACACTTTGGGTCATGTCACTGGATCTAACCAACGCCTTTATCCACTGTGCCATGTGTGCTTGAGGACACATGGCACAGTGGAAATGGCGACAAAGATGAGGACAACAGTCTGAATAATGTAAATAGTGTACATAATACCTCATCTCAGAAATAGACAGTTACTGAAGCAATTTGTATGCCAATATATTTGTGCATGTGAAGCACATACTAATGAAATGTGTGTGACTGCTGACCGATTGTGTGTGTTTGCAGTAATTTTAAATACTATGAAAGAGAGAGAAGACAAGACTTACTTTCGTCATGGCTTTGTATGTTTTTCAGTGTAGAAAAATCATTGCCCACTGACGTGTTGTCATGGTAACGTGTGTCTATACTGTTGATCAAGGCCCTGTCTATCGCAGATCTAGTTGCTGACTGTTTTTGTCTGTTGCAGGCAAGCTGTTTTTATATCTTTTCGCACAGGAATGTACTCAGTAACCCGAGCTCAACCTTTTTCCAGGTCATTTAGAGTTCAACCATGCAGATGTTGTAGAAAGTACATCACATGACTTGTCATATCCAATCAGGTTCCAGAAACCACTTATTTAATTTGGAGCTCTGTTTGTACTGAATTGTAAAAAAAATTTGTATGTACTGAATTTAGTAATGTTTATTTGTAGGTGTCTCTTACTTTTTGTGCTTCACTTATTGGCTGTAAAGTTTATATCCTATATCACGTATTTGCTTTTGTTCTGTATTGTTTTGTTGAAAACATTTTCTTGTTGGTAAAAAATTATTTTCTACTCTACAACCCCTTTTCTACAGATGAAATGTCGTCTCAAGCCTCTTGCTGCTCTATCACTATTTCCATGCAAAGTGTTCAGATGAACTGTATTCCTTAGTTCCATCAGTTCTAACCATCACAGTTAAGAGCTGCCATACCACACACATTGTAGTGAATCATCCTCATTGCCTTTGTATTCCAGTGGTGAGATGTGAGTTCCACTCAACCAGCTTATTCTCATGAACAACTGCTTTGTAGAACTGACTCCCAAGAGGATGCTTCATCAATCACTACAATCTTAACCTGTTCAAGTCTAGAGTCAACCAGTATCTTCTCCACATATTCCCATAAACTGTGCTTCTTACTCTGTAACACTTTTCCTTAAGTGGATCTTTGGCTTTGTAAAGAGTGAAAATCATTGTGAAAAAAAGATAGCTCTTTGGTAGATATACATACCACTTTCATTGTCTAATGATACAAATTGTAGACAGTTAAATTTAAAACCTTTTCTGAAATGACAGTAATCAGCTTCCAATTATGTTCAAATACAAAACGACCAACAAAACTTCCCTTTTTAGGACAACACTCTCCAGTGACTACCAAAACTGTCCTTCTCAGGACAATGCTATTCTCACCTTCTACATGAGCTTACAGAGATTTTTTTTGCCTTGTGCACTGTAACATTATTTTTGTTGATGTACTTTCTTTAACAAAAATAAACTGGTAAATATATTTTTTAATCAAGTCTTTGTTATGTTTGTTGTTGTCTTCCATCATTCAATATCTGTTTGTGAGCGAATATACCACCTGTAACAATGTATATAAATGTAGATAGAAAAAAAAAGAAATGCTGATAAGATAGTAATGGTCACAAAACACTGCCCAGTGCCCCAATCAGGCGTGGGCCCTCCTCTGGTCATGAGATTTAATGGTAGTATGCACTGGGCCTGAATGACATGTGAAGCAAAGACAGAAATAAACACCAAGACAGTTAAACACCAGATGACAAAAAAAAAAAATGGTTTCTGAATTGGTGGATTGCACATTTCTTTCAGTTAATAAATTAATGCTTTGAAAATAAATATTTAGCTTTTTTCAACCAACAATTGCGTTCCTGATAACCATAAAAAAAATACTTCATGATCCCTTTGAAGAGTATCTAAGCAAAGTTCCTAGACCAGACAAGGCTATAAGGAGATACAAAAGGCAATAATTAACAATACCACAGCTTAAAAGAAATTCCCTTACTCATTCACCAGTCTTGCTCACCAGGCTACATGGCACTTACATTTTCCTCCTCACTTTCTCCCTTGCCTCTTTTTTCTTGTACATACACACGAAGAAATCATATTTCTTTTCCTCTTAACAAACAACTACAAACAAGGACTGTAAAAACCTTAACACTCATACACACTAAGAAAAATTTAGTTGTAAAAAAAAACAAAATAAAAATATCTTATATTTTTATATTTAAACACATTTTTACCTTTTTCTTTGTTACTGGTTGATTCAAATCTACAACAGGCGCAAGCATGTGTAAATTACTCATACACTGCACATGCACAACCATACACATGTACATTACATACATGCATTCAAGGTGCCTCACAGACCGTGCATGATAGAATCAGCACTTCTCTTAAAATATAGATTCCTATTATGAATTTATATGTACATACAAGTACAGATATCACTATGGAGGAGTGCGGAAATGTTCTTAGCCCAACCCAACACCACTTCCTTCATCTTCTGATAAATTCAGTATCGCATCATCAGAAATTACTTTAACTTTTTTGTTAATTTTCATTTTTTTGTTTTTATGGTGTGTGTGTAATTTTTTATGATGACATTTCCAAATTGCATTTAAGATGTTTGAAAAAAACTCCAATCAAATCTGAAAATTTTATCTATTTGTTCTTTTTCAGTGTTCTTGATCTGAGGTTTTTTGTTTTTTCATGCTGCTTTGTTTCTTCTTTAATAGTAAATCTTAATAATCCCTTTCATATGCATTTAATACCTTTAGTAATTCAATACAGAATAGGAAAGATTAAGAATTTTGGTCTAACTGGAAATTGTTGACAATTTAAAAAATAATTAATATTAATTCCAGTCATTTGTCACATTAACTTTCGCACAATTACCGTTGGAAAAGGTATGAATCTATCTCTTCTCTTCACTCCCAACTATGGGTTAAATAAATTAGAGTAGACAAGACTATTTAGCCTTGGTTAGCAACCAGCCTAAAGAAGGGTAACTATGAATTCAGAACCTGGTCATTATTAGTTTAGGCTTACCTAATTAGTGATCATTCTCCACTAAAAAAAAATAAAAAATAAAAAAAGGAATAAAATCGATTTCCATGATAATTTTTCACATTTTCGAAAGATGGAAATGTTATTAAACCTCGCGCCAACTTTTCCGCAGTGAATTTCATAACTTGATTTTGATTGGCTTAAACTAAGGCGTTTAACCAATCAAAATTGTGTACAAGTTTCGAGACAAATGGAAGAAGGCGCTTGAATTTGAAATAAACAACTTGATGTTCGTGTAAACACAAACTGAAATTATTGGACTTTGTATTTAGGAGTAACTGGTTACTTGGTGAGTTCAGTTAAAAAAGATTATTGGGAATCATAACATTTGTAAATAATATTGTACTCTTTGGTATCTGTGTTTTCTTTTTATAAGAAGATTAATTTTGAAATTGGTCATTAACTTCGCTTAAAATACGCTGTATTTTGCAAAAAAAAAAGTTTTAAGTTAACTTTCTGAATAAGAATTTTGAGATCTACAAAAGAGTGTCTATAAAAAGGGGTTTAAACGCATACATATTGAAGTTGAATAATCCAAATTGCTGGACTATGAGCACTTAAATAAAAAAAAGATTAATTTGAATTACAACTAAAACTTGGAAACAATGTGACTGACTTTTTCTCCTGCAGTCTCGCCATATTGTAAAATTGTGGTTAATGTTTTTATTTCGCAATAAAATAGTTGCATATCTTTTATAGTTAAACTTATGACTCGATTAAAAAACGAAAAATACTGGTTGCCTACGTGTTTTAAAAAAACTTAAAAAATGATTTGGTTTCGCTCTAAAATGTTTTTTTTGTCCCCCCTCATTCCATAGTTTGTCTTTATGAAAATGACGTTTTATTTTTGAAACTTCATTTTCTCGAAAATTATTTTTTTTTTTTTTAATGTGAAACCGAGTGAAGTTGCTAAAATGGAGGTTCGGCTTAAAGTTAATATAATAACAAAAAAATAGATCTTTGATTTTGTGTCCAACATTTATGACAACATAATGATAAAATATTTATTTACTCAACTGTTACTGGACCTTGCTTTTTGTGTCCGCCTTTTATGTGGGTAATTTTAAAAGAAAAAAATATTTTAGCACGTTAGCATAGCCTAAGCCTTAAGGTGTTAATTTTATTGTTTAAGCACCTTGAAATTTCACTGCTTGTCTGAAATAGTGGTCCTGTGTGTGCACTTTCCTTTTATTAGGTTGGTGCAAAAATAATGACGTAATAATGTCGTTTTTTGACGTTAAAAAACTACATTATTACGTCATTATTTTTGCACCAACCTAATAGTTTTGCTGCAGGGTCAAAAAAGGTAAATGCTGAGAGAACTGGAAATTATCTAGTAGCAGCCCTCTAGCACCACCTCGCATACAGGGCTCTTCATTGTGACCTTGTGTCATATCTACCATCATGGTCGGGGATATTGTAAATAAGCTCTAAAAAAATGTTCATGTTGGTTAGAAAATGATTTTCGTTAGCTTTGTACAGAAAAATGATTCAACTGAAATTGTCATGAAACACTTTTTTTTTAATAAGCAACTTGCGGTTTTGTTGTAAAAGTTAAAAGTAAAACTAAAAACTTAAAAAGTAACGCCTGTACCTTCAGATAGAAGAAAAAACACATTTTTTATGTCTGTAAGACAGCAAATATAGTCCCGACTCTCTTATGAGGTGCGGGCGTTAATTTATTTTTATGATGAAACAAAGTTATTTCATTTATTTATTTGTGTGTATAAGCCAAAAAAAAAAAAAAAAATTAGACCATGCTTAGGTTTGATAAAAGATTTTCTTAAAGAAAACTACTTGAAGCAGTTCAGTATTGGTGACAACATTCCGAGTGGAACCACTATTTCAGACGAAAACTCCGAATTTGCATAATCAAGTAACAAAGAGATTTGGGTAGATTAGTTTCACGTGATTTATCTCCAAGATGACATATTTCTGAAATCGTAAAGAAAGCTAATCAAAGAATTAGTCAATTATGTGCCTTGTGTGATACACGCTTAGGCGATCATGTATCTTTCGATACATGACTGACGAGGCAGATTTTTCCCCCACAGTAGGTTGCCATTTTTTTCTGTGGTAGACTAGTTACCATCCAAGGCTATAGAATCTAGTCTGTCTTGCTATTTACCCATAGCTGGGAGGGTGGAGGGGAGAAAAGGAGGATTCATATCTTTCCCAAGGGTATTATTAGCAAGTGACTGTAATGGACCCAACTGGACCAAACTACAAAAAAAACATATTGACTAACTGCAATCAACAAGACGGGTACCTCAGCCTAGCTACAGGTGAAATCAATTTACCATCCCTTCAGTCAAGATGCCAGTTCACTGACCTGTGTGAAGCATACAAAATATTGAATGCTATGATGTAAGTGGACAAATTCTTCACATTCTCAAACAGGAGGATGTGTTGTCAGTCATAAAAGTTGATGAAAACTGTAGCAAGATCCAACTTCTTTGCTCTGAGAAAGTGATGATAGACAACTGGAATTCCTTATCTAGTGATATTGAGGAAACTGTGGATCCTGCTCAAAATGAACTAAATTCATAGTATTGTTAAGTTTAATATTTAAAACAAATTGTGTATGCCAATTACTGATTGACCATGCATGTAATATATTTTTTAAAACTTTAGAATTTAAATTCATATTTCGAGTCTGCTTTCTGATTTGAAAAGTCATATATTTGAAATGAATAAAAGTAGAACAATAGTATTTGAAATGCAATATAGAATTTATATCAGTAACTTTTATCATTAGCAACAAATTAAATTTGAATTAACAAAATAATTCAACAATGACTCTCTTTCCATTTGAAAAGTCATACATCTGGAATAAAAGCAAAAGAGTACTTGAAATGCAATATTTCAACTATATTATCACAAAATTCTCCTGGATAAAAAAAAAAAAAAATTAGTTATTCTACATTACCCAATGACATAGAATACCTGATTGTTTTTGCAATGTTTGTCCAGGCCTTGTTCAAGAATCACAACTTTTTTGGTGTATCCTAAATAAATTTTGTCATTTCCTCAAATAAGAGAAACAAAGTGACAAAATAATGTGCTTTACTGATGCTTGAAAACCAAACTAGTGACATTCCATCATCACCTGTTGGACTCAGAACTTTCACCAATCAGGATGAATGAATATTCCCTCAAGGAGGCACCGTGCAATAAAATATCCATAGAAATTTCCCTGTCACATCGTTAAATATTTAAGCTTAACAACTTTAAACAAGCTTAAATATTTAACGATGTGATAGGGAAATTTCTATGGATATTTTATTGCTGTAGAACTTGCCATGAGCTCATTGAATCATTAACTGAAGAATTAAGATTCATCAGAATATTAAAATAGATTAAAACTAATAACTATTATTATGGTACAGGGCAGAGGTAAGCAATTCCTTGATCACTATTGATTCATTATAATAAAAACTTCTGTTTAAATACCCAGCAATTATTATTCAACCTAATAAATAATTATATTTCATATTTGTTTCTCTTTTTGACAGATTTGTCATCATTCTTATCAAGAAACCTTCAAAATGAGTGGAGCGGCATTTTTAGATACTCTTCGTAAATTAGAGTATCCTCGATTAGATAAATTAAATTCCCCATTATTGGACAGACTTTTTGCCAGCCAAGAAGCCAGTCAACCATTTGTATCGTGGTTTTGTAAGAATGTTAATGCCAAACACTTGTTAAAACCAGAGGAATTGAAAAGGTGATTATTTTTATTTCTTACTATTTATTTTTATCATCCTCAACATATTTTTATTATTTTATTTAAAGCTTTTAACAATGTTATAGGAATTTTCTGATCAGAGTAGAAAATTAGTTTACATTCTGATGACATCTAAAGTTTTCACTTCATTGTTTTGACCAAATCGACAAAAACTTTTGCACTCAAAATTTTCTTTAGTAAACTAATATATTTCAATTGGGTAAAATATAAACAAAAATTATATTTTTTGGCAATCTTTAACTGTCTGCAAAAAATCAGTGTCAAATAGATGTTTTTTTACATTGACACTGCTATTATTTCAAATACCTCAGCAGTATCTGTTGTTTTTAAAAAGTGATGATTAGAATTGAAATAAAATCAAAACACATGAATGTGAATTTATACATTTTCTTTGTCAGTGAGAATTGACAACAAAAATAATAAACCGTATTTATTCACTAGATTGTTTATTTTTACACTATTATATTTTATGAATAAAAAAAAATGTTTTCATATTTATTACTTTATGAATTGGTAAATGATAAATATTGCATTGTATTAGTTTTTAGAATGTTTTAAATTTTATATTTAAAACATTCTAAAAACTAATACAAATAAACAATCTAATAGCGTTTTAATATTTTTGTTGCAAATGATCAAAAACAAAAAATGTATAAATTCACTTTCATATGTTTAAGTTTTATTACAATTCTAATCATCACTTTTTGAAATGAACATTGCCAAGGAACGAAGGTAGTAATAGTGGCATAAATGGAAAAAATTTGCCTTTTTTGTCCCCTTTTCCTTTTTTAAATCATTTCATCCCAAGCAAAGCAATAATACCACTAAGACACAAGGAAATGCCCTCAAAGAATGAAAATCTGAATTCTACTTAGGGGGAAAAGTTCAAATGTTGACAAATGAAATATTTTGTCTAATTCATTTCATTTTTATTATTGGTTTGGTCAGTCAAAAAATATTTATATGACACTTTTTCTTTTTTTTTTAAAATGGCCACTCGAATCTGAGGATGCCAGTCTGCTAGCTAATCCCCATTGCATATGCCAACTGAGGTGCATTTGTGTATGGTCAACACCCACAGAGCCTACCTGTGGTTTATACTGCAACTATGCTGAACACACCTTAGTTACAGTTTCTGGGAGAGAGTGCATTATCTAGCCTGATCAACACTGAACAAGGCCAGCATGCTCAAACACTTGGTCACAATGATTTCTGACTTCATGCTAGCACAACCACCGGTGACTCCCAAGGGTTCTGTCTACCCAATTTCACTCGCAAGGCTTGTATCCAAAGATGCTGCACACTGTTATTGTCTTCTCCAGATTGATAACATCAAGAAGTTGCTTCCCTGACAAATCGACCCTGGTGAGATTTGAACCCGGTTCTCATGGTCAGAAAGTGAATGTTCTAAACACTCATCCACTTGCACACACACACACACACATATATATATATATATATATATATATATATATATATATATATATATATATATATATATATATATATATATATATATATATATATATATATTGTGTATTTAGGCAGCAATCCTTATTTTATGCACATTTCATTAAATGCAACAGACAAGGTGCTTTTATTTAGCTTTTTATACATTTTCTCATGCCATCTAATAATTTTTTTCTTTTCGGATGATAAATTATATAAAAACTGCCCGAATGTTCTTTTTATCAGAGTGCTTTCGGCTATACATTTAGCCATTTTAACTGTTAAATAAGAAATAGTTTGTTGTATGTATATTTTATAAAATGTTTTCATTTTTCAAAACACGGCCACTATATTGTGCCCATGTTCAAAAAGTGTTGTTTTTTTTTTTTTTTTTTTTTTTATTAATAAGGCTTCCATTGTTTTTAGCCTTTTTTTGCATGTAGATGATGCTATTATAGTGCTGTCAACAAGTATGTTACGAATAATGTCTGGTAGGTGTCTATGAATATTTAAATGAGATCTAATTGAGCTATGGAAACAGAAGTTTTAAAAGTATTATTACTGTAATTATTATATGTCCTATGTTGAAAACCAAGGTTTTTACTAAAGTTAATATAGATAAAATATATGTTTGTTATGTAGACGATATATTTATTTTATCTGAAAACAAGAAATAGAAAATCTGAAAGCTACTTTTCAACAAAATTCCATCCTAAATTTTATTTATGAACTTAGTGAAAAACTTCTGTTTATAAAAACCAACTAGTAAAGACTCTTGCCATCTTAATTTCTCTAGTGAATGCGCTCTTAGATATAAAATAGGTGTTATTAAAAAATTTCCTCACAAGAGCGCACAAGAACTCGTCCTCTCGCACGTTTTTCCTTAACGAATTAAACAATGTAAAACAAACGTTAATTAATAACAGATTTCCTAATCAATTGTTGGATTTCCACATTAGGCGTTTTCTATCTAAGGTTGCTAATAGTAGTGGCAAGAATAGAAACATAAACAATAACATTAATATTTTTTATAAAAATCAGATGAACAAAAATTATAAATAGGATGAAAGCAGAATTAAGAACATTATAAAAAATTGCATAACACCAGTTGACAATGGGAAAAAAAATTAGATTAATTATTTATTACAACAAATTTAAAACCTCTAACCTTATAGCTAAAAATAATAATTCACCTAGAAGAAAATTAAATAGGATAAATATTATTTCCAAATTTAAATGGAAGCTTGCAAAATGTTAATTCCTTTCTGTTTTCAGTTTCAACCTTATGAAGGATTCTGGAGAAAAAATTTATGATGGGAAGCAATTAGAAGATTCCTTGAAAGAATTTTCTGCTAGAGAAGCCATTTTAACCTCAGAGAAAGAAATAAAGTAAGTGAATCATTTATGGATTAATAAGACCAATTTCATATGGTAAAATTATTATGGCAGATCTTTTTAAAAATTTTCCTCATTAAGAAAAGGTGTGTGGAGAGGGATAAATTGAACCATATAAAAAGTGGATTAGGATAATTTATATTTCCTCAAAATCTTTTGTGACTTGATATTACTAATATTTTACAACTCTTTATATTAATTTATGCAAATAACTTTCAGATATAAGATACTTTATTTTTAAACATGGGCACCAATAAGTTTTTATCTAGCCTCAGTTGTGTATAATATTGGATAAATTAACTTCCTAACCAGATCAAGAAGTAATTTCATAGAATTTTTCTCTTTGTAAATAACACTTTACTGACTATAACTTGTCATAATAATTGTCTAAAAAAAAAAAAACATTTTGTATTTACTGTTACGGCACATAAATGACATAGCATAGATTAAAATTAGGTAAGAATGATGTCCCCTGGTTAGACATTGTCAAAGATATAAAAGGCTAACAGCCATATTATGTTGAAAGAAAGTTTCTCATGCGATCACTGAAGTTAAGCAACATTAAGCCTGGTCCAAGATAGTTAATACCAAGTGCTGTAAGTTTGGATGTGAGTGTGGCAGAGTTCCAGTTCTAATCAGGTTTGTTATATTCACTTACATGCAAATCCACCTCTTTTCCCCCAGCTATGGGTTAATTAGTAGGGCTTGTATCAACAAATCATTATCTCAAAAAAATTCTTACAATCTAGAAATATTTTCTGGCTTTAAATAGCCTGGAAAAGGTTGATAAGCCATAAAAATAAAATCAATCCAAGGATATAGATACAAGTTCAAACCTTATCAAAAGCTTTCTTTTATTTCCAACCTGTGTTTCTTATTTATTGTTTTAGAATGACCAAGAAATATAAGCACTGAGAATCTTAAACAACAAAAAGAAAAAGTATTAAAAAATTAATAATGCAGAAAAGTTAAAAAAAAAAAAAAAAAAAAAAAAAATTTGAAAATTGGACTTTTTTTGTTTTATGTTAAACATTCTTTATTTTCAGCGATGATGAATTAGAAATTTGCCTAAAAAGAAAGGAATTACTGTTACAATCCAGAGCTGCCTTAGAGTAAGTGACTTTTTTTCTTTTTTTTTTTTTTTTTTCTTTTTTTTTTTTTTTTTTCTTTTTTTCCTCCTAATACTTTCCCAGGTATCAATAGCAATGACTTGTTGGGTTTTCAGCTGGAGAATTTGCCACAAGTAAAAATATGATGAAGAAGTCGAGGTTGTTAAATGAAAGGAAGCAAATTTGACATAAATAAGCTTTTGTAAAATTAAAAAACATTAACTTTATATACTCACTTAAATCTATATTTTTTCAACAGATTTCTATAAAAAATTCTATTCTCTTAGAAATTTTTTATCACTATAATTTTTTTTTTTTTTTTTTTTTTTTTTTTTTTAACCCTTTTATCCCAAGCAAGTTGCAAGGGGATTACTAAATGTGAAATGTGACAGCAATATTTGAAGCAAGGACGAATGGTAGGCTTGTAAATAATGTAAAATAGATTCTGGCAAGAAAAATTGTCTAGCATGCCATAGTGCATCAACTCTCTTAGCTGCAGACTTAGCAATTGATTTAATATACTCTCTATAGCTGAAAATGTTATTTTGAGAAGTTATGTCTTCTGTATTTTACACCATAATTGAATGGGATAAACCACGCTGTTTTTTTATTTCCTTTTCAAATGAGTCTTATGATCCTTTCTATTGTTTCAATTGACTTCTCTTGTTGGAGCCATATTTCCTTTCAATTAACCAAATTCAACAACAATCTTTGAACTGCAGAATAAATTGCATATTTCACAAATGCAATATAAAAAGTAACCCCATAATTATTTTCTTCTGCTTGATATGAGAAAAATGTGATTCATTTAAATAATTTAATCTATATTTTAAAGTATATTTCATGAGGCCAGAATGTTCAGTTATTAAAGATTGCTTTGTATCACATCTGTAATTTCTTTTAGAGCAAAGTAAAAAAGCTGGATGAATATTCTTTGTGGTAGTTATAATTTTTGCCAGTGGTGTGTACATAGCTTTTCCCATAAAATTAAAGCTAACAAGAAATAATAAATTTCAGACAGCTGAATATTCTTTTTGTTCTTTCTCAAAAGGATTTAGATTTAACCATCAGAATAAAAAAAAATCTTAAACCTGTAATTTTAATAATTGCTTTTACCTTACAAATGGATATTGGTGTTTGCTTATAATGAGTATCCCTTTGGTGTATGGAGCTGGCATTTTTGTATTTTTAATGTTTTCAGTCAACAGCTAAGTGCAGTGAGTAAGCGAATGGCCAGAAGCCAGACTCTGATTGAAGAAGCTAAAAAGAAATATGCAGCAGCCGAACAATTGTGTCAGGATGACAATTCCAAAGTAAGTGTCTTTGATTTATTTCTTCTATTTATTTATTTATTTTTTTATTTCTTCTAATTATTTATTTATTTTTTATTTCTTCTATTTATTTATTTATTTATTTATTGTATTTATTTTTTTATTTCTTCTATTTATTTATTTATTTTTTTATTTCTTCTATTTATTTATTTATTTTTTTATTTCTTCTATTTATTTATTTATTTTTTTATTTCTTCTATTTATTTATTTATTTTTTTATTTCTTCTATTTATTTATTTATTTTTTTATTTCTTCTATTTATTTATTTATTTTTTTATTTCTTCTATTTATTTATTTATTTTTTTATTTCTTCTATTTATTTATTTTTTTATTTCTTCTATTTATTTATTTTTTTATTTCTTCTATTTATTTATTTATTTTTTCTATTTATTTATTTTTTTTATTTCTTCTATTTATTTATTTATTTTTTATTTCTTCTATTTATTTATTTATTTTTTTATTTCTTCTATTTATTTATTTATTTTTTTATTTCTTCTATTTATTTATTTATTTTTTTATTCCTTCTATTTATTTATTTTTTTATTTCTTCTATTTATTTATTTTTTTATTTCTTCTATTTATTTATTTTTTTATTTCTTCTATTTATTTATTTATTTTTTTATTTCTTCTATTTATTTTTTTATTTCTTCTATTTATTTTTTTATTTCTTCTATTTATTTTTTTATTTCTTCTATTTATTTATTTATTTTTTATTTCTTCTATTTATTTATTTATTTTTTTATTTCTTCTATTTATTTATTTATTTTTTTATTTCTTCTATTTATTTATTTATTTTTTTATTTCTTCTATTTATTTATTTATTTTTTTATTTCTTCTATTTATTTATTTATTTTTTTATTTCTTCTATTTATTTATTTATTTTTTTATTTCTTCTATTTATTTATTTATTTTTTTATTTCTTCTATTTTTTTATTTCTTCTATTTATTTATTTCTTCTATTTATTTATTTCTTCTATTTATTTATTTCTTCTATTTATTTTATTTCTATTTTTTTATTTCTATTTATTTTTTTTATTTCTATTTTTTTTATTTCTTCTATTTTTTCTTTTTTTCTTTTTATTTTTTATTTTTTTATTTCTTTTTATTTTTTATTTTTTTATTTCTTTTTATTTTTTATTTTTTTATTTTTTATTTCTTATTTTTTATTTCTTTTTATTTTTTATTTCTATTTTTTTTCTATTCTATTTATTTTTTATTTCTTCTATTTATTTCTTTTTTATTTGTTTTATTTATTTTTTCTATTTATTCTATTTATTTATTTTTCTATTTCTTTTATTTCTTTCTTTTTTATTTCTTTCTTTTTTATTTCTTTCTTTTTTATTTCTTTTTTATTTCTTTCTTTTTTATTTCTTTTTTATTTCTTTCTTTTTTATTTCTTTCTTTTTTATTTCTTTCTTTTTTATTTCTTTCTTTTTTATTTCTTTCTTTTTTATTTCTTTCTTTTTTATTTCTTTCTTTTTTATTTCTTTCTTTTTTATTTCTTTCTTTTTTATTTCTTTCTTTTTTATTTCTTTCTTTTTTATTTCTTTCTTTTTTATTTCTTTCTTTTTTATTTCTTTTTTATTTCTTTCTTTTTTATTTCTTTCTTTTTTATTTCTTTCTTTTTTATTTCTTTCTTTTTTCTTTTTCTTTTTTATTTCTTTCTTTTTTATTTCTTTCTTTTTTATTTCTTTCTTTTTTATTTCTTTCTTTCTTTTTTATTTCTTTCTTTCTTTTTTATTTCTTTCTTTTTTATTTCTTTCTTTTTTATTTCTTTCTTTTTTATTTCTTTCTTTTTTATTTCTTTCTTTTTTATTTCTTTCTTTTTTATTTCTTTCTTTTTTATTTCTTTCTTTTTTATTTCTTTCTTTTTTATTTCTTTCTTTTTTATTTCTTTCTTTTTTATTTCTTTCTTTTTTATTTCTTTCTTTTTTATTTCTTTCTTTTTTATTTCTTTCTTTTTTATTTCTTTCTTTTTTATTTCTTTCTTTTTTATTTCTTTCTTTTTTATTTCTTTCTTTTTTATTTCTTTCTTTTTTATTTCTTTCTTTTTTATTTCTTTCTTTTTTATTTCTTTCTTTTTTATTTCTTTCTTTTTTATTTCTTTCTTTTTTATTTCTTTATTTCTTTTATTTATTTCTTTTTTATTTCTTTATTTCTTTTATTTATTTCTTTTATTTCTTCTATTTTTTTATTTCTTCTATTTTTTATTTTTTTTTTTTTTTTTATTTCTTTATTTTTTTATTTCTTTTATTTTTTTTTAAATATTTCTTTATCAAGTGGGATTTGTTTATATTAAAAGTTTATAAACCAGATTGTGATTCAGTGAATTATAAAATTTATATTTTATCATTCATTTTTCATTCAAAGGCTGAATTAAAACATTAAGAATTTATTTTTGTTATTATAAGTAATGTTCTTTCATGTCTTTTTAAAACCTTTGATCGAGTTATTTTTGCATTTCATCCTTGAATTTTGAATTTGTATTCTGGCCAATTTATTAGTATCAGATATTTTTTTTTTTTTTATAAACAAAAACAAATCTTTATGATAGTTATGATAAAGAGAAGACATTGATTCAAAATATATTGTGACAACTGAAATACAAAAATAATTTTGCATAATGAAAAGAAGAAAATTTTTTCTTGAAATAATATTCATTCATGAAAACAAAACAGAGAAAAACTAAGAATTTCCCAGTGACAATTTATGATGTTACTCATCAAAGTTAACTTTAACAGTGATAATTGTTCTCTTAAAGTCTTTGTGACTACTTAATAAAAATGTCTTGTTGGGATCTGTTATAGGAAAACAAACCTAGAGCTCTCAAGTCTTGATTCCAAGAACCAACAAAATAAAACTGACAACAAAAAAAATCATGTCACATTATTCTAAAAATCATAGAATGCAAAGCAAAATAGAAGATAATAGCTTGAGACTATTTCATCTTGACCATTATATTTCTTTACTAGCTTATAAGCTGTCTTATTGAGCAACATTTAAGCTAGCTCCTCTGGAGGACTCTTGATCTGGGTTTTCATTTGCACAGGACTTTTCCTCACTGCAGCCTTGGCTCTTTTGATTGCAATCTGGTCCTCTGTTGGCAAAGATTTCTTTTTGCGAGGCATACTGCTGCCGTATGTGATAGCAACAATAAACTACAGAAGAACTCAAAATTTAAGCATTGCATTAATATTCAAGCTTACCTTTTAAAGGTTCAATGATAATTCTGCTGCCACTTAATTTAAAAAGACAATTTGATGTATGTAGGTCCTTACTTTCTATACAAACAATTATTTTAATTTCATGAGTGACTTTTGTTGGATTTTGCAATTTTAATTATTCCTGAGTTAGAAAAAATTTTTATTGTACAAAAAATTTCTTGCAAAAAAATCACATTAAAAAAATCACCAAAAACAATCACAGTAATGAAAACTTAGGAATCCAAAATTTCAAAATTGCAGGTCTGGATCCAGCCTGGAATGTTTTAAATTTTCTCCGTCGGCCCAATTCCAAAATGGTAAGGTATGTTACTCTAGGAGTAAAGTTGAAAAAGTGTGACATACTGACATTCACAGTTATTTATATAGATTATTGCTTTCTTTAGTGTACATGTTTATAAAAATGTAGAGGAAATTCTTTTGTTTTTTTGTTTTTTTTCAAATACTTGTAACCCTTGGTAAACCAAAAAGTGTTGTATTTTCCTCCTCCAAGAATAACTTGGGACAATACACTCCATTTAGAATAGCAATTTCAAATTCCAGATGCAAACCAGCCTGAAGCATTTAACAGAGTCTGTGAAAAATCTGTCTGCTGCTTATATCCAACCACCTGGTGATGCTTGTTCCAACTTTTTGTCACAAACATCTTTAAGCAGCTACCAAGCAGCAGAATACAAATATTTGGATGAAATCAACTGTTATATCAAAAAACAATTTTCTGAGGTAAGTGTTTTTTTTTTGTTTTTGTTTTTTTTTGTTTTTTTTTTGAGAAATAAAAAAAATAAACAATTTGAAAATCCATAAGATTTTTTTTTCTTTTCACTCTTTTTCATTTTACGCAAATGGATTTGTGTGTGTAGAGACATTGAGATGAATCTTGAGAATTAAATTTACTTATTTTCTTTTATTTTGTTGTTGCATCAAACTGATTTTCATTTTCATTCCTCTTGTATATAAAATCTACTTTTTGAAGCTTATTCCTAACTGTTGTAGTTAGTCATGAATGTTGTCATTAATTGTTTTATCTGATTTAGGGTCTGGTTCAACAATGAAGTTACGTTAGATAATTTGAAGAAAAAAAAAAAGAGTATAAAATTGATACAAATCAATTAAATACAAAAACTTTCTATTTTATTTAAATTATTGAATAATATTATGCTTAGTTCTGATCAATATTTGTAAAAATTTACCTGCTTTTATTTTCTTTCCCAATACAAATTATTTTCGTAGATTTTGTACAAATTTTATTTTTTATTTTTTTGTATACTGATGTTCACCCAATACAAGGCCCAAGAGCCACTTAAAGTAGGTGATTGTCTCCTTGTCATCAAGGATATAGAAGGCTAATGGCCATATCATATTGAAACAGGTTCTCATCTGAAGTTGAGCAACATTGAGCCTGGTCAGTACTTAGACGGTTAACTGCCTGGAAATACCAGGTACAATAAGCTTGGATGTATGTTGTGTGATGAATAACGGCATGAAATTGGAAATCAGTCAGCAGAGTTCCAATTCTAATCAAATTCATTATATTCACTTATGTTCAAATGAGTGTAAGAAAAGGTAAGAAGTGAAATTCATGGGTCTATGCAGGAAAGATAACAGTTGACCTCTAGACTTGAAGAGGTCAAGATTGTAGTGATTGGGAAAAACATCCTGTTGCGAGAATGTTCCACAAAGCAGCAGTTCTTGAGAAGAAGCTGTCTGAATAGAACTTTTTGCTATAGGAATACAAAGGGAATGGGGATGATTCACTCTTGTGTACATGGTATAGCAGGTCCCAGTTGTAAAGGTCAAGAATGGTGAGACTAAGGAATGTTGCTCATCAGAACACATTCCATGAAAATAGTGATAGGGCAGCAAGAAGGTTGTGAAGTTTTGTCTGTTGGAAAAAGGGTTTTAGGATGGAAAATAATTCATCACCAACACATATAGAGGCTTTTAAACTTTATCAAGACAGACAAAACCAGCCCAGACAGGGCAAAAATACTTCATTTTTAGATTTAATCTGGACCTGATATTCTTTTCTTTTTACTTCTGATTTGCTTTCAACTAAAACTATTAAAGTTGCTTTTTTCTTTTCTTTTTAAGAACATAAAAACACTGAATATCACTTATTGTGTGATACATTAGCCCAGTGGTTCCTAAACTTTTTTTTTGCGCCTTGCCAAATTTAATGTCATAAAAGAGTATATTTAAAAAAAAACAAAAAAAAACAGCGGGTTAAAGGGCGATAACTGCGGATTGATAACTCTCTCCTCCAATTCGCAAATTGGAGGAGACAGTTATCATTGATAATGTTCTGACTTCAAACTCAGTTATCGCTGCTGCCCAACACCATTTTTGAACGACTGCATTAGCCAATGATTTCTGATCATGATTTTTTTATGTTTTTTCTTATGTTTTTTCTTATGTTTTTTCTTATGTTTTTTCTTATGTTTTTTCTTATGTTTTTTCTTATGTTTTTTCTTATGTTTTTTCTTATGTTTTTTCTTATGTTTTTTCTTATGTTTTTTCTTATGTTTTTTCTTATGTTTTTTCTTATGTTTTTAAATAAAAATGAGATCATGACCAAATATAAAATAAGACAATAGTTTTTACTCTTTTGTGATGCTGAGTTTTTTTTTTTTTACCATTTCAGGCAATTTCTGAGATCAGTGGCCAGGGAGAAGGTGACCGATATGAGCTGTTGGAGGTTAGCAATCCTGACAGTTTGCTAGTGAGAGGAGAAAAGGAAAAAGTCAACTTGAGTGAATGCAAAGAATTGGCTCGGCTTCAAAATCTGTATGTGTCTTTCCTGTTTAGCTAACTAGTTTCTCCAAAATCTGTCTATTTTCCCCATTTAGATAGTGATTACAAAAGAAATAGAAGACAATTTGAAATGTTTATTAACCCAGAACTATTTAAGATGGCACTTTTGAGAAAAACTCTTGAACCGATAAGTTCTTTTTCCATTTACTGTGAGCATTTGGCAAGCAGTGAAACAAGATGTCTACAGATGCTGCAGAGAAGACTTGTGAGACTGAATTAAGTAAAATGAATTCTTATTTACATTCAGCTATTGTGCCCTCTGACCTTTATTGGATGTATTTCAATCCAGTTAACCCACAACTGAACCTTTTATTTAATCTATGAGTTAAACACTTCTCGTTCTACTGGACATGTCTAAGAATATCTTATATAGTTATTTTTAGTACTTCTTAGTTATTACTTGCTCTGTTTCCACTGAGACCAACTACACACTGTCTATTCCAGGGATTTGAACTCACAATTACTATCACCAAATTCATGAACCAATGCTTTAATCCACTGGGCTATTGTCTTGTAGTTTACCCAAATTGATATGTGCCTAATGGCAGAAACGTGATAACAACAGATGAGGACAATAGTCAAAATGTAAATGGTGAATATAATGATAATTCCTAATTGCAGAAAATCAAACTGAAAGGAAATTCTGTTACTGTTTTTTTTTTTTTTTTTTTTTAATAGCATAACATGTTTAATAAGACTTTTGGTAGCACAAGGTGTCCCACTGTCAGTGAGCATTTGTCAAGCAACAAGGCAACTGTTCTGCAGATGTTGTTGAGAAGGCTTTTATGCAATTGAATTAAGCAAAATGAATTCTGTTATTGCTGTGTAATTGCATGTTAGAACACATTTTGGGAAATCACCAACAATTGGACAATCCATTTGTGATTGGTACAAAATTTGAAAGAACTGGATACTTGTGTAAAGCTAAAATGTATATCATGTAACTCAGTGTGCACACAATTATGTAGTAACTATAAAATGCTGTAATTAGCTTCAATAGTTTCTCTAACAAAAAAACCAAAAACAAACTATGAATATCTTAGTTACATTTTAATTAATTTTTAAAATGTTTTGTAATAAACCTGTATGATAGGATAAAGAACAAATAGGAAACATTTATAAATTTAACATGTTTTACTTTTATTTAAGCTTCATCAGAAATGAAATAAGAGAAAGTTCTATATTTTAGTTTTGTATAATTTGTTTTTTATTAAGTCGACTTGCATGTATTTGCTATTTCTGGTAGTGTTTGTGTGTATAATTCTTATGTGTTTGTGTATCAATTCTAGTTGGTCTATCCGGGATTTGGTTGATAATGCATGTGTGCATCTATTGGGCATTTTATTTCTGTACCTGTATAAACCTGTGTGTCTAGTTTCTATTTGTATGAATTTATGCAACTAATTGGAAATAATATCACTTTCGATATTTTTATTCCTTTAAAGTCCCCAAAGTTATACAGAAATTCTGTTGTCATTTATATAATTGGGTATAATTGATGTTTAATTCTTCTATGTGCTGTATCTCTTCAGGACATTGGCAATCATGGCTCTCCACAATCTCCTGTCCTTTATAGCTCTTAATAAATTTTGTCTTTTTGTTATATCTCTTAAACCTTGTTTCACCATCCATTTACTCAAGCTTGCTAGGTAGGTTATGCATTGTTTTCCTCTGTCCCTCTTACTGTCAATCTGTCCTGTGAGCATCAAATTTTCCAAACCCTTTTTCCTTCTGTGTCCTACAAATTTCAACTCTCTCTTCCTGTGATTTTTTTTTTTTTTTTTTTGTCCCATTTTCTCTAAAATTTTGTTGCTCCCATGTTTGATCCATGGTATTCTCAGCCTCCTTCTGTAGAACCACATCTCTTTTGCTTCAAGTCTGTGAGGAGATTGTCCAACATTTGCTTCCATATAAAAGGACTGGTATTACATAACAGTTCAGTGCATTTTTTTTTTTTTTTTTTAAATGTCTGTTTCTTAATACTTTGCTTAGCTTTTGGAAGGCATCTTTCACTATCCCACTGCCTCTTCAGATTTCAGTGTTGCACATTCTGTTATTTAAAAAAACATATTTTGACTAGCACATTTAACCTCCTTTGGAAAGACCATGCATTTTTTTTCTTTTTTATGCTAAAAGACACAAAACCATTTTCATAATTCCTTGTGGTCCTAAATTTCTTTTTGACTATATAAGCCAAACTTGCATAATGTTGATATGGCGTTATCATTGCAGAACTTGTTTGGTTTAATTGCCCTTGACATGTTATTTATCTTGTTACCAGTGTCTTGGCTGATCCTTTCTGTAATCTTCAGGTGGCAGAGGGAGTATCATGCGTTGTTTTTTTTTGTTTTTGTTTTTTTTTGTTTTTGTTTTTTTTTGTTTTTGTTTTTTTTTGTTTTTGTTTTTTTTTGTTTTTGTTTTTTTTTGTTTTTGTTTTTTTTTTGTTTTTGTTTTTTTTTTTTTTTGTTTTTTTTTTTTTACAGTAGTAAATATTGATCAGAAAATACACCAACTGGTTCAGTCCATTCCCAGCAAAGTGAACCACACAAAATTATTTTCAGTAACCCATGTAATGACTTATAGTGATTTTCTAAGCATAGCTTAGATGTGGCACAAGGCCAAAAGTAGTGGGGTACCCAGTGAAGATTGAACTCACTACTCAGTCATAATTGTACTAGCAAGACAAGCTTGCTAACCGTTACACCATGTCGAGGTGCCCAAAATGATTTTCTAAGTGTAGCGTAGATGGAGCACAAGACCCAAAGTGTGGAGCACCAGTGATGGTTGAACTCGCTATTCGGTTGTAATTCATCTAGCTAGACAAGCTTGCTAACCGTTATACCATGTCGAAGTGTCCAAATTGTATTATGAAGGAGAATTGATTGGTTGAAACCTTGAGGTGCCAACATAAGCAACACACTGAATAAATTCAGTAGCAAAATATGCATAAAAAAAAAACAACAATGAAAGAAAAAACAATTTTATATTATACACCAAATGAGATCAATTTGTATTTTTATGCAGTTATCTTCTGTAATAATATTTAATCAGTCTATTAACCAAACAAAGGAATAAACCATAAATATTTAGCAAGTTAGATCCCTGCTATAGTCACAAGTTATTTATTTTAACTGTAACTTGTAACCATAGCAGCAATTTGATCTTTTAATCTGTGGATGGGATTAACCTGCATAAAAATCAACTTTCTTAATTTATCCAGGTTATCTCCTGGGATTGATTCTTGTTATAGTGATTTACAAAGCTATAAGTGTAAGTTACTCTTTTGGTTCAACTTAAGCAGGGATTTAGAAAGTCACGTCTTTATTTGTCAATGAATCTTTCAAACTGAATAATTTATCTGAAGTCTTATTTTAACTTAAGTTTCGTTTTTTTTTTTTTTTCTTCATTTCAGTTATCCCAACAGTGAACGCCTGCTTGTTCAGATATCCCTTGACCATAAAATCCTGTCTGTTTCTTGTCAGTATTTGGAAAAATTATGCTCAACACTGAGAGAGAAGAAAGACAGTTTAACATTGCATACACGGTAAGAAGTCATGCAGATTATACAGCAGGCCCAGTTGTTGTGTGTGTGTGTGTGATTTTAAATCAAAGAGATTATAAAAAATGTCATTTATAACTTAGCATCTTAGTTTAAAAACACTAGACAGTTGAAGAAAAGGTCAGTTTTTTTTTCTTGTTAGTAACAAGTACTCTTCTGACCTCACACATTTTTCATTGCTGAGCTATACATACAAATCTACAGACAAAATTGAGTCCTTATTGAATTGACTACGAGAATATTTGTAAATTTTATATTCATTTCTTCAAATGCTTCCTTTTTAAGTCATATTTTTGTAGTTTTGCTCACGAGTTTAATATTGTGATTACATATTTTGTTTAGTTGAAAATAGAAAATGTGTTGGCATAATAAATTTCAAACACAAGGCTAAAATACGTAAAAAACATACTGAAATTTTTTTCCTTTTATTTAAATTAAATTTAAATTTGAACAAGAGAATAACTCCTATCCAAAATATAGGAGAAAGCCAGAAGATGGAGGTCACCTTGGCAAGATCAAAATGAAACAATATGGACCTCAGGTTGAGCAAGAAATCACCAATCAGTGGGTAATGCCTTATAATACATAATGCCTTTTTATATACACACACATATATATATATATATATGTGCATACCTGTTTACATACATTGTTAGATTCTTGTGATAATTCAACTGTCATTAATGTTGAAATCTGCTCATCAATTCATTCAATCAAGTATTGCATCAAATACATATCAAAGGGGTCAGATCAAGCTGTTTTTGCATACACCCGACTGAAAAATTTTTTCCCTTTTGATTTAAATTAAATTTGAACAAAGGAATGACTCCTATCCAAAATATAGGAGGAGAAAGCCAGAAGATGGAGGTCACATCGGCAAGATTATTGTGTAATATGCATAATTTTTCTTCATAAATTATGAGTTAAAATCAATCATTATTTCCTTACAAAAAATGTTTGGCATACAGCAAGGCATGGGTAATTCAGATAGTGTGTGTGTGTGTGTGTGTGTGTATGTTTATTTATATATATGCATACCTGTTTACATACATTGTTAGATTTTTTTTTTTTTATTTTTTTACCTTGTATTCCCAAGTGGTCACCTGTCTCGGTACTGACTGATCAGGCTTGATGTTGCTTAACTTCCATGATCATATAGTACTTGGTGTTCCAACATGATGTAGCCAGAAAAGGAAGGTGAAGCAAATAAGAGAAAAATGTAACCACTGAAATCTATGCCATTGTTTTTGTTATTATTATGATTTCTTATTTACTCAGAAGAGAGCCATAGTGGAAAACAACTCATCCATGGCACAATTAACTGCTGCTTTTAGTATGCAATAGAGAAAATGCAAAATGTTACCTGAAAGGGATAAAATCAAGACACTTAAATTTTGTAATACACCCAAATTTACATTCTTTATTATTATTATTATTTTTTAAATTTTTTTTGTATTTGTCAGGTTAATTGAAGAAGCTCAGAAATTAGAATCCAAACAAAAATCACTAAGTGTGAAGTTTGAAACTGATCTTCCCTTGTTGATAAAGAAGAATGCTGCTTCACAAGTTTCCAAGATTCTGACTGGAGATTATGACATGAAACTAGCTCGGCAAAAATATCATTTAAGCAAATTGGATGAGGTTAGTGAATGCTGGAACTATTTTTTAAAAATAATCATACACTTTTTTATATATATATATATATATATATATATAATGTTTAGAAATGAATCCACCCCCCCACACACACCTTTTTTTGTCAAGGTAAATTAGAATGTAGTTTGATGAATCTTGGAAAGTTTTTATTATTATTATCATTTTTATTCACTGCCAACAACCATTTAAATCTAAACTGTTTCTATGAACCAGTTGTGATTTACAAGCCATTATAGGTACCTCCACGAAAATGTAAACAAACAGAGATAGCATGATGAAAAAGACGCCGAACTTGACGAAAACAATTTTTTATCGTCTAATGTTCATATTATTATTAAAGAGGAAAGATCAAAGTATTTTTGGGGTATTTTTTTACATTTTTTAATCGTTCCTAGCACGTCCGAAATTTTCGTTACAAATTTTGTTTTTTTTTTTGTCACTAAAAAAAGGACAGATAATCATTTTCAATCATTTGATAAAAAGATGAAAATCTGACTTTGATATTTTAAAAATCAATTATCATTTTTTCAAAACTGATTTTAATAAAATCAGAAATTATAATGTTTATTTAAAATATTTTGAACCAAGCTTAACTTAGCTTCTGCGCTGAAAAAATGTAATTTGAAAATAAAACAAAGCAGGTCATAACCTTTCGCCTCGTTGACAGCTATGATTCATGACGTTTAGATAACTTACGGGAGGATAATTCTTTCTACGGATGGAAGGAAGTGAAATTATTTAGATTTAAATGAACAAATTATTTACCTCGTTACTTTTAAGAAAAACTTTCAGCGCTCTAATTTTTCATTTTTTTTTTTTTTTTTTTTTTTTTTTTTGTACTTAGCTTTCATCTTTACGTTTACGATGCTTTATGGAAAATATAAAGAAATTAAAAAATAAGACTGTTAAGAGTGAGATTAAATTTCATAAGAAAGAGGTATCTATTAATTTATACGTACCTTATGAATTTTTATCAGAAGTGTACATAAAATACTATAATTTTATGTACATTTATTAAATTTTACTGTGTTATTTGTATTTCCATTTATTTTGTTATTAATTTTGATATTTCATTTATGGAAAAATGACATAACTGAGATTAAAATCAAAATAAGATCATATAAATTAAAGTTTAGCAGTAGTTAAATTTCATATGTTACTGATACTTATAGGTACCCTTCTCAGTTGAAATTGAAAAATCAAATTAACTTCTCCATACGTGTTTCGCAAAAGTAAAGGCCTTAAGAGCGGAGAACAATGCTGAACTCAAATAATGCAACTAAATTGTATCCTGGTTGATCTTCCGTACTTTATAATTAACGCTCTATTATAAGCATAAAAGTTACATTTTTTAATTACGTTGGCTAATCCGATTGGTCCAAACGATACAATTTTCAAAGCGCTAGACAATGGCGGTCTCATCTGGACACAATTGAAAGCTTGGCACTGCTTTTAACTAATTTTATAATATTTTTAAATACTTAATGTAAAAATCTATTATAATTAAAAGAAATAACAAATAATTGGATTAAAAATTCAATTTTCATTGAAAAAAATTTTTGCTTTCAGAAAATATTGTCCATATTCATAAAAGCATTTGAAATTAAATAATATATTTGTTTTATTGAGTTTTGTATGTTACAATTCAGAGCTGATTTTCAGGTACGTTGGCCACAATTAAAAAAAAAAAAAAATACATGATTTGCATTCTTCAAAGCCTTGTGCTTTTAACTATTGCAATCTGTAGGGGGCGGCATGATCTAATTTCTAGAGTTTTTCATAAAATTAGTTATGGGGTGTTAATAAAAATGAAAAAAAAATATTTCTGCCATGACTTTTATAAAAAACAACATATTTATAATAATTTTGATCATCTGTGAATAGTTTCTGAAAGTTTCATTAACATCTGACAATTATTTTTATTTTTACAAGATTTTCAAAATTAATGTGTGTAAATACAAAAAAACGCGCTAAAATTATCTATGTTATTTACTACCCCTTGTTGCAACAAAGATAAACAAAGTTTTTTAAATCAAAATTTAGAATATTCTAAAAAGATGGAAAAAATTTTGAAAAATAATTAAAAAAAAATTTGGTCTATCCTCTTCATAAAAACATAAGCATTTAGACGATAAAATTTTGTTTTCATAAAGTTTGGCGTCTTTTTCATCAGAAGAGGTACCTACATTAGTAAAAACAAATGTTTGGGTACAGTTTGTGATTTGATGAAAATAAGGTTGAATTGAATTTTGAATGAACACCAAATTTTAATTGTGTCAAACATAATTTAATATATGAGAATGTGTTCAATCCCAATTTGCTGGTGACTGATACTGAATTCACTGCTATTATTGGCATAGCTAGTTGAATATGCAAGTTGGTATTTGAGCATAGATAAAAGGAAGGAATGCTGATATTTAAAAGCAGGTAAGCAGAATATTTGTTTTAGGAAGACTGATGCAGCATAATCTTCCTATATTTCACTCACTGTACTTGGCCTTGTGTCATACTAAGCTAAATTTATTAAAAACTTTTAACAGGGAGGGGTTGATGTGATTTAAGAACAAAAACTGTTTAGCCTGCATCTTCAGTTTTTAGGGGGGGGAAAAAAGTGTACATTTTCAGAAATACTTTACATTTTTTTTTTAATTCCAAGGTAATTAAAATTGATGGTAGGCTGTTAAGTGTCCCTGAAATGAAAATTCTGGTCTGATATGTCAGGCATTGATTCTCATTGGAGACACTAAAAAAACATATTGGCCATCTAACCTTTGTACCTGCAAAAAAAAATGGTGTGTGTCAAAAGGACGGATGATACCACCATTATTTTAACGACCTTCTTTCCTTGGCAATGTTTATTGTTTTAAAAAGTGATGATTAGAATTTTAAAAAAATGAAAGTAAATTTTTGTTCTTGAGAATTGACAACAAAAATATTGAACACTGTTTATTACATTGTTTATTTACACTCTTATATTTTCTATTGAAATGATTGGCAAAAGATCGGCTAATTGCCAATCAATTCAAACTTTATAAAATGGTAAATAGATTTCCTTATAGTTGGTTCACATATTTCAATAAATGTTTAAATTTATGAATAAGAAATTTTCATATTTATTTCTTTTTAAATTAGTAAATGATAAATATTGCATTGCATTAGTTTTAATACAATTGTATTAGTTGTATAGTTGTAACTATAAAATTTTTCTTGTAAATAAACAATCGAATCAATAGTGTTTAATATTTCTGTTGCAAATTCTCAAGAACAAAAAATGTATATATTTATTTTTATCATATTAGGTTTTATTACAGTTCTAATCATTGTTTTTTAAAACTATAAACATTGCCAAGGAGTGAAGGTAGTTAAAACAAGAGCAGTATCAATTTGAAAAAATGCCATAGAACAGTGGGAAATGTGTTAAGCTTTGGATTTTAAGAAAAAAGGTACAATATTCTTAGCTAAGTATGGTATAAGGCTACACAGAGCTAGATAGAGATCAGAGTTAATAGAAAAAAAACTTGCTTACAAAATCAGAGTCCTTGCCCTATTTGTGTCTCCATCCAACACAAACCTTTGGCACCAGGTTGAAAATCTGTAACTCTCACCTGTGAGACAGGCTCTCTCTATTTTCTGTCTAGATTTTTGGGATGAGAAGTTATCATTATTATTATTTATATTCAGGTTAATGTCCTCATCTTTATCTCTGTTGTTATTCTCACAACATTTCAGCCTTTTTACTTTTCATAGATGATGTCCTGCTTCACTGCATTAACAGTAGCTTGAAATTTAGTGTCCACTAAAAATCAACTAATAAATTTCTATTCCCATCATAACAACAAAATAAAACATGCACCCATCTCCAAAGAGAGAAAATATACATTAGTTATTTTAACCAGAATGCTGTTATCTATTGATGCCAATTTTTTGTTTGATTTATTATACGCTTTATTATTCTGCCTTTTTGGATTGATGTGCATTCAACATAAAATTCCTTTTAACTTGAATTGCTACTGGCATTTTCTACTCAATAAAAATGACTTTCCTGTTAATGGCTACTAGAAGTTGTTTGTGTCTATGAAGGAAAAAAAAAATACAGCAATCTTTAATTTCTTTCTTGTTTGTTTCAGTTGATCCAAATTTCAGGGCAGCAACAGTCTCGCCAAGAATTTCTCACAGCTGCTTATGCTGTAGAGGATCGTCGACAACGAGATGTACACCATTTGCTGACATCAATTCAAATGGAATTGGCAGCCATCAAAGATAATTGGCAAAAGAGAATGGTAAGTGGGGAAAGGAAATGTTATTGGAATCCCTCTCTGCACTTCATTGAAATAAATTTATAGACATTTATTTTTAAAAATTTTTATAAACGAGGCTTTTTTGATAAAAGTTGTAATTTCCATGTTTCTGTTTTTAAATTTAATTTTTCAAGAAACTTTAAGCATTTTAATGAAATTTCACTTGTGAGCTGATATTTTGTTAGAAATTGGCTTTTAAAATTTTAACTTGATATCCAAGTTGAAACTTTCTGGGAACAAAAAAGAGAAGAAAAAAAAATGTGAGTGAATGCAAAGATTTCTTAAATTCCCATTCTATTCCTTTCAGTTTTTGGACAATAACTTTAAATTTTCTTTTTAGTACTCATTAAAAAATATTGCATTTTTGTTTGTCTTGTTGATGAGAATCTCAATTTATGACTTTAGAGTGGAATCAAATTTTAACAGCATTTTGATTGAAAAGAAAGGTTGAAATGTTTTCAAACACAGTTTTGTAACTTTTTTAATCTGTTTGTTTTTTTTTTTTTTTTTTTTTTTTTTTCTATTATCCTATTTTTAGTTTGTTAAAAATTATATATAGTACATTGTATTATTTTTTTAAACCAGTGGCAATCCCTCAAACCAATATTGAGAGAATTAATAATTTATTATTTAAATTTCAGCCACTATTTTTGAAATTTTAATTACTCTGTAATATTTTCAAATATGTCAAATATTTTCTTTCCCTTCTTCAGTCTATGTTGGAGGACTTCTTGACTATAGACGAAAGATATCAACGCAACACAGTGGATTCTCACAATAAATTTATGAAACTTTTGTACGAGTCGCTTGTAGCCAGTAAGTAGCAGAGTTATCTTCCTTGAATTCAAAGAAGGTTAAATTACTAGTTTTTCATCATCAAATTTTTGACATGTGGAATTATAATAAAAATAATCTATTCAGACTAAAATTATATTGTTTTAACTTCTAGTCATCATGATTGTAAACTTCTGGGGGGGAATCTTTAACCAAACTCCTTTATTCCATTGTAGAAGTAAATATTAGTCTATGATTTAATTTAATCTAAGCTAATCTAGTTGTGTAATTATGATGTGCATAGAAATGGAAGCTCATTTATATTATGAGTTGAATAGCAAGACAAACTGGGTTCAATAGCCTTGGTTGGCAACCAGTCTATCACAGAAAAATCTACCTAGTCAGTCATGAATTGAGTCATGATCGCCTAAACGTGGCTTGTGTATGGCACTTAAGTGATTGTTGGAGGATAGAGAATTAAAACATTTTTTTCTTATATCAATTTCTAGAGGAATCATTTGCTTTGCATTTCTTATACAAAAAAATATATTCTTCGTTTCATAAGCAATTTATCCAATTGTTTTTCTACTTTTCTTTTTGTCTTCAGCTGAAAGTGAATCCCACTCAGAGACCCAACTCTGTGTTCCTTATTCAATCATGATAGAAGCTGCCGAAAGACTGAAGAATAGAAAGGACAGTGCATTGCAATCTTTGACAGTTTCTGAAGAGAAACACACCAAAAGGTTGAAGTTGATGTAAGTTTGGCACATTTGTTTAAATATACATCTCATGACAAAAATTATAGGAAAACCACACAAAATTCATAAGTGGCATTTATAACAACACTTGGCTATTTATGGGTTGCCTTCTTTAATGCCTTCAATGTAGTTAAAAATTTTGAAAAGTCTTGTGAAGGGAGACATACACAAAACACTTTTGCTTCAGAATAGTTCATATCAAGTAACTACATAACCTGTGATTTAGCAAGTAGGATTTTTTTAAAAACATATCAAAATCTTCATTCACTTTTATGATTACATAATGATACCATTAATTCTGAATGGGTTGGTAATGAAAAAATCAGTTTTATTTTCTATGGCTTATTGTTAAAAAAAAAAATTTTTTTTACCTTTTTGAGATAATCATATAGTGATGCAAGTCTAATTAATAAACTCATAGCTGAAGGGAAGAAGTGGATTCACACCTTTCCCAAGAGTATTTGTGTATAACAAACTCAACTGAATTCAAACTCTGCTCTCTTGATTAATATTACAGCACCTGGTATTCCCATGGGGTCACACAGGCTCAACTTTGGTGATACTATGGGAACTGCTGTTTCAATGCAATGTGGCCTTAAGCCACAGTTATGTTTTAGTATTTGTACTCAGTATAAAAAGTGTTACCTTTACCACTACTCCATCACCTTCTTGCTTAGCTGTAATTATTATAGATGTTTTAGCAATAAATTTTGTGATTGTTCTAAAATTTAACTGTCTAGTCATGAAATAAGGCAAATATTATTGGCAATATTTTTTTTTATTAAAATCTCTACAGGGAAGACAGCATCAGAAAATGCAAAGAAGTTTTATACAATGGGAATGAAGTAAACCCACTGTTGGATACAATTCCCATTCTGCCTGCTGGTCTTCATAGCACAACGGTTCAACTGAAAGACACTTTGGAGAAATTGCACAAAGAACTAGAAGCCATTCTCCTTGATTACAAAAACAAAAAGGTAAGAAATCAAAATATGCAGCAATCCTGAGTCCTGAATTTTGTATTGTGAAGTAAGTTTATATTTTGATAAACAGATTCAATTCAATGCATGGCTTGATTACAAAAGAAAAAGGAAAGCTAAGAAATTAAAATTTTCAGTGGTCTCAGGTCCCAAAAAGGGAGGATTAACTTAAACCCAATTGAATTATTTACCAGGATTAAATGATTAAGTGCCCCAAAATAAAACGTAAGCTGAAAAACAGATTGTTATTAAGGTTACTTAACCACAATACTTATAATTTTTTTTTTTTCTTTCTCTTTTAGGCAAATCATAAATCAGATTGGTTGCAAGCAAAGGAGCGTCAACTTTTTGTTTATTTCCACACCAACCCAACTCAATTAGAATCTGCTATCCAAGAAGTGGAGACAAGACTCAAAGTTGAAAATATTCTTCAAGATTAGTCTAAAAGGAAATCCACTTTTTTTTTTTTTTTTTTTTTTCAAACCCTAATATAATTTATATCAAATATATTATTTTAATGTAAAATACCAGAATAAAGATATTATTTAAGCTTTTAATATTTTCTTTATTACTCAATTCAGATGAGAAATGGTACACTTGACCTAATAAAAGAATTCTATCTCAGTTCATTTTTCTCTTTATAAAAAAAAAAAATGTTATTCTTGGTAGTATTAGGTTGGTGCAAAAATAATGACGTAATAATGTTTTTTTGACGTCAAAAAACATTATTGCGTCATTATTTTTGCACCAACCTAATGCAAGCAATAATAACTGACAGCTTTGTGAATTGAATGAGAGGCAAATCAAATGTAAATCCAAGATGCTTTAAACAATGGACAAAATTCATTTCTGAAGTTAAATGTGACAAACTTTATTTCCAAGAATTCAATTTTTTATCATAATTGGATTTAGCTTTTTAAGTCTAAATTTATGAAAATTTACTTTTAACATTTATTGCCTATGATTGTATGTCTTACTCAGTAACACTCTACCTTGAGTGGCTGTTGGTCTTTGTACACAATGAACATCTTTGTAAAAAAAAGAAAAAGTGACCCACTATTTAACAACACTGGACATAGGACATGTTGCTTCTTTTTTCTTGAGCAGTTTTAATATTTCATTTTTTTTTTTTTTTTTTTTTTTTAAAACACCCCCAAAAGGAGTCATTTGAAAAATTATATGATATATATATATATATAAGTATAATTTTACTAACATATAATATTCATTTCCAGCTGGTAAAATTTACTGTTACTGTAGCAATTTTATTTTCTTCCCCTTTCAGACAATCTCCATAAGAAGGGGGTGATGAAAAATTTTCGAAATGGGTGACTGTTTTTGAAACAATCATATTAGTACTGAGTTGGCCAAAAAGTTTGTTTACTTATCAAGTAGAAAATTTACTTAATAAACCAAACAAACTTTGGCCAACCCAATAGAATGATAAAATCTAAAGATAAATATAGGAAGAAATTACAATTTATGCTTGGAGATTAAAAATAGTTTATAGAGTTTAAAATGCAACTAATATAAAAATAAGGAATTTATTTCAAACTGTCAGAAATTTAAAAATTACCAAACTATGAAACTGTTGTAAATGGATAAATAAATAGCCTATCTGTGGTTCCTACCACAATTATGCTGAGTAGACTTTAGTTTACAAATTCTGGGAGAGCATATCTAGCATGATCAATTGTCCAAACAAGGATAGTATGCTTAAACCCTTGGTCATGATGAATTGTGACTGCTGGCACAACTATCAATGGCCTCTGAACAGTTCTGTATACCCAATTTCAGTCACAAGGCTTGGGTCAAACCATACCATGGTTTCAAGTCACTTCCAGGCCAATAACATAAAAAAACCAAAAAACACCCGATCTCATAGTCAAAACGCTAACTACTAATATATATATATATATATATATCACCTACAGCCATGTTTCCTAAGAAAAGTCATTGTGTTTGCTTCATTTTTTTTTTTTTCTTTAAATGGAAGTCAGTGAATTGGCTATAAAAGTCAGAGCAGTTGCAATGTGTTGGGCAGCCTTATACTATGAGAATAGATGTAGCTGATGAATTGCACACAAGTTGATATCTGATCTGTATCTACTGAGTCTCCACCTTTCAAGGCTTCATCAGATCCGAAAGTGAAAGAAAGATGTGTGCTTAAATAATTAATCTTAGTACTTTTATTTAAGCGTACATACATTTTCTTGAGTTTTTTTGATCTAATGAAGCCTTAAAACTAGTTTCAATGAAATATTTTCCATTTGTCATGATTCTATTTTATTTATATATATTAGTGTAATAAAAAAATGATTTGGCCACTAAATACAAAAGATGCCCATTTCTACTCTTAAAAATACTTGACTAACTGCTAAGAAAAAAATCTTATTCAAGATTTCTCACTCAAAGTAAATCTATGGTAAGAAGCCTTTTCAAACCCAGTACAGGAGGAAAATGTCAACATTTATAACTACTTGTTCTATCTGGGATCAATCCCCCCCCCGACCTCGGTAAACAGTTGATATAAGAACCTGGAAAAATAAAACAAGACAAAGCAATATGTTGCAGCCACCCACCATTTTTTTTTTTTTTTTTTTTTTTTTTTTTTAAAAAAAACAGGAATTCCAAAAAGTAAAGCATTTAGAATTGTCATCAGTGCAAGAAACATGAAGGAAAAAAAAAAAGAAAAAAAGCAGAAGCTTCCTCATTTAATAACGAATATTTATTAGCTGTTGCCTTTTATAAAAAAGATTCACTAAAGAAATTTCCCTATATTCAATGCGAGGTCATCAGTTAAAATATTACATCTTAGGTTTGTTCCATTTCCAATAGAATTTGTTTTAAACGTCTTCACAGCACTTTTTGTAATTATTATCAACAACAATAATTCATTTGAATAGTAAAATTAGTAATAACAATATTAGTAGTCAACACATAACAGCAAAAATAATGTTGCAATCAACTCAAACTGATAATAAACAAGCCAAATAGTAAGAGATGTAATAAAATAACACTAACAATAATGATGATGTACCGATTTTCTCCAACCCCCCCCCCCCACCACAAACTGCAAAAAAATTTTTTTTAAAAATGCCATATTTCATTCAGGTCTGCAGAATAAAATGTGCAAAAAGTAAAAATGGAAATTCTTGAGAGGAACCATTTCAGTGAGTAATTAAGAAAACAATAAGACAATACAAACAGCAACAGACATAAGATTTTTCTGACCCCTCCCCAATACCATTGCCCATCCACTGAAGCTTACTAGCTACCATCATCCTCCAGTCAATAAAATGATCACAGTAAGTCAAATTAGGTTTTCTATTTCACTATAGATAGCAAACTTAGTCTATACAAAGACTTCAGTAGATGTCATGAAGATTGAGAAAGACTTGCTTAAAATTAAGCTAACCGATAATGTAAATCTTTATACTGTTTTGTTTATTTGCTAGTGAATAGTTCAAAGAATGTAAAAAGTACTACAGAGGGTGGGATATGAAAGATTTGTCCAGGATATTTTGGCTATCCTGATTAAAATTTAAAATATTTACTAGCATGAATACAAAAATGAAATTTCCATAGCATCTCCACTGGACCCTGTCAGTTTCCTTCAAAAGATTAAAATTAGAAAAATCTCTATAAATATTGACAAGTAAATGGAGTCAAATTTCATCAAAAATCTGGTCTTATGACCTGTTTAAACCCATTTTTTATGAGATGAAGTATTTTTGTAAACTCTCAAAGCTGAACAAGCCTGGAACTAAAATATGATGCACAAAAAAAAAAAAAAAAAAAAAAAAATAATGAACATTTTCAGAAATATCAATAACAGATCAATATTAAAATTTAAGGCAAGCAACTATAAACCTGTTCTCAATAAAATACTGCTACTGTTTATAAACTAAGTTGAAGGAATTTTGTTATGTGTTACTCCAAATACTGTTATAAGAAAATAAAGGGGTAAGTTTATATTAGGTCTCTACTGTCAAGTACAGTCCTAATATAAATTTTTTATATATAATATATATATATATATTTTTCCTCCTCACTGGTAGCATGACTTAGTTTCATGTAAGTCAGTCTCTACTCAGCACTTGAATATTGCTTTGTGCATGAAACTCTGGTGAGGGGGGGGGGAGTATATTATTTATATATACTTTTAGGTTTAATTTTAGATTTTAAAAGAAACGAAAATGTGCCCAACTTATCCTTTCTTTGGGTAGAATTTATAATGAGCTGAAGAGAATAAATAAGGCTGGTAAAAAAAAAAAAAAAAATGTCCAGTGTCTAAATGAACATTCACAGTCGGGGGGGGGGGGGTATAAATGATTGCATTTGTTTATTTTAGATTTAAGAATCATACCAAATTTAATTGCAGTAAGCAGATAATGTGATAGAATTGCCCACAGTTCAGAACAACCTTTTAGTCTTAAACTAAAATGAACATTATTAAAGAAAATTAAAATTGTCATCACAAGAGCCAACTCATATGACAAATTCATCCCCTGGCTCAATTAATGAAAAGGTGAAATTCTTAACTGCAGCTAAAAAATTATTTTATTCAGTTGAATCATAGAACTGCGAACGATGAAAATTTTTATTTGCAGTTAAGTATGGCAGTTTTCTGAGCATAACTTGGATGTGGCACAAGACCAAAAATATGGGGTACCCAGTGAGGATTGAACTATTCAGTTGTGATTGATCTAGCAAAAGAAGCATGCTCACCATTATACTGTATATGGACACTTTGACACGGTGTAAACATTAGTATGGTTTTCCCAATCACTACAATCTTAACCTGTTCAGTTCTAGGGTTAGCTGTTATCTTTCCCATATATCATTGTAAACTGTGCCTTTTACTACTTATTCTATAACCCTCTACCGGCTCTTGGGCCAGGTACAGAGTGAACATTATTTTACCAAAATACCAAGTAGGTATCTTAGATAAACACTCATATACTATGCCTACACTTCTTGTACAGTTATGTATTTGTAAAATTCATAACATTCAGGTATTGCAAATCCCATGATTTGTATGGGACAAGGTGGGTTCTCAAATGTGGGGCGAGTAGAGGCCCAAGGAGACTTGACTGTAATTGAACAGAGTGAAATGTAGATAAGCTCGGGTTTCATGGTATGGTTCGATTGTGTTTAATGATTATTGGAATTAAAGTAAAAGTGGGAAAAGAATCAAGAAGTAGACATGGGATAACTTAGTATAACCAAGTACAATCCTGTAGCCACTGGCTACACTTACAAAGTTGGGTAAAAATGATAAGTACTAAATTGTTTCTTAGCTTGAAATTTGAAAAAAAAAAAAAAAAAATTCTGAAAGATCTTGATTAAAATGTAACCATTAGATTGGTGTGATTTCTTAGAATAATTTCAGAGAAAGGGTTTCTGAAAAACTTTGCCAAAGCCAACCAATGGCCCATATTGTTGGTTTACATAAACACGTTTGCTAATAGTCTTATAGGAAGAATAGTTTTTGGAAAGCAGGTTGTCAAGACTGTCAAGTGGCTAGCTGACAACATGCTTTCCAGAAAAAGCAAATTAATGGTAAAATCATTCCAATATAGATTTAGAGAAAAGCTTGCTGAATTCCATATATATGAGATGGTGGGAATACTTGACAGAGTTTTGCCAAGAGAGAAGAGCAGATTGTAACAGCAGTCATAAGAAACTACCACCAGATCATCACCCTAACCTTTGAAAAATGGGAGAACAAGCAGACACATTTTCAGTGGATGTCCTATCACCATCATAGGTGCAAAAGTGATTCAAAGTTCAAACTACCACATAATAATGTCAAGGATTAGAAGTAAAGAAATTTTATGGACAACACCTTATTTATAACCAACTACTAAAATAAACAGTTTTGTTAAAATATTTTGGTTGTCTTTGTCATTAATCCAAGACTTAATTTCAGGAATTTTCTATATTTAGTTTTCAATCCCAGAGTTTGGTACTTCATCAGAACTTATGTAAGCACACTGTGTAAGAATGTCCTGTCCAGGATATCACTGCACTAGTGACTAGGCTAACTAGCCAACATTCCTAGCCATAGTGTTATATCTAAGGAATATATGCCAGAAACAAAAACCAAATTGGACAAAACACTGAAGAGTCCCCAACCTGCAGTGTTTCATACATTTTAGTAAATGGAACATTAAACCTGTTACGATTATAATTTCATATGGATAAACTGCACAATTGGTAACAGTGGGTTTCTGTTAAAAGGGGGTCATTCCCTATTCTACACAAACACACACAATGTTTAGACAAGAGGTTCAGTGACTTGTACTTTGCTAATTTTAAAACGAATGAAGTACTGGCACTATTAATTAATTTACTCATACATTCAACAGAGTGACAACAGTCATTTTGCAACTGATTACATTTTCTACATGGATAATCTAGGATCTTTATCAAGATGATTATTGTCACATGTAAGAAAGAAAGAAAATCTGGTTTTAAATTATTAAGAATAAAAATATCCATAGAACATTAACATGAAATAAATAAATCTCCCCAATTTACTAATAAGATATTTGATTAGTGATAGAAAGAGGAATGTTTCCTTTTAACATAACAGAAAGGGAGATCAAGCTGTATGATCAAACAACCCTATTATGATAATCACCATTGTGTATTTATTCAAGCATTTATTTATGTCAAGATCAATAGTGGGAAGGGAGGTAAATCAACTTAAAGTAGTAAATATATGAGTGGTTACTTCCCTTAGTTATTTTTAATAATCTACACATATAAAATATTTATCTTTATTTAAACAAAATTACTTCCCAAGCAATGCTGGGTATGTCTGCTAGCAATTATATAAAGTCACATTGTATTTTATAGAATAGTTAAATGTTTCTAGTGGACAATTTCTTTTTTTTTATTTTTTTTTTTTTTTTATTGTTTGGTTCTAATTGTGGTAAGACAATACTGGAAAAACAAATATAAATAAGAAAATTTCTCCGAATTAATCAGTAGAGAGACAATATTTATGAATAAAAATTACTGACGTTATTTTTCAGTTAAAAATATGAAAATAGCGTTTCTCTCCATTCCAGTTGCTAGGTACATTCTGTTTTTGTTTTTATTAGTTACTTTGTTCATTTAATTTCATTTTCGTATTTTGCTTTGATAAAGTCCACATTGGACGAAACGCATCAGCAATTACCAGTTTTCCTATTGTCATTTTTATTCAAATATAAATAACTGAATGGTTAAATAATGTCAGATTTGTCTCCTCCAAATTAAAGATATACATTTCCATTACCTAAAAAGTTCAAAGAAAAATTTAATTCCAGTGGGCAATTTAAAATTTTTACAGATGGCAGGATATAGACATTTGAAATGAGTATTTTCTTTCTGTAATAAATGCTTAGAAAATAAAGCAAATAAATTCCCTTAACTGTTTAGCATTTCAATGACGTCTAGTTGTACAAAAAAGAAGCAACCTGTTTGAATATTTTCAATTCTCTCAGCTTCCATGAGTCCTGTGGCATGATGAGACATCACGACCCAGTGGACCTTTTTGCTGCAGGAGTTGCCAGAAAGGAGCTAAAGTTTATCACTGATATACCTTAAGAACGTACTTCTGATTTGGAATTAGTTCATCTCTTAGGGATTGCTAGCTTTAGTTGGCAATTGGTCTATCAAATTTAGACACAAATTTAATAGGTGTAGATAAGTTCACCAATTGCCTGGTTCAAATCATTTCCTTGTCTTTTGAACAGGAGCAGAGTTTGTTTTTTTGTTTCCTGTTTAGTATTGGGTTTCTGGTTCCTTCTCCTAAAGCTGTTCTCTTTCACTCCCAGTAGCATTATCCCTTTGCTTGGGATGACATTAAAAAAAAAAGAAAGAAAAATGTTAATAATAAAGATCAAATGCTGATCTCAGTTTCTATTTGAAATGCTTCACTATATTTATTCAAATTTCTACTTAATTTTATTTTGAAAATTAAAAACAATGACATAAATCTAATAATTTTAAATATGAGAATCAATTGAAAATTTTGGTTGAATAACTGAAATTAAGTGAATTTTTGGCTGCAGGAGTTGCCAAAAAGGAGATAGAGTTTACCATTGGTATGCCTTAATTTGGAATCAGTTCATCCTCTCTTAAACTGAATGTGAATAAAATCTCACAGGAAAATTTCAACTTTTAAATCTCTGAAGTTGTTATGCAGTGTCTGAATATTTCATTATTCAGAAAAATCTTTTGCATCTCATGGCTACTGGTTATGACATTTCATTGGCCCTATGAAAAAAAAAATGACCTTGAAGACAGAGAAATTGTGATCATCTTTGTGCAACAACTCTAAATTGTAAGCTTTATTGAAAAAGCCATCAGGTCTGCTTGTACAGAGATAAATTTAAGAAACGACTATGGTAGCAATATTAACATTAATACAGCAAATTAACATTGCAGGTTCAATAATTTGAATAACAGCGAACAAATCCTAATGTTTGACTCAAAATCAATTCTGACATAAAAGAAAATCAAGTGGAATTTTTTAAACAAGTTTTATCTGGCAGTAGGCAATGATAAACTGGTGTTTTAGCATCATGAAATATAGCTTACAAAATGCTTATAAAGAAGATAGACATTACCAGGCTGTATAGAAGAGCTTTTAATTCTCCAAGATGAATAATCAACAATGTTGACAATACATAAGATAGTTGTATGGAGTTAAGAAACTTGACTTAATTGAAATAAAAAGAAATTTCCAATTTGGACCAACTTCAAATGGGTTTGGTCAAAGGCCTCTTGTTGAATTTTGACATATGATTAGTGACAGAAAAACTGTCACCTAATATATCTAGTGGATAATATTTTTTTTGTTTGTATCACTTCCCAGTAAAAGGTAAATAATACTATCTCAATTGGTTCACTAATTATAATCTTATGTATTTCTTTACAAAAAAAAAAAAAAAAAAAAACATTTTGTAGACTTATTCACACTTGTTGTAAGATTTGTATCCGTATTACGAGGAAACCATAAAAAAATCCCACAAAATGCAATTAAAAAGATTAATTACAGATTTAAATGTCCAATAACAAAAGACTGAATCCATAGTAAACGGGAAATTTCAACGATTAAAAAAATAAGAGTTACCTCCCTTTAAATAAATATTTTAATATCCAAAGGGGGATAAATCAAGTCAGATTTTATCATAAGCGATGACTTAGAATTAACGAATAATTAAAGCTTTAAAATACTCCATGTGAACAAAAATGTCAAGAATACAATCAGATCATTTAAAAAAATAAAATAAGCAAATAAATAATGGATTTCACCACAAACACCTAATAAATGTAGACTCATGTTTTCTTCTTAGTATGCCATATTACTTCAATACATAAGCGATCATGGTACTCCACAGCCTCCTTTGTAGATTACAGAATTAAAAAAAAAAAAAAAAAAAAAGTGGGAATAATTTGGTCAGCAATTCTGGCTCTGTGAGTTTATTGACAAGAATTTGTGTTTTGAATATTTGATAAGATATATCCAATTCCCAATCTTTTTGATCCATTAAATAAGAAAAAAAAGTTTACTAAATTAATTAATAATATAAAGAAAAATCTTTTAGACATTAAGTATAAACAATGTTCCTGAAGATAAGAAAAATATTATTTTACTAAAAAATTCCTAATTTAAATTGCACTAGATTTTTTTTCTTTACATGAATCTCTATAAGAGCACATGGCAATGATATGA
>OZ010596.1:84850339-85225339 GCA_963932145.1 Acanthosepion lycidas
CTCTCTTATATCCGGGTTACACTGTATCACAACTGGACGTCTTTTTGGACTCTGACAAAGAAATGCATTCATTCAATATCATAATTTTTCAAGTCATTTCCAAACTTCATGAAAAAAGTAATCAATATTTTGCTGTTAGTTATTCTAATTTCACTGAAACATTACCATTACTATTTTCTAAAAATTAATGTTGCTGACATCAATATCAAACTGATCCTTCATAGGGAATTGAGTTTCAGAAATAGTCAGATATACAGTGGGAAGATTTTTTTAAAATTATTTATTTTAATTATAAAAGAAAAAATAGCAAAAATATTAAAAAAAACAAAAAAAAAAAACAAAAAAAAAAACAAAAAAAACAAAAAACCTCCAACTTTTTCTGAAACAATTTTTTTCTGAAGTGTACAAGTAATTAATAAATTAAACTATATTAATTTATTAACTTTGATGATTATAGAGAATATAAATAAAAATATAATAATCCAAGTATTAACTGATTTGTTTTTTACAGTTTAACATTTTCTAGGTTATCTAAAATTAGAACATTTTTTTTTTTTTGATTATAAGAATGATTCTTTTTTTTCTTCTTAAGTAAATATTGTATTAACAATTTTTGGGAGATAACGATTTTCAAATAAGTCCTACTATTTAACCCATAGATGATGGAGGGAAGAAATGGATTCATACATTTCCCAAGAATATTTGCATGTAAGTGAATGTAATGAATCCAACTGGAATTCAATTCAACTCCGATTTCTCATCCAGAGCTGTTATCCATTACACCATCTACTTACAACACCTGGTATTTCCAAGAAGCCACCCGTCTAGGTACTCACCAGGCTTAATGTTGCTTAACTGTGATGATTGCACAAGAACCAATGTTTTAACATGATGTAGCTGTAAGCCAATGATCCAAGTAACAGTTCTTGAATTTTGTATCAGCTAAAGTTTAGTTTTCTTTAAAAAAAAAAGAAAAAAAAAAGTGCCGATTGCATAACAGTTATTGGTGTGGAAAATAGAATTAGAAGGAGGCCAAATTCAAACTCTAGCCAAAGGCTGTTGTGTTCACTTCAAACTAATGCCCTTGGGAAAGGCATGACTTCAGCTCAGTTAAAAATAACAGGACTGACTGGATTTGTTAGCATTTAATCTAAGTGAAGGACAAATTTGATTTCAAACCCCCAGCAAACATGACATGGGCCAGCATGGCAGAACAAGGCTCAATTCTGTCCAAGTCTGACAGACCTTGAGGAAAATTTAACCTCTAGTGGTCCGAGAAAAATGGTTTGATATAAATAAATACAAAATTATGCTTTCAGGATGCAAGGATTTACACAACTGACAACCCAGTTTTAAGATCGTTTCAGTTCTATATTCTCCAACCATTGGTCAAGACTTACCTTGTCCGGATGCACAGACAGAACCGCTTTTCTGTAGACTTTTTTCACTTGGTCAGCTGAGACCAATTCATGCATTCCACATTCTTTCCATCGTGTCTCTTCTTCCCACAAAACTGTGTGCAGAGAACAAAGCAGGGCACGGATATTTCGTTCTTTTCCTTTTGTCCATTCCATTATCTAAAAATTGAAACATCCAAAATGGTAATACAAAAAGAAAAAAAAAAATTGATTTGCAAATTATTATGACGCATTAGCACTTCCACTGCTGCTGACATACATCTTTATGAAAGACATACAAGTTTTCAAGATGTACTTAAATATTCTTACAAAACTGTCAATGTATGTATGTATATATATATATATATATATATATATATATATATATATATATACACTAGCAGCATGGCCCAGCGTTACCCATGCTTGATTCAAAAATCGTATGACTCATACAGTAATCGCTATCACTTGACTTAAAATATTTTTACCTTTCCTTGCCTTTAAAGGAGTGCCCTTTGCCATGCTTATGTTGCTACATGCCTTACCTTCTTGCCTATCTCACACTGCAAATTTTTTCTAAGCTCTATACTAAACATTAAATCTGTTATGAAAAAAGAACTAAACAAAATGAACACAAAACGATCAGCTTTAAAAAAAGGATTCATAACTGGAAAAACTGAATGAAAAAAGAATGTTAACAACAAATACTTTTTCACACCCAACCCAGTTCTGCGGAATCAGAATCAAAGTTGAGTTTAAGCAAGAGAATGAGCCAATTGGAGTAAAGTGCCATGCAGATTTAAATTTTTCCCCACTTGTGACGAATGCAGCTATTGATTTTTTTTGCATGCTAGTTAACATTCATGTCAGTCAGCTGTTGGCTCTCACACTGGCCAATAGAATCTTCCTGCCTATTCATGGCAGCCAGCTTTAGGCTCTCACTCTGGCCAGTAGAAAATGGCTGCAAACTACATGAAAACTGCCGTAGAAGCATGAAAAAATCGATTATTTCCACTATCGATGGGAGTTCGGAAATGCAAAGTTGGTCTTGGCCTTCCCGCTAACTTGGAGCATGTGCATGTAAATTTTGGTGCAAATCCGTAGAAAATTGCGGCCGTGCATTCGTTACACACACACACACACACATCCTGCCTTTTATAGATAGAGATTTTCATAGTATTTATATAGCATTACAAAACTTAAATTACCTGCTGGCAATGTATATATAAATTTTGAAAACAGTGAAATATTGGTTCCTGACATTTGTGCTATAAACTAACTAGTGCTATTTTCAAATCAGCATAGACATATAGTAGAGTAGAACTTGTTTTATGACAGTTTTATTGTATTGTTTGTTTTTGAATTATGTTTATATTACATTGTTTTTATATTATGTTTATATTACAGTGTTTATGTTTTTATATTATGCTTACATTGTTTATGTTTTTATATATTATATTGTAAGTAATTTGCATTTAATCCAAGTACAATTTTGTAATTTAAAATTTTTGTTAATATTAATAACTGAAGTGTACAATATATAAATGCCTAAGGAAAGATATCCATATATTATCCTTATAAATGTTATATATTTATAAACGAAATTATGTTTACTGCAAAAGTTCCCAAAGCACAATATCTTTTGCGTAAACTTTGAAAGGTGTGAGTAATCCTTGACAATCCGCAGACTCAGTCTGTAATTTCAGAGTCTGCTTATAATTATTATTCTCGTTTATTTTTACTTTTTAATTCTGCTCAATTTCGAAATGCTAAATCAAAATTAAGGACAAGTTTAATTTCAAACCCCAGCAAACATGGCATGGGCCAGCATGGCAGAGCAAGGCTTAATTCTGCCAAAGACCTTGAGGAAAAGTTGACCTCTTTAGTGGAATGAAAAAAATAGTTTGATATAAATAAATACGAAATTAAACTTTCAGGATGTAAGGATTTACATAACTGACAACCCAGTTTTAAGATGGTTACATTTCAATTACATTAGTTTGTTTTTGTAAATAGATAACAGGAAGAGCTAACAAAAAGTCAAAATTTATTAAGAGCTATGAAGGATGTGAAATTGTGGAGAACCATGGTTGCCAAAATCCTGAAGGAACATGGTACATAGAAGATGAAGCGCTAAAAGATTAATGATAGTCATATATAAAGACATCTAGTATTTCCTAAGCATATTCACAAACTATACTAAGTAATCAGCAATGTCATTAACACCTCTTTATGAAAGATAACAAGAGTACAACTATAACAACATACTAGTAGTATCCGTGAAAATTTAATGGTTTTCCAATTTTAATATTCTGATGAATCATAATTCTTAATTGACAAAGACATTAAACTCATGAAAGCATTATCACCTAATTTATCATTATTTTCTTTCTTATGTCTGCTTTCTTTTTATCACTAAAACCAAACATTGTCTCTGATACATCTTTTTCTTCTGTATTTTCTCACTCATCTTGGGTATGATGATAAACTACATCTGGCAGTAAAGCTTCTGATTGAGAGATTAGAGATTTTGAGGAGCATGGAATCACCTCTTGACATCTGTTGTTCCCAGGTTTACTCTGACTTGGAATGGTAGCCCCTGTTATAGTCCAAGCTATGGGCAAATAGTGAACGCCGAAACAAATATCAACAGTACATTTTTTTTATATAATAAAATGACCAACAATACGTTTTTATAGCAAAATGACAATCAATACAACACAAAAAAATATAAAAATACATTTTTAAAGTAAAATTACCAACAATATATTTATTTTATCATCTACAAACTATATATCTTAAAAAAAAAAACAAAAACAAATTTTACCCTGAAAGTATAAAATTATGTACAAAATATCTGTAGTTGAAAGCATTAAAAAATATTTAAATTTTGGTATTAAATAACCCATAGAGGTGGTAATATGCCACTAAACAAAATCAACCAACCATCAAATTTCCTTGCAACCAAAATGATACAGTTCATTATTTATCTAAGGTAATGGAAGGGTATAACATTAGGGCAGGTCGATTTTGAAACCATGGTATTGCATTAAATTTGAAAGTTGGCATTTGACATGATAAATAATGACAAAATATTTTTTTCCAAAGTATTACTGTTTTTTGAAGAAACGAGTTTAAAGATTAAATTTAGGTTCAAAATCATAACATTGCAATTTCATTCTGGTGATCAATGAAAGCCTTCTGGCACAGCCTTATAAAATTTATAATTCGAAGCTTTACAAATTGTATATGGACAAGATGCATGGCACAAGTACATTATTACTAAATCATTGTGCCATCAAATAAAAGTTTCATTTGCTTCAAAGGGAAATTAGACTGAACAATCTAGCTTCATATTGATGTAATGTATTACACAGCACAGTAATTTTAGTTCAATTTTCAATAAACAATGCAAATTTAAAATATTTTGTCTTATAATTTGTGCCCAGCAGTATTATGACATTATATACTTTTTTTTTTTTTTTATCAATTTTTTGTTTTTTATTATTTATGATCTACCAAATCTTATTCCTTGAGTAGCCTTTTTTGTAATCTTTTACATTTTTTTTTTTTTTTTTTTTTTTTTTTTTTACAGTTTTTACTTTTATCAAATACAGTAAAGAAAAATTACATATTTTGTTTGTGGTGATTCATAAATTTTGGTTTGAAGATATTTTCCATTCACTGTATCTAATACAAAAAATATCAACTTTATTAAGATTTATTCCTGAAAAAGTAAAATTTTGAAGTCAGTTTGTAAGCAAAAATCTGTGGAAATTAGGTATTTCTTTACATTTTCAGACAATCTTTAAACCTAAATGCTTAAAAATTGGTAAAAAAACAAACTATGAATCTAACTTTTGGTGTCAGTACTTATCACATCAAACCCCAGCTTTTACACCAAGTGCAATATTGATTTTCTAAAAAAAAAAAAAAAAAAAAAAAAAAAGGGGGGTAAAAATCAACCTGCCCTAGTGTAACACGTGTACTACTTACTAATAGAAGAACAATTAAAATTACAATATGATGATTTGGTTATTAATGAGTCATTCTGTCAGTATAAATGATATATTGGTATTATCAATGAAGGTTTCTGTTTGAATTTCTGGCATTAGGGGTTATTATTTACATGCAAAGAATAACCTAATGGATTAAAGATTTGATTAGTAAATTGTGGATTCAATTCCTGGACAAACTCAGACTAAATGGAAACAAAACTGAGTAGTACTAAATAAGAACAAGACGACATATCCCTAGACATGGACAGCAGAAAGAGAACAGTCTACTCCTGTAGATTAAATAAAGGTTCGGTTTGAAGTTCCCTGAAGAATGCTGTGATAGCAACAACAGAGATGAAGATTTTAGTCTAACCATAAATAATGTAAATATTGACCGATGTTTAGTATAATTCATACAATAGGATTGAATTGTTAGTCTCTTACCTTTAGTTTGTCAGGATCCATTTCTTTTGCTAATATCTCCTTCCTCATTTCACCAATTGTGCGAGGTTCATTTGCTTTCTTGGAAGAAAAATCTCCAAGCAAGTCACCAAAGGCATCAGAATCAACTTTGGGTTTTGGTCCTTAACAAAAAGTAAAGAAAAACAAAAAAAACATAATATAACTAATTAAAATAAAAATTCCTAAATATAGTCTAACAAGGAACAGAATAATTACATGATTTTTGATTGATTTGTTGTTTTTTTATGGCTTATCAAACCTTTGCAGGTTATTTAAGGCTAGAAATTATTTTTAGACTATGACCTTTTTGGAGATAATAATGATTTTCTGATACAAGCCATGCTAATTAACCCATATCTGGGGGAAGAAGAGGTGGATTTATACCTTCCCCAAGGGTATTTGCACATAAGTGATTATAACAAACCTGACTGGAATTGGAACTTGGTAATCAGATTTCCAAATCCAAGCCATTACCCATTAACCAACCCACAAATCCTAGCCTACAGCCACTGGTATTCACAAAGCTGTCACCCATCTAAGTACTGACCAGACTCGATGTTGCTTAACTTTGGTGATCAAATGAGGACCAGCATTTCAACATAAGGCTGTAAGGTGAAATACATAGAATAATATTAGGTCGGTGCAAAAATAATTTCGTTTTCTAACATATGTTACTATGTGAGAAAATGAAATTATTTTTGCACCAACCTAATATATATGTGCTAGCCAAAAAGTGCAGTTGGTATTTGAAGATCTACTGTTGACATTCATTTAAATCCTATAGATGTCTCATCAAACTTTTGTAGACAGCCTCCTAGTCATAATACCAGTGCATTAAATACAGTACAAAATTTGAATTTTTTTTAAAAATGTCTGTTTTATATGCAGGCATATTCAGTAGATTTCTGACAATGACCTTCCAAATAGTCATGGTATATCATCTTACCTTCGATAAAGTGTTCTTTTGAATTAACAAAAACACAAGATTGCAGGTTTTTTAAGTAGTGTGTTCATTTCTTCAAGGCTGGTTGAAATGCAGTTCAATCTGACAAGTGTTCAATTACTAGAAAAAATTTGTGAACTCCTCTATAGGTGATCATGGCTTTTCACAGATTCCATTTCTTTAAAATCTGTGAATTTCCATGACTTTGGGGGAAAAAATAAGAGTGATTTCCTCTTACATTCTCAACAGTTTTGAATTAAGAGTTTTCCTTCAAGGTTGGTTATCACCTAAAGCTAGAGAACCCAGTCTACTCTGATGTTTAACCCAGAACTAAAAGGAGAAGAGAAGAGGGTTTCATACTTTTCCCAAAGACATTTGTGTGAAAGTGAATGCAATTAGGCCAGAATTTGAACACTGCTTGCTGATTCCACCTTTCTGCACTGTAAACTGCCATTCTACCTGTACATTTGACATTTACTTAATTGCCACATCTGGTCTGGTGCTTATGCTATGTTTCTAGGGATTCTTGACAAAATCCAAAGAAGAATCTGCAATGTTATCAGTCCTGACCTGACATCTTGGCTTCAGTCACCGCCATAACATAGCTTTCCTATGTCTTTTCCAGCTTCTTGCTTTCCTCTCAATTACTATCTTCAAAATTTAAAATGCAGTATCAATTGTCACCTTGAATTTTGTTCTTTTATTGTCCTCTCTTAATAAATTTTTCTTATTTTCTTTTACTCTCAGTACCTCCTTGCATCTTAGTGGCTTTATTGCCTTGCTTGGAGTGAAATGAATTTTAAAAATAATGTATTTGATGAAGAATGTCAGGAATCTAATCAATTATTCTTTCTTTCTTTAACCATATGTCGGTGAATCAGTGCTAGTTAGTTCTCAGTTTGACCAAGAAAGGATTCCTACCAGATTCTGATGACTGGTCATTTGATTAGATTTGGGTCAGGATGAGAACTTTTCAGCACCTCCATGTTTCTATCTATATCAGTTGATTGAAGCCTGTTAATATCTCTCCCTTTGTGTTGTTTACTTTAGCAAAAGTGTCTACTCTCTATGTACAATGGCCCTTTCAGGACATGGTTCTCCATTGCTTCTTGTCTTTTGATGATCTCTCAATCCACTTTAAAATAACTTTCAGGATCATTAAGTTTTTGTCTCATAATTGTATCCCTCTATACCATTGACACTTATGGCTGATAAATTTGCCCAAACAGACATCTTTCAACAGTTCTTTCGCATACAGAAATTATGAACATTAATAAGATGACATTTACCAAATGGTTTTCGAGTTCCTCGATCATCTCGATTACCAATCACACTGGCCCCTCCAAAAGCAGATTTCTGTTGAGGTGGAGCTGTCTGTTGGGGTGGGACTTGTTTCTTGGGTGATGGTGGAGCCTGGGCTGTAGTGGGGGCCTGTGGTTGTTGCCAGCCGCTACTAGCTGTCGCAGTACCACCAGCTCCTGCAAAAAAGTAACAGATTATACAGAATTTAGAATAAGAGATTAAAAAAGAAAATATATCATTTTAAAAAACAGATGTCTTGCTGAAAATGTTCATACAGAAATTTGAATGAGGTAAAAGAACATCTATGACAACTTTTCTCTTTTCATAGGACAGGTCAACCTTTTCTGCCTGCCATCAGCATGTTCCAGGAGAGCAACACTGTGTCTTCTTAGGTTCATGTTTTCCACTGACATGAAGCGGAGTGATTATATTGAATCAATTGCTACATCTACTGGTCTGAAAATTGGTTCACTGTGTTGTGCCAGACAATTCATCTCGTCAGACTCTTTCTTGCACATTTATAAATCTACTGTTCATTCGTGCATTGAATACTGCTGCCATATCTGGTCTGGTGTTCTTACTATACATCTCAAGGTTCTTGACAAAATTCATGGCAGTGCCTGTAATGTAATCAGTCTGGACCTGGCATCTCAACTTCACTGACGTAACACATGACTTTTCTGTCTTTTCTACAAATATTTTTCAATGCAATTGTTCTGGTGAGCTGTTCTCTGTGACTCCATGAGTTCAAGCATGCTACTAGATTGGCAATTAGGTCTCACTGTTTTACTGCTGAACTAGATAGATGCAACTGCCACTTCTACTCCAACAGTTTCTTTTCTTGTGGAACTCCCTTCTGATTTCTTGCTTCCCTGATAACTACAATCTTCAAAAATTTAAATGCAAAATCAATCACCATCTGTCTTTCTGAACTTTATTCCTTTGTCCTTTTCCCATCCACTTCTCATCACTAAAGTTTTCGCATTCCCTTTCACTTCTTGTAAAACCCTGCGTCTTTGTGGCATTATTGTCATGCTTGAGATGAAATGATTAAAAAAGTTAAAATACATGAAGTTTTTGATATAATTAGTAATATTGCAGCTTATATAAACATTAAATTCAAATAATAAGTTTGTTAAAACTTCCAATATTTTTCCTTAGAGAAATATTAAGCTATGGGGACACATCTGAAAAGTCATAACTTTCTGAAACTGTAGCCATCATTTTAAGCTTTTAAGACACAGCAGAATTTTTTAAAATGAGGTTTATGTCTCAGATAGTCAACCAAAACTTTACCTGGGTACAATCCACTGAATGGAGCTTTAGGTTGTTGCGGGCTAGGCTGCTGCCATGTGGGTGCTGCTGGAGATGGTGTCCCAAGACTACTTGTGCTGCCAGGAGACTTCATTGAAGACAAGTTACCTGTAATATACAACATAGAAGCACATTTAATTATTGCAATATAGTAAGTATTCTAAGAAAGTTTTCAATTCTATGTCAATATTTGTATATAACTAAATAATGTGAGTTACCCAAGCTTTTGACAGAGAAATACAGATTCTATAAGTGATATCTTTTTTATCTATTTAAAAATCTATAATGCTTATTTCAGCTCTACACAGAAAAACACAGACTGGTAATTAAAAAAAAAAAAAATAAAAAAATTTGGAGAATTTGTTCAGTATGCATAAACTGAATGTAGTACAGTCTTTTTTTTTTTTCACAAGTGCATGAAATTTGATATTTCGTAAGTAATTGTTTTATTTCTAAAAAACCTATAAAACTTTGAATATTGCTGTCATATATGGTCTGGTGCCCCTGCTATATATTTAGAGATTCTTGGTAAAATACAAAGAAGGATCTGCAATATCATTGCGCCTGACTTGGCATTTTGGCTTCAGTTATTATTCCAATAAGCTTTTCTTCTATGGTACCTAGACTTTATGAATTTAAGCACAGTATCAGATTGGCAGCAAGGTCTCATCATTTTACTGCTGAAATGGATAGAGGTAAATGTATGTTCTATGCTAACAGTTCCTTTTCTTGCACTTCTTGCTTGTAGAACTCTTTCAGCTTCTTGGTTTGCAGTAAAAAAATAAAAAAATAAATAAATGCAATGTCAATCCTTATCTTCTATTTTTTTTAATACCACCTCTATTATTGTTCTTGCTCTTAATACTGTTTTCTTTCACACTCATTAACCCTCTGTGTCTTAGTGGCTTTATTGACTTGCTTGGGGTGAATATATATATATATATAAAACACATCTGTAAATAATTAAAGTTAACAAGCTTTTGGTCAGATATCTTGCTTATGTCAAAACTATTTCCTTAGTTAAAGCTAGGTTCAGTTTTTGAGTCCAGAGTATGTTAAAGTGCTAATTTTTTTTTTAATTCTTTGTCCCTGAGACTCATTTAAATCATTTTTCCATTACTGGCTTAGTTATTTCATAGCAAAAATATATCACAGTGTTATAAAGCACTTAGCTAATAAATATTTCTAAATGTGTGAAACCCTAAAAGCAATGTTTCTCAACCATTTTTATTTCAGGGTGCATGTGTAGAATAGCTAAACTCTGAGGTACACTTGAAATATTAATAAGAAAAAATTAGTCATGGAATTTGAAAATAGAAAATAATAAAGAAGTCTCTTGAAATATGCATTTATTTTTAAGACATTACATTGTATGTGTGAAACCTGTGCTTGATATGCTTTGGCAATTTTTTGAATGTTAGACCTTATGATACGTCTTGAAGAAGGTAAAAGGATTAAGAACATCCAGTTTAAAATATCAAATGACAAGACTTTACTTAAACATGGAGGCCATATGACTGGCATCTCTACCTTTTTAAAAATAAATTTTTTTTTAAACATAATGATTCATAAATTACTCCTTTGTTAATTTTGTTAAAACACTCTTAACTCCGAATTTGATTTTCTCTAAGCATACAAAATAATTAGTTTTATAAAAAAAAAAAAAAAATTTAAAAACAAAAAAAAAAAATCTTCAATGAGAAACTTTGAGAATATACACGAGCAGAAATATTTCTTTATAAAAAAAAAGATAGATAGATAGGCAAGTGCACACACAGAGACTAGCTATGTAGAGATTGTTTAGATTGAAATTAAAATTTCTTAAAATACTCACCCAAGTCAGCAAATGGATCTGGAGATTTTAGATTCTGAGCACTTTTTGCTGGTGTTGGTCCCTCACCCAGGATATTCATAGCTGCTGCTGCTGAAGCTGTTCTTGGAAGGCCAGTGCTCCCCATATTCATGGAACCAAGACTTTGTCCTCCAAGGCCTCCTGCACCACCAGGGGCAGAAATATTGGGTAGATTGAGTCCTGATGGAAAGCTTGGATTCTTTTTCGGTAAACTACCAGGGAAAAGGTTGCTGGTGGACCCACTCAGGTTGGAGCCCATGAGGCCGCTGCTTGTGCTATTATCAGCCCAAGAGCCCATCAGATCAATTCCTGCACTTGGAGAGGGTTGTATATGGGCAGAACTTGATTTTTTACCATTCATTAGATTAAAGAATTCATTCTGAGTATTTGAAGATGATTGGAATGGATCAAAATTACCAAAATTCATTTGTGGCTCCCGGATCTCTGGTTTCTTTTGTGGTGATGCTTGGGGCTGGGGATAAGTCGGTGTTGTAGCCTGCTGGAAAGGGTCAAATGTGTCACCCAACTGGGATCCCTGTGATGAAACAGAAGTTTGATCACCCTTCCAGTCTGACCCACCCATCAAGAGGTCAAAATTACTGACTGGTGCAGATTCACCCATATCTAAAAGATTCATGTGACTGGCCAGATTTTGACTACTGTCACCCGAACTGTTTATTGGTTCTCCACCTATATTTAGCAGATCAGCTGTTTGCTCTTTGGGAGGGGCAATAAATGTGGTCTGAAAACCAGCTTGACTGTCCTCCTTGTCTGTAGGTAGTGTGGGTTTATGTTGAGGTGACCCTTGTTGCTGGAAGGGTGTAGGGCTTGGCCCACGTGGAATGTTGACCCGTGTATTTGACAAGGCAGAAAAATCATCCTCTGTGGTTTCTACATTATCAAGAAGACTTTCAGTTGATTCTTCTGGTGGTCTTGACTGACCACTGGGTGAGGCACGCCCATCCTTTTGCCAGTCAAGGTTGTCAAAGAACTGGCTTTTGCCAACTGTTTTTGGACACGTTTCAGGCCTTTTGGGCTTTGTCCTGGGGCTGCCAGCCAATTGAGGTGACCCTCGTCCAACTGAAGATTTACTTGGGCTCTCATTTGGAGTGTCAGATGAACCATGACTAGAGTTTCGCTGAAGTGATTGTCTCTGTTCACAAATAGCTGAAATAAAAAAATAAAAATCAACATTTTAAAGAAAAGAAATCATCAAGTGCTTATTCTTTATAACATTTAAGAAAAAGTGATTTTAACACATTGACTGCATTTTCTTATACATTTTCATCTGCAGGCATCAACAAGTTCATTCACAGTGATACTTTTAGAGTGAAACCAATGTTATGACTTCAGTTTAAGCTATAAATCAACTTAAAAAAATTTTTATTGCCTAAGTTGATTATTATGAAGTTGGTATTTGAAGTTAGTTTTCATAAATGACCTCTGGCAGTCAATGTGTTAAAAATTGATGGAATATTTAGTCTATCTTAGATTGACTTTTACTAACAAGAGTAGAAAATGATTTGAATGGTAATAGTAATAGTGAAATTTGCATACAGGAAACATTAAACATTCATTGACCAAATAAGAGATACTGTTGGTTGAAATCTTTCTTAAAACAGGAAAATCAAACTTTAAGTCCACTGTTATCACTCTAGTATTAATGGGAGTTTCGTTCCACACCTTTCACTTAAAGTCGTGTGGAAAGTCAACATCTTGATTATATCATTATTTTTCCTTCAATTTACATGTGCTGGAAGTCTTCAAGTCATGTAGCTTTTTTTTTTGTTGTTTAGTAAAGTTCTGTTTCTGCATTGCCATTTTATGAGATGTGATGAAGAATTTTTTTTTTTTTATTTGATTGAATCCATTTTTCATCATTTACCATTTTTCATTATTTATCATTATTTTTTTTATTTGATTGAATCCATTTTTCATCATTTATCTGAGAAAACAGTTATATAGAAACAATAGTTTAGATATTTTTTTGGACACCATATATGACATCAGCTTGATGACAGAGTAGTTAGAGAAATTATTCTTATTGGAGAAAAATATCAATTTTCATTGTGGGTTGGTAAAAAAAAGTGTTTGCTACAAAAGAGTTAAAAGGAAATGCTCCTAATGCAAACATCAACCAGAAAAATCAATTGATTCTATTGTGACAACTGTAATCTCAGCAAACATGATTTAAATTGTTAAAATTGGGATATTTCTTGTTCATTGATTTTAACACTATTAGAAAGGGTCAACTAGATAATTTTAATAAGTGGGTCTGCAATCATGGAACACCTTATACAAAATTTATAGTATCATCCTACTAGAAGGGCATGTCCTCAATTCTTACAAATCACATTCAAATTATTATTTAAAAGTTCTGGAAACAATTTTCATTAACTCAAGACAATCTTTCTTGTATAAACAGAAGGAATAGTTGCTGGAAATGATTTATCTTCAAAGAAATATATCCAGTTCAATATATTATTGATATGCATATATTTTCTATTTCACGTTACTTTTTTAGTCAGTTGTGCCCCAAATTTAAAAATAATTTTTTTTTTGCACCACTTCTGATGAGAGAGTAGCGATAACCAGGTAGCTAATCTTTTTTTATTATTATTGTGTTTATTCTCTTCTTTTGTATTAAATTACCAGAGTTGATTTCCTTTTTTTTGTGCACCTTTTATGTCCATTCTTTTTGCTCATTAAATTTTGTACCTTTAACAAGATCTATTCTAGCATTGAAAATGGAAGAAAATAAGCAACATTTTTTTTTACTTTTTGACTATAAGAAAGGTAAAAAGGCAACTAAAATACAGAAAAATGGTCTATGTAATCTATGAAAAAGATACACTATGAATCATCAACTGTAGAGATTTCTCACTTAACTTTGCTTGATGGTCAAGAAGATCAATCGAGATTGATAGTGATTAAATCAAGATAATTCTTGAGAATAATTAATATTATGCAGCAACACTGGTGTTAAACAATATCCTTAAAATCGAATACTTTTCAGTATTTTTGATGTGTTAAAATGAGTTATCTCTGCTGGTACTCACTTTTTCAAACATTACATGAAGGCTCTTGTTTATTGCTAGTGAAAATACATAACCAATGGTGGAAGAAATAATGTTTTGTAATTGAAAACTTGCCCTATTCAGTATTATTGTCATCCCAGATTTGTTGTAGTTTCCATGGAAATAGATAGGAAGTATTACTTCCAGGTTATTCATCATACATTTAAACAATATCTGAAGGAATAGTTGGATAGCAGTTGCCTTCCAAAAGCTAAGCAAAGTATTAAGAAACAGAAACATTTATCAGAATATCAGTTCTCCTATATAATAGTGAATGCTGGACAATCTCCTCACAGATGAAGAAGAGACTGAAGCAATAGAAATGTGGTTCTACAGAAGGATGCTGAGAATACCATGGGCCAAAAATGTGAGCAATGACAAAGTTTTAGGGAAAATTGAAACAAAAAAGGCATTTATACTTAATATCAGAAAGAGATAGTTGAAATTTATAGGGAGCATAATGAGGAAAGAGGGCTGGGAAAATTTGATACTTACATGATAGATTGACAGCAAGAAAGACAGAGGAAAACGATGCATAACCTACCTAGCAAACTTGAGTAAATGGATGGCGGAACAAGATTTAGGAGATAACAAAGACAAAATTTATTAAGAGCTACAAAGGACAGGAAGTTGTGGAGAGCCATGTCTGTCAACGTCTTGAAGGGACATGGCACATAGAAGCTCCTGTTCAGATTCTACTATGAGGTTATCAAGTCGAATTCCCAGTATTATAAAACTAGTGTCTTTTTTTTTTTTTTTTATATTTTTTTTTTTTTAAAGATGATTTGTCAATGGACAACTTGCCTCAAGTGGGTTAAGTTGAAACAGGTGCAATAGCTTAGATTTTTCTTAACACCTTCAGTGCCAATGTGTAGACCAAGAATAAAACAATGAGAATACCCCAAAGACCACAGTTCTAGGAGAGTTGTATTCCTGGAAATTTGCATACCAGACATTTGTGTCCCTAGACAAATGATTCCCTGAATAATTGCATACATCTGATAATTTTTTGAAGCTTTTAAAGGCAATTAGCATAAATTTTGAAAAAAAAAAAAAAAAAAAAAAAAACTTGGCTAAACTTAAACTAAACTTGTAAGTTGATTCTTAACACATTTTTCTCTGTTGAAGTACGAAGAATTGTTGACTTACAACAATTGTTTGAATGAAATATTGAACTTTGAAATCTATGCAGTTTCAAGCCAAAGTTAAACTATTCAAATTTTCACAATCTTAAAAAATAAATGTTGCATATTATAAAATAAAAATCTCATTTTCACTCAACTGAATAGATTTTTCTGCTTCTAAATACTAGCTCCGTGCAGACGTTTAAGCTAGCTTCTGTGAAAGGCTAATTGGGCCTCTGGTCCAAAACTAAAGGGACTTCTGGTCCAGCTTAGAAAACAGCATTTTAACTCTGATTCAGGCTATGTCCAATTCAGGCCAAAAATTGAGTTTTTCAAATCACAAACTTTGCAGAATTTCAAAACCTCATGTCACAAAAACCTCATTTTAATTTGGTTCCTTGGCATTTTGAAGAAATAAAATTGATTCCCTCAATTCACAAAGTTTTGGGGATATTTCAAACTGAATTTAAAACAAAAATTTTTTAAATTCACAAACATTTTGTGTTACTTTAAATTCAATATAAATTAAAAACTTTAAAATCACTTTTTTTCAGTTATTTTTAAAATTTGAATTTTTAAGTTCACTCCTCATCTAGAGACACAAATCCCAATGCTGGATGTTCAAGCACTAGATGAAGGGCAGGTTTCCAATCTCAGGATCATTCTGATTCCAAAAAAGCATAGTATGTCTATGTAGAGCAAGTGTGACCTGAGCAAGAGGGGCTTCAGGCACATGGATGGATAGATAGAATTTACTGTTTATTTATTTATTCAATGTTTATATTTTTTTATTTTCAATATACAATTACTTCCTAAGAGCTTACCCACTTCAGCAGTGACCTTATCCATTTCTTCTTTAGAGGAAAATAACATTTTAGAGTTGATAGACATAGCATCAAAGTTTTCCCAAGGTAGAACTTGGTCATCTTTTGGTCTTTCATTTGAACTGACTTTCACTTCAAGACTAACTTTGAATAATTCTGGTAATTTTTCTGGTGCATCAATGCAGTCCAAATCAGTGCTAGAATGGAGAAAGAAAAGAAAAAATAAATAAATAAAGGGACTGAATTAAAATAGTTTCAATTCTTTCTTAAAATCAAATACACCAAAAATCTTCATTACATAGGGAATATATAAATCTGCAGTAAGACCTCATCAGTAAACATAATTTGTACACAGATGAATATTTTTTTTATTATACTGATGAGTGGCTAAAAAAAAGGTAATCAAATAAACAAAAAGGTAAGCTGAAGCAATTAAAAAAAGGGTTAGAAATCTAAGGGATTTTTGAAATGTGTATTAAGAATATTATGAACTAAACAGAAAAGATTTTACTTTTTTTCTGAATTTTTTTCAATGGTAAAATTAGCTGTTTGATCATTGATCAGACAGTGTAATTGTTGGTTGAAATTTATAAGATCTTTTTATTAAAACAGTTTTTCAAGAAATTAGACTTTTTAAGTCCACTAAAGTAAAAATAAATATGAACCAGATTAGCAAATGCTACTGAAAATGCATTTTCATCATAATTTCTCTGGATTGCAAGGTTCTATATGAAGAGGAATTTTAATATAATTCCTAATATAAACTGCTTTACTAATTTTTATAATTGTGCTTGTCTCTCCCTTTATTTGTTTGCATGACCATCACACCCTGCCAATACATTATAAATAATGGACTATTCTATTTTGATCATGTGGAAAGAAGGAGGAAACACTACTTGGCTTCAATGAGAAAATGACTGAAAGTAAGAAAGTAAAGACAGCAGTGTTTAACAGCTGTTTCAATGAAACGGAAAAAGTTGTCAATTTCAAATCTTTTCATTTGTAACTCCTTACTTCTTAAAATAAGGACCATCATTGCTTGTTATTGCAATATTTTCTTAAAGTTGTTAGGCTCAAATATTTAATGATGTAATAGTGGAATTTCTACAGATATTTATTGTTGTATAACTCGCCATGAGCTTACTCAATCATTAACTTAAGAATTAAGATGCATCAGAATATTAAAATAGGAAAACCATGAAATTTTTACAGGGTTAAAACTAGTAACATATAATTAATTCATAATACAGGGTGTGGCAGAAATACCTCCCACATAATGGTAAGACATTAGCTAGATGAAGACACCATTGTCACTTGCCTAAGTTCACTATCACCACACAGGTGACAGTTTAAAATGTAGGAGGTATTTCTGTTGCACCCCATAGCTAATGTCTTACATTAGAATAGAACAACTAATATGATTCTTTAATAATCAATGTGGATTAAAATTTAAATTATCTCCCATTTATATCACTCTGAATTCCCTGAAGAAATTATTCTAGATTGGATCGGGTAAAGTTTTAAAAAAATCAAATTTGTTTTTAAGATATAATTATATTACTCATTTTTTTTTTCTTGCTATTACATGGTAAAGAATTTACACTATTTACATTGTTTGGACTGTTGTCCTCATATTTGTTCCCAACGTTTTGGTTGTCGTATGCTCTTGGCTTTCTTCAGGTGATTCAAACTTCAAAACCAAACCTTTATTTCATCCACCGGGGTAGATTGTTCTAGTTCCATGTGCCATGCCTCTTCTGGATATCTCAGTTTCATTTATTTCCCTTTAACTCAACTCTTCAAGTTTTTGTTCACCCCTGCTCTGGCCAGGTATTGAACTCACAACTCATTGGGTCAAGTCACTGGATTACTTCGACCAACACTTTTATCCACTGGGCTTGGACAGTTGAGTTACTAAAGGGAAGTAACTAAAACTAAGATAACTGGAAGAGGTATGACATGTGGAACTAGAACAATCTACCCTGGTTGATGAAATAAAGTGTTTGGTTTGAAATTTCAATCACCTGAACAAGGCCAGAGCGTACATTAGCTGAAACATGAATATGACAACAAAAATGAAGACAACAGCCCAAACAATCTAAATAGTGTAAATAGTTACAATAGCTCATCTCAGAAATATAGACAGATATGTTAAAGAATGATTTACTTTTTGAGTTTTCTTGCTTAGATTAAATTTTGCACAAAACATCTAAATTATATTTTTAAAAATTAAACTCTGAAGTGTGTTACATGCCACAAAGATTAATTAATAAATTATGACTGATATATTTGTTTAACGGCATATCAACTCCTTATGGGTCATTTAATGCCAAAAGTTAATTTTCATGGGAGCTTTGAAGGAATAAAAATGTTATTCTGCTTAAACAACTGAATACATGGTAGATGATACTCAGATTTTGTGTATATACATGTTTGTGTTATATGTTTTATGTTTTGTTGAAGTTTATATTTTGGAATATAAGTGATTTTACTTAAGAAATTGTCAGATATTATATGGATTAATGTAATGAAAGTTCTTGCATGCTGATTGTTTGGTTGATTTTGTTTAGCAAGATGATGAACATCTGTGGTTTATTTAATGCCAAATATTTGAACGCAATTGTATGCCTTCAACTACAGATAAAATGTATTGCTGGTCATTTAATTATAAATATGTATTGTTAGTCCCTTTTTTTATATAAAAGTATATTGCTGGTATTTTTATACTTTTATAGTGTTTTGTTGTGGTAGTGGGGGTTCACTATTTGCCCATAGATGCGACCCTAATAGACACTACCACCCCAAGTCAGGGTGAACCTGGGAACAGCAAATTAGGTTGTCCACAATCCAATAAATTATGAAAAAACTTTTATTCTAGATATTTAAAATAGGGAAGCTAGAGGAAAATTTATATGAAGATTTTTATTTTTTTATTTTTTTTTTTTTAATGCCGTTTGGATTACTTCACTTGGAGTCAGTTCTTATAAAATGATGATGCAATTTTCTTTCAAGTTGTATCAGCTAATGAATATTTTTTTTTTATGTAAAGTTTATACTCTGCCTACTGATCTCCAACTATTCAAAGAAGAAAGAGTGAAGAAATAAATAAAATGTTAATATAAGAAAATGTGTGAAAAAAGTAAAAAGAATTGAATTACTTACAACAGATATTTAACATTTTCTGTATCAGGTTTAATCATTCCAGTATGGAACTGAAGTTGAAACATTTTCATGGATGTGATCTTAGAAGGAAAATAAAAAATAAAAACAATGAATATAGATTAACAGTTTGTCTAGAGCAGCTGAATTCTAACAACAATTTCATAGTCATTTGTTAAAATTAAGAATTCATTTGGCACCAATTTTGAAATAAGCATATAAATCATAAATACAGAAGTAATTTGATCTGAGAGATGGAATAATATGAGTACACTGAAACAAATTTTCTTTTAGCTATTCAAATTAAAAGTTAAAAGATCAAATTTCAAAAATGAAATCTTAGCAGTCTAACCACTGCTCAATCCTAGGAAGCTGACATGAAAATCTTAAAAAAAAAAAAAAAAAAAAAATGTTCATTAAAGTTAATGATGATAAAAAAAATGAAATGTAATGCTTGATCATGGCTAAGAATCAAAACCAATGCTTTTAGTGTTACAAACAAAAACACTGCCAAGACTTGATTATATTTTTAGAGAAAGGAGGAGCTATATTTATACCAAGTGGTTCTTTTTGCAAATTCAAACTATTAGTTAGTTTTTTCAAGTAAAATAGAATTTATGTTTGTTCACTAACCTTTCCCTGAACTTTTCCACCAAACGTTGATCTGGCATGATAAACTATAATGGTGACATCTCCAACAGCAGATATATTCAGTGGGATTGTTGCTTTGTATTCTTCAATTGAAAATCCTCTGTGAGAGGGAAAAGAAAAAAAAGGAGATAAAATAAACACACATGCACACACACACATATATATATATAAAAATTTCAGATAGAGTATATATTTGTAAAAGGACAATATGAATAAAAGACATGTCTTTATATATATATATATATATTTTAAACTGTTACATTAGAACATGCAAGTTACCACGACAAAAATGTATATTTGTTTTCTCGTCCAAAAACATCTCGTCAGGCAGCTAACAATGGTGGTAATAAACGATTTTATTTAAAAATATGATTTATGAAACATCACTTCTTTTTACATTTTTGATAATTTTCCATAAAAAGCAAAGAAACAATTATATAAAAAATTTATTCATTCCATAAAAGGAAAAGAGAGAAAAAAGCAAATTAAAGTAAAAAAAGAAAATAAGAAATCAATTAAAAAAAACAAAATGAAAGAGGAAAAAAGTAAAGGCATAAGAAAAAATAAGAAATCAACCCTACTACAAAGAGAAGGGAAAGAAAAGAAAAAAGAGAAATATATCCAAATTTTTCAGATACAGATGAAAAGGAAAGAGAAGAAAATAAGATACGAGTAGTTGTTGATAGCAGATTTAGCTAATGAAGACACGTTAAGATGGAAAATTCAAAATTTAACAGAAATTTAACACAATAAGATAGGAAAGATATTACAGTGTGTGTGTGTATTATATATATATATATATATATATATATATATATATATCATGTCCATCGTCTTTGTCATGTTGAACTGATTATGTTAATTGTATTTTAATGAATATTGTCCTGAAGAAGGTTTATTAAACCGAAACGTCAGACATTGACATTTCATTCATATTAAAACAACATAATTGCATTTAAGGATTTTTGTTTGTTTTTTCCAAATATTTTTCTCCATATATATATATATATATATATATATATATATATATATATATATATATATATATAATTTTTGTACATAGATTTCTCTTTAGGTTATTTTTCTATTAAATGATAAAGAAAACATTTCCTACAAAGTGTGAGAGAGAAGGAAAGATAATAAAAGATTAAATAGTGGAAATTTCAGCATAAATAATTTCCTCTTTTTTTACCTCATTCTTTCATATTCTTGAGATGTAGTCAGGATTCTATCTTCTCCCAAGAAGACTTCAGCAAATGGGCGACATCCAGTCCTGTAATAACATTTATGAAGATAGTTATTATATTGTTGAATCATTATCATTGTAAGAGTTGTTCATACTATTTCTTTCTACAACCAAAAAGAAGAAAACAAAAAAAAAAAAAAAAAAAAAAATAAACATAAATATCCCCTTCTTTCCATATACAGATTATCTACCCCAAAAAGAAATTGTAAAATAGATGGGCCAAAATGCTATGGTAATAAAAGCAACTAAAATATTGCAAACAATAGTCTGAATGATTCTCAGAAAGAAACATTTGCAAATTAAGGATAAAATAGAGAAAAAATGTAAAAAGTTAAATGATATTGAAATATGTCTCCATTTTGATTTTGTTAAATTCTATTATTTAAAATTTTTTTTTTTTTGTTGAGAAACAGATGTTAATTTTGGAAACAAATTTTATAAACTGACAGATATTGTGCACATCTAAAATAGGATTCTTTCAATAAAAATATTTTCTTTTGAGACAAGAATTGGCTCTTAAGACATTTACAGAAAATAACATTTATGGAGAGCTCATTATTCCTTATATATAAACTTATTTACATTTGTTCATTGCAGACCACTAAGAATATAGCAAGTTTAATCTTTGCTAAGTGTTGTACTACTGTGTCGGACTAAATTAAGGGTAGGAAATATTTATATAGTTATTAAGTATTTATCCAACTCCTTTGAGAGTAAAATGTGAAACAAAGTCAAGTTTGGTTATGAAATTGTTCCTAAAGTTAAAACCATTAACTCAACAAATTTTAAACTATCAAACTGATAACGTTAAATTGTAAGTTAAATGTCTTAAAATGTCTATAAAAACTGTTAGTGATAAGGAGAGCATGAAGATAGAAAATTCATTAGGAAAAATATGGCTAACATGAGATTCTTGAAATTATCTTATAAAAACAATGTTACTACATTGACTGTATTTGTAAAAACTTTCCATATTTAAACTAGCAATTAAAGTTTATATGCATAATTTGGTAATATACAGAGTGTGGCAAAATTAACACAATTTTTTATTTATTAACTTTTATAGTAATTTAAAGAAATTTATAAGTATTGTCACATCAAAACAACATGATTTGTTATGATTAACAAAGTATTAGCATCTTGAAAATACTCCCCTTTAGGCTAAATAAAATGCTGAACCCTATCAGCAACATTTCTACAAACCATTTGACACATATTTACATTAATTTCAGAAAATTTATCAGAATTTGCTTGTTTTAATTCAGGAATTGTTTTCAGTTTTAGCCTGTAAAAAAAATATTTCATTGCACTCTACAAGAAAAAACCTGGTAGTGTTGTATCTGGTGATCACTACTCAATTGTGCCACATCGTCCTAGTCACCTTAGCTCAAAAAAAAAAAAAAAAAAAAAAAAAAACTGTTACTTTTGCCACACACACATTATATATATATATATATATATATATATATATATATATATATATGTGTGTGTGTGTGTATATAATTTTTCAGATATATTGTTGGCACTATTAATATATCACTGCAAAACTACATTACCTGACCTTGTAGATAAATTAAACTAAACAAAGTCAAACATGACAGCATTCACTTACAAAACAAATAACATTTTACCTTTCCTATATATTATGTTACACTATACTGACAATGATTATATATATATATATATATATATATATATGTAGTAGTTAGTATTATTAACATCTTGTATTGATTAGTTTGTATTAACATCTTATATGGATTGTTTTTACTTAACAGTTGCATATTAATTTAACAAAGTAGATTTGAATTTATGATTATTTTTTTTTTTACTGGTTTCTTAAAGAAGCCTTTTAACAACAAAATTCTATGTAGGAAAATGACCGAGCATATAGCTAGTTAACATTATGCTAGATTATCCCCCAACCCCTTTTCCCTTAATTAAGTTGAATGTCATACTTCTGTATATTTTATGAAATAATGTAATCATTTGTATCAGTTGCAAATGAAACTGTCTAGTCTATTCTATGTAGACAACTTCATGTCATGATTTTAGCACAGGCCCTCATATTTCATTGGTTAATCATGGTAAACCCACAAGACTCATTTTAATTGTGCATTTTCTTTTTTTTGTTTTCTCTTTCTCATTCAAAAAAGAGGAAGTATTCTACTTTTGAAATTAATTGTTCACTGACCTGCAATTTACCACTGCCCAAGGAGACACATTTGTAGTGTTGAAACACGATTGCTATTGTGTAGCGATTTTTAACATGTTTTTTTTCCTAATCTCTGATAATAAATATTTAGTTCTACTCTGCATTGAGCCCACTTTTAAATTGAATGTTACAGTGTAATTATACTCCATTTGTTCTCATCTTACCTGGAGATTATATATATATATATATATATATATATATATATATATATATATATAGAGAGAGAGAGAGAGAGAGATAGAGTTGAGAGACTATCTAAAATTAATTCAAAAATAAATACAGGAATAATGCAAGGTACGTTTTACAAATTAACCAATGTTCAAAGTCCTTGGTTCTGAAAAATTGATTAATTGGTAATTAACAAAAACAAATTTCATATAAAAGTGAACTTACTTTATCTTATTGAATAGAGGAATTGGGGACATTGTTAAAGAGACCAGTAGGACAGGCTTATTATGAGGAATCACAGGTGTATCACTGACAATATCAGCTACATATTGTACATATCTGAAAAGAAAGAAAAATATATGAATAACAAAAACCAAATCATGGCCTGCACTTTTTACTTATAAGTTATTTCTGTAATGAAAACAAATAAAATGCTGAGGTTAGCATCGTTTGTTTTGAGAATGTTATAATGAAGTAAAATGCCAAGATTTGTATTCTTCATGTATTTTTATTCTGAGACTATTTCAATTAAAAAATTGAAAAAGTCTTTATATATTAAACCATATGTAACCACCAATAGCACTATGAAATTAAATTCCTTTTATTCCTTTTAAAGAGTCTGTCAAACTTTAGATAAGAACAAAGAAAATGTATAAATTCACTTTCAAATGTTTGGCTTTTATTAAAATTCAAATCATGGCTTTATAAAACTACAAACATTACCGAGGGAGTGAAGGTAGTTAAAATAATGGTGGTGTCAAAGGAAAAACTGACCTTTTGACATGCCGTTTTATTGTGGCCACAGAGGATTAAAATTGTCAAAAATCTGATATGGAATAGTTGATTTTTCAGTGTATTGAAACTTATCCCTTCACTTGGCCACTAAGATTCAGTGACTCATGTTATTAAAATCTAGGTTGGCTTTAAGAAAAATTCCTTTTTCATTTATTCTATGGACTTAATCTTCTAAACATATATTTTGCATATGTTGTGAAATGGAGATAATCACGTAATCCAGGTGACTAATTAATGCTTATCAAATGCATAATGTGATTAAACAAACCTTTGCTGGGACGCAGTCAGATTTGGAGAGCCTCGTTTTGCCGTGAACAAATAAGAAGCATCTTGGACAGATTTACAAAGATTGCAAAACACAAGGAAAGCACAAACTGCAGTAGCTGATACAGATTTACCATCCTGCAAGGAAAGAGTGATGTATATTTAAGGCAGGATTGAAATTAAAAAAAAAAATTAAAAAAAAATGAAATAAATAAAATCTGAAAAATAATCAGCAAAAGGCCAAGACAAGTTGACAAGATTCAATATTATCAGTTGGAAGGGATTGATGCATGTTGTTGTTCTAGGAGAAGTGAATCTTCAGAACATGGGTGATCATGGCTCTTCACATCTTCCTATCCTTTGTAGTTCTTAGTAATGCTTATTTTACCATCTCTCCCACTACCTGTTCTGCCATCCAGTCATACAACCTCATCAGGTAGGTGGCTCACTGTTCCCTTTGCCTTTGATATATCCTGTGAGTATCAAATTCTCCAAGTCTTCCTTCCTTATGTGTCCAAGAAATTTTCAGCTGTCACTTTCTGGTTCTGAGTTTCCTTTTTGTTTCGATTTTTCTTAAGATTTCCATGTCATTCTCAGCATCTTACTGTAGAACCACATTTCTGTTGCCTTAAATCTTCTCTTCATCTGTGAGGAAACTGTCCAGCATTCACTGCCATACAAGAGGATTAATATTACATAATATTTCAACACTCTTTTCCTTGTTTCTAATAATCAAGTGTTACTTACTGCAATAAAAGACAGGAAGTTCAGGAGAGCCATAATTAACAATGTCATGAAATGTTATGGAATATATAAGGAGTGTATATGAGTGTGAATTGTTTAGCTATTAGATATTAAATAAAATCTCAAATCTACTTGTTTTGCTATATTTTTATTTGTAGAATTTTTCCAAATCATTCTTTGTCCCTGTACCATGTCCTTTCAGAACATGGCTGATCATGGCTCTCCACAACTCCTTTAGCCCTTAGCAACATTTGTCAAGTCTCCTGCCTCCCCACACATTCTTCCATGAATTTTGCAGAAACTCATCAGGTTGGTGGCCCACTACTTTCCTCTGTTCCTCTTTCCCTTAATATACCCTGGCAAATTCTCTAAGACATTATTACAATGGTCGGCTGAAAAGTTCATAGGCTGACTATGAAGGAGTGATGTTACAGCTGTGAAATCTTGCATGCATTAATTTCAACTCTTTTTATTAATAGCTGTGTTGTTTCTTTCCAGTTAAAAAGACACCTGACTGTTCAAAGAAAACTTCAAAAGTAACAAGTAGTGACTTCACTTAAAAATGGAAAAATTTGGCATTATCAAGTACCTGCAGAAAAAATAGGTTTAGTCCCCAAGGACGTTCATGCTGACAGGGTTGCTAGATTAGGGAGTGATGCCTCAGCTTCCTCAAAAATGCAAAGGTGGGCAACTGAATTTAGGAGGGAAAGGCAGAGTGTTGAAAATGATCCAAGCTTTGGACATCCTGTGACTACCATTACCGAGGAAAACATTGATCATGTTCACCACATGGTGATGAATGATAGACGATTGACTAAATCAAATAACCAATACTATTAGCATATCTCATGAGAGAGTTGAGAACATTCTGCACAATAAATGGCATGGCGAAAGTTTCTCATTGGTGGGTTTCATATCTTCTGATATATGATCAAATGTGCACAGGCTGATCATATCATGGGAAAAGTTAACATTGTTTCAGACAGATCCAGCCGGTCTCCTTAAAGGTTTCCTAACTCAAGATGAATTCATCACTTTGAGCCAGAGACAAAGAGAGAATTCATGCAGTGGAACACCACCCCCACACCACCCCACTTCTCCTCCAAAGAAGGCTAAGGTCATTTCATCTGCAGAGGAAGTGATGGCCTTCGTTTTTTGGAATACAAAAGGCATTGTTTCTTGACTATCTTCAAAAAGGGCCACATCAATGGAAAGTACTATGCCAACTTGGTGAGGCAGTTACGAAAGGCTATTAAGACCAAACACCCAGGAAAAATGATGAGTGGGATCTTGTTTCATCAGCACAATGTTCCAGCACACAAGTCTTTGCTTTTAATGGCTGCTGTGGATGATTGTGGCTTTGAACTGGTTGATCACTTTGCTTATCAATCTATCATATGTTCCCTAACATAAAAAAACGGTTCAGCATTCACTGTCATATAGGAGTGTTGACATTATATAACAGTTTTTCTTTGTTTCTAAGAAAACTTTCCGTTTCTTGTACTTTGCTTAGTTTCTTGAAGGCATCTTTTTTTTTTCTACTGAAACACAAGCAATTTGAAAATGTTAAATAGATTGTTTTAAAATAACATGCCGAGTTGTGAAAAAAAATAAACAAAATAAAAAAATTTATTAAGAAAGTATTTTCCTTAAAACAGAGAGGCTGTGCAAACATCCTCAAAATTTCAGGTACCAGAAAAGGTTTGTTTAAACTTTGAGAAATAAAAACATTCCTCAGATAGAATTAAGAAAAAGCAATAACTAAATGAAGCAAAGGTATAAATAGTGACTGGCACTGAAAAGAGAAATGCATTTTTGAGGAAGTGTGATTATTTAACAAAATAATGCTCATACATCAATTATCTAATCTTAGAATTTCAAAGAAATCAGGAACCAGATGTTCTGAGGTATTATGGTCAAAGCATAACTCTCAAAAAATATAAAGAACATCCAAACTTGGCCCCAGGCACACTTGCAATAGGATTGGCTAACAGTGTAATTATTGATTCTCAATTGTGTCCACATTCTATTTGTGGCTGACACTCAGGCTTTGTATGCTGATGTAAAAGTAGCTCTTTGTGAATATTTTGCACACCCAACTTGCAAGAAACTGGAAAAATTAATTCAGCAGTTAATACAATCTTCTCCACTATAACTCCCCCATTGATTGACTGGCTACTATAACAGAATAAAACAAAAAAATTCTACAATGTAAGTCTGACATTCTTTCAAGCTTACCTTTTCTACAATAAGCAGATTACTTCAGATACTTAAAATTCCTTAAATCTGTAGCCTGTAAAATCTTCAATCAAGTAACAAACTTAGCAGAGCTACCTTATAAAATCTGAAGGTGTCTTAGATTCTAGCAGTATACAATTGTGACACATATACACTCTTCTGCTTTTCCTATAATCACAGGGGTCCTAAATCGAGCATTTACAGCCAGTCAACTGCAGAGGAAAATCACTGCAGATGGAGAAAAGAGAATTAAATCATAAAAACCCAGTAAAGTCTGGAAACAGGTAAGTTCTATGCTAACAGTTTTTTTTCTTGCACTTTTCGCTTGAGGAACTCTCTTCCAGCCTCTTGCTTTCCTGTCAACTCTGATTTTCAAAAATGTAAATGCAATGTTAATTGCTATCTTCTGTCTTCTTAATTCTTGTTCTTTTATTGTTCTCTATCCTTAATAGTTTTTCTTTTTCTCATATTCTTTATGTATGCATGAGGAGAATGAAGGTACAGAGAAAGATAAGCTAATATAACAAAAAGTGAGTCAAGGTGAAAATATTCATGTATTGGTTTCAAATGCTAATTCTGCTTTGATGTTTTGCTGGCAGTAGAGAATAAAAAACAAAACAAAAAAAAAAAACAACCATCCAAGGTAATACATACAGGAAGAATGGTTTTCATTAATTTTGTTGGACCAGTTTCTTCAAACAATTCATACTTGACTCCTTCCTTTATAATTCAAAAGCATCTCCAAGTCCTTGTTGGAGAAGAATTATTTTCCACTCTCTCACATGTGGTGAGTCTCTCACTGCTCTATTATTACTACCATGGAAAGCGCTCGGATGAATTGCATTCCTTGGTTCCACCAGATTTAACCTTCATGGCTATGCCACTTACATAGTAGCAAACCACCCACATTCTCTTTGTATTCCATTAGTGAGAAATTCCACTCAAACAGCTTCTTCCTGTAAACCACTGCTCTGTAGAGGATGTTTCCCTGATCATTACAATCTTAATCTATTCAAGTTTAGAATTAACTGTTAATCTTCCCTTCCTATCTATATAAACTAATTACTCCTTAATGTAACCCACATAAGTGGCTCCTGGGTCTTGCAAAGAGTGAATCTTACTAAAAATAAAAAAATAAAAATATAAAAGAGTATAACATTTTTACTATCATTGCTAACTATGAACCAATCCAAGAAAATTTTAAGCAGGGATAGAATAAATTATTATAAGTAATTCAATATTAAAACGTAGCATTCCATCTCAGTTATATAAAAATTGCCTGTCATACTTTTTAAAACTGAAGTGAGGTACTGTTACATCTAATACTACTAGTGTATGTAAACAAAGTTGGCAGTGTATTGGTGCTCAGAGAATTAGGGAATACAGCTATATAGTTAGATTTGAATAATGTCTGTTGGTTAGTCTAACTGGTAAAACAGCTGCCATAGAAAATGAGGCTTCCCAAGTATGGGAGTTGGAGCTTACAAAGAATTGCCATTTCCAGTTATGAAAACTGGAAGACATTGATATTTTTAATAAATTTTTAATAACTATTTGTTTCATCTTAACTTTTGTTACTCTGTGTGTGTGTGTGCGTGTTCTTATATCTCAACTCTCAGAATATCACTCTTTGGTTTTTAGCAAACAATGTGATTTTGAAAGAAAAAAAGAAGAAATGCCTCAACTCCCATCAAATTGCAGTTTAGTCTGTTGCATTCACTTTTACAATAATGCCCTTGGGAAAGGTATTAATTCATTTCTCCTACTCCTAGCTATGGGTTAAAAAGCAGAATAAACTTGGTTCTCTAACTTTGGTTGACATCCAATCTAGGGTAAGGGTAAGTGAATTCCAAACTGAAGTAGACAACAAGAAACCATTCTATTATCTTCCCCAAGAAAGTATGGCAATTCATAAATAATAAAGAAAAAGGAGGCTGTAGAGAGCCATGATCACAAAAAAAAAAAATTATAGAAATAATAATCTTCATTTGTCTTTCTATATTCTATGCATTTGTAATTAAAAGACAAAATCAAAATGGCAGATAATGCAAGGATATGCAATTCTGAATACTTAGACACAAACAGAACATTTGAGGTACATGCCATTTTAGGCTTCATAGTTACACTATTAATTGGTTGTTGTTAGACTCAACCCCCCCCCCAAATCAAAACAACAATTTCCTGGCCAAAGCAACAGTGAAAGAATTGTCACTTACCAAACAATGTATAACACACATATTTTTAGGGTTTTGACGCAACCAATTATAAAGACTCTTGCAGGTTTCAAAAAGGCTTGCCAAAGTGGGAGCTCTCTTTGTAGGCCAGCCCAATTCGGAGACCTGAAAAAAAAAAAAAAAAAAAGGAGTACAAATCTGTTATTAACAAATGAAGGAAAAATATATGGTTTCATACAGAGATTACTTAAAAGAAAAATTGCCAGCCTTCCTATATAATGTTATAATGTTTAAAGAACACAACTCAGGTTCACACACACACATATAATGTGTGTGTGTGTGTGTGTGTGTGTGTGTATGTATGTATGTATGTGTGTGTATATGTATTCAAACATATTTGTTGTTTTCCAATTAAGAGAATTCATTTTGTCATAAAAGATATTTAACAAACAAATATCCTGAAAAATATGGATTAGTTGGATATATCTCCATATAAATCTTTATAAAAGAAAAAAAAAGTTAAAATTTATTTATATCCAAAGAATAAGATGGTAACTCTAGCTATTCATTATCCTAGAGTCCCTTTGTCCTTGGGATCTTCAACTAAATTTAGAAAGTCAAAACTAATGGTAATATTATTAATGTTGTAATTAAGATTATCTTTACACTTTCATGAACTGCAGTCTAAGAGCATAAACCAGAAAAGATAAAAGTCTGTAACAAACCAAGAGACTGAAAAATTAGAAACCTGTTGGTTTTACTCTCTCTCAATTATGGGCTCAACTAGATGATGTATGTATGTATGTATAAGTAAAGAGGTAGTGTAGCTGTGGCAACTATGTGATGCAACAACATTTGACTAAAGAGTGGTTGATGGCACTCTCCAATGTGACAAGTTTTTCTTAGACTACAACAGTGTATACCAGGAATATATAAAATTCTTTATAGACATCAGTGGTATGTAAAAGCTACAGACATCTACAGCTGATGCAAGAAGGGACTGCTGGTAATTGAAAAAATTAGCTATCCAACAAAGGAAAATATTATATCAAATAGCATCTCAATACAATAATGTAAATGGTGTGGGCTGTGTTCTACTGGAATTCAAAGGGGCCGTTAATGAAACAGGAATTTATCTTGACAGATGTGATATATAGATTTTGTTGTAAACTAGTTGCTTAATATTTTTCTCATGGTCGGGCATGGAGTCTGTTCCAACAAAATACTCACTGACCCATTTGGATTCACCAAATTCAAACGTCATTGTATGGGACTCACTAAATAAACCCATGCACAATAGTGTAGCCAACGTTATTCAGATCAAAAGAATAACAACCCATTTTTTGGTAGGCCTCTAATTTTGGGGCACTTTATATCTATAAATTTTCCTTCTGGAAAAATAAATCCTACCTAAATGATGGCAAAAAAAAAAAAAAAATTTGCATCTAAAGTGAAAAAAAATGTTTACAAGCACCAAACATTATTATCTGGATGGGCAGGTGTGAATCAAGAAGATTGTGTCTTTATCTGATATTTAAAAGATGGCACAAAAGCCTTGATGCTGGCTTTCACCCACAAAGAAACTTCAGAAGCACAATTTTTAATAGGAAGACTAAAGATTTAACACCAAGAAGCATCACAAAGAAAATCGCAAAATAAATCCCAATTAGTATTTTGGTAATGGAAAGAAGTCTTTTGAATTGGGGGTTGGTGCCTAATAGACAAGTGAAAGGAAATATTAGCAGACACTACAGTGTGATTTGAATTATGAAGAGGACAGAGTGGCAATGCACAATAAGACAGAAGAGAAGAAGGAACAAATTGAGTAACAGGGAGCATATTGGTCAGAATTATGAGAGAAACAAGTAGGGAAGGTTAATATTTGACAGAGACATAGAATAAGTGAAAAATTGAAAGTCTGAATACTGGTAATACACAGCTATTAGATTTTGTACAAAGGCTTCTGACTCTACTAACAGATTTCACTTGGACTAAAATTAAGTAAAAGGATGTAGCCTATATATACAACTTTAAAACAGTAAAAAGAAAATAATATTAATAATAAAACAGCAAGCAATATGCTGTTTTATCAGCTCTCATATCTGGATGGTAAAATAATTGAATATTCCTTAAAGAATTCCCTTTCTTTATCTATAGTTTCAGTTAACCATGATCAGTACCATAAATAAATTTACAAGTTTTGCATGACAGTGTAAAAGTATTGATGCTTGCATTTCGAACATACCAAATAAAAGCTGCAAAGTGTTTCCTTTCAATGAAAAGGAAAAGTTTTCTATTTAATAAAGAAAGAAAAGAATTATATGCTAAGAACAACAGTAAAAATTAATCTTCTATTGATCAAAATTTTTACTACAGTATATCATTTAGAACTGTTTCATTTTTTTATTAATTTTTATTGCGTAATTTCTTATTAATCTAATCTATAAAAGGATAAGTGTGTGAGTGTACGTGTATATATATATATATAAGGGTAAAAAATGCAGTACATAGAGTTCAGTACTATATCTACTGGGAGTTTAGAAACATATGAAATGTAACAATCCTAACCTCTTCAATACAAGTTGATTGTTATCTATCCTTATAGCCACTACCTACCTCATGTTACACACGTCATTCAGGAATCATCTACTTTCAGTGGCTCTCGAAAAATTATTGAAAAATAAAATAAAAAAAAATCCCTTGCAGATTACAGAGGTGGGGTTCTAAAGTATTTGTTCTTCTAATTCCGAGTTCCAGTAAGACAAAAAAAAAACAAAAACAAATGAGAGAGGAGTTTGAATTAAACAACTGATGTTATCTTTAGGTAAAGTAACACATTAAAACAACTGGGAAAACAAAAGAAACAACATTAAAAAAAAATAAGAAAAAAAATAAAAAAAGCTGAAAATGACTCACCCTGTTTTCAAATTTGACTGCACGGTAACAGCGCTGAGAGAGATTAAAAACTGCATAATAACCCCGGTGTTTGGATTCAAGAAAGTAACGGACATCATCAATGTGGTTTCGGAAAGCAGATTCAACTCCCTCAGCAGGGAAAGACATCACTAGGAAAATAACACCAGGGAGAGAAATATGACTGTCATAATAAAGATAATAAAGGCATAGCATAACTGCATGACAAATAATCTAATCAACATATTGTATAAAATATTAATATATTACACAGTGTCCAAACAAATTGCTTCTATCATTTGAAATAAGGAACAAAAATATAATAATTTGTTTAATTGAATAGAAAAAAAAAATCATTTTAATTATCCCAAGTAAAATGAAAGAAAAAACAGGGTCAATATTTTTTATCATTTAATAAAATTTTAATAGATGGTACACAATGTTTGAATAAGAAAATTATATTAGAGCAAGATGGCCAGTTGGCTAGACAGAGCAAGAATAGAATAGCCATCTTTCTAAGGTGTAGATCATTTTCACGTCATGGAGTGAAAAAAATTTGAAATGGATTATGTACAAAAAAAATTTCAAGTGAGAAAACTCAAAATGATATTTGAATGTGTTACTCAAATTGCCTACAAATTGTGTAATTTTTCACATACAAATAAAAAATATTGTTTAATAAATTTAAGTGTTTTCATAAGACAATTGTTGTTATATTTGCTTCCTAGATAAAAAAAAAAAAAATCTATTAGGTTGGTGCAAAAATAATGTTTTCTCACATAAATTACTATGTGAGAAAACGACATTATTTTTGCACCAACCTAATAGAAGTTCTCTTAACAATACAGAGAAATATACAGGTGACTTCAGATATTAAAGAATATAAGTCTAAAAAAATCACTTCAGATAATTATATGGACACAACTATCAAAGAATTTCTTACTGCTTTCTTGTATTACTAGAAATCTTGTATTAAAATAAAAAATAAAAAAAATCATGAATTGTAACTAAGAAAAATAATGAAAGGCTTGTAGTCTTACCAAGCACTCTTGATGTAATATAACTGACATCCAATTCATTTTTGTTCATAGTCCTGAAGAGAAAAAAAGTAATTCATAGTAGGTGGAAGAATCTAATTTAATTATTCATTGATAAAAATATAAGAAGGAAGACAGAACTCATTAACCTTGGTTGCCAGCCTGTCTAGTCAAAGAATTACTCTGATTTCAAAACTGGAGTAAATGGAACTTCTGTGATGACAACCCTCCAAGGGATCAACAGCTTCATCTTTATGATGGAGGCAGATGAACAGCAGCCAGCTTTTGAGTAATGGCTGGAAGAGAATTTGGGAACCACTGACATTTTTTTCCAATGGACAAAGGATATACAGGTAGCATGATGGATGGCAGCTCAGAATGAGAAATTGGAGAAAGAAGTTCAAATTTCAACTGTGTTCATTACATTCACTTGTGCACAAATACACTTGGAAAAAAGTATGAATCTATCTTCCTCTTCCAGTTAGGAGTTAAATAGCATGGGCTCTCTAGCCATGGTTGGCAACCAGTCAAGTAGAAGGACAACCCTGAATTCAAACCAGGACAATTGGCCATGGTTCCCTGATCCTCAGCTCTGTGTGTGTGTGTGTGTGTGTATATAAATAAAAATAAAAGGAGTAATGGATAGTGGCTTGGATTGAGGAACTGGAGAACAGAGTTCAAATTCCAGTAGAGTTTATTATATTCACTTATGTGATAATACCCTTGGAAAGGGTATGAATCCATCTCTTCTCGCCCAAGCAGGACAGACTGGGCCCTATAACCTTGGGTGTCAAATGGTAGACTGTGCATAAGTTCTCTGTATTCAGTTTTTCCAAAAATTGTATTTGGTTCTGCACAAGCCTTAACCAGTATAATCAAATGATATGTTCAGGTAGTCTGGCTGTTGGCTCTAAGAACTGATCTGCTCGATCCTTATATGCCAAAAAAAAAAAAAAAACAAAAAAAAAACAGGCGAGTTCAGTGCGTGTGTGTATATGTATGCATTTTTTTTGTTATTCCAGTCTGGTGAGGCAGATATTAAAAAATTGCTTGGTGAAATAAATTTATTATCAGATTTTTCAAGATGTGTTAAGTTTTTTTTTCTTTAATGTATATCATATTGCTTTGTACATAAATACATTGAGCTCTCTTCATGGATCTATTTTATATTAAAAAGACATACTTGGATTATCCTTTCCATTTATGGATTTGATGATATTATCTTATATATATATATATATATATATATATATATATATATATATGAAGTGAACCTTGAAGTCAACACTCAGAGGCAACAGACTGTTTCATGCTAGATGCAATCATCAAGCTTTATATATATATATATATATTAGTTATTTTGATGAAAAATTTACATTTGTTTTCAACTTGATAATTGGCTTTTGCAGCTCTGCATGTTTACTCAGCAAAATAGGAAAGTTGCATTCAACAATAGATTCTATGTATTATCCAGCAGCTAATTTGATTTTGAGTTAATTTTACAATGTAAGAGCTCAATATGGCAAACTGAGTGCTGCTAGTATCTTTTTGTAAATTATAGGATCTTAACAACAGTAGTTACTGACCAATATAACATACATTAAGAACAAAAAAGTATCCAAATATTTCATTGTATGCAGTGCTTTGGAAGTCTGCATAGGAGGGTGATCACCAAAGGGTCTAGCTTTTTGCTAGCGAGTTAAAACAAGTTTTAGTGAAAAGCAATAACCAAAAAAATTCTTTTATAAAGTGAGGGAAGAGGCAAGCAAATCTAGTCAGCTGCAATCATGTTGACAAATTTGACGACATTTTATTTTCTGGTAATAACAATGTTTATAGTCGAGAAGAAATTCATGAAATACAAAATTTCCATTCAATTTTTGTGCTTTGCTAAAAAATTTCCAGAACACTTGGATAAAGAAAATAAAAACCAACCAAATCCTAATCATGGGTTCCAGCTGGACTTTAAATTTTCAGTCATGATAAGTGAAAGGTCAAATGTGAATAATTTCCCAACATTGATTTAACACTGTCAAATGAATATTTAGGTCAGTTTCCCAAGATATAAACAGTTATGTAAACAAGTATGCAAACTCTTGTTTTATTCTCCTTGTATCAACTATTGTAGTAAAGGAAGTGCGTGCGTATATAGATAATTACCACACAATAAAGAATTAAATATAGATGCTAATAAGGATAAGTTTCTGGGAGATGAGCACCACCAAACTCTACAAATAAAATAAAAAATACTAAAACTGCTAATTTTAATAAAATCTGTTTATAATAATTGTTACTGTGTATGAGATGCAGAGTTGCATATATTCAATTCTCTTTATATAACATTTGCAAAGTTTTTTTTTTTTTTTTTAGCTATTTTTTACTGTTTCCTTTGTAATACATGACTGAAGTGAGAAAAAAAAAAATGACATTATAATTCATTTTACACCAAATTTTTAATGTAGATATCTTGATATTTTTCCACGATAAAACTCCTGAACCAAATATCAATTAATGAATCTATTTCAAGACCTTAATCTCTCATAAAACCATTAATTATGGTCCAAGTCTCACTGTCTTGCCTATGAGAGTTCTAATTTCAAATCCAATCAAATAATGAGTCTATTTCTTACAGACATTATTTAAGAAGAGCTAGCAAGAGATTCAATTAATTTTATCAATAATTTCAGATCAACATACAAAAATACAATTTAATCATTTTTGTAAATGGTCATGTTTTATTAAGTAGATTCTGAAAAGAAAAAGAAAATAATTTCTGACAGTTTCCCTGCATGGTAACCTGTTTAATAAGTAAAATTTTAAAATGATTTGCTACAAGTGCCTATTTGAACTGAGATTTCAGTTTGCAAATCCAATCAAATGGTAAATGCATGAGAATTTTGAAAACCTTTTTTCACATGCGACATGTTTTGCTGATCAAATTGTATGATCAGAAAAACAGATTTTATTTCAACTAAATCTACATTGGTGAGACAGTCATTCATGATAATCATTATAGTGATGGTTTTTTTTTCATTTGTTTTAAAATTTTATATATCATATATACTCGTATATAAACTTACTTTATGTATAGTGTGACCCTTGAATTGTTTTGTGAAAAACCTGATTTTTTTCATATAGCTTGTGTATAATGAGACCCCCAGATTCTGAGCAAGTAAGCCTACTGTAGTCAAATAATGCAGTACTGGGCATCATCCCAGACATATTTTATAGCAAATAAATGTTCTTCATGGTTTCTTGTTTCATGTTTCTTGTTTCTTCATGGTTTCTAGCTACCCTAGAATGGTGAGAAAAACCATTTACTGTAAATATCTTATAAAAAAAATGTAGATATTGTATTTTTGTCTTTGGTCGTCATGCCTGACAGCTTCTTTTAACCTGGGCCCGCCTCCTATGTGGCAGAAGTTTCTTCCCTTTCATTGTTACTTGAAGAGCAAAACCTCATCCACTTAAAATCAACAAATACCTCATATAAATGAAGAATTAATAGTTTTTTTCTATATCAAATCTACCCAAAGGTACTGTGAAAATGCAAGCCTCCCATGTAGGTTATGGTCACCAAAAAATGCATGAATTTTAACCCCCTCCAGAAAAAAAATTTACCTGTGTATAGTGCAACTGGCCACTGAAAATGCCTGATTTTTAATGTCTTAAGAAAAAAAAAAAAAAAAAATTACAGGTGTATAGTGCAGCTCCATATTTTTTTTGTATAAACCAACTGATCATAAAAACTCACACTATACTTGAGTATATATGGTATCCCCCTTGTTATGTCACCTGTTCTTACTAGTGTTGAAACAAATTGGCATATGGAAAATCTTAAAACAAATGAATATATCAACAAAAACCGAGTTGAGATTAGTAAAATCTGATCTAAAAAACGATAAATAGAAGAACAAAATCAGTAAAACATCAAAATAAGATTTTTCAAAATTGTCACATATTTACCAGTCTATCAAATTTACATCCAAATTTAAATAATAGAATTTAAATAAATTTGTAGGAGGCATAAAGAGTAATGAATTGCAGCTTGGATTGAGGAATCCAAGAGCCAAGTTCGAATTCCATTGGAATTCATTACATTCACTTATATACTAATAATACACTTGGGAAATTCATTTCTTCTCTCCCTAGCTATGGGTAAATAGCAGGACAGACTGGGTTCTATAGCCTTGAGTGGCAATCGGTCTAGGAGAAAGAAAACTTTGAATTCAAAATGTAGCCCTGGCAAAGCACATATTAAGAAAAAGGATTGTTTGCATTGATTGAGTGATCCTAACTATGGTCAACTCCTTATATATTATCTAATAGCTAAGATCTAACACACATATATATGTGTGCATGTACCTTACAGCAAGCATAAGATACAAATAGGAAGCAATAAAAAAAAGAGCAACTATTGATAACACTGCTCTTTCAATCAAATTTATAAATAAAACAAATTATCTACTAATCGCTAAATACTAAATTACAAACAATAGAATCAGATGTAATAGTGTTTGAATTTCTTTGATAAAGCATTGACAAATAATTTACAATGTCTCTTCTAAGAAATTATTAAGTTTGAATGATTCCTACTGGTTAGTCTTTGTAGCCTAATTAAAAATGTACCATCATTAATCATAAAGGTACCATCATGGAATAACATTTGAATTCAGATATCACCAGAGACTTATTTTGCACCATCTACTTACCAATTGTACTTGGAAGTAACAGTAATTAGGTAAGTATTGCTGTTATATGTTGGCTGGAGCTACTTTCCAGTCTTGACAGAGTTCAAAAGCTGTTACCCTGCCTTGTCAGTGATTAATTATTTTCTGTCCTACAACCTCTTTACCACAGACAAAATGTTACAAGTTTATTGCTACTCTCTCACTATTTCCATGGAAAATATTCTGACAAGCTACATTCCTTAGATCCACTTGTTCAGACCTTTACATCTAGGATCTGCCATGTTATGTACCCAGGCTCAAACCATCCCCATTCCTATCATATTCCATTGGTAAGAAGAAAGTTCCATTCAAACAATTTCTTCCCAAGAGCTGCTGCTTTGTGGAAGAGACCCCACCACCCCAAGAGGATGCTCCCTGACCACTACAATCTTAACCTCTTCTAATCCAGAGTCAATTGTTATCTATCCTACATATCTACAATTCTTACCCCTCCTCATTCAGTAACACTACCCTGAGTGGCTCTTGAGCCTTGTAATGGGTGAACAAAAGCATAAAAAAAGAGCAATAAAATGAAATAAAAATAGTTAAATAATAACTTACATTATATCACCCGGAGATACTTGGAGCACATACTGATTAATGATTTTTTTTTCATGTTTCAAATATCTTAATTTCCTATAATTATTGTCCAACTGGGATCCTTCAGTTGTATTTTGCCAAACTATTGCCTTTTGTTGCAACCGTCTTTTGTTAAGAAATAAACTTGGCCTATTGATTTTATATTTTTTATAACCAGAATAAAAGACCATCAGTCTAGCACTGCTTCCATTAGGTGGAAGCCTCGTTTCATTCATGCTTAATACAGTGAGTTTGTTCTTTTTCATGTCCTTTGAAATTAGTGAAGAATTTAAATAATTCCCTAATTCCTTTGTGTTTTTCTTGATTTGACAACGAAAATAGAAACTATTGAGATCAGAAATCCATTTCTTGTTAGTCTGAATCCATCACACATGTTTTGTAATTTATCCAATTTCTTCTTCGAATGTAGAAACATTTCATATTTTGCAACTTCCAGAGTAAGACATTTCTTTTTCATGGTACAAGTTAATTAATTAGACAATCCACCACCTTTCACACATGTTATTTTAAAGACATGGATTTAGGAAAATTTGGATTTCCTAGATTTCAGAGGGGCTTTCTTTTTGTAAACAAAAAATAATGAATGCTTAATTAAGCATTTAAATCTAACTTGAGAGAAAGAGAAAAAAAATGTGTTGTTTTTATCAGGCTGTGTTTCAGAATTTGTTTGCTGTTCTAAAGATGATTTTTGATAAAAGAAAAATAGTTTAAAAACTAGTCATATTTTGTTAATTTAGTCTATTATAGATACAAGTCAAAATGTAAAGAAACAAAAATATTGCAACAAAATAACTTTATAATTGTCTTGTTAAATCAAAATTAAAAGATATATAATCAAGAGAGAATTTAACATCAATAAAATTAAAATTTATCAATACTACACAGTAAGTTAATATTTTGTATAAATTTAAATCATTTAATAAAATGAAAAAATGAAAAAAAAAAAAAAGAAGTGCAGTAATTGAGTAAATATCAAAATTTATAACAGCAAGAAACAAACTATGAATATTGAGTTACACAGAACTAAAGCAAAATAAATGACAATGTTTTCCTCCACCTCACATTTACTACAGCTGAATATTATGCTTTTTTTTGTACTTGTGCTGTATAAAAAAATCATTTACTTATAAGCAATTTAAAAATTACAAGATTAATAAATTCAACAGAAAAATATACATGACAAATGGAATTCAATACAAAGTTAACCTATTTGCAACTGATTACATTAAATAATGACAAAATTGTGAATAAAGAGTCCAATTTTTATAAATCCTTGTGGAATCTTGTCTAAGTTGACGTGTATATTGTCGACTTCCAACTCAAATAATTCAGTAGACTAAACTTCACACTATTTGAAGCCGAGAGAACATCTGGTACAGTAACCTGGAATAGATCATAAATCAATTCCCTTTTTCACCCATGAGATTGGAGAAGGCAATTTTAAATACACATTAAACAAACAGATGAATTATACATATAATAGTTCTATTCTGTTAGTAATGTTTACATTAATAATTTAGCATTGAAAATCCCCCCCCCCCCCAAAAAAAAAAAACACTTTTTTTTTTTTTTTTTTTCAAAGCATGACATACATGGGCTGAAATTGACCCAAATAAATTTTAGATAAAAAATTGCTAAGTTTCATGATTAAATCATCAAATTCTACTTTTATGCATGGATGTGACAATAGTGATTCGTATTCATTTATAAATCTATAACCAATCTACATTCTCTTGCACTAAGACAGACACTCAACATGAATGGGCTAGTATCAATTCTTGTGTGTTTACAGGAGCAAGAAAAGTAAGCAAAAATATTCTTTCTAACCTTAAAGCACATATTTAAAGTAAAGATTTTACATAAGCTTTTTATTATTCAATTTAATTATAAATATTCTCTATACTTGCCCACAATTTAAACGAACCACAAAAAGCATATTTTTATTATTTCTTGAAACATTCTGAAAATCTTCAGACCTTGTATAACACTATAAAATATTAAAATTAAATTGCTAGGTCTGCTGCTAGGAAAGTTGGTTCTCTGTGTAGTATTAAGGAATTTTTATCATCAGAATCTATCTTACATATTTATAAGTCTATTTTTTGTCCATGCTTTGAATATTGCTGGCACATCTAGTTTGGTGCTTCTGCTATGTATTTAGAAATTCTTAATTAAATCCAAAGAAGAATCTGCAATGTTATTGGTCTGGACCTGGTATATCAGCTTCAGTCACTTTCCCATCACCATAACATAGTTTCCCTGTGTACCTAGACTTTATGAATTTATGCACAATACGAGATTGATGACAAGCTCTCATCATTTTACAGTTGAAATAGCTTGATGTAAACATAAGTTCTATGCTAATAGTTTTCCTCACACTTGCGGAATTCTATTACCAGTCAAAAATTTGATCTTTAAAAATTTAAATGTGACGTCATATAAGTTGATAAATAAAAATAATACAGAAAGGAGAATAAATATAGAATCTCCTAACATTGTTGGTAATGAAAATATTAAACAAAACATTCATTCAGATATTGCCTAACTGATGATTACAAAGAGCATATATATTTTTTATTTTTTGAAACATCTTGACAAATAAAATATTAATTAGTATACTTTTAGTACTAAGCATTTAATTCTAAATTATTTCTGTAACTATTTGTAGTACATATTTTTTTTTTTTATTTAATATAGGTACCAGTATATAAATATGCTTTTTAAGAATAAGAAATAGTGATCCACAGTAATCTATTTAAAGTCTTTAAACTTGATTGTTTGAGAGAAATACTGCTTATTCCTGGTTGGGAGGTGCTGACATACAACAAATAAAATATTAAACCTGAATTAATGCTTTGGAATTTTAATGGTTAATTTATATGCTGGCAAATATAGTAATATTTTTTGTTAATAGACAAAGTTCATAAATTTAGTTTACTAAAAGGAAATTAATAAATAGTATATGTTGTCTAAAGGTAACTAGTAATTGATCAAAGCAAAGTTATTCAACTCTTTATTGTATTTTACAAGCTCTTATACTGAATCAACCATTTGTCGACTTTTACAAACTTTGGTTATAGCCAAGAATTTTGGAAAGAGTAAAGAGCGAAAAATAAAAAAAATATAGAATGAGTATAAAATGCTGCTTTCACTTTGCAAAAAAAATGCCAATGTACAAAAAAAAAAAAATGCTTATTAGAATAAAAGTGTAGATTTACCAAAACAAAAGAGATTGATGTAGAAGTGAATTTATCAACAAAAGTCATAAGACCATTATTTACAAATACAGGGTGTGGCAGAAATACCTCCCACATTGTTACTAATGTCCTACCATTATATGGAATGTATTTCTGCGGTACACTATACTATCTTTTAATAAAGAAATCCTAAAACTATTAGTTTTATTCATTCATATTATGTAAGATAAAGTAGAAATGAAGCCCATTTAAGTTATTATTACAAGCTTTTATTTAAAAAACAAAAAACAAACAATTTTAAAATTTGCTTGATATAGTTATTTTGACTTTATTACTAAAAAGCTTGAAAATGTTAAGAGGCATAAAATAATTTATTACAGAAAGTGATAAGTATTTTGAGTAAAGATTATTAATAAAAGGTTAAAATTCTAAGCAAAGTTAGTATAAGAAAAATGGATTTTCTTTTTCTTCTTTTATTATACAAAAAAATAAGGAAAAATTGGCCAGAATATCCCCGGAGGTTAGTAAAACAGATAATAGAACAGATTAGATGATGATAATATTATAATAATAATAACGATGATAAATGGAAATAAAGAGAGATATAGTAAAGAAAAGAGAAATAAAAGAAACGATGAATGAGAGGAAGAGAGACAGGAAAAATAAAAAAAAAAAAAAAAACCTACGTTTCTTCAGAAAAGCACCTTTGTGAAAGGTGAAATTTTAATATTGGGTTTCCAAAAAGTTCATTAAGTAAAAATAAACAAAATTTACTAAGTAAATATAAGAAAAACTAATTTTCAATATAATTTTATAAAACATTTAGTATTTTGTTCCAACTTCAGCCATCTTTCAGGCAACTTCAAAAATCCATCCTCACAGAATTTTCTTTTTCAGTAAAGAACTGCTCTGGATGCTCTTCACATTTTTTAAAGGGATTGAATTTTTTTCTTCCCTAAAGAGAATTCTATGCTTACAGCCACATCATGTTGAAACACTTCTTATGGTACAATCATTGAAGTTAAGCAACATCAAGCTTGGTCAGTGCCTAGATGGGTAACCGCTTAGTATACCAGGTGCTGTAAGCTTGGATGTGTGGGTGTTATAATGGATAATAGCTTGGAATTGTTAATTGGCGAGCTGAGCTCCAATTCCCATCAATTTTTTTTTTAATATTTACTTATGTGCAAATACCCCTGAGAAATGTATGGATCCACCTCATCTCCCCCCCCATATAGGTTAATTAGTAAGACTTGTATCACTAAACCATTATTATCTCAAAAAAAAGTCTTACAACCTAAAAAGAATATTTTCTGGCTTTAAATAACCCTCAAAGGTTTGATAAGCTATAGAAAATGAATCAATCAATCTAGTTAACCATTATCACTATGTGTGATTTCATTTGCTTCGCAAAAAGTTTATCCTGCCATTGAAGGTGACTAATCCCTGAACAATAATGTGTTTGAATTTCATATCCTGCTATGAAATTAACAATAAGGATATTGCAATTGGGAGGCCTTGAAAAAGAATGCAGTGGAAAGGAAAGTAATGTTAATAATGCAGAGAGTGCTAAAGGTTAAAGAGAATTTGGTAAAGACCAGGTCTTCACCAGGTCCAAATCTCAAGATGCAATATTTGGTGAATGTAATAAATAAATGAAAACTTCTGAGCCAAGATGTAACAATTTTTATCTGGTCACCAAAGAAACATACAATCTAGTGCTATCCTAATAGAATATTATAAAGTTTTCTATTAACTAATTCCAGATTCTTTTCATTGACTGTTGCCTTCCATTATTCTCATTGAGAGCACTACTTATTTAAATCAATCAATTCCAGAAAATGCTCACAGTAAAAGACATTCTTTTATTTCAACCTTATACACAGCATTACTTTCTTTGGGTTATCAGATTGCAACAGCTATTAGGGAGATGTAATTAAATATACTTTAATGTTTAAAAAAACATTTATTCAGTATTATTATCATTTAGATAATAAGCATTATAACATAGCACAAATAGCTATATATGCATTTTTTTTTTTTACTTATTTATGGTTATTTTTTAACTTTTAATATCTGTTAGCATCCCATGGAAAAAGGCTCAATATAATAATATCACATGCAATATTTGAAATACACTCTTGTTAGAGACAGAAGATTATCAAAAACAAGGACTGTCTTGAAGTTTTTGTCTAAAATTATATTGTCACTTGAATGTTACTCAAATTTGCTGAGCAAACACAGCTAATGTGTTATAGTCATGAGAAGGTTTGCTCTAAACGTGAATGACTAACTTCCCACTTGTAAACCTCATCTTTTAGAAAATGCAGTACACAGCTGAGTTGATTTTCTTGCTTATGTTAACAGATTGCAACAGCTATTAGGAAAATGTCATTAAATATACTTTAATGTTTAAAAAACATTTATTTAGTATTATTATTGTTTAGGTAATAAGCATTATAACATTGCACAAATAGCTATATATGCATTTTTTACATATTTATGGTCATTTTTTAACTTTTAATATCTGTTAGCATTCCATGGAAAAGGCTTGATATAAAGGGAATAATATCCCATGATGCAATATATGAAATACAGTCTTTTGTTAGCGATAGAAGATTATCAAAAACAAGGACTTTCTTGAAGGACGTTATGTTTTTTCTTCTAAGTCATGGCTTAATTTTGATGAATATGATCAAAAAGATTTTAAAGCAAACTTAAAAATTACATAAAAATTCTTACAAAAATTCAGATACAAAAGCAATTCTGACTATTCTGATTTTATTAATTAATTAAATTTAAAATTATACATTAATTACTAATTTTTTTGATTAATAACTATTTGTGCTCAGTTGTTGACATTAATAGCTATCTGCTGATGTATTAAAATTTTTGGAATAATGCAATAATAAAAATTTAAATTTTATTTCTGATAGATGTTGTGATCTGTAAAACTGAACTTTCATACAGTGGTAATTTAATTTTAGCTTTAACCAGGATCTCCTACATTCTATTTATTGTATTCATTTTTCATCATCAATCAGAATTTGTTTAAAAAAAAAAAAAAAAAAATGAACATCTGCATTATGTTGAAGTAGCTAATGAGAGAGAAATATCATCTCAAAGATTTTTTGTCTAATCCATTTTTTGGTTTATGGCTACATCAAATTGAAAAACTGGTTCTTGTACAATCACTGTAGTTAAGCAATGTTGAGCTTGGTTAGTACTGCTACTTGGGAATGCCAGGTGCTGTAATCTTGGATATGCATGTAGTGTAATGGATAATGGCTGACAACTGAGTTCCAATTCCAGTTGGGTTATTTTATTATTCACTTATATGCAAATACCCTTGGGAAAGGTATGAATCTACCTCTTCTCACTCAGCTATGGATTAATTAGTAAAACTTGTATCATTAAATCATTATCCCCCAAAAAAATAAAAAATTCTTAAAATCTAAAAATATTTTCTGACTTTAAATAACCTGCAAAGGGTTAATAAGCCACAGAAAATGAATTAATCATAATCCATGTAGAAGCTATACATCAAAGTGACTAACATAACCAAGTTGGTGTAAATACTTTTCAAAGCATGAATGTGATATTTTGAGTATGTTGATTATCTCCAGCATAGTATAACACTAATAGAAAAATAAATGATAACAAGGAGACCAAAATTTCACTATCTCTAAAAATAAATGTATATTCAGAAACACTAAATCATATTTCAACCACTCAATCAGAAATCCCAGGACACAAATGTCATAGTCTGGTAAGCGAATCAGAAACAGGATCTGTTCCCAACCAGGATATAAAGTCACTGATTGTGGATCAATCAGAAGCCAATTAGCAGTTTTAAAGAGGATATGTGTATAATGAGATGGAAAGTCACCCTAAATCAGAATCGGTGAATTAATTTTTTCCATTATCTGATGATGTGGTCATTGTAACATACCCAAAACCAAAATACAATACGTGCAATCCACACAGTTTTGTATAAACTCGTACATTAAAAAAATTAAAATTAAATATAAATATATATATATATATATATATATATATATATATATATATATATATATATGCATGCAGACATGACAGTTGTTATAATAGTCTTTTTTCAATGGAGTTAGAAGTAAGTGCTTCTAAAGGCCTCTATCCAGCTACTGAATGATAAATAATTGATACACTATCATTAGAAGTATGTAACTGAACTGAAAACATTTGATATTAGAAACCAGATAACTCTTCTGAGTCATCTTTTGAAAGAAAATTATGATGGACAAAAAAAGATTATCAGTGAATTATCTCCCTTGCTACCCATTATTATGTACAAAAGAGGAGCAGGCTTTTTTTTTTTGCACCTCATGCAAAAAGTAAATGAACAATTGACAGTATGCTATAATTTGTATTTAATAGTTATTTACATTGCCCCCCTCCTTACCATGAGCATAAATGCAGACCCCACAATATTATTAAGTTGCATGTCGAAATCAAGTTACCAAAATGTTGCAGGTACTGTTCCTAGTTTGATTAGAGTAGTTGCAACAATATTTTGAACATGTTAGTGATAAGTGTAAGGAATTTCAACAAGGCAATATTTCATCTTTTTTTTGTTTTATTATATAACTGAGTAAAAAGAGAGAAAATATACAAGTATGCATGCAAAAGAAGGACATTATAAGTTAGAAATTGTCTGTGTAAGTTCAGTTATTAAGAAGGAGATGATAGCTCCTTACCCAGGAGTAAGGTCTTGTTGGTGATGCCACTAAAGCATGCTTAGAGAAAAAAAAAAAAAAAAAAAAAAAAAAAAGAGATAAGAAAATGAATTGTCCCCTTTTTATAGGTGCTTAATAGCACCCTCTAACAGCTTCTTGTCAAAACTGCCGAAGCTATGTCGGGATAGTTCACAGTAGTGAGCACATTTTAGTGGTAACTTAATTCACTACATCTGGGTACAATGCACGGTTTTGGCTACTTAGGAGTTAGACATACATACAAAAGTTTTAGTATTATTAGGTTGGTGCAAAAATAATGTCGTTTTCTAACATATGTTACTATGTGAGAAAACGACCTTATTTTTGCACCAACCTAATATATAGATTATATAACAGAATATTTCCCTATACTCCTCACCCTGCCACCATAAAAAGTATTTTACAAGAGAATGCTGAAAAGTTCTCAGCTTAGCCAAAAGATCCTTACAAAAGTAAAAAAGAAAAAAGGTAAATGAGTCAGGCAGAGAGCTTTTTGGTAACCCTTTTTACTGGAAAGTTTGCATGCATATAAAACAAAGAACAGGCTGAAAATTATATAGGTTAGATAGTTTAGTTTTGTTTGTTTTCTTTTTCACATACAATTCAAAAGATTTACACTTACTTATTATTAGAAACTTCCAACATTTTTCTGTGTAAATAAAATTCATCAACATGAAACAAATAGGAATGCACATAAGAAAAACTCACAAAAAGACTACAGTGATTATTTCTTTATTCTGAAAGAATGAATAGATTTAGAGGCTACTACCAACTAAAATAAATAACCCAAATATTGTCATATAGCTCTTCCAAATATTTTGTTGCAATGCTCAGTTATCAATACAGGATCTTGGGCACATTAACATCTATATGGGTTATGCAGCAATTATTTTATTTTTCACTAATACTATATGAAAATAAGCAAATAAGCATAGTTGTTTACTATCTTGTATGAAAGAACTTCATAAAGAAAAGGAATATCTGTATTACCCATTTTAGATGAGAGATGTAAATAAGGTGGATTATTTTTTTAATCAATTCACCCCAAGCAAGATGATGATGCTACTAAGATTCAAGGGACTACTGGGAGTGAAAGAGAATTAAAAAGGCTTTAGAATAGACAAGAAACAAAGAATAAACTTCTACTTCTGTTCAAAAGACTGGGGAGGAATGTGAACCAGACAATAGGTAAACTTATGTCATTGATAATAGGAATAAATAAGAAAGAAAGCAAAAACATCTGCAATGAAATTTGAGAAAAGAATTGGATTAAGCCACACACTTTGGAACTTGTTAAAGGATGAGACACCAAACAGGGAGACTGGCACAAGAGCAGAAATATTAGCATTAAAAGCCTGAAGGATATTTGGACATTTTCCTTATATTTATTTACTAAGCTGAGCTTGACACAAGGCCATAATAATACAGTGCTCAGTATTAATTTAATTCACAATTCTAGCAATGATCACAAAAGTAGGCACTTATGTTTTCCTAATTGTATGTGTTTTTGTTAAACCAGTCTCTGTAAGATGGACTCTCTTTTGAAAAATTAAAAGGGTCAAGGTTCAAACCATATTTAAGTTACAAACAGGCATCTGACTTGGTTAAAATATTGTACAAATATTAGTACTGAATCAGCATTATTTTAAAAATGGTTTAATAAAATTAGTTTCATTCATTTAGACTAATAGAGTCTGAATAATTTCAGGTTTAGTGAAATAATTGAACATTATTTTTTTTTTTCTTTCTTTTTTTTAAATATTTCATATTTTCAAAAGACCTTTCAATTTTTTTGTTTGAACTACTGTAATATAATAACTCTAAGTAGAAGCTCATGAAGCCTTATTTAACTCGTTCACCTTTAGTACTGAAAAAGGTTTATCTTATTGTGATGGATGGTTACAAGCAAGAAGGGAGATGGGATGTGCTTATTTTATTAACACAGGTGCCATTAGTATTAGGTTGGTGCAAAAATAATGACGTAATAATGTCGTTTTTTGACGTTAAAAAAATACGTCAAAAAACGACATTATTACGTCATTATTTTTGCACCAACCTAATAGACTTTTTAATATCATAAAAACACAAGGTTTCATTACATAGAAAACAGAAAAACATTTCAAAATATACAACTTATAACTGTAATCATCTAACCTAAAACTTCACCTCTATTTTTGATTCCAGAGAGCATTAAAATTTTAAAGGTAATTGCCTTTAAGGTAAAAGGAAAATTATACTTTTCTTTTTATCCTTTCTATAAAAACCTATTCATAATTTTTTTTCTATACTTTTTGCACAAAAAGTTCCTTGGAAACAAAAAAAATCACCTTAATTAAGTTCTAATATATTAAATCTTATACAAATATATCCTAATTTCAGTTTCAAGATCAATTTTCATATCAATAAACCAAAAAGAAAAAAAAAAGTTTACTTACGCAGAAACAGTCTCCATAACTTTTGATGAGGCATCTTTGATATTTTTGAAAAGACTTCCTCCAGCTCCCTTAAGGGAGCTGAAGAGCTGACTGGCCCCAGACGTAGGATATCCCTGGGTCATTTCGGAAGGGTGGTTGTAATGACAAGCAGGTGCTGATGGAACTTGAGGTGGAGGTGGCCGTGGAGGGGGAGTGGTGTTTACTGACTGATGTTCAGGAGTTGATGGGGTTGTAGCTGAAATAAAAACACAAAGGAAAGAGAAATTTTAGAATATTAATTTCCTCTCTCTCAGGGACAGTGGCTAGGTCAGATGACTGTCAAAGATTCAATTTTAGAAGAGGCTAACTTTCAAGTGGAAAATTCTGAACTTACATCTATCAGAGAGATGAAATTTAAATTTTTATTATTGCATTATTCCAAAATTTTTAGATAGCTATTAAAGTCAACAACTGAGCACAAATAGTTATTAATTAAAAAAAATTAGTAATTAATGTATAATTTTAAATTTATTAATTAATAAAATTAGATTAGTCAGAATTGCTTTTGTATCCAAATTTTCATAAGAATCTTTATGTAGTTCTTAAGTTTGCTTTAAAATCTTTTTCATCATTTTCACCAAAATTAAGCCATGACTTAGAAGAAAAAAACATAACGTCCTTCAAGAAAGTCCTTGTTTTTGATAATCTTCTATCGCTAACAAAAGACTGTATTTCATATATTGCATCATGTGATATTATTCCCTTTATATCAAGCCTTTTCCATGGAATGCTAACAGATATTAAAAGTTAAAAAATAACCATAAATATGTAAAAAATGCATATATAGCTATTTGTGCAATGCTTATTACCTAAACGATAATAATACTAAATAAATGTTTTTTAAACATTAAAGTATATTTAATGACATTTTCCTAATAGCTGTTGCAATCTGTTAACATAAGCAAGAAAATCAACTCAGCTGTGTACTGCATTTTCTAAAAGATGAGGTTTACAAGTGGGAAGTTAGTCCATAACATTTAGAGCAAACCTCATGACTATAACACATTAGCTGTGTTTGCTCAGCAAATTTGAGTAACATTCAAGTGACAATATAATTTTAGACAAAAACTGTATGAAATTTTTTTATTGAATGGTGGTACATGTTTCAGAGCTTCTGTTCCTTTCATCAGCTAAAGATTTACATTGATTTAATTTTTATGTCCAAATGCCAAAATCAATTTGCCCTAATGTACAAGTCTATATTGTACTGACACAATACAATATAGACTTGTACATTAGGGCAAATTGATTTTGGAACCATGGTATTGCACTCAAGTTGGGATTTCACATGATAAATAAAATATTTTTTTCCAAATTATTACCATTTTTTGAGGAAATGAGTTTAAAGATTACATTTAGGTTCAAAATGATAATGTTGGAATTTAATTCTGGTGATTAGTGAAAGCCTTCTGGCACAGCTTTATAAAATTTATAATTCATTGAAGCTTTACAAATTATACATGGACAAGATGCATGACACAAGCACATCATTACTAAATCATTGTTCTATCAAATAAGACCTTCATTTACTTCAAAGGGATATTATACTGAACAATTTAGCTATATTATGATACATGTTATATAGTGCTGTATATTTAGTCTAATTTTCAATAAACAATGCAAATTTAAAACATTTTGCCTTATAGTTTGTGCCCAGCAGTATTATAGTGTTATATACACTTTTATCTACTTTTTGTTTTTATTAATTATAATCTAACAAATCTTATTCATTGAGTAGTGTTTTTTGTAATCTTTGATAATTGTTTTTTTACAGATTTTACTTATCGAATACAGTAAAAATAAAAAAAAGAATGCATATTTTGCATATGGTGGTTCATAGAATTCTGGTCTGAATATATTTTCCATTCAATGTATCTAAAACAAAAGATTAACTGAAAAATTTTACTATTTCAAGAATAAATCCAAATAAAGTCAGTTTGTAAGCAAAAACCTGTGGAAGTTAGATATTTGTTTACATTTTTTTTCAGATGATCTTTAAAACTAAATGCTTAAAAATTGGTGAAAATCTATGAATCTATTTTTGGTGTCAGTACTTATATCATCAAATCCCAGCTTTAACACCAAGTGCAAAAAAGAGAAAAATCAACCTGCCCTATTTTACATACATATATAGCTGTGTTTTTTGTTGAGCCAGGGCTGGGATTAATCTTGCACAAAGCAAGGTGGGTCGGGTCCTATGGTAGTTCAAGTATAAAGAGTATTTTTATTGAGACATCATCTCTAGGAAGTTTGCTATTCAAGGCTTAATACTTCATCTTGAGTCCACCAAAAAAAAAAAAAGTATACAGACTTCAGGAAAGGAAAAACTTTTCTTTCATAGTTTTATCAAATTGCAATAACACTGTTTGCTGCAGTACAATATTTTCTCGACATTGATGGCTCTTAGACAAGAAATTGAAAATGCATGTGCAGCAATCCCACTGGACACTTTGGCCAACGTTAACCAAGCAGTAGTTTGCCATAGTTTGCCTAGAAGCTAAAGGTCACCATTTTTGGCAACTCTTGTGATTGCAGGTAACTTGTATTAATCTTGTGATGTATGAATAAATTTAGTATTATAATATCTATACAAGTTTTTTCCTTCCCTGAAGTGTGTATACATTTTTTGGTAGACTCTCTCTCTCATATATATATGTGTGTGTGTGTGTATGTTGGCCATTGGCCCCTATAAGAAGCTCATCTACTCTTTGACAGGTAGTGTTTTTCATCCTGTGAAATGACATACCACCCTTCTCACCTCAACAAGGGAGCTGATTTAGACACCAACCACCCATCCATGCAGCTGGAATGAATAACAGGTTACCAATAGCTGGCCTAAGCCTGATCTAACGTTATTAATGAACTATAATTCAAAATTCTTGGAAGAGAGGAAGAAGAAAATGAAAAAAGAAGGAATGTTGTGTAACACTCCTTTTTTCCTCCACTATCAAATTGCTAACTTTAAGGATACAAGGGTGGCAACTCAAAATCTGTACTATTTTAAGATATTCTATACAACTGACCAATTGTTAAGGTTGCCTCACTATAAACAATAGTCACAGTCATAAAAGATTCAGCAAGATGGCAAAAGTTAAAAATAAAACACTTGTAAAAGTGTAATCTTTCTTTTTGATAAAGCAATGAATGAATTGTAATGTGTGATGGAGTGAACCTATTTTCAACAAGTTTCCTTTCTAAACTAAATAAATCAGACAGGAATAATTATATATATAATTTTATTGTTATCCAACTTATAAAATGATTATCGGTACTGTTAAACAAAATTTTGATAGTATTTAATTAAAAGTTCAAAATTTTAAACTGTTTTCACCTATTAAATTCCACTGTAAAATCCAGTGCTAATTAAAATAATAAAAATCTGAGGTGGGTGTATTTTCTGTCTGTCTTAATGTTTTTTGTTTAAATCACTGTGCACTTTTATTTTATTTACATTGAATGAGCTCATACGAGTGACATGTAAAACTGGTTAGCTTATTCCATTTTTCCTCCCTCCTACACCCCCTGCTTTTGGTGCGTTTCCAGTACAGTAGTTGTGATTTTTTTTTCTGTGCTTGATTTTTTTATTATGTCCGTTTATATTGCCGTAATAAAGTTCTGTAGCACTAACAATATTTTTAATCTGATATTAATAATTATTTTTTAAATGCCATGCCTCTTCAGGATGTAAGTAAGCATGACTCTACAGACCCCTTTTCTTTATTATCTGTAAAGTGTCATGCATTCTTGGAAATGATAGTGGAATGGTTTCCAGTTACTTTTGCCAAGGTTTGGAATTCATAGTTTTCCTTCTCTTAGACTGGTTGCCACTCAAAGCTAGTTTATTTTACCCTGCTATTCAACCCATAGCTGGGAAGGGAAGAGATGGATTCATGCCTTTTTCAAGAGCATGATTGCAAAAATGAATACAACTGACTAAGCCAGAATTTGAACTTGGTTTGCTGTTTTCCCTTTTTACTTGCACATTTTTTATATTTTCTTGTGTGCCTTGTCCCTTAAGGATGTGGACGATCATAGCTCTCCACAACTTCCTATCTTTTGTAGCTTTTAGTAAGAGCTATCTTTTCACCATTCCTTCCAGTCCCTGTTCTGTCATCCATTTACCCAAGCTTATTAGGTAGATTACTCACAGCTTCCAGCTGTTCATGCTACCTTCAATATGTCCTGTGAGTGTCAAATTCTCTAAGTTTTCATTCCTCGTTGCATGTCCTAGAAATTTTAATTGTCTCTTTCTGAATTTAAGTATAAATTGTCCTCTTTGTTTCCATTTTCTTAAAACATCCCCAGTCCTCATATGTTCCATCCATGTCATTCTGAGCATCCTTCTGTAGAATCACATCTTTGTTGCCTTGTCCCTTTTTCATTTGTGAGGAAATCGGCCAGCATTCACTGCTACATAGGACAATAGATATTGTATGGCAGTTCAGCACTCTTTTCTTTGTTTCTAATGACATTTTCCTATCTCTTAATACTTTGTTAAATTTATGAAAGGCATGAGGAGATTATCCAGCATTCACTGCCATATAGATTAAATATTACATAGCAGTTCAGTACTCTTTTCTTTGTTTCTAACATTTTCTAATCTCTTAATACTTTGTCTAGTTTGTGAAAGGTTTGGTTTGGTTTGTTTTATGGCATATCAACCTCAATAGGTCATTTAATGCAGACAACTTTTTTTTTTCCTGGTAATATTTTTTTGTCAAAAAACTATTCTGTTAATGTTTTTTCCTCAAAAACGTATAGCTGGTAATATTATTTTTTTCAAAAACATATAGCTGGTAATATTATTTTTTTCAAAAAACATAGCTGGTAATATTATTTTTTTCAAAAACACATAGCTGGTAATATTATTTTTTCAAAAACGTATAGCTGGTAATATTTTTTTTCTTCAAAAATTTATTTCTGGTAATAATTTTTTACAAAGTATTTCTGGTATTAAAATCTATTTTTACACTTTTATAATGCTTTTTACCTCAGTTTCAGGGTTAACTATTTGCCCATAGCTGGGATCCTAACAGGTGCCTCCTCAAAGCCTCTTGATCAGAGGCCTTGCTGTCGGACGTAGTTTATCATCTTACCCTGGATGTGGATGTAGTTTATCGTCATACCCAGGACACAGTTTGTGAAAGGAATGAATTTCCAGCATTCACTGACATATAGGAGGACATATAACAGCTCAACACTTTTATAAAAGACCTGGTATTAATTAGAAGTTTATAAAAATCCAGTATGAATCCTAGGTTTCTACCTTTTGTAAATCATTAATGCCCTCTGTCCCCAAAATGGGATGTTTGGCATTAATAAGTTTTGTATGTGTAAAAGTTGCCTCAGACTGGCATTGTAACTGCGTACAGCAAGGCTTTATGGTCTATTCTTTGGAGAGAGAATAAACGAGAGCAGGAGTTCAACAAGTTGATTTTGTCTTTATAAAGATATCATCTGACAAAAATGTAGCAACAACCCCCAAAAGTATACAATTCTTGCAATACAAAAATATTTATATATTAGAAATTTACTTACCTTGAGGACTAACGCCATTAGAAAATCCAAGCCCAGTTTTTAAATCTACATTACAAGCGACTGCAATTTGTTGTAATCTATCAATAAGTTCATTTATATTGGGACGATGGCGAGGATCAATTTGAAGCATGGAACCTACAAAAAGCAAAGAACATTGTATTGGGTCATATATTAATGCTGAAACAAAAATGGCTTTTCCAGAACAACTTGTACAAAAATCAGTTAATCCTAATTTATACAAATATATTTTCTAACAGTTCTCAATACAATAATAATTGTCATACAATGTAGTTGATTGTCATACCCAGGACAATTCTCATACAATAATAATTGCTACTGACTTATCCTTCATAATTAAAGACAGACAATTTAATAAATTTGTCACGGTGATATGCGTTTATGTTGTAGTTTTGTTGAAGTTATATTTCGGAATACAGTTTGATTTCTTTAAGAAATTGTACAATATTATTTGGATTAATGTCATGAAAGAGTTCTTTCATGTTGGTTGTTTAGTTGGTTGATTTTGTTTAATGGCATATCAACACCTCTATGGGTTATTTAATGCAGAAATCTAAATATTTTGAATGTACTTGTATGTCTTCAAATACAAATATGTATTATTGGTCATTTTACTATAAATATTCTTTGTTATTTTTTTTATACACATATGTACTGCTGGTATTTTTACTATAAAAATGTATTTTATACTTTCATAGTGTCTTTTTGTTTGGGGGATCACTACTTGCCTATAGCTGAGACCGTAACAATTTCTACCACCCCAGGTCAGGGTGGAACAACAGCAATTAAGAAGTGGCTCCACACTCCTCAAAACCGCCAATCTCCCAATCAGAGGCTCTGCTGCCAGATGTAGTTGATTGTCATACCCAGGACATGCAATTAAGAGATGGTTCCACTCTCCTCAAAACCTCCAATCTCCCAATCAGAGGCACTGCTGCCGGATGTAGTTGATTGTCATACCCAGGACAAGCAATTAAGAAGTGGTTCCATGCTCCTCAAAACCCCCAATCTCCCAATCAGAGGCTTTGCTGCCGGATGTAGTTGATCGTCATACCCAGGACAAGCAATAAAGAGGTGGTTCCACGCTGTTCAAAACCTCCAATCTCCCAATCAGAGGCTTTGCTGCCGGATGTAGCTTATCGTCATAGCCAACTAAAGCCTGAAATTTATCTTACAGTAGATACTTTTTAAGCAAACAACTTTATTACATTAGCTATGGATTACAATTCTGCAAACGTTTTGTTAGGTATGAGAGTTACACACATTTCCTGGATGATAAATAAAAAATATAATTCAGAGAAAGTGTAAAGAATAAACTAATATCACTTACGTATCAAGTCATGAAAGACAGTGAAGGTATTATCAGTTTCAGGAATTGAATAATTAGCATTGAGTATTCGTAACTTAGCAGAATCTTCAAATGGGTGTTCATTAAAACACAACTGGAAGAGAAAGCAACCAAGAGCCTGGAAAATAAAATACAAACATTAGCCATGTGCTAAAATTATAAGATTTTATAAAGGTGATGTAATATAGTTTTTTCCATCTTAGTGACACCAGATACAAAAGAAAAACTGAGGAGATGGGGGTTAGGCAGTGTAGAAAATAGCAACTGGTAAGGTTCCAGAAACAAGAGGATTCAGTTTAAAATATTTTATGTATTACAAGTTTGCCTGTATTGTCATAAAAAAGACAATGGCAATATTTCAAGCTATATTTTCTGCAAGAGCAATTCTATACAATTAACTATTGTCGTATGTAGGAAAGAATTCTACTTTTTAAATTTTAAAAAAATAAGAATATCCAAAGAAAGCTAACAAGAAATAAATAAAAACTAATACATTAACAGCCTGATCTCCCCTCTTTAATAATGTAGTTTTTACTTAGTGGCATCAAGTAATGCCATTTCTATTTCTTCAATAAGTGATCAGGTTACATGACTGACAAATATATAAAGTTAAATTGTTTTGGTATTATAGAATAAATTTTTATTATCAGTTATCTCAAGAAGACCTTATACTGTAATTGTCCAGGTCATGCTCTTTCCTGGTCTTTTGAACTGGTGAAGAGATTTATCACTGTTTAGAATTGGATTTTCAGTTCCTTCTAAATTCCACTTCAACTCTATATGCCTAACATCTCCGCCTAAACTGAAATTTATACTATTATTAGGTTTCCAGTCCCTTCTAAAGTTTTATCCTTCTCTTACACCTCTAGTAGTCCCCTTACATCTTAGTAGCATTGTCATCTTGCTTGGGGGATTCACCAACAAAAACAAACAAAAAGACAAACAAACAAAAAGACAAACAAACAAAAAGACAAACAAACAAAAAGACAAACAAACAAAAAGACAAACAAACAAAAAGACAAACAAACAAAAAAACCCAAAAAAACCCCAAAAAAAACCCAAAAAAAACAAAAAACAAAAAAAAAAAAACGGTTCAAATGAACATGTTTCCTGTCATTTCATCATCTCTCTACATTATCAAAACTGTTCTCAGAATTATGATTGTCCCAAACAGTGTTTTTTTTCTGAAATAGTTTAAATTACAATCTCAATTTTACTTAGCCATTTTTGAATTTTCACTGTCACTACTTGTTCCAAGAGTGACCACAACAGGAACAGATTCTACTTAAGCTCCCAATGATTATTAAAAAAGAAAAATGCTTATTATATCTGAGTAATAGGTATAACTTTCTTTCATGTAAATGTTTTATTAAGAAATGTAACAACAAAAACATTGATCCCTGAGTAGCATAAAAAGACAATGACTTCTGTGATGACATAACAGTTATACAGTATGAAATATTTAATATGAATAATTAGATAAAAATCCTGAGACAAAGTATTAGTCATAAACCAGCAAAGACAGTTATCAAACAAGTACAGAAGTTTAAATATCTGGGAAACAGCCAATGGAAAATGTGACACCAAAATCTGAAGACAGACTGGAATAGTGAAAGATGCCTTCCAAAAAATAAGCAAAGTACAAAGAAACAGAAAAATTTCCTTAAAAACAAAGAAAAGTGTGCTGAACTCCTATGTAATATCAATCCTCCTATATGGCATGGAATGCTGAACAACTTAAAGATGAAAAGGAGACTTGAAGGCAATAGAAATGTGGTTCTACTGAGAATTCCATGGATGGAGTGAGTAAAAAACTAGGAAATCTTAAAGAAAATGGTAACAGAAAGAACACTTAGAATCAGAAGGAGACAGTTGAAATTTCTTGGACACATAATGACGAAGGAGGGCATAGAAAAGATTCACTGGACATATTGAGAGAAGAGAAATAGGTGAAGGCAGCAGGTCAACTAACTGATGAGCTTCTGAGAATGGATTGTGGAACAGGAGAAAAACTGTTATGGGTCACAAGAGATTGGCAATCATGGCTCTCCAAAACTTCCTATGTCCTGAAGGGATGCAGAACATAGAAAAATAAGTCTAAAATAGAAAGAGCCTAACTCTCTTCCTGTACAAAGATTTTTTTCTGAGTTTTTATTAATACATGCTTTCTGTAGAGATTGATCAATTTATTTTTTATGCCTTATCAACCTCTTGCAGGTCATTTAAAGCCAGAGAATATTTTTGGATTATAAGAATTATTTGAAGATAATAATTTTTGAAGTCCTACTAATTAACTTATAGCTGGAGGGAGACGCAGTGAATTCATACTGTTTCCCAACAATATTTGTGCATAAGTGAATATAACAAACCCAACTGGAATTGGAACTTGGCTCTGATTTTCAATTCAGGGCCATTATCCATTACACTACCGACACAAGCTTATGGTATCTGGTATTCCCAAGTGGTCACCCATCTAGATAATGACCAAGCTTGATGTTGCTTAACTTCAGCGATTGTATGAGAACTCGTGTTTCAATGTTATATGGCTTCTGTAGAGAAAAGCAAAATTATAGCAAGAAATAAAATTATGAGAAGAAGAAAAAAAAAAAAAAAAAAACAGTGACAACTAGAACAGCCTTGACCAGAATTTGAACTTGGACCACTAATTCCATTTTCTGTGTTGCTAAATATTATGCTACCTGCAAATCCAAGCCCATAATTGTGAGAACAAATCCTTCCTGGAATGTAATCGTTGCAATTAAAAGTACATAAAGGTTAAGTGAAAAATTACAAAATTAAATAAAGAGAAAAGGCCATCACTGATTTTCTGTGATAATCTGAAATGTCAAGTCATGGCTAGTTGTCTCTTGGCTGGTCAACACTGTTGACACAGCTAGTCAGCAACTGACCACTGTGTATCTATCAAGCATCTAGGCTTTGAAGTAATTGCATTGTTATTGAACAAGCTGATGGCAAATACTGACATTATCAACTGTGTTGATACATTTCAGGAAATTAAGGAAACAAGAGACAGACTGCAGGTCGTATGCTTCTTTCTTGAAAATAAATTTTCTGAAGGCATTTGGAAATTTTGAATAGAATTCTTTTTTTTCCAGTGAATAGAAAAGGATATAAAACAAATAAATATTCTGATGTGCTATAATTTATTAATCTGAACCAGTTAACTGTGAATAATGAAAATTTCCACATTAATATATTTGAAAATGTAATTATATAATTGAAAATTCCATAATAAATTATAATGAAAGTTCATAAGGCCAGAATTATAAAGAGAAGACAAATGCATTAATAGCAACACAAATACATGAATAATCCTGACAATAATAATAAAAAAAAAACATTTTTATTTTGTTTGTATCCTATCACCCCAAGCAAGGCAATAAAGCCACTAAGATGCAAGGAGTCAGTGAGTGTGAAAGAATACAAGAAAAAGAAAAAACGTTAAGTAGAGAGAACAATAAAAGAATAGAAATTAAGAGAGAAGATATTAACATTGCATTTAAATTTTTGAAGATCAAAGTTGACTGGAAAGTGCAAGAGAAGAAACTGTTAGCATAGAACTTACAGTTACATCCAGTCATTTCAACTGTAAAATGAGGAAACCTAGCCACCAATCTAGTACTGCACTTGAATTTATAAAGTCTAGCTATCAAAAAGGAAAGCTCAACAGAACAAATACTAAGAAAATACGAGGGTGGGCAGAAAAGTTCATAGGCTGACTATGAAGGGGTGGCTAGAGCTGTGAGATCTTGCATGCATTAATTTCATTAATTTATTAATAACTGCATTATTTCTTTCCAGGTAAATTGACATTTGACTGTTCAAAAGAGACTGGTCAAAAAAGTCATCAACAGTAGATATGTTATGACTGTGATATTGGTTCACAACCAAGTGTTTTTACATGTTAAGAAATAGATGATAGTCAAATCAGGAAAACAGGGAGGGTGATCAACCAGTTCAAAGCAATTTCACGCAGAGCAGTGATTGAAACCAAGGACTTGTGTGCTGGAGCATTATCCTGATGAAACCAGACTACTTTCCTCAGTTTTCCTGGGTATTTAGTCTTTATAGCCTTTCTTAACTGCCTCAGCAAGTTGGCATTGATGGTGTGCCCCTTTTGAAGATAATCAATAAACACAAAGACTTTTGCATCTTCAAAAAAACTGAAGCCATCACCTTCCCTGCAGATGAAACAACTTTGGCTTTCTTCTTTGGAGCAGTTGAGAAGGGATGTTTCCACTGCATGGATTGTCTCTTTGCCTCTGGCTCAAAGTGATGAACCCAATCCTGGGTTAGGAAATGTTCAAGGAAACCAGCTGGATCTGCCTCAAACAATGTCAGATTTTCGGATGATGTGATCAGCCTGTTGCACTTTTGATTGGGTGTCAGAAGATGTGTCACCTACTGAGCAGAAAGTTTCATTATACCAAGTTCATTGTTCAGAATGTTCTCAACTCTCTCACAAGATATGCTAATAGCATTGGCTATTTGATTTATAGTCAATTGTCTGTCATTAATCACTATGTGATCAATGTTTTCGTCAGTGGTGGCAGTTGCAGGATGTCCAGACCTTGGGTCATATTCAAGACTCTACCCTTCTAAATTCAGCTGCCTACTTTTGTAGTGTTGATAAAGCTGAAACATCATCCCCTAATGAAGCAACCACCATGTCAACTTGAATGTCCTTGGAGGGTAAACCCTTTTTTGGAGATACTTTATAACACCACACTGTCAAATTTTGTCCAGTTTTATTAAGTATACTGAAACTATGAAAAGCTTAAAACCTAAGAATGATTTTTTTCAATGATTTGTTTTATTTTTAGATTGTCTTTTAAATGAAAAACAGAAAAAATATTTAAGAGATACAAACCCATATATCACCAGCTTCATTAATTGGAAAATTCTGATAAAGATCTAACATTTCTGGTGCCCTATACATGGGGGTGGTGTTCTTGGCAATCTACAAAGAAATTAAGAAGAATTATGTTTTATGTAGTATTGATGATCCTTCATCAGATCTTACAGACTGGTGCTAAAGAATCACAAACTTCAAATAACAGAAATGACATCACTGGAAGAATTCCAACAACAGCAACAACTAAAATGGATAGCACATGTAACTCAAAGGAAAAATAATGAGATAATCAAGATATTGATTTTCTACACAACTTTAAACAAAAAGGTTAGGAAGGAAGCCCCACCTCAATATGAGAAAGAGCAATAACAGTGGACTTGAGAAACTTGAAACTGAAAGTAACACTCGTTTAGTCAATGAATGCCTAATGTTTCCTGTATGAAAACTGCTAATCTCACGATTATCTTCAAACTGACATTAACATACATCATTGTCTTTGAGGATTTAAATGAGCATGTTGATTCATTTTCTTAATTTTTTTATGACTTATCAATCATAGAATCCTGTAAACTACTGTAGTGCTGTCGGGAAAATTGTGAAAATGGCCTACGCCAAAAGAGAGAAAAAAAATCATTTATTTTTCCTGATTATTTTACAGAGGTATTATGGTAATGATAATATTAGCAGTTTCTTGATATGGAAATATTTTGCATTCATTGAAGTTATTGTTACTCTTTGGTTGAAATTTATAAAATCTTTCTTATAAAACAATTTCTTAAGAAAATAGGTTTTTCAAGTCAACCGTTATCACTCTTTCTAATATTGATTTGTCCCTAAAAATGTTATTTCGCTAAAAATTTCTTTTTGGCAACATGAAGATACATATTCTGAGGGGTTCAAAATTGAAAGAGGACCCATCTAAAAATTATCTGATGGTCTTTTTCACATTACCTGATTCATGTAACATCATGTTATTATATGATAAGCAGATTATTAACTTAAAAACTTTCAGAATTAACAAACTTTAGATGTTTTAGAAATTCAAATTAACAGTTAAGCAAATATACAAGGCATTAAAGAGATTGGAAAATTTTTTTCTTTTTCTTCAATGTCAGCGCCATCAACAAGCACATACCTCATCTTCAACCAAACTTCGCTGTATAGCAGACCACGACACATCAGGACTGTGAGTTTTAGTGGTAGCACTTCCAAAATCACACAATTTAATACTACCTTTGGAACTTATTAGTAAATTTTCAACCTGGAAAATAAAGATTTTTAAAAAGAATATTTGAAATAATTCTCAATTTCAATATTTCAGCAAGAAATATAAGCAAGCATGTATACCTTATAATTTAGAGTAGGCATCATTTAACAATGATTTTATTATAATTCTGCTTGCCCTTTCCTTAGCATGTATGTTACACTCTGCCAATACCTCATAAATAATGGACTATTTCATTCTGATTATGCAGAAAGACAGAAAAGACATACCAAAGATGCTACTTGGTTTCAGGGAGAAAGAGGAAAAAAAAGAAGATAGTAGTATTTTAGTGAAATGGAAAAGTTGTTGATTTCAAATCTTTTCATTTGTACCCCCTTACTTCTTTAAATAATAAACAGTATTCATATTTATGATTGTTATTGCAATATTTTGTTAAGTTGTTAAGCTCAAATATTCAACAATACAGTAGGGGAATTTCTATGCATATTTTATTAGCGTAGAACTTGTCATGAGCTTATTCAATCATCTTAAGAATTAAGATCCATTAGAAAATTCAAACAGGAAAACTCTGAAATTTTCAGGGATATTTCTAGTAACTTGTTAACAGAATTAGGATATAAAATTATTGTTTTTAACAAAAAAAACAAAACACAATGATAAAATCTGAGCAAATTAAAAATTGGATGTGTTTGTAATTATTTAATGAATTTTTTTAATCTAGAATAGGAAAAATTGTAAAACACTGTAATTGAAATTAATGATTCTTGTTAAACAATGCCTTTAAAATTTACAAGCTAAAAACCATTACATTAAGAAACAATGAAGAGAAAAAGAATATTAATAAGACATAAGTACAAAGAGAGATAGACAAAGAAATTGCTACTCATAAGACAGTGATTTCTTTTTTTTAAATTTAATCTTTGAACAAAATAACACCAGAATCATCAGGTTGAGAAGTCAATATTTACAAACAAAAATTCATTGATTAGTAAATCAATGATCTGCAGTAGCATTAAGAGTTGTCCAATTATTGTCTGAAAGTGTCTGGAGAAATGAATGCCATTAGTAGCAGAAGAAAGAATGATATCTTAGCCATTTATGGCAGAATCTCAAATATAATATATATTCAGCAATGTAACTTGACCAAAGTGGGTCATGGATGACGTGTTCAAAGGATATAGCTTTCATATTCAATGACAAGTGAATGAAGACACTATATAACTAATCATATAATCAGTATGCAAATCATATGACTAACTAGTACACATCATATTGATGTTGCTTTGGCCATATTGTACATATAAAACAAGGAGTAAGCATTCCCCAAAATGAGGGAGAGGCACCATTCATATTTGGGGAGTATCAATAGATCATTTGTTTGTTCCTGCCTTAGGATGTGTTGGGTGGGTTGTTAGAATTACATTGTTGATGGTGGCAATAAGATTTGAGATTAAGAAAACTTGTCCTTTGTTTGGCCTCCTTTTCTCTCTCCAAGTAACATTCTGAATAAAGCAGGAATTCACAATTATAGGAAAGTGAACTATTATATTTTTCTACTCCTAACCATCAAATCACAAGCTGTTTGACAAACAAAAAATTAATATTAAATTGGTGTCAGAACAAGGACTAAATGGTGAAGAAAAATTTAGACAACTGATAGATTAAATATAAATTGATACAATGATTAGGAGTGAATGGTGGGATATCAAAAAAATTATATTTATCTTAGAGAAGCTGATGAGATTGGCAGCTCTTGCAGTTACTCATAAAAATGAAATTTATTTTTTTCTACTTTGCTAACAAATTTGTGGCACAATAGGTCTCCCATACAAATGGTTGTACACACACCAAGTCAACTGGAACCTAAAGTTATCAGAATCTGAAGTGTGGGGTGTTTTTTATGGCAAGATAGTCTTTGAAGCCTTGTGTTCAAAATGTCAATGCAGTCAATTGAAGGGGAAAAAAAATAAACAAAAACTTGAGGCGTTGGTTTCATTTTCAATCCCAAGTGAATATGCAGCAGGCCTTACCCGTTTTTGTGCAAGAAGTGAAACCCAAGATTCGGATTGATATGTGATCAGTAAATCTGAGTGTGGGCCTCTACCCTACTTTGTTGTATGTTCACAAATTAAATCCATATATTCTCATAAGGTGGCAATATTTAAGCTTTACTGAATGTAAAATGTAATTTAGACAATACCATTCTGACATTTAAAAAATGAGTGACACCTATCAAAAAAGTGTTGCATGTATGTACTTCGGAAGAAATTCTGAAGATTTTCATAATTTCTGGGTTTTCTAATTCTGGTAATGTATCAGATTCAAGACAATTTTGTGATGATAAATGAAAGAAATGATTGTCCAAACAAGATATTCTGCAGATATCATGCACTGACATGGAAAAATAAAACCTGCCCGCAGGGGTAGGAGGTGTTGGGTTAGAGAGTATATAGAAAAACAGAACACACACATTATATCAAAAAAAGATTCGGCGGCAATAAAAATTGACAAAGAGTATTACTGGAGGATAAAACTTTTAAGTAGTTTTTGTAAGTAAAGTGCTCAATATTAAGAAATAGAGCATTAATAGTAAAGAAATTAAAATAAAAAGTTTAAAACTAGTATCCAATAAACTATAAATAGAACCATTTACTATATTTACTTAAGATTTCCTTTATACAATTTCATTTTGATAATACATCTAATTTAACAATTTCAGATTAGATTACATCACAAAAAAAGAGAATAATTCAAAATAAGTTGGTATCAAAAATTAATTTTTTTCATGCAAAGTCTTAAGCAATAAATGATATCTGTTAACAACTTCAATTGATTTATCTAACTCCCTGATGAGTGGATTCATTTCTGTGAAACTTGATGTATTGAAATCATTTTTTGAACTTATTTTAATTTGTTACACACTTTTCATATATATATATATATATATATATATATATATATACACATACTTTTCATATATATATATATATACATACATACACACACACACACTTTTTATATATATATATATATGTATATATATATATACATACATACACTTTTCATATATATATATATATATTCTCTGTATGTTTAAAGTGACTATTTTCATACAAATTATCCAATATGTTCAACAAAATATCTAAAAAATATCAATTCAAAAATTTATTATCATCACTATGTTCAGTTGAATAAACTTTGACAATAACAGTAGTGAATATAGATGTATATTTACAATAACTATATTTTAGATAAATAGAAAGAGAGAAAGAAATATGCATCAATTAATAGACTAAAACGAAAACTGGTTCTACTTTTCAATGCATTGATAGAAGATGAAGTTTTCCTTCTAACTAGTTCAATAACTGGTCACTTGCTGACAGCAACATGATCAAGTTTCAAATTTAAACTGCAGTATTTTAAAATGAAAAAATATTTATTAGAAAATATATTCTGTTTAAATAGAAGAATCAGAAAAATGACTAAAGGGCTTTTGGTTAATACACTTTTTCCTGTTATCCAGAAGTTAACCCTCACAAAATATGTACAGATTTCAATTTCAGTCAAATTGTGAGTGTTTGTTTTTTGTGTATGTGTGTATATATATATATATATATATATATATATATATTCTAATTCAATTACATAATTAATATTTCTAGAAAATCAAAAAAAAAATTAATTAAAATAATTTTATTTATTATTGATTAATTTCAAAAAGTTCATTTAAATATAATTATTTGATTCTTTTAAGGATTAAAAAAAATGAACAAGTTTTTTTTTTTTTTTGCCAAGAAATTAGTCATACCATTTTTTCCTCTCATTTTACTTGTACGATTTTTATACAAGTTCAATTTAATGGCCATTAACTTAAAAAAAAAAAAAATTAACCTAAATTCATTTTATTGTTATAAGTAATAAACTGGATATTTACTTTGTGACCATCAATATGCTATCAGGTTGTCATTACCAATAAATAGATATGAATAAACTGATACATGACAGATATAAAAATAGACTGATTGAAATAGACATGAATAAAAACAGAGTGAAATAATTATTGATAAGATACTAAAGCTGTTTCACTGTGAGAGAAAGAAAAGCAGATGTTTTTTGTTTTTTTTATTTATTATTTCACAGCCAAGCACACATGAAAGCAAAGAAACAGTTTGAGGGAAATTAAGTTGTTCATAAGTTTATTTATTTTCTGCTTTTTCTTGTCTCCAATTTTATTGCTCAGCCCATAGTAGATGTCCAGACTGAGTGAAGCAGGAATTATTCCAATGTCTTACTTCAAACTCAATCAAATTGTTGTACATTAAATAGCGCAAGAACATGTAACATACTCACAGACATATAGGATATACATTACATACACACATGAGAAGTCACATGCAGGCAATATGTGATAGAGAGCCAAAAACCTGTTTTAGTACTAATTTCATTGCTCAACCCAGAGTAGTGGATGTCCAGATTGAGTGGACATTATGTGATAGAAAGAGAGTCAGTTCTTTTATAATATAGATTTCTAAAACAAAAACAAGTTTCAGTACAGATTTCATGTTGATATAATTTAATTCATTAATAGTAGACATTAATAAATAAATCTTTGATAATAGGTCAATGTCATAAATGTCATGATGGGATCTGGTAATTTTATATCTTTAGCCCTAAACTTGAAATACACATGCTTAAAAATTGTTCATGAAATCATGAAAGTTGGTATTTTCTTATTATAAATTGTACAAATATTTAAATGCAGCAAACTGTCTCTTACCTTTATCTGTTAAAAAAAAAAAAAAAAAATCAAAAAAAAAATCATTAAATTTCCTCAGTAATATGTCAACACCATTTTCCTTTTAGAAATCATTTACAATTATTTCTGATAATACTTTTTTTTAGCTCTTCTACACACTGATGAAAATATGACCAGTCCATGCTTGTTTTTCAGTAATTCAGCTAGTTTGTCTCATATGGAAATATCCTGTTTCGAATTCTCACAATTTATTCTCCAGCTTATGTAGCTACTTTGATGAACACTAACTAGAAAACAATGACTATGCTGTTACTATTGCAAGTTTAAACAGGCAAACAATACTTTTCAGGAAGAAAAATAGCAAAGAGATAGTTTTCAGTTCACTGCGGTATGGGATTACCAGGAAATTGCCAAAAAGATGGTATCTATCTGCATTCCCACTCAAGTAAAATATGGCACAAGGTTATATTTAAAGTGGAATTCCCACATATACATGGGATTGGTAACAAAAATTGCTTGGCTCCCTCAGCACTTAGCTACTGGGACCACTCCGGCATTGATCATGGCCCTGCCTTTCTTAGTGTAATTATAGTATATTATTTCTTTGAATCAAAATCTATCAATGAATGCAGATTACAAGAAATCTTTTCACAAATCATAAAGAGTATTTATTCACATTTCCACCCAAGCAGAAAGTGACATAAGGTCAACTTTAAAGTGGGATGGGAGTCTATGTGGACATAAACTAGAGACAAAAATGACCCAAGTCTATTTGCACTTTCCCTTTTTAGAACATCTCAGGTGCCAAGTAATGGCCCTAACCTCAAAGGAGAGGTATTCCCTGGGGATTGAGCACATCATATCAAGACTCATGGCAGATGAAGATTATGATAGTGATTTATTAAGTGTAGGTTAGATATGACACAAAGCTGCATGTATTTAGCTCCCAATGAGGACTGAACTCACTACTAAGTTGTAATTGTTCTAGCAAGGCAAGCTTGGTAACTGTTACACCATATTTAAACTAAGTGTAGGTTAGGTATGGCACAAGGCTGCAAGTAACTGATCTAGTGAGACAAGCTTGCTAACCATTACACCACATTGAAGTCCCTAAGTAAAGATTGTGATAAAACTGACTGAGGAGAATCCAATTTATTTAATCTTAGTGAAACCCTAGATCGATCCTGGTCAATGGCAACAAATAATGTAGCCCATTCCCCCACGTTGGGTTTCAAGTTCCTTTTGACCACTATGGTTACCATCTAGCTTACCCCCTCACATTAATGCATTGCTGATTGGTCACAGGTATTGTGTTGATAAACACGGATCCACTCAATATAGGTGGCATTTGTCTCCTTCAATCCTCTATGTTGTGTTTTTGATCTCAGAGAGTGAGAAAATTGATGATGAAGTAAACTGAAGCAAATCACAGGTTTATGACAAGAAGCTACACAAAAAAAGAATTCTTTAGAATAAAGAATTAACTCTGGCTAAAAATGTAACAATGATTTTTGTTTATATATGATTTGTTGTATACAGCGGTTTTAACCTGTCCCACTTACCATTATAATCAAATGATACTGGAATCCCCTTTTGGAGTTATTGTAGCTCGTGTTAGTAGTAATTTAAATTTCTAAGTTCTGGTCTTTAAGGTAGGCACAAGGTCTTGGCAAATGATATGGATTCCAGGAGCAGTAGTGTGGGAACTCTCCAAGTTGCCCAAACCTCCAGTTTATATGGAGTCCTGCATCTGGTAGGGATGGGCTTGACCAGGGTCTGGGTTTGGATATCTTCCACCCTTAGCATCAACCTTTTTCTAAAATTCCATATTCTCAAAATATATTTACTCAAGTAATTTTCCAAATTTGGGATTGTCCAACTTCCTTTTGAGAGTGGTCTGAGGAATCAAACCATCCCTTAACTCCAACTCTCTTCACTTTTCATCTTGCACCATCACTCCATACAGTTGTTGCTAATCTCTTTCTCTTCCTTCTTCCACTTTCTCAGCATATAACCTCAGCTCACTCCAAGGGCCAACACACTGTTCCTGTGACAAATCCAAACTTTCAGAAGGCGTAGACGAAAAAAGGGATTTTCCAATAATTAATCTTTCTTCATCAGCTTGTCTCACGCTAGAATTTCCCAGAGCCAGGGATTTGTTCAGAGCCCATCCATGATTTTTCAATGCATTTCTTTTTTAATTTTCTTCTCAACTTTTCAATCCATCCTCCTGTGAATTTCAACAATTATCATCCAGTTAGTAGACTCTTTCATCTTCATTTTTTCTTCCTTTCTTTTCCTTTTATCAACCCCAGAGTTCCCAGTGTCACATCAGAGGAAGAATCCATTTATAGAGGGAACAATGCATTGTTTATAATTTGGACGGTTCTATAGTTTTAACACCTTTACACTGAAATCTGACAAGAAAATTTGGCTGTTAAATAATCAGAGGTACAAAACATTTTAAGGTTGACACCTAACTGATAAAACATGCACACGTTTTATGTTTGTAATCACATGCAGGTGCATATTAGCACAGACACACAAATGAAAAAGGAAATTTTAAAAGTTAGTTATTGATAAGATATTACAAATAAGTACGTCAAAAGAAACTTGGTATACCTTGAGATCTCTGTGAATTATGGGCGGTTTCTGTCGGTGCATATGCTGTACGGCTCGACATGTTTGGTATAATATCAACAAAACTTTATCACATGGCAAAGGAGCACCTCCTTGTCTCTTTAGAACATCTATTAATGGACCACCTGCAAAATAAACATATTAGAAATGAATATTTAATAATGTGTATTGAAAAATAAAAATGACCAAGTGCTCATATCTGAGTATGCCTATCTTCTAGGGTGGCTAGCCAATCCCTGTTACAGACACCTGTTCAGGTACATTTGTGTTTCTTCATCACCCTACTTGTAGTTTATACTGCACCTGTGTTGAGTGAATTTTAGTTACAGCTTCTGGGAGCAAGCGCATAATCTAGTGTGATCAGTAGAACAAAGTCACCATGCTCAGTTATGATGACTTGCGACTTCATCTGAAAAACATCCATAGATGGCTTCCATATTCATATATTGTCCTACAGACAGGAAATTTGAATCTGATCAAAAACAATCAGTACCCTCAGGCCTGAAATAATTGTACTCCACCACTCTACTTACTGAAGAATATTTCACCCCAAAACATTTATTTATTTTTGTGGAAATTTCCTATTCCAGATGAATGCTTTCAGCTCCTCAGTTTTTTCCAACCCTAATCTTATTAGATTTTAAACCCACACCCATATTTATTCCAACTTCACTTTTTTTCTTTTTGAGTTCACCCTATACAAGGCAGTAAATGCCAGTGGTTATTGGGTGTTGAAGAGTTAGAAACAGAAACATTGCTAATGAGAGAGAACAAAAGAAGAATAATCAGGAGTACAGCAGATAGTGGTTGACATTGTGTTTAAATTTTCTTCATACTAAAGTTGGCTGGAAAGCATGGAACTGGAAGGAGTTCTACAAGTGAGAAGTGTGAGAAAAGAAAGTGTTAGCATAGAATTTATGGATTACATCAGGTCAACTCAACTGTAAATTGGTGAGACCTTGTTGCCAATCTACTACTGCTCTTAAATTGAAATGGGGACCATGACAAAGAACTCATCTGAACAATTACCATGAAAATATTTATAGAAAAGGCAAAGGGAGGCAACCTTATGGTGGTGGTGGGAAAGTTCTAGATAAATAGCAAGAGCCCCAGATCATATATGGCAATAATATTCTAAGCATGGGCAAATGGTAGACCTATAGATATGCAATATAGATTCTGCAGAGAAAAATTGTCTAGTATCACACAGTGAACCAACTTTCTCAGTAGCTGACCTAGCAATGGATTCAATATAGTTTTTCCACTTTATGTCAGGTAAGAATGTTAGCTCAAGAAGGCGCAATAAATCAACCTGTGAGTGTACAAATAAGTTAAACAATTGGTGAAAGCTCTTGAACAGACAGGATAAAGCAAAAAAATCTTTTGAAAAAAAAAAAAAAAAAAAAAAAGAGAGAGAAAACATTAGATATGATTCAACATACCAAAAGACAAAGCAGAATTCAAAAAAGATGCACAAGTCAAATTTATTTGAATATTTTTGGCTACTCAATGATTGCTGAATGTTTCCTTATAAGGAAACGGCTAATATTACCATTTACTGTTATTTTTAAATTCTTGAAAGATGTACAAAAATCCTTATTGAACAAATACCCAACTTGATTATTTTAATTTCATTAATAAAGTTTGTGACTAAACCTCAAAGTTCAGATAAAGTCCATTTTTCATGAAAGTTTTTATTCATTTTATAAATGGATGATTACACTGAATATTTCAGCATTTATTTTGACAATATTCAACATTTTGAAATTAAAAGAATATTTATCACGGACTTAATTTACTATTTGCATGTATCTTTTTTATTACAATATCTAACAGAGGTTATATTTTATGATTCATATTAAACAAAGACAAAATTGTTAAAAAAAAAAAAAATTGTTGTTTTAATGTCTTTTTATACATGAATAAAAGTAGAGAATTTAAAAAGCCCAGACCTTGTTATGAGAGCTTACAAAATTTTCAGACATCATTTAGAATTCTTTTAAATCATTTCACCCCATGCAAGACAGTAAAAACAAGAGGTTACTGAGAGTGAAAGAAAATGAGAAAGACATTAGTGACAAGAAAGGTCAATAAAAGAACAGGATACAGGAAGACACAAGTTGATAACTGATGTTGCACTTAAACTTTTGAAGATCATAGGGTGACAGAGAAGCAAGAAGCTGGAAGAGAGTTCCACAAGCAAAAAGTGCAAGAAAAGAAAGCACTAAAATAGAACTTACAGTTGTATCTAACTATTTCAATAGTAAAACAATGAGAACTAGATACCAATCTAGAACTATACTTAAATTCATGCAATATATGTACCAAGGAGGAAAGCAATATTTATCCTGTGAAAATACAGGAATATGACACACAGTCAAAAAGGGGGGGAGGATAGTTTACTTCTGTTTTATAATTAAACTTAGCAAGCCACAATTACTGACCCAAACATACCACAGCATTTCTTATGTAAAAACACATTCTTACTACACCCACCAAGGAGGAAAGCTCATCAGAACTATTGCCATGAAAATATTTATAGAAAAGACAGAGAGAAACTATATTATGACAGTTGAAATAAATGTTTTGTAGTTAATGTATTTCAATTGATAATTCTTGTTGGTTTGTGTATATCTAATTGGACTTATAGCTTAAGTTAAAGTAAGCTTTTGAAGCTCCATAGAGTGAATTGAGGAATTCAAAGTTATTTCTTCAAAATTATCATTGTTGTTTTCTAAGCTATTGGCCAGAGGCCCAATTAGCCCTCTACAGAAGAAGAATTCAGCTTTTAAGCTAGTTTTCAATATTTCAGAAAGAATTTAGTTTTGGTGCAAATAAGCATTAAAATGGAAAATGGGGAAACACATAGCATAACCTATACACACATGTATATAACATTAAAAAGTACTAACATAGATATATTTGGGAATCACAAAAGCATTAATATTACACAGTACAGACTTAGTAGAAACAGGATGAGCAATAACTGAACAGTACCAAAAAGAAGCAAAACAAAATGTACCTAGACATGGACAGTGGAACGAGAACAATCAACTTCTGTAGATTAAATAAAAGATCCAATTCAAAATTCCCTGAAGATTACCTAATGCAAAACACCTGAAGAAGACCAAAGAGTACAACAGCTGAAATGTTATAATAATGAAAACAAAGTTGGCAACATTAGTCTGACTGTAAATTGTAATTCCTCATTCCCAAAATTCAGAATTCTTTCTTTTCTAGCACTTTTGGCTTGTGGAACTCTATTCTGGTTCTATTCTTTCCTGCCAACATTAATCAGTAAAAATTTAAATTCAATGTCAATCACTATCTACTGTACTCCTGATTATTATTTTGTTGTCACACTTTAGTAATGTTTCTATTTCTAACTCTTCAATACTCAGTACCCCCTTGTATCTCACTGGCTTTACATGGGGTGAACTAGATTTAAAAAAAAAAAAAAAAAAAAAGAAGTTGGAATAAATATGGGCGTGGGACTTAAATCTAATAAGATTAGGGTTGGAAAAAGATCTGAGGAGATGGAAGGATTCATTTGTAAATATCATACTTATTATAAAACCCAGGTTGTATGTGTGGATCGGATTTCCTACATTTTTCGACCGATTTCAACAAAACTTCACAGGACTACGTAAAATTACCTTGCAATGGTTCTGACAGCGCCAAAAATTGGAAAAAAACAACTGTTTTTGCACAAAATCAATTTGAAAACATGATTAAGAGGCATCACGAGAATGAAAGGGGGACAACTCATATAGAGTTATACTTATTATAAAACCCAGGTTGTTTGTGTGTGTGTTCGTTTATATATGTGATCGGATTTCCTACATTTTTCAACCAATTTCAACAAAACTTCACTTTTTTTTTTTTTTTTTTTTTTTAGCAGGTAGTGTTTCTTATTGTCTTGCACACTTTTTTCTTTATTTTTTTACATTCAGAATGCTTTAAAAATTCCATTTACAAGACAATTGTTTATAATAAAATTCTATTCAATCGGTAGACTCATAACAATTGAAAACAATGTTTTTGTTCGAGTTTGGGTTTGACCAATTCATAAAAAAAACAAAACAAAACAAAACAAAAAAAAAAAACTAAGACATGCGTGTCCGTCAACCTTAAACAATAATCTTTGTCAATTTTATTTTTCAGTCTCTATGATGGTCGACACTTGATCTATCTCTTACTGTTACATCCCCCGGCAACGCCGGGCTCTGCTGCTAGTATATATATATATATATATATATATATATATATTTCTAAAGAATTAATGGATTTATTTTTATTACAAGTGGAGACTTGTAATTGAAATAGATGCTGCATTTTTATTTTAAACAGTGTTTCTATTGTCTCTCCTGTGCATTTGCAAAATCCTAATAAAGAAAATGTATTCTCTGGCAGAAATGAAAATTGCATCCCTCTTTGTCAGGATACAGGCTCAATCTCTGCCAGAGAACACATTTTCTTTATTATGATTTCTGAAATGTGAAGGTGCAAGTTAACAGACACAATGCACACTGTTTAAAATAAAAATGGGGGTCTGTTTCAAATACAAGTGTCCACCATAACATTTGAAGCAATTAATAAATTACTATATATGATGATGGACTCTCCCATCAATTTCAACGTATGAGTATCCAACAACTTCATTCAGTTTTTATTTTTGTGTCTTATCTGACATTTGAGCCCTGCTAGTGACTTGCATACAAGTCCACATATTGTGCAACAGTGAGGACCTTCAGTCATAGCCACAGAAATATTTGTTGATGCTTTTTGCCATTGTCCTTCATCTCTCAGTCAGTCAATATGAATGATTTTGAAATTTCTGATATCACAGGCACAAATATCTCGAGTTATTTCTATTCAGGACAACTCACTCAAAGTTAGTATGAGGCACATTGACAGCTGAGAGGTTACTCTTTAGCTTGTCTTTATATCTAAGCCATGGCCATCTAACAGTCCTTTGTCCACTCTCAAGCTGGCTATACATGAGGATCTTAAGTATTCTGTTGTCACTGATACTTGCAACATGACTAGCCCATTGTGACTGCATCAGGAAAGTCTCAATTCCACCAAAGTTGCATTTTGCAAGAAGATCAGCATTGGATACCCTAACGTTAAAAGTATAGCCACAGATTGCATGGAGACAACTTTTGTGTACAACATCCAGCTGATTGATATGGGACCTATATAGAGTCCACAATTCTGAGCTGTACAACAGTGTGATCAAAAGAGCTGTTCTATAAACCTGTATTTTGGTGTCCAATTTGATATCGCTCTCATTCCATAGGCAGTGGCAAAGCTTCCCAAATACTTTGGCAATCTGATTTGTTATTTCATCACCAAGGGATACATTTGTATTCATCTTGCTTCCTAAATATGTAAATGACTTCAAATTCCCATCAATCTGTATAGGAGTGTCTAGTCATTTTAAAAATTTATTCTATTTAAGATACTAAAAATCAAGACAGAGTTGTGGAGATAAACTCAAAGTTTATCATTGTCTATTACAAACACTTAAATGCTTTTCATAAAGCATGAGCATCCATGAGCAATGTCTCAACTCATTAGGTGTTATCTTGGGGACATGTGCAGTGAAGAGACAGATAATCCAGGACATTCTGTTGAAAATTCTTGATATCATTTCTTGTAATATCACCCATATTTCTGTCCTCTTGAACAAAGGTTTAGGGTTTTATAAAAATAGGAGTTTTCTCAAGCACTTGGTTCTGAATGACCCTAATCTTCTCCCTTCATCGACAAAGAGAGTCTATGTCTGTCAATGATACAGCAGGATGGATACAACGAGCAACCTGAAGAGTCTGAACTTTACCTGGGAACTGATATTGCTCTTTCACACACTTTCTAGCTTTTTCATCACTGTAGTGATCTGTATTTGAATTTTTCTTGTGAAGGTGTCACCTCATGATAAACTGTCATATGAACAAACAACCACTTATAAACAATCACTGTCATTTCAAAAATCTTGTATCCATAATAAATGTATTCCTAGGTGGGGATGATTTCCTGAAATATGTTCAAAGTACTGGTGCACAACTTTTTGCTTAATTCACTTATACAAAATTTTTCTCAACTCCATCTTGCCTCACTGCTTGCCAAACGCTCACTGACAAGTAGAAAACTTGGTACTTATAAAAGCTTTACTGGTTTACTGCCAAAAGGTACAACAGACTTCGAGTTTCTCTATAAAACTGCATTGTGTTACTATCTTAAATGGTTTTATCTAATAAGTTTTTAAAATTTCTTTTGTAATCACTCTCTCTCTCTCTATATATATATATATATGCTATTAAAAAAAACAATTTTGGGGGGAAAAAAGATAAGTGAATGTTAATGGGTAAGCAAAACAAAAAATGTTATTTTTATATGTTATATGTATTAAAAAGGTATTTTAAAAGAATTTAAAATAGAACACTTATAACAAGCCAGTTCATAATATTTGAGGAATAAAAAAACAAAATAACAATATTGGCGATAAGATTGATGATATTTATTATATATTAGCCTTTTGAATAAATTGAAGTATGAAAAGAAAGATTTTTTAAATTTTAATATTTATTTTGATCCAATATAACAGAGCTATAAACTATATATTAATATAATTAAATAGTTTCATGCACAACGCAATCTTCAGGTTCCGAGCTGAAGATTGCATTGTGCATGAAAGTCTGAGTCGTGCTATTGATGAGGAAAAAACATAAATATTATATATATATATATATATATATATATGTGTGTGTGTGTGTGTGTGTGTGTGTGTGTGTGTGTGTGTGTGTGTGTGTGTGAAGGGATATTTTTCCCCTAAAGTAAAAGCAAAGTAAATTAATACTAAAATCTGAAGCAAACACATTCCTGGGATACCAAATTTCAAGAATTTATTGTTAAGTAGATAGGAAGAAAAGAGTAAAATATAATTCTAAGAGATCTGTGAAAATGTCAATTACAAATATAACTCAATGAGATGAAATTTTGGTTCAAACAATTTTTTTTCTATGATCTTAAATCTATTTCAAGGTTTCATCATTAAAACATTTTTCTTTCATTGAAAGTAATGTTAAATGTTAATATAGTAAAGTTATTTTATATAAAGTATTAATAAACTTTAAGATTCACAAACATAGCCAATTCGCTGACTGAATTTTTTGAAGAGAAAAAAGTGAAAAGAAAAAAGAAAGAATGAATTTAAATGCTAATTAGAATAGTTCATGAAATTTCATTCTTCTATATGCTGCATGCCTTTAGGACATAGGCAATCATGGCTCTCCACAGCTTTCTATCCCTTGTTGCCCTTAGCAGCTCCCACCCCTTGTCCCACCACCTGTTCACACAAGCTTATCAGGTAAGTGTCTTGCTGCCTTCCCCTATCTCTCTTACCCCTTTCTTTCTGGTGTCATTTTCTTTAAAACTTTCTTGTTACTTATTCACACCAAACTTGGAACTTTCAGTATCCTTCTGTAGCACCACATTTCCCGTTATCTCCAGTTTTCTCCTCATTTGTAGGGAGATTGGCCAGCACTCAGTGCCAAATAAGAAGATGGATATTACAATCCAGCTCTCTTTTATTTGCTTCTAACAATTTTTAAAAATTTTTCAGCATCCTCAGCTTTCAGAATGCATCTTTCATTTGTCCAGTGAATGTTCAGATCTTAGTGTTGCATCTTCCATCCTCTGTTAAAACACTTCCCAGATATTTGGACTTATATACCTGCTTATATCTCCAATTTACATCACTAATTCATAAGTCACATCTTGGGCTTTCTCTCTTGCTGACGACCATACTGTCTTCTTGCAGTTGATGATTAGTCCTTTTTTTTTTTTTTTTGTTTTCTTCTATTACCCTATCTTGGAAGTTTAGTTACTTTCCAAGTTGGCCATCAACACAGTATCATCTGTGTATCTTATATTTTTAAGATACCCACCGATAATAAATCATGGTCAAGTCCCTAGTTCTTTTAGCACAGCATTGCTTTAGGGGTGCAATAAATCTGGGGAGAAGATATATCTCAGTTTCACAACTGTTTCTTATATTCTTAAAAAAAAAAAAAAAAAAGTGGACGTCAATTTTATTTTACTATCGATGAGAATTTAAAATTCGAGTTAAGCCTTTTCTAATGTGCTTAGTGGACAAATAAGAGAAAAATAATAAAGTGAAAAAATATTGAATTTGTAAAAAGAATTCAAACCACATAAATTTGTTTCTTAAGAAATTAGGTCTCAATGATAATGGACATAAATATGCCAGGCAACCCACCAGATTATCAAGTATTTAACCCCCCCCCCCCAAAAAAAAAACAGAGCTGAACAAGCTGGATTGAAAATTTACACTTCCTCAACAGTTTCAATCAAGGAAAGTATTTAAATTCTCCAATTAACCAAACTCATTAATTTAAATTATTTCAGAATAGCCGTAGTGAGGACAATCCTTCTTCAAACCTTGTGCACTGACACTACAGAATCACAAAGGACAATACCAAATAAAAACTACATCACTTGAGGACTCTCAGCAACAATGAAAATGAATAGTACATGAAACTGTAAATAATGAAATCATCAAGATGTTGACTTTACAAAATACTTCAAAGAAAACAAAGGAAGCCCCCACCCTCTCAATACTGGAAAGAGAGAGATAACAGTGGACTGGAGAAAACTATTTTCTTGAAAAATTGTTTTAAGAGGAGATTTTATTAATTTCAACTGAAAGTACCTCTGGTTGCTTGATGAATAAATGCTGAAGGTTTCCTTTACAAGGAAACAGCTAATATTATGATCACCAAAGTCCCAGTACATCATGAAGCAGAAGGTTTAATGTTGTTAAGCAATGTTATCTCAAGAAAAGCTAATCAAGTGAAGAGGATTATGAAACAACATTTTCATTGTCAAATATCTAAAAAACACAAGATAGTTCTTATGTTATCTTAAAAATAGAAAAAGTTCCATCTAATTACATGACAGTGCAAAAGTTCTATGCTCTAATCCAATCGAAAAAGTAAACAAGTTTTTTTGTTTTTTTTTATCTGTAATGTTCATCCAATACAAGGCCCAAGAGCCAGTCAAGATAAAAGGTTACTGTATGGTATTGTATGAGTGTGAGTAAGTGCAAGAAGTGAAGAAAATTACATTAGGTTAAAGCTTCAAGTTTCCACTAGTGAACTGGCACTCAGGACACATGGCCAAGTGAATAAAAATGTTGGTTAGGTGATTCAAATTACCTTGAGGTCCTGATTTCAATCCCTGTGTCATGTAGTAAAATATACTTTGGTACAGTGGAAGCAGGACAGTAATGTAAAATAATGAAAATAATTAAAAATATGATGCACTAAGTTTGCTTTTTCTCTTTACAGGAGAGTATAAAAATATATATAAAAATGTAAATTAAATGACTGATTAATAAAAAGGTATAGATAAAAAAATAAATATAACGGTTTAGGTTTGTTTGTTACACTTGCTTTTACAAGAAAAACTTTTTTAAAAAAAATTAAAAGAAAGCTAGATGGCTAATAAAAAATTAACTAATCTCGTGAAACAGTTATACATTAAATTTTCTAAAAATAGAATGGCTTGAAAAGGGGCCATCAAAAATAAGTTAGCCAAGGTTGACAGTTCATGACTTGATTTTCAAATTTCAAAAAATATACACCTTTGAATTTATTGACCAATCAGAAGGGTGACTTCCACCAGTGCAAATTTAAAAGTTGTGACCTGTCTGGAGCATGTTTGAATGCTATATAAGAAGATGAGTTAGAAAATTTCAGGTTACAAGTTATAAGGATATCAAAAGGAAAAGCTATTTTGGATGTCACCATTGGGTGAACTGAGCTGTTAATAAGAAGTAAACAAAGACAAACAAAAAAGAAGCAGAAACAAAGTGCAACCAGTCAAGTGATTTGAACCATGTTTAAGAAAAAGAACAAATTTGTTACAGCCTCAGTGACTCTGGTGAATCCTGTCAAAGCCTTCTCCGTTTCAACTTTCAATTAAGTGCATCATTTTTGATAGAATGTCAATTTCTAACCATTTTTAAAAGGAACTGTAAATTCTCAAAAGATCTTTCAATTGTTAAAAATTTCTATATATTAAACCTTTATTAAAAACTGAATTTGTATTGTACCTTTTCAAAATATTTTGATTGAAAATTTTGTTTGATAATTTTTTTTTGCGAGCTATATTTCTATTTTTTTTAATTTGTTACTTTGTGCGCAAAAGGAAATTTTTTGTGCAAATTTATTTGCAAAACTTCTGTTCAATTATTTTATGTTCATGTAATAAATATTTGTCTTTCACATTTTCCATTGTAGTTTCAAGTCTTGTTTGTTTACATATGCGTCTTAATTCAATATTCGCAATAAGAGAGGGTAATGTTCTCTCTTTCCCCACTCTCTCCCTGAAATGTACTCTCTTCCAGAAACTGGTACTAAGATCTGCTCATCATAGTTGCAGTATAAACCAGTGCTACTCAAAGTGGTGGTTCACAGACCGGTGCCAGTACGCAAACCATCAGCTACTGATACGTGGCCAGTGTCCAGGCCATGCTAAGGAATCATTTCTAAAGATTAAGGTTATATCATTTTTGTTTTTCTGTTAATAAACTGCTAATTTTTTTTTTTATTACTTTTTATGTTTTGATATTGAATTATTTTTTTTTTTTTTTTTTTTTTTTAAATAAATGGAAGATAAAAAATAGTCAACTTTATTATAATCATTATATATATCATTTCAGCTATAAATATTACCATGAAATATTACAGGTATGTGACACATTGAGAAAAAAAAATGGTATGCCATATCAAATAGTTTTAGAACCACTGGCATAAACCATAGCTTAGCTTTGTGGGTGTTCAACAAATGCAAATGTACCTGAGTAGGAATCTGAAACAGGAATTAGCTAGCCACTCTAGCAGACAGGCTTACTCAGAAACAAGTGGCTAGACATACTATATTATACTTGAGACCTAATGATTGATAACAGCAATAATAAACAACAGAGAAAGAAATAAAACTAGTCTTCAGTTACTTTATATAAACCTACAGATAAGACATCATAAATTAGCAAAGAAATATCAGGAAAAATAAAAATAAAAAAGAGAATATATAACCTTTGTGATGGATATACATTAATATGCATAGAGCAACTAGTATAGGTAGGTGGAGTAATTTGTAACCTAGTAACAATATTCACAGTTTGACACACTACCACCAATCCAAAGTGATCAGACTTAAATCTGGGATTATCCCCAGTACCATGAGGAAATGATATTCTAATTCAGATAAAAGAGGTCAGTCATTAAATTCTTAGCTTTCTGATAAAATATCCAAGAAATATCCAAAAAAAAAATTAAAAAAATACTAATTCATTCACAGGATACATAAATACTCTTGCTCAATGAACGCTTGGAAATGTAAGATTCAGAAGCTTCCTTTAATGATCTCAGTGAAAAAGAAAGCATTAGAAAGTTGATGATAAATTTTTTTTTTTTTTTTCTTTTTAGACATCAGACCAGATCTTTTGATCTTATAGAAACCACTTGGAGTTTATAATAACTTTAAGTTTCATACTCTCCTTCAAAGTATTAGTTATAATAAATAATTAAAAAACAATTTAAATATTCATTATTATATGCCTTTACATTCAGATGAATATACTAATCTTTGTCGTTATATTCACAGTGTTTCAGATGCTGTACACCCTGACCTTCATCAGGTGTCTATTGTACTAGGTAGCCTTCCTGAAATTTTGAACCAAAACCTCTATTCAATCCATAGGTGTAGATTGTTCTCATTCCACTTTCAATGCTTAGGATAAATTTCATATGAATTAATACTCTCTATCCTATTTTGCCTTTTGTGTCATTTGTCTGTTTCTTCCACTGATCAAGAGTATGATTTTTCACACAACAAAATTAGGTTTGAACTCACAGCTGCCAGAAAACCAGATATGTCTTAATCAATTCTTTAATCCACTTGTTAATTTCCAATGGTGTAATGTTGGAGCTTTTAAACCCAATACTTTACTCATGTGATAGAACTTATGAGCATCCTTTTTTACTTAATCAGAGGCTCCCAGATGGTGTTCGTCTTTATACTAGGTCTACTGAAGAGGTTGTCAGAGCCAAATATGTGCACTAATTTTTTCAGTCATCTTAATCTTAAGTTTGTTCTCTATTATTTGGATTTCATTCTACAGGGGTTAATGACTACTTTTCCCTCTATACATGATCAACCCTACCTGATTTCAGTGTCTCTCCCTGGACTACAGCCTTTCAATGTTCTTATATCCTTACTTTTATGGACCTTTGTATACCTTGCTACAACCACATGGCATGAAATACAAACAACACTTGGTCATGTTCTCTTCCAAGCAGGGTGAGATAACTTCAAAGAGCAAAACTGTTTTTGAATATCATCCTGATTTTGTATGAACCACAGATACTGCAAATTTTTTGATATATTCTTTATAGATAGTTGGTAGATAGACCATGGCAGATTTTTTATTGTTGTTGTGACACTTTTGTTCTTGCTCAGAGATGCTTTCAAGGTACTTGCCACCTTGTAGGGTGTTTATAATGCTTTTGATATGTATCTGGGTCATTGCTTATTTTTGACCTGATGTTGTAAGTACTGGATGATTCTTTTCTCAATGTTGCATGGATGGTGGGAATTGAAATTCAGGTATTGTCTGGTGATAGTTGGCTATGACATATGGACATTTGGAACACATACTCTGTTAATACATTCAAGAAGGCTAGTTGGTCTGCTTCCTTTTCCAATGTGAATTGCATAGAAAACCTTATCAAGTTCTCCAGCAGTGCTTATACATTTTCTTGGTGGGACCTGAGTATGAAATTGTTATTTATCTAAGCTACATGGTTGGTTTTAGTTGTGACATTCCTATAGCAATTTCTTCAACATATTCCATATATAGGTTTACCATTACTGGAGATAATGAAGATCCTATATGAAAAGCTGCTGCCTTGTAGGTATATTTTAGAGGAACAAGTCACCCCAACAGACCGAATAAAAGGTTTGGCTCAAAATGTCAAGAAGTTTACCAAGTATAACAAAGAGAACCAGAATGTACAACAGCTGAAATGCAAGTAAAACAACCAAGATATATATGTGTGAGTTTATATATTAACTTTTATCATGCCAAATTTTTTTCTAGAATTGTTCCCTCTGTCACTGCATTTTTTGTTAGGACGCAAAAAACAAACATCTACTGTTTTAAGATTGTTATAACTTTCTTTGTATTGTGCGTATAGATTTTAATTTTTGTACACTAATAAAAGAATGAATGAATAATATTTTGATGTAATGTATTATATTTTGCCTGCATGTTTTGATGTTGAAAACAAAAAAATTGAAAAGTGAAATAAAAAACATGAAATAAGAACAAATACATTAAAAAATACATAATTAGTATTTAACTTTTATTACTCCTTGTGGAATTCTGGGTGTGCAATAAGAAAGAAAAAAAAAATAAATAAATTGCTAAAAAAAGGCTTTCATTTCATCAAAAAAGTGACGTGTGTCCATGTGTCTACATATGAGAAGACACTAGCATTTGTTTGCTCTTTGTTTTCATTGACAAATAAAGTTACTATTTTGTTGTTTATAAATAGACAAAATAATTCACCTTCAAAAAGGCTATCAGTTATATCGACAGTCACCAGTAGCTTCCATAAAATTAGTCAGGCATGGATGATAGTAGCCACTAGTGGTCATCATATTTGACCACTTCACTGTCAATATCCACTCAAGCAAAGCCTTCAAAATCATAATTGGAGTCCTAATCAAAGAAAAACTCCTGAATAAAGGCTTTGTTGGATATTGACATGTCTATTTTTGTTTACAAAAAATTAATGTGGGTTTAATTGGTGTTACACTTTGTGTAGAGTCTAGAAGAATTCAAAATGGCATTGGAAAATGGAAGTTTCAGTAGTAGACAATTTCTAGCTTAAAATACTGGAAATAATAGTTGGTAAGTGTTTATTTATAGCAACCATCTCAAGGTGACAGAATGTGCCTAGAGTAGCAAAGGGAGAGAATTCTACAGCAACTATTGTCACCTGCAGTGTGGTAAAGGTTAAGGATAATCTGCATCTTAAAAATTGACTTTACTATCAGACAATTGACATACTTCTGTTTGCTGACACATTTGTTTTTGTTTTTTTGCACAATGGTATTCACCCTGTACAAGGACTGGTGGGTGGGGGCTCTCAAAGTAGAGAGTTACAAAGTAAGAGGCACAGCTTATGTGGATGCATGTGGAAGATAAAAGTTAACTGTAGACTTGAACAGCTTAAGACTGTAGAGATTGGGGAAGCATTCTCTTAGGAGTCTGTTCCAAAGGGAATGATTTGTGGGAAGAAGCTGCTCAAGTGGAACTTACATCTCACCAGAGAAATACGAAGGGAATGAGTGTGATTCGCTACAATGTACGTGGTATAGCTGTGAAGGTGGAACTAAGAAGTGTAGTTCATCAAAAAACTTTCCATAGAAATGGCGATAAATCAGTAAGAGGATTGCAACATCTTGTCTGTGAGGAAGGAATTTTAGGATGGAAGATAATTTGTCACTTGCAAGGACACAGACATTTTTGGACTATTGAGAGTGGAAAGGGAAGACTGGACAGCTCCTCTCAATATATGGCAGCAGTATTCCATTTTAGGCCTGAGCTGGCTCTTGTAAAGGTAGATGATAGCAGGAAGAGTGAAGTACTTGTTTGAGTGGTACAAGGAACTGACCATTTTTCCAGTATCTATGGTGATGGATAATATATACAAGTTCCACTTGAGATCTGGGCTGAGTTTAAGCGCCAATAGGTATGGGATAAGATACCAATAATTATTCCAAGTAGAAATTAAAGATCAGTTTTGAGTAAAATAGAAAATTATTTGAATTAATAAATCTCCAACTGAAAATGAAAGAAATATTGTTCTGGAAATTTGTTTTCAATAATTTTTTTCAAACAAAATTTTCTTCTAGGGCAACAACAATTCTTCTATTCACTAAAGTTATTTGATTAAAAAAAATAACAATAAAAGTTTAATTAAACTATGAATATTTTAAAAGATAGGTACATTATTATAAGGGATCAGTGAGTTAAGTTCAAATTCTAGCCGAGGCTGTTGCATTCACTTTCACACAAATACTCTTGGGAAAGGTATGAATCCATCTTTTATCTTCCCAGCTATGGGTTAATAATAGAGCAGACTAGGCTCTCTAACTCAGATAATGATTTACAGATACAGGTCCTAATTACTCCATAGCTGGTGGAGAAAAAAGGTGGATTCATACCTTTCCCAAGGGTATTAGCTAAGTGAATATAACAAACCCAGCTGGAACTGAAACTTGGCTCTCCAATTTCCAAGTCATTATCCACTACACTGCTTGCACATCCAAGCTTACACCACTTGGTATTCCTACTCATGTGGTCATCCATTTAGGTACTGACAGACTCAACATTGCTTAACTTTGGTGATCATATGAGATATAGTTTCAATGATATAAGCTTGAATTTGCTTTGGGTTTTAAATTCTATGATGTTTTGTTTTCATTGGATGTTCAGATGTGTGTGTATTTTATAGCACTAGTGTGTATGTATGTGTCAATTTTGTAATGTGGGCATCACATGTAAACCTCATGGCAAGTGTGAGTGTGTGTAATTGTTGAGATGTTAGTGTAATTTAAGGGTGTATTAAAAATTGGGTATATTCATGTAATTGTATGATTAATATGATGAATGCTGGAAGTGAAGATGTAATACCCAGTTACATCATCTGCAAATGTTTGGATCTTATATTCTTTAAGTATAGATGTAATAAAGCAAATATGATCAGTTTTAGTCACAATGAAAATTGACAATATTTTGGTATGTATAAGTGGGGGGGGGGAGGGTTGTACATAAAAATGTAGGCACCTTTTCTAGTCTGCAAACAAAGGAAAGTTAAGTTTAAAAAAAATAAAAAGCAGAAAAAAATATATATAAAAAAAAAAAAAATGAAATGAAGCAAGTTTTTCCAGGATATGACCACTTCATTTTTTTCATTAAAAACAAAAGAAACATTATTCATTACTGCATATTGTGTGTATTAAGCTTAAAAAAAAAAAAAAAAAAAAAAAAAAAAAAATTTGATGGTAAGAAAGTATGTATTTTTATTTATTATATTTATGCAGGCTATTTCAGTAACTGTTTTTTGCTTCAAATTAAAACCAGAAGAAAAATATTTTAACAAAATATGATTAAATGAAATAAAAAAAAAAACAACAAATCTTAATTGTTGCCATATTGTATAATTTTTTCATTTCAAAATATAGAAAAGGTAGTTTTGCAAAATTAAAATCTAAAAACGAAATATCAAACATTTTCTTGTTTAATGTATACAATAAAATTTTAAAAAATAATTTCATAAAATAACAATTTAACAAAAACTTATAGATATGTTGAATATTTACACAATTGGTTGATTTGTCTATTTCAGTAGCGGGCATGTGATCTAAATCTAGTCTCCAATTATATTAATATTATTTTATTATTTATAAATAATATTTTCCAAACTATCCTATAGGTCAAGTAACATTCTCTCTTTAACTGACAAATATTTAGCAATCAAGACTGCTTTTATTACTCATTACAAATCTGCAGACAAGATAGAACCATATAATCCTTATCTGTGCGATCATAAAACTTGAGTTTTTCTTTTTAATATTTTCCACATAAAAGGTAAACTTAAACAACGTAATTTACTCCTAGAAATTTAATTACAAGAAAACTTGCTGAAGTAATTCAGACATCTGGAAAAGAAAAGAAAAAAAAAGGAAAAAAAAAAGTGAAAAAAAAAAAAAAAAAAAGAACAAAAAGCAAAAAAAGAAGAAACAAAAAGTGAGAAAAAAAAGAAACAAAGTGAGAAAAAAAAGAAACAAAGTGAGAAAAAAAAGAAACAAAAGGTGAAAAAAGTGAAAAAAAGAAACAAAAAAGTGAAAAAAAGAAACAAAAAAGTGAAAAAAAGAAACAAAAAAGTGAAAAAAAGAAACAAAAAAGTGAAAAAAAGAAACAAAAAAGTGAAAAAAAGTGAAAAAAAAAAGTGAAAAAAAGAAACAAAGTAAAAAAAAGAAACAAAAAGGGAAAAAAAAGAAAAACAGTGAAAAGAGAAAAAAACAAAGTAAAAAAAAAGAAAAAACAAAAAGAGAATAAAAAAAGCGAAAAAGAGAAAACAAAAAGGGAAAAAACAAAGTGAAAAAAAAAGAGAAAAAAACAAAGTGAAAAAAAAAGAGAAAAAAACAAAGTGAAAAAAAAAGAGAAAAAAACAAAGTGAAAAAAAAAGAGAAAAAAACAAAGTGAAAAAAAAAGAGAAAAAAACAAAGTGAAAAAAAAAAGAGAAAAAAACAAAGTGAAAAAAAAAGAGAAAAAAACAAAGTGAAAAAAAAAGAGAAAAAAACAAAGTGAAAAAAAAAGAGAAAAAAACAAAGTGAAAAAAAAAGAGAAAAAAACAAAGTGAAAAAAAAAGAGAAAAAAACAAAGTGAAAAAAAAAGAGAAAAAAACAAAGTGAAAAAAAAAGAGAAAAAAACAAAGTGAAAAAAAAAGAGAAAAAAACAAAGTGAAAAAAAAAGAGAAAAAAACAAAGTGAAAAAAAGAGAAAAAAAAGAGAAAAAAAAGAAAAAACAAAGTGAAAAAAAAGAGAAAAAAACAAAGTGAAAAAAAGAGAAAAAAACAAAGTGAAAAAAAGAAAGTGAAAAAGAGAAAAAAAAAGAAACAAAAAGTGAAAAAAAAAAAGAAACAAAAAGTGAAAAAAAAAAGAAACAAAAAGTGAAAAAAAAAAGAAACAAAAAGTGAAAAAAAAAGAAACAAAAAGTGAAAAAAAAAAGAAACAAAAAGTGAAAAAAAAAAGAAACAAAAAGTGAAAAAAAAAGAAGAAACAAAAAGTGAAAAAAAAAAGAAGAAACAAAAAGTGAAAAAAAAAGAAACAAAAAGTGAAAAAAAAAAGAAACAAAAAGTGAAAAAAAAGAAACAAAAAGTGAAAAAAAAAACAAAAAGTGAAAAAAAAAGAAACAAAAAGTGAAAAAAAAAAGAAGAAACAAAAAGTGAAAAAAAAAGAAGAAACAAAAAGTGAAAAAAAAAAGAAGAAACAAAAAGTGAAAAAAAAGAAGACACAAAAAGTGAAAAAAAAAGAAGAAACAAAGTGAAAAAAAAGAAAACACAAAAGTGAAAAAGAAACAAATAGTGAAAAAGAAACAAAAAGTGAAAAAAGGAAAAAGTGGTGAAAAACAAAGAAGGAAAAAGTGAAAAACAAACAAAGAAAAACAGAAACAAAGAAGAAAGAAACAAAGAAAACAAAAAGAGAAAAATAAGAAAGAAACAAAAAGAGAAAAATAAGAAAGAAACAAAAAGAGAAAACAAGAAATGAGAGTAAAATGAAAGAAACAAGAACAAAAAGAAACACAAGTAAAAAGAGGAAGAAAAAAAAGGATAGTTTACTTTGTCACACAAAGTGAGTCAAAATCATGTGTCATCAATTTACCACCAAACAATAAATCATTTTCTAATACATTAGCACTTACCTAAATAATTTTTGTTAGATTTTCAGCAAAAAGTTTTGTTACCTTCACAAATTTAAAGATATCAAACAACTGAAATTTATGCTAATAACTTTTTTCTTCAGAGGAAGTAAGATTTTGCTTAACGGAGCCTCAACCCTTCTCAGTCATTTTACACCTTTCAGATTATGTAAGTTAAAAATTAATTCATTAAATCAAGAAATCTTATGGTTATATATTAGACAAATAAAAAAATAAAAAAAACATTTTTTAAAATAATCTAGTTAAAAACTTAAGTTAATGAGAATAATACATTAAAAAAAAAAAAAAACTTTTTTTAGGAAGATATATTCCTTACAAAATTCAGATTTTTCAGTTTTGCTAAAGTAACAATGATTTAAAAAAAAAAAAAAAAAATCTTACTTGAAGGAAAAAAATTATGATTTCTAGCTTTTAATTAATGTCTACAAACCATTTTTATCTATCAACACAATCAAAATCTATATAGAAAAATAGTATATTCAGAACCTTTCCCAAAAAAACAATGCTAAACTAATTAAAAAAAAAAATAAGATAAAGTTTGTTTTAAAACTATTAGGTTGGTGCAAAAATAATGTCGTTTTCTCACATATATGTGAGAAAACGACATTATTTTTGCACCAACCTAAGACTTTTAAATTGTACATTAAAACTTTTAAAAACAAAAATTATGAACATTACTGAAAGTCTAAAAAAGTCTAGACATTATTTCATAAGAGAATCTAGCTGAAACACGTGAACAAAATAATCATACGCACTTGGATAACGTATCTCTGGACCAGTTTATTTCTTTGGCATATAAATTTCGACTTGCCTTGTATACAAAATTATTAAACAGGATAGAAGAAAGAAAGAAAGAATTGCAGAGGTAGTGATTGTTTATGCTTTACCTGTGCAGAGTTCTGTGCAAATTAAGTATTCTGCCTGGCCATGGTCAGACTCCTCTTTACCAATGGATGCTGCCGAGATGAACTGGATCACATTTGGATGCCCAGAAAGTTTTTTCTGGATTGAAAGTTAAAGAAATTTGTATATTCTGCTTCCTGTTTTTTTTTTTTTTTTTTTTTTCATTGTATCCATCACAAACCTGTCCAACCAATCCCTTATGTCAGGAAACAAGGGAGATGCAGTCCTTATATGTGAAATGCAGACACACTATCAGAACAAATGACAATATAGGCAGACCGGTGAGGAAAAAGAGAGAAAAAGAGAGAGATATAAAATTAGAAATAATACTTAACCTCTTAACATTTTATAAAACCTTTCTTGCCTGCTTGCTGTTCTCCCACCCTCACAATCTTATTCTGCTCTGCAGTGCATTTGAATAAATTACAGGTGTAATCAATATCAAGAGAAAGTAGATACAAAAACTGGTTGGTCTGTTAAACACACACACACTAAAAATATTGACCGTACATACAGATGCAGTGTGAATCCCCCCCCCCAAAAAAAAACAAGAAAGTCATGCATAGAGCAGTTGCTCACTAGTATGTAAGGCGGACAGATACTGGTATACTCACTGAGGGAGAATATATTTTTAGTAGTAGTAGAAATTTCTTATAAATTTAAAAATATACAATGACAATAAAATTATAATTTCTATTTTATAGAAATCTATGGAATGAGCAATGCAGCTTTTATTTAAGCAAAATACATCAAGATAAAAAGCAGATTCCTAGTTTCTAAAACTATTTTACATGTCAACCAGTTCATACGATGCCGAAACATATTAAATTGAAATATTTCATTTACAATGGGCCTGCAGGCAAATATTTATCTTGCTAATCATCAATCTGTAAGAATATATGAGTGTGTGTGAGTGTGTTATACTTGTTCAGACAAATTAATATTTGTGAGTGAATATATATGTCCTGAGAACATATATACAAAAAGCCATAGATAAAAAAAAAAAAACGCTTTAGAATGTCAAGTATTTTAAGGCCTTGTGCTAAATTAGGTTTAATTTTAATAGCATATCAAATTTATTATGCACACTGTATCAACTTCTTACACACATCAATAATAGCATGTGTTAGTGCTTGTGAATTCACAAAAACTTCTGCATCAACATAGACACTCCATATATATATATATATATATATATATATATATATATGCAAATGTAGTTAGATGCACATTACCCATCATTGACAGATTAATTCACTAAATATTTTGTTTTTAAAATGGTCCATGTAAAAGTTAGAAAATAAAGGACCTAAAGGGTTGTCCATAGCAACACAGTCTGGGTCTAAATAAACCCAATATTCATATAAGATGATATAAATATACATAGAAATTTTTTATACAAATGAAAACCGTCGATATTTTTTATTTATTTATATATATATATATATATATATGCATGGTATTTAATGGAAAGTGCTCAAGCTAACATATATACATATTTCACCCTAAGCAAGGTAATAATTACAGTAGGATGCAAGGAGTTACTGAGAGTGAAAAAGAATGAGAAGACCTTAAATGAGAAGAAAAGACAATAAAAGAAAAGGGTTCAGGAAGACAAGATAGTGATTGGTGTTGCAGGAGTCCCACAGATGAAATGTGCAAGAAAAAAAAAAACTATTAGAGTCCCCCCCACACAATATTTACTGTATATTTAAAAAAAAATATTACACAACATCCAATGTGCTAGTCTGCTGACAAGGATGTCAGCTTCAGCTACTGAAGATTTGAAACATTGCTGTGAAAATTCCTTCCTTCCTTCCTTAGGTGCCATGTAGGATGCAAGCCTGGGCGATCATATTGACTTGGCAGAAGAATTCTTGCAGTAACCTGCTATTATTTTCTGTGGTAGATTGGTTAACAGCCAAGACTATAGAACCTAGTCTGTCTTGCTATTTAACCGATAGCAGAGGGGAGAGATTCATAACTTTCCTAAGGGTATTTATATGTAACTAAATGTAACAAATTCGACTGGAATTTGAACTCTGCTCGTTTGAGCTATTATTCATAACAAGACCCACACATCCAAGGCTACAGTACCTTGTATTTTCAAGAAGTCACCATCTAGGTACTGACCAGGATCAATGTTGCTTAACTTTGGTGATAGGCGAGAACTGGTGTTTCAACATGATATGGCCCTAAGTGCAGTGAATAGTAATCCTCAAAATACCCTTGCCAATCATCTAATAGCTCATCAAATATTGTATATTTATTTACTTACACATACATACAAATTTACCAATAATATGGATTAGTTTTTCCTTATTCATTTGCAGAAGAAAAAACACATTCCCCAACTCATTATGAAATCAGCATAAAAAATGTTAACTGCTTAATCCATATTCTTCTGGCACAAGTTTAAACTGGCACCTTCCTTTTTCCATATATTTTGACCATTTTGTTTAAAATTCATATTTTTTCTTCATTCCCAACAGGTTTCACACACATTTTCACTTTCCAAAATGATAGTTTATCATTACAAAAAAGAAAAAAAAAAGAAAAAAAAAAGAAAGAAAAAAAAAAAAGAAAAAAGGCATTAATTTAATCACCATAGGCTAAAAGCACAATTGGAAACAGACAGCAGGTAATCCCCACATTTATATACACTACATCAAGCCTTAACATCAATTTTAATCATTTCACCCAAGGTGATAAAACCACTAAGATACTGAGTATGAAAGAATAGAAGAAAACATTAAGAGGAGAGACCAATAAAAGAACAGAAACTAAGGAATTCAGAAGATGACAATTGACATTGCATTTAAATTTATGAAGATTAAATTTGATTGGAAAGCAAGAAGCTGGAAGAAAGTTCCCCAAGCAGAAAGTACAAGAAACTTAGAACTTATGGTTACATCAAGCAATTTCAATTTTAAAATTACAAGACCTAGCTGTCAATCAAGTCAGTCAGTTAAGTGTCATATGTGATACATAAATAAAGTTATTTAATGAAAAGTGTTTCATGGTGCTTTCGCTTTATAGTAACTTAAAGGCTACCAAGTCACTTTATAGTAACTTAAAGGCTACCAAGTCACTTCTGATTTATAGAATTTATATTAAAATCAATTGTAAATACATAAGGTGAGACTAATCTGTAATCAGTCAAACATTTAAAATTTAAAGTTAGCTTTACATGTATTACTAATCCCTAATCAGCAGGAGACTGGAGTTATTGATTTTTTTAAAAATATTCATGCTTACAATTTATTGCAAGAAATAATTTTCCTAAAGTGTAAAAATGTTCATGATGGAAGAGGAAAATAAAATGAAATTAATATTTGCAAAAACATAATGATAGCCCTAAATTATTTTTATATACTTTTTAACAATTATTATGTGATATTATTTCACATTTATAATTATTTTATGCAACAGTTAGTACATTTTTATTTTATATTCTCTTTTAATGCTGATATGATTTTCCTTTCAGCTTGTGCAACAAACACAAACTAGATTATTATTACTAGTGGGCATGGTGTAAATTTCACACTATTAGTAAATTGGACCAAAAATGCTTTATTTTAGCTACAGCATTTTAATATTACTGTCACAACAAAAAAACTTTTTTTTTGCTGTGTTACAGAGTAATAAACAAACACCCACAATTAGAAACAGGATCGTTATAATATTGATAATAGCATTTAAATTAAATAGAGAAAATAAAGTTAATCACCTTAAGTTATATGACAGTATTTTAGCATGAACAGAAATATATATCTTTTATATGAGAAATATATATCTTTTATATGAGAAATATATATCTTTTATATGAGAAATATATATCTTTTATATGAGTAACAATACCTTAATGAACATTCTTTCTACACAGGTTACATTTTCACTAGAAAAGTGCTACTGATACTATGTAACCTGTACAGTCAAGTAATTAGCAATAAACTGGTTCCCCCACCAGTTTTATTTGGGGAGGACAGTAGCTAAGTGCACAATAATAAGTAGATGAATCATCTGACACACAAGTTTCCTTAACCACTACCTTGTGGGCACCCTTGACTGGGTAAGAGCTAGAGGAAATAACCTTAAATAAATACATACTACATCTATACAAATATACCTTTGGTGAGATGCTAATTCCACTTGAGCAGTTTCTTCTCCAATGCTCTGGAGAACACACTCCAAAGACAATGCTTCCTGATCACTACAATCTTAACCTGTTTAAGTCTATGGTTAACCTTTATCGTCCCTACATATTCATATAAACTATGATTCATACCCTGTAACCCTCTGCTTTGAGTGGCTCCCGGGCCTTTGTACAGGGTGAACATCATTGTAAAAAAAAAAAAAAAAAAAAAAAAAAAAAAAAAAAAAATATATATAGAAATTCAGAGGTATTAAAGAAAAAGGAAAATGTGGAGAGCCATAAGAACCTATGCTCAGAAGAGACATTTTTTCTACATGCAGTGTCTTTTCAGGATGTGAAAGATGATGGCTCTCCACAACTTCCTATCCTTTGTAGCATTTCTCCTTTTGCCAAGAGGTTCCACCATCCATTCATATAAGCTAGTCAGGTAGGTGACCCACTGCCTTCCCCTACCTCTCATGTCCTAGATATGCTCTGTAAGTGTTAAGTTTTCCAACCCCTCTTTCCTCATTATGTGTCCAACAGATCCTGAAGGAAGCCAGACAGTACGACAACTGAAACAATGTTAATAATAAAGAGGGGAACATTAGACATAATGTAAATAGGTAATAATGATTTAATTGTAAGTTGAAAAGAATATCAATTCAAGCTCTATTACTGCACTTGCAATTTCTTAAGACTGCTTCAATGTATAATTAATCTATGTGATAAAAATAAAGTATCATGTATATTCTTTGGAGTGACTATCAAGAATTAAAATCAGTGTAAAATGAAATAAAAAAAATTACTGAATTCCCACTACTACTAGGAATCTACCATTTCTATAGAACATTTTTATAACTTCAGCCATCACAGCCTTGGTTGAAGTAGTTGGCAAACTAGAGCTATCAATTTCTAAAATCTCTAAGAAATATGAAACTGCTTTGATAAATTTGCTGTTTTTAACAGGTAAGATTTAATCTAACCAAAACCAGTAATGATATGCTTATAAATGTTATCCTTCAGAAAAAAAAAAAAAAAAAAAAAATTACTATTCCAATACATTTTCTATAAATGTTTTCAGTTCTAATGAAAATTCAAAATCATAATTATTTTATTTAATCCATTAATTATTTAATCATCACTGACAGGAAGAAAAGTAGCAATTTTAAAATAAAGAAATTTCTTCAATTTTCTACTCTTTAAATGATATCCTGCTAGCATCAGTTTATTTTTCTGTTTTCCATATATTATAACCATTATGCTTAAAGTTCATATTTTCTTAATTTCAGATGAAAACTTGGAAATTGCTGACATAAATTCTAGAGATTTATTAGCTTCTAACATTAATCTCCCATCAAATAACAGTTATATCTAAGAGATATTTTAATAAAAGAAAGAAATTCTGTGAATCAGAAAAGTATTCTTCATTTCTAATATTGGTCTGATGTTTAACTCTTCTTAGTATAGTTGTTTACAGCCATATCATTTTGAAACACAGGTTCTTGTATGATCACTGGTGGTAAGCAATGTCGAGCCTGGTCAGTACCTACATGGGTGATTACTTGGGTATACCAGGCGCTGTAAGCTATGATGTGTAGGTAGTGTAGTGGATAACAGCTCAAAACTGGAAACCCGAGAGCAGAGTTCCAATTAGGTTCATTATATTCGGTTAGACACAAAATATCCTTTGGAAAAGTATGAATCTACCTCTTCCTCCCCCAGCTATGGGTTAATTAGTAGGAAATATCAGCTGTTTTTTTTTGTTTTACAGCATATAAGCTTCAATGAGTTATTTAATGCTGACAATATTTTTTTTACCCAAAATGTATTGCTTATAATATTTTTCTTTTCCAAAAATGTACTGCTGGTAATAATGTCTTGCAGAGAGTAATTTTATCTTCAAAAATATGTTTCTAGTAATAATTTTTCCAAAAAGTATTGCTGGTATTAAAACCTATTATTATACTTTCACAGTGTTTTACGTTAACTATGTGCCCATAGCTGGGACCCTGACAGGTGCTACCACCTGGGTCAGAGTGAATCTGGGAACACTAGCAATTAACAGGTGGTTTCATGATCCTCAAAACCTCTTGCTGTTGGATATAGTTTACTGTCATATCCAAGATGAGGAAATATCAGTAAATTATTATTATCTCCCAAAACTCTTACAATCTAAAAATATTTTCTAGCTTTAAATAACCTACAAAAGGTTTATATCCTGTATAAAACAAAAAACAAACAATTAATCTTAGTATGGGTTGCTGTTGGTAAAATTTCACCGTACCCATTTTTCAACCCACATAAAAAGGTGAGAAAAACAGGAAACCCCTCTTCAAGAAAAAAAATCAATAACCTGTAGTAATTGTTTATTAATGCCCACCATCTCATTTTTTTAGGACAGTGGACAACAATGTGTTATAGGTTGAAACTGATAACACAGATTTTTTTGTTAAAAAACTTATAATACCAGATTTTTATTTTTTATAATTAGTACTGGATTTTACAGTGGCCATTAATTGGTTACTGTACCACCTGGACTAGTCTATTTCCACAACAACAGGTACAACAAGTACCCAGATGATTTCAAACTATACTGGTAGGGGTAGTTCCTCAACACCAACTTTGCTAAAAAAAAAAAAAAAAAAAAAAAAAACAAATTAAAACCTGTGCTTGCTCAACTTGTGCATCAGGCCAATATATGCTGCCTCCTACTGCTTCTTCTCTTCCCAATCATTAAATTGGCTGAAATACTGTCTTAACAGAAATTATACTAAGAGATTTAGATATGTTAATGACTAGTCTCAAAGTTACAGACAATATTCATAATTTGTCTTTCCAGTACAGTCATTTGACTGCAGAAAACTTTATTCAATAAATTATCAAAAAGGATCATAACAAAGGAAGGAATTTTTCTAAGTTTCTAAATTAAACTATTAATGCAAATTAACCAGTCTACCATTTTGCTTAAGGCTAACTTTGTAATTATAAAAATATTTGTTTAATTAAGATTTAGTCACACAGCAAATCCTGAAAGGACAGATTTACACAACTATTTATTTAACCCCTTAATCAGTTTAATCACAGGATTATATATGTTTGGAGTCAAATTCTGCAGTGTAATTCTTTTTAAAATAAAATGTGAAAACAAGCTACAGAGATTAATAAGTCCATGTTGGTAATTAAAACATATTGATCTCTTCCCTAACACTGTTTTTCTGGATTTGTATACAACCGATCTTAATAAAATCCCCAAAGAATAGTCTTTTAAGCGCATTACTAATTTAGCTGTTATTTCACTTCTATTTTGAAATTATTTTGCCAAACTTATAAGAAGTAAAATTTATAAAAAATAAATGCTCTTTCAAATGAGCTACTGCATAAATGGCTACAGCAGAAAGCAACATACATAAAACTTCTATATCAGTGATAGTAATTCAGAGACTGAAACAATAATTCTGGTTTATGTTAATGAGATCTTAAAACTGTTTCTTTTATCTAATGTGTTTTTAAACAGAAAGATTTTTTTAAGAGTGGAACAAAAATATCCAACTGTATTATGAAGCAACAAATAAGTGGAATTATTTACAGAAATTAATAATTGGATATTTTCTTGGGAGTCTATATTCCATAAAGGGTCAAAGGTGGATGTAAGGCTATTAACATTAAAACACTGCACAGGATCAAAGAGAATTAACTTTCTGAGACTCTGTTCACATTAATTCCATATAAACCTCTTAAGAACTTAACTGGTAATTGATAGCTATCATATTAATAACTCAACTGCTTGCCAATTTTGATTACTAACAGGACAACTGCAGATGATTGGTGTAACATAGGTATTTAAATGTCTACTTAAAAAATAAATAAATAAATCAGGTTTCTTAATGCTATATCTGTTCAGGACATAAGTTATCATGGCTCTCTACAGCATCCTTTTCATTTATATCTAAATTACCATGTCTGTTCTTGAAAGGCAATGGCTTCCTATTGCATTCTCCATGATTTTGAATTCAGACTTGTCTTTTCTCAGACTGGTTGTTCTATTAATGTAAAAGAACCCAGTTTGCCCTACTATTTTTACTTGTGGCTGGTATAGAGAGGTGGGGTCATGACTTTCCCAGGAACATGAATGAGATGTGAACAGCAACAACCTTGACTGGAATTTGAACTCTGTTGCTAATTCTATTTTCACACTATTAACCATCCAAATTATGAAGTACTTTACCAATTAATATTGAGGAAGGAATAGACATTTAAAATGAAGTACTTGTACGTTTCTGTATTTGTAAAATTCACAATAACCAGAATGAAAAATCATAAGGAAAAAAAAAAAAAAAAAAAAAAAAAAAAAAAAATCAAGGGCTGAATTTTGGTTAATGATGAAACTAAGATATTTAAAAAAAAAAAATAAATAAATAAAAAAAAAGACTACAGTGATTTTAAAAGTAAATTGTAAACTATTATCAGAAAACTGCAAAAAAGTAATTTTGCAGCTTTTTATTTTAAAAGTAGATTATGCAAAAATCGAATATTTTATATATATATATATATATATATATATATATATATATATATATATATATATATATAAAAGAAATTAATTTCAGGAAATTATATTTAATTTGCATGAATTTGAAGGTTTTAACTTTTCAAATCATTGAGGAAAATTTATTCATGCTATGCTATTCAGTGTTACACATACTATGTTCTTTTCCTTCGCTCAAAGCAATTGTTTCTTAATTTGAGAGATTTACATATGCTGTAGATATCAGTGAAATTGTCATAACTAAGGTAGTTTGATAAGTTTAATCATTTTGGGAGTATTTTTTAATTTTGTATATATAGCATGTCAAAATATATATTAGATTTTCAAAATAAAGTATAAAAAATGCCAAAACTGCTTGCTTTCCCTTTAGTCCCCAGCTGTGATCTAAATGTTAAGTTTGTTACTGCTTTCAGAGCAGAAAATGACTATTTGAATTACTAAGCAATTTAATTAGAGAAACCATAAACAAACAGTTGCTTATTTATAAAGCTCACAAAAAAGTAGTCACCAGATGTCTACAGAACATGATTGCCAGAAGATTTTACTAGTATGTTCTCTCATAGTCATCAGGTGTCTTTCAAATGTGATTACCAAACAATTTTCTTTAATTCATAAGCTAGTGGTTAAAAGCATGTACTTTTCTTTTCAAAATAATTTCAGTTTGCTAATAGGTTAATTAATAGATAATCGTATAAGATATCAACTTTTTGAAAAGATCATAAATGAGAGATCAAGTAAGATATTTCCAATTCAATTAGAACATTGTAATTTTGTAAGTGAAATAAAGGGTTCTATTTAAAAAAAACTTCTTAAAAGTTAAATGCAATAGACTCATGTAAAAGTTTGAGGAATTCACTACTCAAAACATTAGGAGAAAAGCAACAGTAAAAGGAAGAGATAGAGAGAAGTAATTTGGCTAATGGAGAGTCTCTGCAGATTTTTCCATTCCATTTCTTCCAGGTGATGAGAGCTTGCACTTATTGACAAGTAGTAGTAAAAAGAAACACAGCCATTATCCATTTCAATGAATCACAAAAAGAGACTTTGCTGGACACTTGAATAACCCATGACTAGACAAAGTCATCCAGGTCCTGATAGGCTATAGTTGGAGTGGACAATGGAGGTTTTCACTTTAGCCATATGCATCACTGGCTACACAAACCTATTCATAAATGATTAAAACTTTCAATTCAAAAAAAAAGAAATAAAACATTGTCATAACAATAGCAAAAACTTTACAACTTCTTTAAGTTTATTAAAAAAATGCAATAAAATAGCATACTCATGTTTTTTAAGCCTTTGACTGAAGTTCACTAAGTTATTTCAATAACAAAAATAACCATTTCTGATTCTTTGACAAGTTTATCCATGGAACAATAGGGCTAGTCGATTAAAGCATTGGTTCATAAATTTGGTAACATAGTAATTGTGAGTTCAATCTCTGGGTTTGATAGTACAGACTTAGATGCAATGAAAACATGATGAGAAATAACAGAACGGTACTAAATAGGAACAAGATGAAACAGATATCCCTAGACATGGAAAGCAAAATGAGAACAATCTACTCTTAAAGATTAAACTAAGGGTTCAGTTTGAAATTCCCTGAAGGTTACCTTGGTTGACAGACTTGAAGAATGCTGGAGGGCACAATGAATGAAATGCTGTGATGATAACAACAAAGATGAGGATATCATTGTGAATGTAAAAGTGGTCATCATAAAAATTTAATTATCCTGTTTTTAGAGAAACCTGATAAAAATTATTTGTTCTGTTAGAAAGTTAACCTTAAACTTTGCAACAAAGCACAAAATATATACCTCATTTTGAATGATATTCAGTCTAAGTAACTGCAGCAATAATAATATTCTATGGATAAAGACAAGTGAAAAGATAAGTGCCTCGGTGGTTTATTCAACTTAAAATTATGCATCAAGTTCAAATAGTTTGCTACATTGGCATAAACCATTTGATCAAAAGCTGACAGCTCAAAACAATCATTCTTTAGTTTCAACACTTCAGACCTCTTCAGCTATGGCCCACTGTACCATGTAAGCAATCTAAACATTCTCATCATATGTCACTGGTAAAAAAAAAAAAAACAAAAAAAAAACAGACTCTTTCCAAGAACTGCTACTTTGTGAAAAGACTCTTGAAATTATTTCCTGATCACTACAATCTTAACCTCTTTAAGTTTAGAGCCATAATACATATCTGCATGATTTGCACTTACTTCTTCCTCTTAGTTTCATTTAACAATCTCCTTCAGTAACATTTTACCTTGAGTGACTCTTAGGCCTTGGGCGAGCATTTTAGTATAAAAAAAAAAAAAAAAAAATTTAAAAAGATTAATTGTTACTCAATAAAGAGATATATATCAACTGTTTTTTTTTTAAAGTTAATCTTTAATCCAATAATATTTTATTTACATGATTTATTTATATTCTTCATTAGATATTAATTAAATGTCTGTCAATAGTATATAGTATATATTACACTATCATTTCCATAATTATCTAAAAGAACCATTTTTATCGATAATATTTGTGATTGGGAGGTTATTTCTGTTATTACAATCTCTACATTGAATTACATTGCTTAAATTAACTAGAACATGTTAAAAATACTTTTTGCAATTGCTATTATAAAGTATACCAACAAATGACAAATACGTGATTTATTTATATATATTTTTTTTTTATTAGAAATGCAATTATATGCTTATCAATAGTATATGTCATGTTGAACAGACCATCAAACTATCACCTGTATAATTATCTGAATAACATTTTGGTCTGATTAAACTAACTAAAGCATCTTAAAAAAATAATTTTACAATTGCTATTATAAAATATACTATCAAATGATTAATATAAGAAACAGAATCACTGATTAACCTTAAATTTTTCCTCTTCATGACATTTCCACATAGCATTTGTCATCATTTATAATGAATTCCAACAACTTAAAAATTGGTTGCAAACAATAGAACAAATTCTACTGCCAATTAATAATGTCTGGCTGCTTGTTTCCATGTATAGCCATTTACTAGTGTAGCTATCTAATCCCTGTTGCTCAGGTACATTTGTGTTTCTTCAACACCCACAGAGCCAACTTGTGGTTTGTACAGCAACTATACTGTGTAGACCTTAGTTATATTGTCTGGGAGAAAGTCCATAAACTGGCATGATCAGTACTTGAAAAAATCCAGTACACTCAAACCTTTAGTCAGGAGGACTACTGACTATGCTGGCACAATTAGTAATAGCTTCCAAATAGTTCCTCTAGCTAATTTCATTCACAAGACTTAGGTTAATCAGTAGTGTGGTTTTCAGGAACTTCCCAATAGTGCTTCATGCCAGGATCATCATCCCAGGACAATATTATCAAGAAGTCATCTCCTTGATAAACCGACCATGGTGAGATTTGAACCCATGTCTTGTGGTCAGAACAATAGTGTTCTACCCACTCAACCACACACCTACTTAATAATCCTGTAAGAACAAACAAGATTTTTATCACACCAAAAAGCTTAAAAAAAAAAAAAAGAAAAAAAAAAAAATGATTCTTGATTTTTTTCTATCATAGCTATCAATGATGATCCCTAGTGTCTTCTAACTATATATATATATATATATATATATATATATATATATATATATAAATTGGTTTTACAGAGCACTCCATACTCCTGAATCTGTGTTGATAGCTTGGCTCTCTCCACAATAGCAAAATCTAGGACATTTGTTTTATCTTTATTGTTAGGTTATATAATTGAATATCAGCTATTCCATTATTCAGTACCTCATCTTTCCAAGATTAATATACATAATAAACAAGTTTAAGACTTTTCTAGTCTATTTTGACAACCCTTGCTAAGCCTCAAAGCTTCTCTAATCAGTCACAAGGAACCAACTTTCAAATGTTTTTAAATAAAATTTTACCTATCTCATTATCTTTGATTTAATCATTAAAAACTTGTCGATTTTCTTTAGTTAAAATGCTTAACACTAATTGTATAATTTCAGAAGTGCAGAAAATTGTCTGCTCATTCTAACAAATTATTTTAAGATATAACTCATACTAGGAAGCAGATAAATGCCTTGCTAATAAAAAAAAAAATGGATTAAATTCTAACATGCTATTTAGCAATAAAAAAATGGTTAAATTGGCTGAGAGCTAAAAGTGAGGAAGCTGTGCATTAAGAAAAATGGCCAAAATTGGGCTCAAAACCACAAAGGATACCAGATATCGGATCTCTTCCATGATGGTGTTGCTTTTTTCCTCATCATTTGCAAGCAGCCGCTGAAAAAATTAAAGGAAAATTGCTAAAACATCAGCGAATAAAACGCAATGACAAAAAAAAAAGATAATGGGTTTAGGAGGAAGAGATTGAAGAATTTTTGGTAGCATAGATTTATGTGTAAAAGAAAAAAAATGAGATGCAAGTTGTTTTGATTTCTAAGTATACTTAAATGAATACAGGGTGTTTTTTTGTTTTTTTTTCTCATTTCTTAGGTGAACATGCAAATGGATAGGAATAATTTCAAATTGTGTGTGTGTTATTATGCAGACGTATGCTTAAAGGGGATTTTTAATGCATAGATTTCCCCCCACCCAGTTGAATGATTACATAGTCTATATGTTTTTCTTATAAAATTATACCCAAATTTAAACTTGCAAATTATTGTCATAACTTTTATATCTATATTGTGGCTAGCACATTAAACAACCAATTATTCACAATTTTGACCCAAATTTGCAACAAGTTATATTTTTCCAATTTATCTTGTCTTTAATTATTGTTCTCTCTTCTTAATAGTAGTTTTTCTCATATCCCCTCTAACACTCAGTAACTCCTTGTGTCCTATTGCCTTTATTGTCTTGCTTGGGGGTGAAATGATTACAAAAATCATATATATATATATATATATATATATATATATATACACTCAATGATAAGGGTATTACTTTTTGTAGTAATAAGGATGTTAGTGTATTTTTGTTTTGTTTCCTATAACACAAAAATTAACCTCTTGGAAAATGGCTACAGTATTAGCTGAAAGCAATCAGGACAATAAATACTATGCCTAATTTCTCCACATTTAATCCTCACAAATGAAAAAATGTTAGGACACAAGAAAATTGAATAAGAAAATTTACAAAATATTCTGTCATATTTAATGAAACATGCACATAGAGGATTGCTGCCCTCATATATATATATGTGTGTGTATGTGCGTGTTCTAATGGCACATGGTACAGCCGTTAAAAGTGAAGGACATTATATATGGGGGTGAATTGTGAATATACATTCAGTAGGCATTAAAATTAATATTGCACAATATATCTGTGCAAAAAACTATTCAATAAAACAGCTGTGCACATATGTGTGTTTGAAGCAATATATATCTCGTGAAACATGTATATATCTGCAAAAACATGCTCAGATCATATTTTCCAGATGAGAGAGTGTGAGTGTGTGTGTGTATATAGAATGATCGGATAAGGAACAAATATGAAAATTTATGAATCTAACAGGTTTCACAGTTATTAAAGCTTCATCAGAGAATGAAATAGAGAAAAAAAAAAAATTGCTATTTTAAATTTTTGTGTTATTTTTCTTTGGTTAAGCAGACCTCACATGCATCTGTTTTGTCATTAATAAAAGCAAAACATGTTAGATTTGTAAACATTTCCTATTTGTTCCTTATACTATTAAAAAGAAAAATCGAGAAGTATATAATTGCTGATACGCCCCTGACAAGTGGATGGATGTATCCGTCTATGAAACTTTGGAGTTAGGTTGCTAAAGGTAACATCAATCAGTGAAGTGACAACCTTTTACTTTTATTATATATATATATATATATATATATATATATATATATAAGTATATCTTTATGTATTTGAATGCACAAGTGTTCATCATTGTACAGTGTGCATCCAAATAGTTTTACAAAACCAAACCAACATCATCTTATTTACCAATTTATTTATTGAAATAAAATTGATGGAAACTAATTTGAATATTCTTTCTAAAAAATCAGAACAAGAATGAAAATAGTTATTTTGCAATTGCTTATGTACTCAGATTGTAGCCCAACAGCCTAATTACAAAATTTATTAGAATCATCCGGTTCACACTGCTATTTGGTCATTTGAACAGGAGTACAAGTTTATCCCTTATTTCTAGTTTCTTCTAAAGTATTTTTCATTCTCTTTCACTCTTAGTAGCCCCTTGCATCTTAGTTGTCATAAAACAATGAGTCTAATGTTCATTAATACTTTCACCGTAATGGATCCAATTGAGATACTTAAGTATATGTGACAATCTTGAAGGCTACCTTTCTATTTCGCATTATTGCCTTGCTTGGGGTGAATTGATTAAAAAAATACTTTTACACTGCCTTTTAAGTGTAGCAATTTTATGGGAGCTCTTTCAGATCTACAGCTAGCTTTCATTATAAAAAAAAATCCTTACTATTAACTTCCGATTTATCAGTGTAGAATAAACTTCATTTTTAAAATAAAAATAAACTATTCCATATTAAGCTTATGCTAAGAAACTGTTGTTTTATCAAATTAATATTTTCAATTCTCTTTTAATTATCCATATTACTGTTTCTGCTAGTATTTAATGCAAATATCATTCAAGTCTGTATATCTTTGAGTCTCCTATATCCTTACCTGTAGTTTGTGCTTACAATAACCTATACAGTATTCCTGTAGTAGATTATACATTTAAAATAAAAAGAAATAAATGTTTAATAACAATGAAAAATACATTCTATTATTTATTACAATAGATACAAAGACAAATACAAGAATTAATAAATAAAAAGCAGCAAATATTTGAGAAATAGTTATGAAGTTTTGTATCAGCTTCCGACATAAGTATCCGAACAAATCTTGGCATGAAGTCTTCAATAATCCATAGACTATTTAAAGAGCTTTGGCATTTGAAATCTATTGAAATTCCTGTGTAAAAGAAAAGGTCAGACTTGCTGTCAAATATGAAAAAAAATTTTATCTAAGACAATTGATGATTAACCAATATATTTGACTATGTCTGGACATCAATTTTTAATTAATGAAAATATAACCAACATCTTGGTTTTAATCTTTTCATGACCAATGTTGCCATAAGGAACTGAAATTTCATAAAAGTAGATAAAGATTATTGGATTTGATACACCTAGAATGTACCCAGTAAAATCTCTGCATTTTTTCCAGTCTTATTCAGCAATCCAAGGCCTGTTTGGAAAGTATCCATCTGTTTAATATTAACAAGAGAGGAAAAAAAAAAAACTTATCTCTGGTAATAACACCTTAGTCCTTTTCAAAGTACTCTCCTTGATATTAACATCCCTTTCATTTTAGTGAACAGTTTGAAAAGTCTTTCAAAATTGCCATCATCAGAATTCTCCTTAATCTTGCCTACAGCATTTCAAATGTGATTTTAACTTTAGGAAAACTAGAAATTATAGAGAATAAATTCTGGTCTGACAAGTGTAGCTGACAAACTTGGTGATGTGATGTTTAATCCAAGAACGCTATACAAAACATGAAGAACTTACTCACTCAGTCATTGTGAATACAACATACAGTACACAAGTTCAATGGTAACTCATTTCTACAAGAGATTCCTTTTTTGGACAGAGTATGCAAGAACTGTCCAAATGTTTTCATCTATTATCAAGGATGTTTTTATTTGTCTTCATATGTAGATTGTGATGGCAATTTATTTTAGTGATAGAAATTTTAATTCTCTAACACACAGTCAGCAAATTGCAGCCATGTTCATAATTAATATTATTAAGAGTTGGTTTTTATTTTATTATTAAGGCTTCCATTATTTTTAAGAGTTTTTGCAGTTAGATGAGTCTATTATGTTGGGGTTTTCTACAAATATGTTGCAAATAGAGGTTGGTACATCTCCATGTGTATTTGAATTGGTTCTAATAGAGCAATGATCCAAAAAGTGCAAACTAAGTCTCATTTAAACAGTTCTGACACACTATGTCCAAAACAGAAATATTTTGTATGCATACAAGAAAAATATAATTAAAAACTTAATTGCAGAGCCTTGTTGGTCATCTTCAATGAAATCTGTATAAAAGAAGGATTGCTGCCCAGGTACACACACACACATTTTATATATATATATATATATATATATATATATATATATATATATATATATATATATGAGAAAAAAAATTGAAAAATAATCAGCCCAACCTAAAAGGATTTCGAAAAATAAAATAAAAATCTGACATTTGGCCATTTTGGTAAGTGGGTTAGGCCAAGAATATTTCAGCAACTCCTTGTGTGCGTATATACAGACTCACAATAAAAAAAAATATATAAAAAGCCAAATTGGCAAGAATTAGCTGGTAGCTAGATTTTGAGTTGTTCCTTCTGGCTGGCTTAGGTCAAGAGCAAAAAGATCTTTATAGCAGTGTAGGTGGTATGGCATGTTTGGTTTTAAGTTTAAGATTTACATTCTCTTTTTGTATGACAAAAATGCTAAAGACCTACTGGCATTTAAAGCCAAGAATTCTTCTCTCTTTTCCTCTTTACTCATAAGAGTTGCATTATTCAGTAAGCTGACATTGGCAATGAAACAAATAAACAATCAATAATAAATTACAGAAGTAACATTGAGTGAAATAAATTCACAAATGAAGCAGATGTGTTCAATTCAGCCACCATCTTTTTCAGTTGGAATTGATTAATAAAAATTACTGCTCTTTTACTTGGCCATATACTGTAGCTCTGGAATTGGCAAACAAGAGGTATACAATTGAGAAAAAGATAGTATCTCATGATATATATATATATATATATATACTCTCCCATCATTTTCAACATATGAGGATCAAGCAGCTCAGTTCATAAAACCAACAGCCAGACTAACCACACATATCATTTGATTATAGTAGTGAAGGATTGTGCAAAACCAACCACACTTTTTGGAAGAGCCGAATAATATAGGTGTGCTATATTTATGGAATAAAGTGCTCAATATCAGAGATAGAGCATGTGTAAATATAAAAGTGAACATAGAAGTCAACACTTAGAGGCTTGTCACTATTTTATTTTTTAATTTTGTGCACATGTGTTATTTGTTTTTTATTGTCAACTGCACAATATGGTAAGAAAAAAAAGCCATCATAATGTAATTCATTCTGCTTGATATTTGGAAACAGCATGCTGTACTGCTTGCCATTCATGCTGGAAGCTCTAATACACACATTTCAGAGTGTTTGAGTGTCAATCTGAGGACAGTATGGAGGATTCAGAAAGAGTTAGATAAGTCTAATGGTGATTATGAAGGTATGGCAGCTTAGAAAACTCCTGATTGTTCTAATAAGAAAAGAACTTCCAAATTTGTTGGTGAAGCCTCTGACTCAACATGGAAGTCTACATCAAGTGCTTTGAAGAAGTAGTGCTGCTCTGGATCAAGGGGTGGCTGCAGGAAGATCTTATGTCTGGCAACTGGATTCTGCACCATGCCACAAAAGAAGGAGAAATCAGTCATGGCTGTCAGACAATTTCTGTGACATCACATCACCCATTACATCTGGCTACCTAACTGCTCAGACTGCAACCCAATTGATTATTACGTGTAGGGCACAGTTGAACAAGAGCCCAACAAGGAGTGAATTGAAGGCAAGGATTATGGTAGCATTCACCAACTTAAACAAGGAGACCATCCAGAATAGTTGCAGGAGATTCTGAAGTTGTCTAGAGAATGTGGTTGAAACCAATGGCAATTTCATTGAATAAATTTACTTTTATATTTAAAGATATTTTTGTGTAATTTTGGTAAACATATCTGTTAAAATGAGATATCAGTATTATATTCATTTTTGTGTAATTTAGACGACTATTTATCCATCACACTATATATACATGCATATGTGCCATATTTTGGATACAGTGTTTCATGATTTGTTGCCTCTTCAATCATCTTTAAAGAATGTATTAATAGATCATAATGCAAGAAAAATTTACTCCAGATTTATAAACTTGTGTTCCCTTTCTTCTTAAAAATAATAAAAAGGTAATAAAAAAGTAAAAAATAATAAAAAGATAATAAAAAGGTAATACTTCTTGTGGACTTTGAATTATGAAAGCTGACCATCTCACCTCTAGAAGTGAGCTTTTCCAATTTAGCTACGTTATATAACGAACTGGATCTTGCTGTCCAAGAAACTTTTTCCTGAAATTTCCAGAGGGATCTATATTGGTTGTTACTTCAATATTTATAGTTTTTTCATTGGTAGCAGAGTGTAGTTATACATGCAGCTAGGACTCCCATTGCTGAACATTCACGTTAGCATTGGCCAATAATTTAAATGCTAAGGCTGCATCAGTTAAAGTCATTTTATATTTAATAATTTTAGCATATCTTTGGTCAAACTTCATAATATTAGGTTGGCCAGGATGTCCTAACTCACTCATGAAATGGAAAGAAAAAAAAAAAACAAAAATTTTATGGAGCAACAGCAACATTAGGTTAGCCAGAAAGTCCTTACTCATTTGACTACCAGCCTCCATACACTGCAACTGTTTGTTGCTCTTGTGCAGTTTATTCCTCTTTGTGTAGGCCCGAACTGACAGAAATAATTTTGCTTCAACAAGACAATGCAAGGCTATACACTGCCAGGTTGTAAGTTCAAACAGATGGGCAGTGTTGAGATTCTTCCACATCCACCATTTAGTCCAGATGCTGCTTCGAGTGACTATGGCCTATTCTGCTCAATGGTACACTTCCTCCATGAGCAGCAATTCAACACTTTTGATGAAGTGAAAGGAGCTTGTTTAGTTTTTTGATTCAAAGCTAGTGGACTGGTATCTGGGACAGATTCAGTTTGCTGTTTGATCACTGGTAGAAGATTGTCAAGAATGATGGACTTTATTTTGAAGAATAAATGTTGGTGTTGCTCTATAAAATTTTGTTGTTTTCTTTCCACATCCTAAGTGAGTTAGGGCTTCCTAACCAACCTAATATAATGATATGGACATTGACTGTTTTTCAGACATGAGACAAAGTTTTTATATGCCTCATAAGCAGAAATCAATAGATTCTGCCATATATAAATCATCCTGTGCAGCAATTAAAGCAATTAATCCATTTCATCCACTGGATTTAAATCTTCCACTTTACAGTTCAAAGCAGATTCTTTGGCTTTGCTCATAAGTGATAAAATTGCTGCTGCTGCTTGTTTCTTTTTCCTATCCAGGTCTGTTATGAGCTGCCATTTTCTCAATTCATTTTTTTTCATGAGTCATATCTTTTCAAACTTTAGTGAACGCTTGCTAGCTGATGCTATCTTTTAAACTACATTCTGCTACCAATGAAAAGCTACTAATATTGTAGTAACCAATACAGACCTCTCTGACAATTCCAGAAAAAAAAAAAAATCTTTTTAGTTTTCACCTAGTGATAGTCTTGAAGCTTGTCAGCAATGATATTTTATGTCAAGTTGTTGATGTTAATTATTTCAAAAAGAAAAGTATTATTATTAATTTAATAGACTATATCCTAACTGCTTGCCTTGGGAGCTATCCATAAGGTATAAAAATCCAAGAAGTCTAAGAAAAACAAAATCTAACTGAAGACGAGAAGCATTCGAGTTCAATTCTAATGTCTAAATAAGCAAGTCTTGCCTTAGATTTATGACAAGATGAACAAACAGTAATTAAAAAAGTCTTCATAAAATAACCACAGCATAAAAAAAAGATACAAACATGTATTAAAAATCCTTATGAAAGTGTAAAAATCTCACCTGTATGCCATTACTATCATAGTTAATATTTTATCAAATATCTTGTATATTATATTAGTATAAGTGAGTTGGTGAGTCAGGAAGTCAGCTTGGAATTTACAGAATTTCATCTTCACTAAAAGACTTTAAGAGCAGCTAATCATAGTGCAACTAAATGATAATACATATATTTTTGAAGAACCATGGCCCAAACTATTCATTGTAAAGGCTAAAATATCTGATACAAAGCTAAGGTTAGAGTAACCAACTGAAAAGATTCTGTATATATCAACACTATAACAATCAACTTTGTGAAAAAAGTAAAGTAATAAAAAAATGAAAAATTCACTTGCATAATGGTACACAACTAACATTATGCAACTGGATTCCTCATTTTTTGTTAAACTACTTTAAAGCGTAGTGCAAACAATGTATCCTTTATTGACAGGGATAAAAGTTAAAGGGAAAATTCACTTTCCATGTGATATCATTTCAAAACAAATATAAATTTCACCAGTTATTTTAGCTAATATTACCAGCTAGAACTTGAAAGATACTTAAACAGACATTGAAGGAAGATATAAAATTTATATTATGTTCCATTAATATCAGCTTTGCCTTCACAATAGTTGAGGACAATCAGAAAAAAAAAAAAAAAAAAGGTTATATAAAATAATTATACAGCATTGTATAGACTTATAACAATTTCTTTATTCGCACAGCTCATTCATCAGAACCATTTTAATTGTAACCCTCTACTTTTAGTTGTTGAGTCTTGCTTAGGTGAATTTTAGTATAAAATTAAGGTACTGCCAATATAATGAGAATTCAAAATATTGATCATTTATTACTTATTTTCTGGTAGGAAACTGATACAAAACCATAATATCAGAAATGCACCTTGAACATAAAATTGTACATTTTGACCACAGAAAAATTAGTATTATCCCCGTCTTGAAGAGTGATGGCCATAGTGCAAGAAGGTGATGGTTATTCAAGGGGTGAATAAATAAAAAAAAATTTAAAAAATCCACCATTATATTATCAGTGTTTTAAGATATAATCTTAATCTTACTGAATTTTGTAAATATTTTAACATAAAATTTGAGTAAATTTCAGCAGTTAATCTGCATGTTGTGCATTGATATTCAGGAAGAAATGGATTTTCAGTACTGAAGAATTCATGTACGCATCATGGACAGAATAATACTTTGGTAGAAACAAAACTAAATATTGATATTAAATTTTCTTTACTGTTTATAAGGTCCTGGTGTTGTTGTGAAAAATAAAAATAATAAATTGATACATGCAATGTTGTTGTCTTCCATTTCATCCCCTCCTCCAATTATTTCACAAGTAATAAGCCTACACTCTTTCTCTATCTGTTTGACAAGGCCAGAGGTATGGGAAGGTATTGGAATGAAATCTGAAAGATAATTCTACTTCTCAATTGGTGCCAATTGGTACATGTGTACTGGTTTTTAATTAATTCTTTTTCTTCTGTCAAGGGGGGGGGGTAATTTTCCCTCAATTTCTATTACTTTTTTTTTTTTAATTATAAGATGATACAATTTGTACTAAAACTTAATAGTTAAGTGCAAATTCATTAGAGAATAGCAGATAAATTATGATAACGAGCTCTCCCTACCAAAATTCATGCACTCGAATCACACATGTTCTTAGTTTAAATCTATACTAACATCAGGATAACTGAGCAAAAGACAGCTGAAAAATAAACTTCAATTCTCACTCCTATTAAAGCCCCATACTTCAGTGACATCTTTCGTGGAACAAGCTGATGAATTAAGAATATCGACAACCATGTGTCACACTCACAAATGTTCTATGCTCTTATTACTGCTACATCACATGAATGAGTGCATCTGAAAATAACCTTGATCTTCACCTACTTCCATACACAATCACTGTGGCAACCAGAAGAAAGTATCTAAAATCTCTCTCATAGCAGTGAAATTTATAAAATATTTAAAGATTATATATAGATACATCCAAAGATTTGCCAAAAAATTGAGCATACATGATGAAAAAAAATACCAACCAAAGTTTTTTTTGTAAAAATTTTTGTTATTATTAAGAGTAAATACCAAAGGCTTTTTTAATTATTAAATCATATTTTTTACTACTTTTTAGAATACTTCAAAATTTTGGTTAAAATCTTTTCTTAGGTGACCATAAATTAATAAAGGAAATTTTAGTGTCTTTTTTGTGGTGAAAAACACAGTGATTTGGAAATTCTTGAAAAAAAAAAGATTAAAAAAAAAATAAAATAAAATAAATAAATTCAAATAAATGTTGGATTTTAATGAAACTTCCAGAATTTCTTTACAAATGAATTAAATTTGTAAGGTTTTAAATCTTACAAAATTTTTTTTGTGCATACATAAACATTCTAATTTTTGTAAATACAGATGCATATACATGATATTATCAGAAAATAAGACTGGTATCTATAGAAAGTTTAAAACCAAAGTACTTAAAATTTAATAAAATATTAGATTACAGAGAATATTTTCCTAAATTTTTAAGGTTACTGGGTAGTTTAAAAAAATATAAAAAAAGGCCCACATGATATATTCATCAAGTAATTTTTACAGATATATGTCCCCCCATAAAAAAAAAAATGAATTAAATTTCTGGGTGTCAATAAAGCTTTCAACACCTCATAAAAACACCTGTGTTAAAAATGCATTTCTGTGATATTTTAAACTAAAAATATTTCTTTCAAATGAGATTAATTAAACTTTAGATCATCTAATATTCCTCAAGTTTCAGAAACATATTTTATTTTTGAAAAATTTTTTTAAAAAAGAGAACTACATTGTGCTGACATGGCTAAAATCAGTGATTTTTAACGATTTGAAAAAAAAGAAACTACTCCTTCCAATCAATTTAAATTAGTTTTGAAATACAACAAAGTATTTTACTTATTGAAAATATTAAAATTAAAACTAAAAAGCTTCAAGAAAGATTCTTCATTTTAAAGCTAAGGTATCACGTTTCTTTGGGAGGTACCTAGATATATATATTGTTCTCAATAAAATGAGACATAACTGAGAACAGCAATTTTTATAGCAATCTTAGCATTACTTCTTAAGATATGTTAGTCACAATCCCTACTTGAGTGAGATCAACAAATCACATGAAATGCTATGGCTATTTCTATATTGAATAAAACAAGAAAAATGCAGCCCAAAATAATTCAAACTACCTCCAATTGAACACACAACCTACCTAATGAGCTTGAGTAAATAGATGGTGGAGTAGGGTTGCGAAGAGATAACAAAAAGACAATTTATTAAGAGTTACAAAAAAAAAAAAAAAAAAAAAAAAAAAAAGGAAATTGTGGAGAATCATGATTGCATACATCCTGAAGGGACACAATACATAAAAAAAAAAAAAAAAAAAAAAAAAAATATCGAAACCAAAATGCTAAATTTTTAAGTCACCTGTAACATAATAGATTGGTCAACAAAGCAAAGAAACAATTAGCTATGCAGGTACTTCTATAAGCATTTAACATTTTGGTAATTTTTAAAGAAATTATTTTTTTGTTTTAATCATTTCACCCCAAGCAAGGCATTAAAGTCACTAAAACACAGAGTTACTGAGTGTGAAAGAATATGAGGAAAAGAAAACATTATTAAAGAGAGATAACAGTAAAAGAACATGAATTAAGAAAAGAGAAGATAACAACTAACATTGCATTTAAAATTTTAAAGATTAAATTTGACTGGAAAGCAAGCAACCCGAAGCAAATTCCACAAGAGAGAAGAAACTGAAACTGTTAGTAGAGAACTTATGGTTACATCTAGAAATTTCAACTGTAAAATGATGAGACCTAGCTGCCAATCTAGTACTATTCTTAAATACGTAAAGTAGAAGTACCAAAGAGGAAAGCTCATCAGAACAATTAGCACAAAAATATTTATAGAAAAGGCACAGGGAAGCTACATTATAGTGGTGGGAAAGTGGCTGAAGCAGAGATGCCAGGTCAGTACCGATAACATTGCAAAATCTTTGGATTTTGTCAAGAATCTCTAAATACATAGCAGAAGCACCAGACCAGATCTGACAGCAATATTCAATGCATGGATGACTGATGGATTTATAAATGTGTAAAATAGATTCTGGTGAGAAAAATTGTCTAGCATGATAGAGACAAACTTTCCCAACAAATGAAAAAAAACATTAAACATTAAACTATTAGGTTGGTGCAAAAATAATGACGTAATAATGTCGTTTTTTGACATTAAAAAATACGTCAAAAAACAACATTATAATTTTGCACCAACCTAATAGTTTAATGTTCTCTTGTAATTTTTTTGTGGATTTGATCAAGTGACAACAATGACTTTAAAATTAAAACATCAAACTAATTGCCATGAGTTTGTTCAATTTCCAGACTTAGATATAATAATATATTATCTTTGAAAGTGGTGTTTAGTAAATATATGTCAAATACATATGTCTTTATTTAGAAAATAAAATAAAAAGGTTATCTTTTCTTCTGAGTGACAGAGAAAGCTGGCTTATGTCTGTAACAATTCTTTGTTAATACATTCCTATAAAAACTTATCTAATCCCTTTCAACGCTTTATAAATTTTTTTTAGTAAAAAAAGTATTTCTTCAGGAACTAGACAGATTTTAATTATGGTAATACAATACAATTTAAAAATGACTAAATTGTTTAGTATGTTTAGGCCCATTAGCTTTAACTGATAAAGCTAAGTTATTTAAATTCAAAATCAAAGCAGGTAGACTTCTTTGTTGTAGTATAAGTGACCAACTGTTAGTAATAACAAAAAGTAGTGTAATGGTTATCAATACAGAAAGTAAAATTGAAATGAGCTCAAATTTCAGCCCCATCTGTTGAATTACATTTTGCACTAATGCCCTTGGGAAAGAGTAAATTTGTTTTTCTCCCTACCCACTATATGTTAAATAGCAGGATAGATTGAGCTCTTTAGCATTGAATAGTAGTCTAAAAGGATAACTATGAATTTCCAAATCATGGAGAAGGCAACAAGAAACCACTTCACTATTTTCCCAGGAAGTTATAGCAATTCACAGATCATCTTCTATGTGCCATATCTCTTCAAAACATGAACGATCATGGCTCTCCAAACCTTCCTAATCTTTGTGGCTGTTAGCAGTTTTGCTAAGGCTCCTGTTCTCCATTCTGCTATCTATTCACATGAGCTCATCAGGTGGCTAGCTGCTTTCCCCCCCTCTCTCTTGCTCTCAATATAACCTGTGAGGAGTAAGTTTTCCAATCGCTCTTTCCTCATTGTGTCTCTTCCTGATTCTATGCATAAGCACTCTTTTTATTGCCATTTGTTTAGGACTTTCTTGCTGCTTACTCACTCTGTCCATGGAGTTCTCAATATCCTTCTGTAGAACCACATTTTTGTGGCCTCCAGTTTCCTCATCCATGGAGAGAATAAACCTATGGAAAGTCATGATTGACTATATTCTGAAAGGGAATAACAACATTAAAGTTAATAACACGTCACAAACAATAATGATAATAATGTGGTATGATAATGTTTGGAAGATCCAACAAAAATTATGATTTGATTCCCAAAAATGGTAAGTTTAGTTTTATTTTCCATTCCTTCTCAAGCAGAAGAAAATCCGACTTTAAACTGAAGTACCAAAAGAAAATTATAGATAGTGGTGTATTGGAGAATTTCACCCTCTTCTACACAGCCTAAATGGACATGTATGACATAATTGGTAAAGTGGTAATGTATTAGGTTGGTGCAAAAATAATGACGTAATAATGTCGTTTTTTAACGCTAAAAAATACATCAAAAAACGACATTATTACGTCATTATTTTTGCACCAACCTAATAGCTGTAACAGCCATGTATCATGGTTCATTGTTTTGTTTTTTTACAGTTTATCAACCCTTTGTAGATTACTTTAAGTTGAAACTGATTTTGGAATATAAGAATAATTTCTTTTTTTTTTTGTAAGTGAATATCACATTAACATTTTTTTTTTTTTTTTTAGATACAATTCTTACTATTTAGCCCATAGCTGGCAGGAGAAGAGATGGATTCATGCCTTTCCCAAGAGTATTTATGCATAAGTGAATGTAAGAACTAGAATGATATATGATGGACAAGATTGAAAATCATTTGTCAGCAAAATGATTGTTGTGGTTTGAGAGATGAGGCATCATATCTAAGGTAACAACTGCTCTAGAGTTTTCATAGATAACAATAGCAATCTAGACAGATGTGACATGTGAATACCTAGTTTTCACAGGTGTTGCAAAAATGAAACCACCAGTGATTAACAAGGATCATAATCACCTAACACAGAGGAACATTGTATGAAATTACATCCCAATTCAATGTTAGTACTGTTCAATCCAGCAGCCACTGCATTATATAGCATACAATACACTTCATGGACCTTCATAGTTGTTGATCAACAAGAGTACCATGTCACCAGTTATGTTGTCTTACCTAGATTGGATTGTAGAAGACTGACACTGTGTTGGTTGGCCAGGTTTCCAGCTCTTTTGGGTAGATGGTCAAGTTTGTATATGGAAGAGACTGTATGAAGCTATGACTCCAGCCTGTCAGTAGGGTATTCTTCAAGATGGTAGCACTGTAATTGTGTGTGGGTGTGTGTTCTATTAGAATTTATAAGGACCTCTAGTAAAACTAGAGTTCATCTTGACAGGTGTAACATATATAGATATTATTACAGACCATTTTTATCTCATTGTATACCAGTTTTCTGGTAGTAATTGTTTGTTCTAACAAAATAATGCATTCGCCACACTCCCAACATTTACAAATAACATGAAACCAGTTCCAGGAACATACAGGTGACTTCCAGATACTCAACTACATGATCACCAGATTTAAACCCCATTAAGCATGACATACTGGAGGCACGGTGGATTAATGGCACAGATTGAGGAATTGGAGAGCCTAGTTCAAAATCCAGTTCATTACATTCATTTACATGCTAATACTCTTAGGAAAGCTATGAGTTCATCTCTTCTCCTTCCAACTATGAGTAAATGGCAGGACAGACTGGGTTCTATAGCCTTGGGTGGCAATTTATCTAGGAGAATGAAAAACTCTGAATTCAAATCTGGAGCCACCAGAGCCCCTAAAACAGTCTGATGTCATGTACAATTTTTTTGTAGCAATTCCTGCAATGATACTAATGCCAAGCTTTATTGGTCTCTGCCTTTCCCTTGGACATCATCAGTGGCATGGAGAGGGGAAATGTGCTTTATGGGCAACTGCCAATTTATCATTTGAAAAAAAAAAAAAAAAAAAAAAAAAAAAAAAAACTGCACCTGTAGAGGACATAACTCTTCGGCTGCAGATCTATGGTCTCTTGAGACTGAGAGATGCCATACTGCAGTTCTTCAAACTCTTTGTAGTCACACAATTCAGAATTAGATGGCCCAGGAACATGCCTGGATATATGACTACACAACAATTCCAGCACCCCAGACTCTGCACCATATCAAATAGTGACCATTATTACAACAAAGAGAGCAGTCACATCTTATTAGACAGTTGTCACTAATTTTTGGTCACTTCAGTTTAAATTCTGATCTTTTGACAAATCTTTAGCCACTAATTGCATTCACTGGACAGTATTTGTAGTTTAACTTTAAAAAATCTTAACTTATATTGTTATACTATGAGAAAAGGACAAGGCAGGTGTAAATCTCCTAACCGAGTACAGACAGAAGGTTTAAGGCTTCAAAATTTCAACACCAGGTGGTTCAAAAGACTCATGGACTTGTGGATTAAAACATAAATGGTTTGTTGTCAGTTCTGAATTCAATCCTTGAGTCAAGTAGTGCTGAAAAATTGTATAAGTAAGAGACAAGTTGTGAATATTAACTGATATGAAATATCTCCTAACAATAGAAAGTAGAATGAATAACCCTTATTGATTGAAAATTCCAAGAAGGTTACTGAGTACAAAAACTGACAGCTGAAGAACAATGTCCAAAACATTGAACATAACCAAGATGAGTATACTTGTCCAAATAGTAAAACATTGATAAATCCCTGTTGCAAAAATTCCAACAAAAATGATTCAAATACACTTACTTTGATTATCAAAGCAAAGAAGTTAAAAGGATTTAATAAAATCAATCAGCTTAGTGAGTTAGAAGCATGTGTCTATTTTTAAATGTGCAAATGTCTATTCTATTTCCATTTTTATGGATATTGAGAATTTTACAAGTGTGATCATTATTGGGGGGGGGACCTCAAAGCAAGCAATTGTATAACACTACAACAAAAATATTGCTATAAACTCTTGTTCTAAACAAATGGAATAGTTGAAAGAGTGTTAATAATTTCATAGACTAAGGAAAAAAAACAAAAGTTAAAATACCTGTCCCAGAGTGAAAGGAATAAAGGGGAGGGAAATTCATTCTGAAATTGTCACAAGCTGCTCTACCCTGTCACTAAAAAGATGTGACAATATTAAGAAGGTGCTGGTAAATTAGGAAAAGGGCTTCCAAAATAAACTAGAAACCAAGAAAAAAATGTTTTTCGATAGACTGAAAGTATACTGATAAAAAGACAAGGAAAATGGAAGAAAAGGATATTTGTTTCCTTTTCCCTCCCTACCCTGGGAAGAGATGCCAATAGCTAGCATAGAAGCCATTTGTTTTTAGTCAAATTAATATTAAGTGATGGTATTTTCTTAAGTGTCCAATCAACCCTTCACAAAAGAAAAGATTATATTTTAACAACCTCAAGTGTTGACAAAGAAATAGGATAGAGTTGTGACACTATTTAGCTATGGTAATTGGCTAACTAATTAACCATAGAAATTAAAAACAGGAAAGACTTTAGGCAAGAAAGAGCTATATTGAAAGATAGACTGAGCAACATTAAAAAGATTTTATTTTATTTACGAAGAAAGATACTTTTCACACGAGGCAGAAAATCCGTAAGAAAAAGTGAGATATGAGATTCTATCAAAACTGAATAATGTCATGATAAGGGAGGACGTGCCAAGGGAAACAGTATTTAGAAAGAAAAACCAAAGCCAACCGAAACATGCAGCCATAAAAAAATTTTGGCTTGAAGACTACCGCGGTACAGAGAGAAGTGATATTAGTTATTTTTCACAGATATCATTTAATTTTAATTCCTGGGTCCAGCAAAGGGAACCATCTGGTGTGTGTTAGATTTCTGGCATGAGGAAGAAAATCGTATTATTATTGCTTATTCAAACTGTTGACGTCAGACACAGCGTCATCAAAAATGGGCATTTGGTGATAAGAAGATTTTAAGGCATGAAAAAAATAAAGAATTTGATTCTCAGGTAAAATACGGACCTCCCAGCTAAAAGTTGAATTGGCAGAAGAAGCCAGGTGTCAGGTTTTGACAGTGATTGATGAGTTGGTGGAGAGACCCAACTAAGTGAATTTTGGGTGTCCCCGAAAGAAAGATGTGATAAGAATTATTTGGCAATCTGGGGTTTGTAAATGTTTTGGCCAAAGGAGAAAAAGAAAAAAAGGATTTTGTAAACAAAATCCTGGATAATAATTTTAAGAGAGCCAGTCTAGCCACAGCCACGAGAGATCAAGTGGTAGCATGGGTGATAGGTGAGAAAGACAGAGAAGTTGTTAACACCCACTGAGGGGATTGGTATGAGATACCAATGTGAGAGAGGAAGAGTCTAGGAGGATAACTCTCCTCTGACCTTCCTTCACGGATGAGGGAGAAATCCCCGAAATGGAAAGTGATTAATCTTCCAAAAATGGGAAGTAATTAATTTTCTTGGCCTAAGAACATAGAGAATTCTTGTTGGGAATCAAGAATTATCTAGGAACCCAAACCATGTCAGGTCCCACACCGGGTTTTGGTCGGTATCCATATAAACGAACGTCTCAAGTTAGTTAAGTAGTAGAATTCCAGCAGTTGAAGCAGTTGGAGTTGGAGACCGTTGCCTCGCAGAAGCTGACCGAGAAATTCCACGCCCTTCCGACTTCAACTTCCTACCAAAAGCAAGTTATATTGACGAATGACTTAAGATACCAAAACTCACTTAAGAAACACAAGCGTCACAAATCCATAGAAATGGGCCAGGAGAGAAACACACTCCTGTATATAACAGACAGATAAAGATAATTTGTTATTTCTCAATATATTCGAACCTCTTGAGTTTGTTTTATTGCTTCTTTTACTTACGCTTATGCAATATCACCTTTACCCCGGATTCAGCTTGCACTACAGCCTGACGCCTGATTGATTTCGTCTACCTAAGATCAAAGTCACAATGTGGGTAGGTTAGACTTGAGATCAAAGCAGTTACTTCAGTAATCAGACGTTGGAGGTGAGCTGGGAATGACAAAGCTGGTATCAAACTGGGAATAACCAGATCGACCGGGACACAGGCTGGTGGCAGCGACAAAGAGTCAACACCAAAATGCTGGTAGAAAAACCTTCCAGCTTTGCACCGCAACTGGGAGTTGATCACGGGCTGACAGTGCAGTGTCACATATTGGTGTCACGACCAGAGGATGTTACATATTGGCACTGCGACCACCGGTGGATGTCACAGAGTGTCAATGGGTCACTCTTTGAATGAAATGGGTAATGAAAAGGCCACCCATGACAGCTAAAAAAGAGTCTCTAGCCAAAATTTGATCAGTTGATAAAGACTTGGATTTTAAAACCCGACATGTTTCCAATGGGAAACAGAAATAGAAAATTGTAGTTATATTTTTTTTAATTTATTAAAACAAAGGAATTATCTCTTTGTGTCACTTGTTGACCAAAGAGCTGGTGAGGGGAAGTGACAGGTGATAAATCCCAGATGTAACCAATCCCACAAGGATGCGATAAGAATTCCCCACTGGGAAAATTTGGAAATTTTGCATGATAATTGAATTTAGCAATTTGGGCTAGACCACGCCTAGCCTCTAGGAACGGGTCTGATCAGGAGACAAAGAGAGAGGTAAAAGCCCAGGTAGAATTTCAAGGAAGGTGGAGAAATTTCCTTCATCCTTCAGGCAGTGATGGTGAGAGGGACCCACACAAAATGGAAGGAGTTGGGAAGATTGATATTCTGCAACCACCACTCTTTGAGGGATCTCCCCAAATTTGGTCAGGCAATTGATTTTCCAAGAGTTGACAACGAAAGTCTCTGTATAGATGTTGGAGTTTCCCTGGGAACCCCCAACCACTTCATGCCCCACACCAAGTTTGTGTGAGGATCCTTAAATACAGACGAGTGAAGTGAAGAAATCACAGAGAAGAAGGAACCAGACCGATGAGCGGTTTATGAGAGAGGCATGTTTGCCATTTGGTTCAAGACCCGCTTTGTCAAACCCCACACAACTTCTGCAGAAAGAACTTAGACACTGTTCTTGTTCCAGACTACCAGATGCAACTGAAGAATCAGCATGAAGAAATCACAGAGCAGAAGAAATCAAACTTCAGCCTTGTACAAGTTTACTGAGCGTGGCTAAACATAGTGTCATGGGATATTAAGAGGGAAGGTATTGAAAATCTGCATGTTGTTAATTTAGTGAATAGAACGTTCATTGTATGAACCTTTGATATAAAGTTGTTGTGTTACACAACAGTCTCTTACTTTGTTCCTTGTGGCATCATCTCGTCAAAGCTGCCAGATCAACAACATTAGGTATACGACTAGGCCTTCACATGCCTTGTGATATAAAAAAAAAAAAAAAAAAAAAAAAAAAAACACCATGGGTAGGATGGGATTGAGGATCAGGGCAACCAACTCCAAGGCTGGCTGTAGGGATAGGCCATGGACTTGCCTGGTAAATCTATTTCAACAATGAGCTTATCTCTTAAATGTAATTACTACTTTCATGAGAGAATTAGGTTTCTTTTCTCTTACACAATAAGGTCAGCTTTTATAAAGTTATCAATTATAGAAACATATATAAAAAAAAAAAAAAGATAAAGTTATAAAAATCTATGTAAAAGGAAAAGTAAGATTCTTACTGCTTTGGTAAGAGTTTCTTCAATCAGTTTTTTTTTTTTTTTTAAAAAATAAAAACTCAAAGCAATCCTATTTATTGCCATGGACTGAACTCTACTTTCACTTTCATTTTTCATTCATTGCAAGGTGTATTTTTGTGGTCTTAGTCTGTGTAAATTAAAAATAAGAAAGTGCTATACTGAAGTGCAGGGTCATTAATTTCCAGAAAATATAGGAGGAGTATTGATTTTCAGTTTTATTGGATAAAAGAGAAAACTGGTTAAATAGAGAAAGGTGAATAAGAAAAATATGATTAGGTCTGCGAAAGCAATGAACATGAAAAGATGACGACAGAAGTTCACAAACCAAGAATGATTAAATGATGCAAGCTAGATTATCACTTTTTGGGGCCCCCATAGGCTAATTAAATTGTGTCTCTCCCTCTCGCTCAGATGGTGCCACTCTTTAACTCACCTATTTTTTTTTTTTACTTGTGATATATTTTAGAAATATTTACATAGCTTGAAATAAACTTATTGCAAATTCTTTAAATAAACTAGAATAGTTATCTTCTGCTTGTCAATATCCTTCAAGAAATACCAGTATTTATTACAAAGCAAATTAGTACATATTTCAACACAACTGAAATAAAAAAAAAAAAATAATTTTTTTTTATAACCAGCATTAAAACAATAAAACAATCAAAATAAATGAGTTTGTCATACTGATACCATTTCACTTTATGAAACTATTTAGAAGTTATAACATCTAGAAAATTAAAAATCACTGCTTTATAAAAATGTCTAAGATTTAAACATTCTGAACTAAAATCAAACATTATCTATTTGAAAGACATTGACGCAAACTAAAACATTCTTTTTCTTGCTTTGCTTCATGCAAAGTCAAATAAATATGAGTTTGTCATACTGATATCATTTGAGTTTATGAAACTATTTAGTAGTTATACAGGGCTGTAGCAGAGACATATTTTTGGGGGGGTGGAGAGTAAAAAAATTTAGAATTTAGCATTAAGTTATCAAAGGCCACCAACATGGTTAGCAGCAAAAACTTCTTTATTGTATTTTGTTAAAATAAAACCCTGTAAAAAATACTACAATTGGTAAAAATTTGGGGGGGAACCAAGACACCCCCCAGCCTGTTACAACATCTATAAAATTAAAATCATTGCTTTATAAAAGCTTGAGGGCCCAAGGCTTTGGCCTATAGCCTAAAGGATAATTCGGCTCTGGAAAAGAGTATTTTGGAAGAAAGATGAAATTGGTAGAAAATTAAAAAAAAAAAAAAAAAAAAAGCATCAAGTAGGGTAATTTACTAGGCCTGACCAAGAAGGATGACCCAGAGGCATGTGACATACATTCTATTCCACATATTTAACATATAGTTCAACACATTTGGCATGTTGTTTAAATTTCACTAACTGTACAAAAAAATAAATAAAAATATCTGATGTATGATCATTGAAATAGTGATTTTGGGAGGTGGGGTAGGCTGAAAACATTTTAGAATATGCTCTTAATTAGTATAGAATCTTTAGAGTTTCCCCAGAAAAAGGAGGCCATTTTTAGAAAAAGGGTTTGCATGACTAATTAGTATTATGTGGCCACGCATGTCATAACAGGCTGAATTCTAACAGGTCGATGTAATGTAAAATGAAAAAAAAATGTGAATGGCCACTTAGAAAATTGCTAATCTAAAAGGGAGGTAACTTTAAACATTGAATTCTCAGAACATAAATTAACAACATACAATTACAGAGAATTTATCAGAGGTCATTTCAATTCCTAAACAGGCTGTCAACATTAAAATGTATACAGTGTAACCAGGATAAAAGAGACCCGGATATAAGAGAAACCCTGATATAAGAGAGTTTTTTTATCTTGTCCCAAATTAGAGCCTGTGTTAATGTATATAAATTAGACCAAACCCGGATATAAGAGACTTCTTCTCAGGGCCCGACAACTCTCTTATATCCGGGTTACACTGTATTTACATTTTTTTTTTTTTTTTTTTTTACTAATCCATGAATTATAAATGACCGTGAGTTACCATGCTTTTCAATTGCATATACAAGCAGTTTTATGAATGAACACTATTAGGTAAATTTTCTACCTCATGAAAATAATGCAATAGTTCTAAATATCCAGATGGATATTGCTAACAGATACTTATGAAGAAAATTTCTAAATTATTTGATGAGACATTTCAAATAAACCAGGGAAAAGCAAGAATGTACTGGGTTGGCATAAAAGTTAATTTACTTATTAAGTAAAAGATTTAGTTAAAACAAAAAAAAAACAAACAAACCTTTTGGTCAACCCAATAGAATGCACTCAAATATAACTCAATAGTTATGATTACAAATAAGATTATTAATTCTTTTTATAATTGATATATAATATCAAATAAAATAACTTTTTTTTAAATGTTTTAATCAGACAATTTTTTTTATATATCCAATACTTCAAAATTATTTGGGAGAGTGAAAAAAGCTACATATTAATCAAAGGTAACCTGAAGTTGTGGAAGACAAGCATTAAATCTATAATATTTTACTTGTCCAATTTTTTTTTATTGCCTTTGATGACCCACTATAAATAATAGGGACAAATAAGAGCCAACAATCAGTAATGGATAGCCCATAAATATGCCTGGACAGATATATCCACACAACATTTCCAATATATCCTACAAGGTACCATGTTAAGCAAAGAGAGAAAAAAATGGGGTAACAATGCCACTGAGTGGACTGAAAAAACCGTCCCAGAAACAACTGAAATATATAGAGAAAGCTGGTTAGTCATTCAGCAAACCTACAACCACACCCAGTTAGTGAACTGATGATGATAATGATGAACCCACAGAGCAGACAGTGGAACAGATTCAATTTTTAAATTTCCACAGATAAACAAATTCAAGTCAAAATAAAAATCTGAGAATGTATCCCTAGCATGACATTGGTATCACGCATGAACATATACTGATCTAGAAAACTAAGCTAAGAAAATTTATAATAGCTACATGATAAAAATAGAAAGTTCTAGCATCTATTAGTTGAGCTGAAAATTAGAATTAATTTCAGATTAAAAATTAGTACAATAAAAAATAAAATAAAAACAGTTAATGTGACAACACTACCAAAAAATGTTGGATTCATCACAAAAGAAGAGTTATTAAACTAACCCTTTATAAGTTCTAAAAATTTTTTAAAAATTATATTTAAAAAAAAAGAAGAAAAAAAAAAGAAAAAAATTATCTTTCTTCAAGACGATCTTCTGTCATAGTTTAATGATCAAGTGTGAGTCATAACAAATGACCATGGGTCCTGCCCTTTCTTCAGCTCTCTGCACAGACAAAACATTTCTCAGAATTCTGGTTGTCCTATGCAATGCTCTTTTTTTTTCTTTTCTTTTTCTGGTGATTTTATTGATATATTGATAGATTTAAAAAAAAAAAAAAAAAAAAAAAAAAATTAATACCAGAATGGTTAAAGTTCTTTGCAGCTTTGGATTAGAGATAATCATTACTTGAGATTAGGAGTGAATCAAGCACTTAATGTATTACCTCATAGCAACAAAATTTCACAAGAGATTAGTTGAGGTTTAAACAAGAAGAACAGCTGGTTAATTTAACAAGGGTTTGAAAAATGGTTACTATTAGGTTGGTGCAAAAATAATGTCGTTTTTCTTTTGAAGTTGAACGTCAAAAAACGACATTATTTTTGCACCAACCTAATATTATCTCTACTACGTTAACTACCATGGTTTGTATACCAATCCCACAAATAGTGATTTCCTTACAAGATCTCACAGTCTGCTTAAATTGACAGATGTTAAACTAATGGGGTTCTCCTGAAGAGATAATCATCCAAACTATTTTCCACAGTTAATAACAAAGACAAACATTAATTACACAAACAATTATTAAAATGCTTATCTTCAACTGAGTATATTTTACAGGAAATATCCATGGACAAAATTTAAGAGTACACAAATTTAATATTACGCAAGTGTTAAGAGAATTTTTTTGACGAATGAAACTTCTCCGAGTTCTGGGTCATTTAGATCAAAGATTTCAAAGAACTCTTTGATGTGATCAGATGACTTTACAAAGTGGAGGTCTTTTATCTAGTCATTCATATTCGTTGGTTGGTGCCAAAATTAAGTGAGTTGGTTTGTCAAAGTCAGCTGTTGAACAAATCTGCTTAAGAGCAGTCCATTTACTACCATTTGCTGATTTGGCAAGTAAACTATACCACAAAAACACTTTTTATTTTTTAATTTATTTTTAACTTCTTGTCGGTAGACCTTTGTTTTTTGTTTTTCTTTTTAACCACTGACCAAATTACTAAAATTAAAATAAAACATTACTATAAAACTTAGTTGGGTTTCTTGCCATTCCTTTTACTTCTCTTTATCTTATTTCTTTTGTCACACACATAATAAGAAACCAAGTATTTAGTTTCATGCTTTTTATATGGCTCTTTAAAAATTTGACAATTTTGTCTTAATGGTTAACAAGAAAAAAAATGCAAACATTTAAAATTTAATAAAATTATAAATTGCTGTAAAAATAAATCCAATGTGCCCCTGAAGGTTACTCAGTTTTAAATGATTGTTTTGTTTTTACGACTTATCAACTCTGTGGATTATTTAAAGCTAAAACATATTTTGAATTGTAAGAATAATCCACTTTTTCTTTTTTTTATGAGCAAATTAACAATTCTTTGAAAATAACAATTTTTCCAGATACAAGTCTGGTTTAACCTATATCTGATATTATCAACAGACACTTGAAGAAGGATGGAGAAAACAACAACCAAAATGTGATAGTAAAAATAAAGATGAGGACATTAATTCAACTATAATAAAATAAATACTCTTTACCCTAGAAATTCAGAAATGCAATGCTGAGTTTTCTTGAATGACAGATACTTTGATAATGAAACAAGACCTTCTCACTATGTTGAGTATCAGTTCACAGCCTGATTATGCTAGTGTTGCTGTAGTAGTTCCTGAAGCAAGGAGAAATTCTACAAGATGGAATTGCCACATAACAAGTTTTAAATTCAGAGTTATTCTTCTCCTAGACTAGTTGCCAAGCAAGTTTAGAGAACCTAGTCATCCTTGCTATGTAACCCATTTAATATAATTTTTAATATAAAATAATATTATCTACATTTAATAAGCTTATTTTAGTTATTCTCACCTGATAAGGAAAATTCACTCATGTATGGACATGTTTTATATATCCTGAAAAATGAATTCTTCATATTTAATGCTAAATAAAAATCTAAAACATGAAATCAAATAAGAGCAACAGTTGTTACCAAAAGGAACAGCCCAACAGCAAATTAAAAATTGGAGATACCACAATTTAAATATCTGGTAAGTGTTTTAACAGAGGACAAAGACACATTGGGATAGTGAAAGTTGCCTTCCAAAAGCTAAGCAAAGTATTAAGAAACAGGAAAATTTTGTGAGAAACAAAGAGTATTGAACTGTTACATAATATCAGTCCTCCTATATGGCAGTGAATGCTGGACAATCTCACAGATGAAGAGACAACAGAAATATGGTTCTACAGAAGGATGATGAGAATATCATGGACTGAACATGTGAGCAATGATGAAATTTTAGAGAAAATGGAAACAAAAAAGACACTTATACTTTACATCAGAGATTTGAAATTTCTAGGGCACATAATAAAGAAAGAGGGCTTGGAAAATTTGATACTGACAGGACATATTGAAGGCAAGAAGGACAGAGGAAAATAGCGCATAACCTAACTAGCAAGCTTGAGTAAATGGATGGTGGAACAAAGTTTAGAATAGATAACAAAATTTATTAAGAGTTACAAAGAATAAGAAATTGTGGAGAGCTATGATCATCAATGTTCTGAAAGGACATGGCACATAGAAGTACGAGATGTTTAATTTGAATTAAAGAAAAAGAAAGTACAGGCTACCAACTTGATACTGAATTTTTTTTTCCATCTTTTTTTTTTTTTTTATAACAAACACACTCACAAGTGAAGAATTTCTTTTTGGCATTCATTCTGTTCTTAAATTTCAACTGTCCATTCCAAAACAGTCAGGGATGGAGCCATGAAGGAAATTATAGCAGAATTAATGCAAATAATTTAGCCAATACAGTATAAGGTTACTGCTCATGTTGACTGACTGATGTTATGATCAAAAAAGTTGGACAGATTTATTAGAGGAGCTAACAGGAACAAATTTGAAATCTATAGAAATTTCCTTCATTCTTTCTTTCTTCTGTCTTTGATAGCACTGTACAAATACCAAATCTAAATTCTCCATGAATTTTAGCATTGCCAGGAGATAATGTAATAATCAACAGAAACAAGAGCAGCTATCTGGCTTTTCTCTCTGAAATTAAGGAATAGACTTCCAGGAAAAACTTAATAAGTGATTATCAAATATCATATCAAGAGCTGAATTATTTTCCAATGAATTATAGTTAGAGAGTAAGTAATCACCCAAATGCAAGCTGAAAAATTAAAATTCAAAGACACTGTAAAAGTAAATCCAGCTGAATTTTAAGTACATTTTAAAAATAAATTTAAAGTCAATACAAATAATAAATAAATATTAATAAGAATCAATAGAAAACTTACCTCTGTATTTATTGGACCAAAAGTTATCTCTGTATTTAGCATTTTATTAATTTTTTTCTGTTAACACTTCCACTGCTGCGAATGGACTTATACATCTTTACATAATTTACATTGCTTGCTGTCAACATTTGTGTCATAATCTAACTAATGCTTAACGCTATTACCAAACAAGTGTAGACATCTAGTAGCATACACTACAAACTATATTGTGATGCATTTTTATTAGTGTTAGAGCTTAGTCTGACTGAATCCAAATTATGTTGAAACCAAAATGATGGCAGCCACGAGTATCAGATTGAAACCAAAATGGTGGCACCTATGATAAATTGCTGTCAGTATTTTTATAGTCATTTATTTTTAGTAAATGGCAATTTCATATTTTGCCCAAAATGGACCAGGAGAACTAGTCAACAATGATAAGTATTAATTGATATGTTTAATCCCAGAATTTCAACTGTAGATTTAAATTTAACATCTCTTAATTATATAAATAAATTATATAAATCACATGTATTCTTTCCTTTTAGCAGAGAAAAACAAATATTGCTTTTAGAGCCTACCTTAAAAATCTAAAAGAGATTTTGTCTTAATTATCATTAAAAATGATATATTAAGAATAATAATATTATATGAATATGTAATTTTTGTTTAGCTTAAGTATTAATGTGTTATACAGGAGATTCAAGTTTCTCTTCCAAATTGCAAATATACTTTGGTGTTGAAGATGATCAGTCTAGCAAAACATATCACAATATAACTATTAATAATGGTAGTTCTTTCATGTGCCATATTCCTTTGGGATGTGGGCAATTGTGGCTCTTCACAACTTCCTATCCCTTGTAACTTAAAACAATATTTGTCACCTATCAATCCTAGGCCCTATTCTAGCATCCGTTTATACAAGCTTCACTCACTGTTTCCCTTTGCATATCTTGTTTTCAATATATGCTGTGGGTGTCAAATTCTCCAAGCCCTCTAATGTCAGTAGCACCATTTTATTTTTTCTGCTATTTAGACATGTTTTCTTATAAGAGTTGTTGAGAGAAAAATAAATAAATAATGTTGATAAGCCATTCAAGATATTATAACATACAAAGTGCTGAAAAGTTCTCAGTTTAACCTTCTTTTCAAAATATGATCAAAGGATTAATCAGATGTTTTTTTTAAATCCCTTCTGGAGATGTTCAGCATTCTCTCGTATTGGTTATTTGATTTAATTATTAAGCATCACCAACTGAAGACTAAAGATGTTCATGGTAATATTAACTCTACAATAAATGCCTTGCAGCTTTTTGATTTCCTGTTGGAAATCCTATTTTGTAGTTTCAGTCTTTAAGAACTCAGATGAACTGTCTGATCTTTTTATCAACCTATTACCGCTTTTTGGCAAAGTACTAGAGGCTCTAATCAACTCTGAATTGGTTAAGTAACTCACCTCATATACTCTTCTTTCAGACAAGCAATATGACTTGCTTCTTTAGGTCAACTGCTGATGTATTAATGATTGATAAAAGTATCTATCAAGCTTTAAATAAGAATAGTGATGCTCAGCTGTTGCTTTGAATATCCTGACGGTATTTGACAGGGTTTGGCATGCTGTGCTTCACAATTTCTGGATGAATTTTTGATCCAATTCAATCTTATAAAATCACAAAATGAAAGTTTTTTTTTTGGGGGGGGGGGGGGACAGCTACTCTTCTAGATCTTTTTGTATTAATGCAGATGCACCCCAGAGTTCTATCTTTGGACCTATGTTATTCCTAATTTTAATCAACACCCTTCCTGATGACATGACTATTTACTCCTGTCTTAATGGTAAGTCTGATGGGTTCAATAAGGTCAAATTGACAGCTGATCAAAAAAATAACCTAGAAGCAGTTAAATGGAGCAAGGAGTGGCTTGTTAATTGTAACACCTCAAAAATGAAACTGCACTCTTTTAATCTTCTTAGAAAAATTTTTTTGCCTTCCATCAGCATGGCTGATGCTAGCATCCAGGAGAGTGACTCTCCTTGCACCTTCTCAGGCTAACATTTTTCTGCTGACATGAAGTGGAAAGATTGAATCAATTGCTAGGTCTGCTGAGAGGAAAGTTGGTTGAATGTGTCATGCTACACAAGTTTTCTGCCAGAATCTATTATGGACATTTATAAATCTACCATTAGTCCATTCATTGAATATTGCTGCCATATTTGATCTGGTGCTTCTGCTACATACCTTCTTGGGCTAACATTTTCCATCAATATGAAGTGAAAACATTATATTGAATCAATTGTTAATGGTGTTCTGCCAGAAAAGTTTTCTCATCAGAATCTTATACATTTATAAGTCTACCATTCATTCATGCATTGAATATTGCTGCTACATCTAGTTTGGTGTTTCTGCTATGTATTTAGAGATTCTTGATAAAATACAAAGAAAAATCTGCAATGTTATTGATCCTGAGCTGTTATCTAGGCTTCAGTCACTTTCACACCACCATAACATTGTTTCCCCTGTGCCTTTTCTATAAATATTTTAATGGTAATTGTTCTGATGAGCTTTCCTCTTTGGTACCTAGATCTTATAAATTTAAACAGTATTATATTGGCGGCAAGGTCTTACAGTTGAAATGGCTAAATGTTTTATGCTTACATTTCCTTATCTCACACTTCTTGCTTGTGGAATTTTCAGCTCACTTGCTTCTCAGTTAACTTTGATCTTCAAAAATTTAAATGCAAAGTCAATTATCTCTTCTTGAATCTTGTTCTTTTAATGTTTTGTTTTTCTTATATTCTCTTACGCTCAGTAAGCCCTTGTGATTTAGTGGCTTTATTGCCTTGATTGGAGAGAAATGATTTAAAAAAAAAAAAAAAAAAAATTCCTTATATGGAAACATTTAGCATTTATTAACCAAGTGGCCAGTGCTACTTTCAGTTGAAATTTATGAAATCTTTCTTTTAAAACAAGTTTTCAAAAAAATTAGTTTCTCAAAACCAGTTGTTGTTTTGCTTTTTATAGTATTAATGGGCGTTTCCTTCCAAACATTTTGTTTGAAATAGTGCGAAATGTTAATATCTTGATTGTGTCATTATTTTCTCTTCAAGTTACATTTTCTATCAATTTTAGTAGTTATTGAAAGTCCTCAAGTGATATGGTTTCCGTTATTTCATAGTTCTTTGTTTATGAATATGTAGTGCCAGTCCACAATATTTGAATTATAATCCTGACTGAGGTCAACAGGCTTCATTCGCCATTTTTAACTATTGATCTGAGAAAGCAGTTGTAGACAGCTGACAGTTTAGATATTTCTGAATCAGTTTGGTGCCATGCATTTTATAGTCAGCACCTGCTTACATCCAAGCATCAGGATAGTCATCCTCTCTCCTTATTCTTTTTCTCCCCCTTTGATGGAAGTGATGGAGATGGCTGTGAGTTGTGACCAAGAGTCACAGAGTAGTGTGGGTAGTGGCTGAGTCAGGCCCTCCTGACAGCATGTCGCAGATCCTCTTCATGTTGACGGTTGAACTCAAAAGTCTTGGTCCCTTTGCCCCCTCAGATGGTCCTACACCAGGAAGGCCAATTTGCAGCAATTGTCTCCCAGGGTAATGATATCATATGAAAGTCTTAATCTGACAAGGATATTTAAAAACATGACTCAAGCTTTTTGGTTAATGTCTTGATTTTGTAGCAACATGCAGTGTTGTTCAAAATTACCCCTAGTACAACCTATTCTAGGTTCAATTTCCTATAATAGATAACACAGTTAAAGACAGAAAATTTGATTCTAAGAAATATTTTTATATTTACTCTAAAGCTTCTTAATCTGTACAATAAACTTTTATAGTATTAATTGAGCCTTCATATCCTTATTATAACATTGTATTTGATAACCGGTTCTAAAATATTGACAAAAGTCTATACACTATACAAATACTGAGTTGGCCAAAAAGCTTGTTTGCTTTATTAACCCCTTCCCTGCCAATATATTTTGCGAAAAAAATTTTATTTGTTTTAATATAGTATTTTTTATGCTGTTTATGAAAAATAACTTGCATTTCAATTTTTTTTTTTCATTTTTATGGTTGAAATTATATTTTGAAAATACTTTTTTTGGTAAAAAGGTGTAAACACATTTCCCCATATTTTATTTTTATTTTTCTTATATAATTTTGTTACCAAAAGTAAAATGAAATGGAAAACCTACTTTATTTTTATCTATTAAATTTACTAGCAAAAATATAACAAATTAAAATAATTTGCAAATATAAAGGAATTAAATTACTTTTTCCAGCATTTTATCAAATGAAATTATTTGGAATTATTTTTTAGCAAAAAATAGCAAAAATTACCATTATTTGCAAATATAAATGAATAGAATTATTCCATCTGCCATTTTATGAATGAAATTATTTTGTATGGTACTTTTCAAAGCATAGTACTACACAAAGGAACTTGGCACAGTTTATACATATATTGTGACTTTTCTGACTGGTTTCCTTCTATGGTCACGTTTCTGATTGCACAAAACATTTTCTTGATGGATTTGCCTTTTTTTCTGTTGCTGGGACTTCATAAGAAAATGTCTTTCTGGTGTATACTGTGAACTTCCTGGTGATGTCGAGGGTCTACTGACTGATCTTTTTGGTAGTAAATCTGACCCATAACTTGCAATTATATCTGTTTTGTGAATATGAAAATGTTTATTTACATCATCAGGACAAAATGAATTGGATAACAGAAAGTAATTGCTGTCATCAGAGAAAGGATCTTCCAATCTGCTTTATACCCAGCCATTATCACACATTGATAGGTGATAATATTTGAATAGCTGGTGACTGCTTCAGTAGAGAACAGACCCATAGCCAATAAAAACAGAGCCTCAAAAAGCACAGAGAAATTGATGTATCTGTATCTCTCAATAAGAGAACCAAGCTAATGACTGCTGTCAAGTGATTAATAGTTATACATAGGTTCTTAGCTGACTGGTGAAGTTTTGGCCTCATCATCTTTTTTTTTTTTGGGGGGGGGGTAAAAATAGAATACCAAAACAATGTTTCATTCTAAAAATGGTATATTCTGTTAGATAAAAACACTTAAACAAGGATTTTTTTTTATATTATTTTTACCATAATTTTCAATAAACTAGCTACACTAGAATGTAAGATCTACCATACCACACAGATTGTAGTGAACTACCCTCATTCCCTTCATATTCCATGGATGAGATTAAGTTGGTAGTTGGTCAAAACATTGTGTCTATAATAACAAAATGAGAACTATAGTTCAAAATAATACAAGGATACTAATAATTACACATCTCAGAAATGAAATACTAAATTACAACCATTCTAATAATTATAAAATAGAAAAATAAAACTTTAATGAAATAAATATTTCATTAAAGTTTTACCAAAGACTACAAAAATACACTTAGGAACATTTGCTTTACATAAAATTCAATCAATGAACCATAAAACTATAGTCATAATTCAAACATATCAAGATCTATATGGGTTATAACACAAAGTATGCTTTTCTTCATTGTGTGATGAATTACCTGAAGCTAAACAAGCACAATATGCCTTGCATGTAAATGGTCATTTGCAATGTGGGAATTGTGCATGCATGAATGCAATCCTTATAAGATCATTGGCTGATGAATATTTTATGTATTTAAGGACTTGCTTGAAGAGAGACACAGTTTTCTGCTAGCAGCCACTGAGAGAAGCTTGAAAGCAATTATGATCTGTGGTAGACTGTGCATTCCATATTTTACAGTGTTGGAGCGAGTTAATTTTTTCTTTCCTCACCAGCAAACCCATATTGAAGTCTCTCTCTGTGTTTGTGTCACAGAATCAACATGCTCACAAGAACACAATGCAAAATATGATGAATAGAGTACTATCTTGCATAATTATTGATATGTGCCCACAGTTCACCTTTGAGAAAAGTTACAGACAAAACAGGAATGGAAAGTAATTAAAATCTTTCCTCGGACTTAACAACTTAAGAGTTGTAATTACAAAGTTTATAAGAGAATTATATGAATATTTGATAATTACAGTTTTCAACCTTTAATAACAAACAGCTACATCAAAATACAAATTACTTTATCTATGGTAGAGGGTTACAGCAAAAGCTATTAATCCTTGCAATATTTTAGAAGTAAACTGTATTGAAATCTAAAGTTTGAATACAAGTAAAATCAAATTTGGATCAAGTTAGCCATAAAAAAAAATAGCATCATTTGTACAGAAATATTTATTGTGGCAATAATCATTGGGGGGGGGAGCAAAAGAGGGAAGTGGAAGGGAGAAAAAAGGAGAAAAGGTTAAGGGGGAGGACAAAAAAAAAAAAAAAAGTTTATGGCTGATTGACTCATCTTGGCCTTTCTAAATGAACCATTCAGTAATAAAACAGAACAGACTTGGATCCTAAACCATCACAGGAGCCTCTTCCTTTCCATTGTATATCAAATAAAAAAAAAGCTGGTTTGCCATAACCTAGACACATGCTTTATGCCCAAAGACTAAGTATTTATTAAATGCCAAATTCAGAGATAACTAATGTTATGAACATTATACTACAAAACAAAATTGAGAGTACAATGGATTTTCATATTCAGACAACTAAATTCATGCAATTATTTAAATAAGTAATTTAAAGAGATTAATTACAAATAATGGATATGTACAATAATATTGTTTCTATTTTTTTTTTTTTTTTTTTTTTTTACAAGGCTGAAAATACAAAAATATATATGAAAATATGCAAGATTATAAACAAAATTATTGGTTCATAAGTCATATTTGATTGATTCATTTTCTACGACTTATAAACCCTTTGCAGGTTATTTAAAGCAAGAAAATATTTTAGATTGTAAGAATGCGGGGGGAATAATGGTTTAATGATACAAGTCTTATTAATTAACCCATAGCTGAGAGAGAAGAGGTTATTCATCTGGTGCTTTTGTAATGGTATTTGTGCTTAAGTGAATATAACAAACCCAGCAAGAATTGGAACTAATACAACACCATACAGTAACCCTCTGCTTTGAATGGCTCTTGAGCCCTGTATTGGGTGAATATTTAAAAAAAAAAAAAAAAAAAATCTAAATCCAGCGCCTTCTCACTGCTATTGGAGGAATCACTCCCTGATTGGCAACACCCCTAAAGACATGGTCATACTCCTCACAATTTTCCAATACTTAATTTTATTATAAATAAAACATTTGTTACTAATTGCATCATCAAAATTTGTGATACAAACACATGATATCTTTATAAATAATAATTATACTGTGTGCCTCTCAACAGGTCACAATGGTTAGCAAGATAATCACACAGTTTCTATTGTATTGAGTTAAATCCCTACTATATGGCCCAATCTTGTAATCTTGAGCTGTCGACAATTATTGGTGAGTTATCTTTTAGCCAAGTTAAATTATCATTAACATTTTCACTGCAGTAGATGTACTTATACATCTTTACAAAACTTACATCACTTGTTACATATATATATATATATATATATATATGTATGTATGTATGTTGGTTCTTAGCATCTGTTATAAACTAACTAGTACTTAGTAGACATATAGTAGTATACAATATGACCTGTTTTGGGATATATGTTATTTTTGTTGGCATTGTCATTTAGCTTAGTCTGTACTGCAGAGTATTCTATTGATACCAAAATGAAAAATCACCACAAGGGCTTTTATAGTCTTATCTCCAATAAATGGCAATTTCCTATTTTTCCCTCCAAATAAGCCAGCACAGCTAGGCAATAGTGCTATAACAATGCAGCAGTGAAAGTGTTAACTTTATAACATATTATTTTAACTTGGAGCAAACTACAGCATTAGTTGAAAAGTCTTTTGTTTAAATAAAAAGCACACTATCAGTAAAACAAAATGAAATCAAATATAACCTATGCCCTTTTAGTAAATTGAAATCAATTGCTACAATTCTTATCAATTGATCAAATTCTTTGTATCTATCAAATTTGTACTTGGCCTAATAATTTATCAATTATTGACCTTCATTGTGAATAGCAATGAATAAATTACCAGTAGCTATTGGCACAGTAAAATTTAGAACTAGCTTAAAAGCATCACTCTGTGCACACTTTTAAGCTAGCAACGGGCTAATTGGGCCTCTGGCCCAAAACTAAAGAGACCATTAATCCAGCTTAGAAAACAGCAATGATAATTTTGAAGAAATAACTTTAAATTCCTCAATTCACTCTATAGAATTTCAAAACCTCACTTTTAACTCTGATTTGGACGATAAGTCCAATTCCAAACAAAACCCAATTTGGTCAAAATTTTCAATTCAGGTCAAAAATTGAGTTCTTCAAATCACAAAATCCATGGGGCTTCAAAACCCCACATCACAAAACTTTGCACTTTGATTTGTTGGCATTTTGAAGAAATAAAATTGATTTCCTCAATTCATAAAGTTTTGGAAACATTTTAAACTGAATTTAAAACAAAAAATTTTAAATTCATAGAGTTTTTGTTACTTTAAACTAAATATAAATTAAAATTTTTTTAAATCACTAATTTTTTTTCAGTTATTTTAAAATTTGAATTTTTAACTGTTCCTTCTCATCCAGACAGAAATCCCAATGTTGGATGTTCAAGCACCAGATGATGGGCAGATTTTCAATCTGGGATCATCCAGATTTCAAAAAGGTATAATATGTCTATGTAGAGAAAATGTGGCCCGAGTTAGAGGGCTTCAGACACATGGAGAGAGAATTTACCATTAATTTATTTAGAAATAAAAGATAGAGGAGAGAGAGAAGTTCACACTTCTGGAGTTTATTTGCAAAGATGACTGGCAATTGGACAAATTGTAAAGATATTTATATAAATTGAATCAATGGATGGCAGTTAGGATTTGCTATCATTTCAGATTTTTGTAACATTTTAACATCTGATTATTTTCAACTTAATTTTTTTTTTTTTTTATTATTTATATAGCAGTTTCCTTTTGTCTCAATGATCTAATGTCAACATAATATTGAAATAAATTTGGTCTCTAAAATGAAACTGCTTTCCTTTAATCATCATAGAGAACTATTTTCCCCACCCTCAACATGACTGATGCTAACCCCCAGGAGAGCAACTCATTGTGCCTTCTTGGTCTCCCATTTTCTACTGACATGAAGTGGAGCAGTTGTATTGAATCTCTTGCTAGGTTTACTACTAAGAAGATTGGGTAATGCCAGTTTTTATTATCCCAGAATTCTCACTTTGGTCAAAAACTGCTAATAAGAGAGAGAACCTTGCCAATCTTATATTGGGCAAATTTCAATCAATCTTGAATGCGATGTATGTTTTTGGTCTTAATTTAATAACTTTTCCCCCCTTGACATCCGCATTGTCCTCATATCTTTGCTTGATCATTTATTTTATTTTATTCTTTTACTCCAAGCAAGGTGATAAAGCTATTAAGATGCAAGGGGTTACTGGAGATGGAAGAGAATGAGAAGACTTTAGTGATAGGTCCTATGCTGATCATCAATGATCTTTCTGAGGTCATCAGTTCCCAAGTAGGCATTTATGCAGATGACACTGCCATTTACTCCTGTCTCAATAGCAAATCCGTCAGAGATGACCAAGTTAACCTAGCCACTGCTCTTGAAAATCTCCAATCTGTGGTTAACAGGGGCAGGAAATGGCTTTAATGCCCCCAAAAACTAAACTGCTCTCATTTAACCACCATAAAGAAACTTCCCTGCCCACCACCAGCATGGCTGATGCTTGACACCAGGAAAGCATCTCACTGCATCTTCTTGGCCTCATGTTTTCAACTGACTTGAAGTGGAACAACTACATTGAATCAATAGCTGCATCTACTGCAAGGAAATTGGGTTCACTGTGTCATGCCTGGTTTTTCTAGTCAGAGTCCATCTTGCACATTTACAAATTTATCATTCAGCCGTGTATTGAATACTGTTGCCATATCTGGTCTGGTGCCCCTGCTGTTCATCTCAAGATTCTTGACAAAATCCTAAGAAGGATCTGCAATGTAATCAATCCTGACTTGGAATCTCAACTTCAGTTACTTTCTCAGACAGACATAATATGGCTTCTGTTTGTTTTCTACAAATATTTTCATGGCAACTGCTCTGAGGAGCTTTTTTCTCCAACTACATGAATTTAAGTGCGCTACTGGATTGGCATCTAGGTCCCACCCTTTTACTATTGAAATAGTTAAGTGTAACTGCCACTTCTACTCGAACAGTTTCTTTTCTTGTACTTTCTGACAATGGAACTCACTTCTGCTTACTAGCTTCCCTGATAACTACAGTCTTCAAAAATTTAAATGCAATGTTAGCCACCATCTTCTGGTGACTTGAACCCTGTTCATCTTTATTCCTTTCCTCAATCACCACCCCAAGTCTTTTCTCTCACTCTGTAACCCCCTGCATACACATGGCATTCCTGCTTAAGGTGAAATGATTAAAAAATAAAAAAAATAAAATTATATATATATATATATATATATATAATACACACTTTGAACAGAAGTAGAGTTTTATCCCTTGTTTCTTGTTTAGAATTGGGTTTCTGGTGTTCTATCTAAAGTTTATTTCGATTCTATACATCTAACATCTTCATCTAAACTGAAATTTTATTTACTATTTATTTTTTCCTCAACAGGAGTAAATAGGTTCCCCGAGCATCTGGTTTACACATCTCCCCTGTCTTTTGAACAGGAGTAGAAATTTATCCATTTTCTTATTTAGGATTGGGTTTCTGGTTCTTTCTAAAGTTTTATTCTCTTTCACTTCCAGTAACCCCTCGTGTCTTAGTAGTATTATTGCCTTTCTTGGGCTGAAATGATTGGTGGGGGCAGGGTATCCCCCCAACCCCAACCAAAAAGCTATTTCACTGCATTTTTTCTTGTTATTGTAATAATTGCTTTTACTATTTGCGGAATCAAAAAATTCTGATGGATATTGAAAGGAAGATGAATTTAATATATGAATGCCTGCACCACAGCATACTCCAATATACTTTTCTTTTTTTTTTTTTCTTTTTTTTTTTTTTTTTTAACCAGCTTTGTTCATGAAAGATATGTTTTAATTAATCTAACAAATCATACATTCATTTTTTTCTTAGGCAATACCAAAATCATATTTTTTGCAGAAATAAAACTAATTTTTTTTTTTTATTTATTTATTTTTTATTTAATTTTCTTTCTTCTTTTTTTTTTTTTTTTTTTACTTACTTTTAAGGCATATTCTTTTCCTGTGGCAACATCCTGGGCCACAAAGACAAAAGCAAATCCTCCTGTAAAGACAAAGCAACATAAGAATTAAAATTCATGACATACAAGTGACAATGCTAAAAACCAAGGTATTTTCTTTTTCAAAAACAATGCTTAGTAACCTATTGTACATTCTGTTAGATTATGCAGTGCTTTCATAATAAAATTGGTTTTAATTAACTGATTTTAAAATTTTCAAGATATATTTATTGTAGAAAAAAAAAAAAAAAAAAGTAGCAAATCCAAGGTGTAGCAAAATAAAGTCAGAAATTTGAGTAACATTCTCCCAACTATCAGCAGCAGCCAACCTCCCACCGACACTGAAAACCATCAGTCTTATATACCTGTAGCCACAGATCAGATGTGATTTATCAATGACTAAACATCACCATTCTCATGCAAATTAGCAAAACAACTGCAATGCAAATTTAGCAGTGATGACATCCATGTTGAGAGCCTGCTTTCTCCACACAGCTAATTATTTAAGATAACAAAATTCTTACCTACACCAAGCACACCCAAGTAAAGGACTTTTTTCATATTGGGCTGGTTCTACTCTACATTCAGAAAAATTCAGAAGTTTATGATTGATTTCTTTTCTACAGCTTATAAACACATTGCATGTTATTTAAAGCCAGGAAATATTTTTAGATTGTAAGAAATTCTTTTGGAGATAAGGATTTAGTGATACAAGTCTTACTAATTAACCCATACTTGAGGGGGAAAAAGGTAAATTCATACCTTTCCTAAGGGTATTTGTGCATAAATAAATATAACAAAACCAGCTGAAATTGGAACCCAGCTCCCTGATTAACGATTCTGAGCCACTATCCATTACATCACCTGCATATCCAAGCTTATAGCACCTGCTATTCCTAAAAGGTAACCCATCTAGGTACTTTACATTGCTTAACTTTAGTGATCGTACAGGAACCTGTGTTTCAACGTGATATAGCCATAAGCCTTCAGAAGTTTGATCATTTGGATTTGGCCATATTTTAGAAAGTGGGTCAGGCTAAGAACTTTTCAGCACTCCCTGATCCCAAGTATATCTAATGAATCCAATTTATGCTAATTTTCATAGGTAAGACTTAGAAACTTAACAAAGAGGTGTAGCAATGCCTCAGTGATTACAAAAGTTGAGAACACAATCTTATTACAAAATTGGTGATTAACTTGATAGATAGAAAAAGAAAATCAATTCTTGGTAGCAACCTTTTCAACAATAGTCAGTTCTTTATTTCTAAAGCTTTCAATATTTCAATTATAGTTACAGAGTTAATACACCATACCAACTTTGCACAAAAGATCCTAGTACCAAATACTCTGGTAACTGCAGTTGCAAAAAGTAAATTTTGTTTTTGTCATAGAAGAGCACTCTAGCAACTTTGGTAAATCAGTAAACCCCCCCACCCCAAAAAAAACAAACCCCTCAATCAAGCATTTGCAACAGAAACAAAAATCAAGCTACTGACTATCACCTTATCAACACTTAAACACAACAGCTTAGATATCTGGTATATAACATTATTGTTTAAAAATATTAAACTACTTCAAAAATTATTTAAGCAATACATTTATTTTATTTATAAATTTCAATTTTATATAATTTTCAAGATGAGTAGTTATAAAATGTATTCAAAAGCAACAGGTGAACCTTTTGAACTCTAGTATACAAATTGACACTGATAGAATAGTAAAAGATAAAACAGAAGAATAAAAATAAAATGGTGTATTCTTTAGCAATGACTGAAGATTCATTAATAGCTGTTTGTATAACCCATGATAACAAGAGATATATAATTCTGCTTGTTCTTTTGTCCCTTATTTACTATGTACATTACACCCTGCCATTACCAGATAAATAATGGCCAATTCCATTTTGATTGCAAGGAAAAAAAAAATAATAAAAAAATAAAAACACAGTTTGATTTCAGTGACAGAAATAAGGGGAAAATAAAGGAAGCAGTAACACTCATGCGTTTAATGCCTGCTTCAGTGAAATTGAAAACCTCATCAATTTTTAATCTTTTCATTTGTACCTTCTTACTTCTGTAAATAATGACCTGCATTCATACTTATGATTGTTATTGCAATGTTTTGTTAAAGTTGTTAAGCTCAAATATTTAATGATGCAGTAGGGAAATTTCCACAGGTAATTTGTAGTAATAGAAATTGCAAGGAGCTTATTTAGTCATTAAATTAAGAATTGTGATTCATCAGAAAATTCACATACACAAAACCCATTAAATTTTCATGAGTATGGCTCATATAATATATTAAATGAATACATGAAAACTGACAGACCAAATATGGAAAGACAATACACATTATTTAACATCAACCACAACTAAATCCTGTATACATAGGTATGATCTTAGTTTTTCTTATTACTGCCCAGTGACTTTACTGCTATTCTATCATTCCCATGTTTAGCTTTAGTCATTTTCTGCATAAACTAAATATTTTTAGCAAAAGTGGAAAAACAATTTGACCAAAGCACTAAATTTTGCACTTTATGATATAAATTTTATTTTAGCAAGTTTTAACACTTGATCTGTATCACTGTAAAAAGAGGTGGCCAGTGGTCAGGAAGAAATGTATCACATACAGAATGCAGCTAGTGTATGTATGATGTAAATGCATTGAAAATAATTTTGTTGTAGTAATAATACATTGGGGGGGACTCAAGAAATGAGGTGTTTCTGGTTAAAAATCAAACCATGAAATACTAACATTATAGTATTGAAAAAAAGCTTCTTTATTTTTATTTTTTAGAGTGAGGTTCACCCTGTACAAGGCCCAGGCGCCACTCAAGGTAGAGGGTAACAGTAAGAGGCAGTTTATGTGGATAGGAGGGGGAATATAATGGTTAACTCTAGACTTGAACATATGAAGATTGTAGTGATAGGAGAAACATCCTCTTGGGAGTCAGTTTCAAAGAGCTGAGAGGAAAGAAAAAAAAAAACGAAGAAAAAAGCATTGTCAGAGGTCAGAAATTATCTGACAGAACTGTTTCTTGATATTTTTATTATTTTTGAATCTGTATACTTTCCGTGCAGCTTAGGACCACAACAATAACTATTATAGATGATGTTGCTGGAATTTCACGTAATAAATATTTTACAGGTTGGAGTTGTTTGCTCTCCAATGAACCAGTTTCAATTCAGGTTTGTCTTTCTAGATGGGTTGTCAGCCAAAGCTAGAGTACTCAGTCTGCACTGCTATTTCATTTATAGCTAAGGATAGAAAAGATGGATTCCTGTCTTTCTCAAGAGCATTAGTATAAAGTGAAAATAACAGACTCAGCTGGAATTTGAGCTTGGTTCTTCAATTCCATTCTGTACATCCGAGGATGATATATAATTTTCAATTAAACTAGACATGTCTCTCTACATACCTTACAATGTTCTACACATCTCATTCTTCAGTCATCCTCTTCTCTATGTTATTTATAATTTGGAAGGGAAATACCAGCTAGGCTCTATGTGCTTTGTCCATCAGGACATTGGGGATCATTGCTCTCTACAATTTCCATTTCCCTTGTAGCTCTTCATAAATTGTCTTTATTTTTTCTCCCAAACTCTGTTCCATCATCCAAGCTCACCAGGTAGGTTATGCATTGTTCTCTTCTGCCCCTCTTGTTTCAATGTCCTGTGAGTATCAAATTTTCAAGGCTCTCTTTCCTCATTATGTGCCCTAGAAATTTCAACTATCTCTTCCTGATGTTAAGTGTCTGTATAAGTGTCCTTTTCATTTCCATTGTCTCTAGAACTTTGTTGTTGCTCATAGGTTTGGTCCGTGGCGTTCTCAGCATTCTTTATGCAAAAAAAAAAAAAAAAAAAAAAAAAACATTTTTATCTAAATTGCCATATTCTTAACACCAAAGCAGATTCTGAATTATCAATTGTTTACAAAACCAATGCAATTATTGCTCTGCAGCCAAGATTTCCATAGAAAAATCAATGTTCAATCTATATTAATGCCTCAAAAGTCTTCAACTATCTCTATCTTTCCTTTTTTAGTGATGATTTATTGCTTCAGTTCTCTTCTATATACCATCATGGCTCTCTATAACTTCCTATACTTTATAGCTTTTAGAAAAGCTTGCTTTTTTTTTGCTTTTTTTTTTTTTAAAGTATCTCTCAGTCTCTATTCTGCCATCTATTTATACAAGCTTGTTAGACAGGTTATTTTCCTCAGTCCCTCTTGTCTTCAATATCTCCTGTGTCAAATTTTCCAAACTCTTCTTTATTATGTGTACTAAAAATTTCAACTCTTCCTGATTCTAAATATTAGGTTGGTGCAAAAATAATGTCGTTTTCTCACATGTATGTAAGAAAACGACCTTATTTTTGCACCAACCTAATATAAATGTCATTTTCTTAAAAATTCCTCATTACTCACATGATCGATTCATGGTATTCTCAACACACTTCTGTAGAACCAAATCTGCTGCCCAAGTTTCATCTTCATCTGTGAGGAAATATTCCAACATTCACTGCTATATAGGAGGATTGATATTATATAGCAGTTGAGCACTAATGCATTTTCATAAACAATTTTTTTTTTAATATTCAACTTTCTAATGTACCTGATGTGAATTTGCTATCAATAACTTAAAGACCAATATACCTACCATTGCACTTCAAATAGATACTAAAAGAATGTAGCATTTTCTACTGCTTCTGACTTGCTTGTTTCAAGTATACACAAGCAGGAACCAACTTTCTACAAGTTTTTAAGTGGGCTTTATATACAAAAAGTAAAATGTTATTATTACCTCAACTAGATAAACACTTTGGCCTTGAAGTGAAAGTACAAAGGTTAACTATATTTCTCCACTTGATAGAGCTGCTGAGCAGAAGGAAGTCATAATTTATCAATGGATTAACTTTACTTAACATTTTCAACCATGTATGAACTTTATGCCTTTAGAAGTTGGGAATACCCACACTTGTTTATTGTCCATTGTACAGAATACCTTGTTCCGTTGTCACTTAAATCTCAATTTTAATTTTACTTTTGATGTATGCACTCCAGCCATCTTCATTTTGGTGATTATTTTGTGATACTTTCAAGACTAAATTAAGTAAAACTAGTAACTAACTTTTCAGAATAGAGGACCATTTTATCTCCCTTGGGGCTAGTTTTAAAACTGGAATTTTACATGCTTTCAAACATTTTCTTCTTTTCATTAAACATGAGATTTTTTTTTGTTGGCTGGTTGATTTTGTTTAGTGGAATAACCTCCTATGAAAATATGGAAAATAAAAAAGTTTATATTGAAATTTCCACGGGAGAGTGGATACAAAGATTTTATACCCATAAGCCACTCATTCTCTAACCCTAAATTTAAACAGCTCGGTCAAAAAGATTTTAGGAATTGAAGGACAAAAATTTACCCACAGATAGTTTGGAAAATTATAGGTTCTGCACAAACTCCAAATAGCTTCAGATATAAATGTGACTTATGTTCAGAAGAAAAAATTAAAATAATAAAATACAATAATGAAAGCTAATTATTGAATCAGAGGAATGAATTAGTGTTCAAATGTTGACATAAAAACAAATTCAAATTTTGATAATATAGTTTTGCCTTAATTAGTTACCCAAAATCATTCTCCCAATTCCCATCCTTCTAACTCTTCAAATGTCAACATAAAAACCAAAACCTAATTCTAACTTCCATAGTGGAATTTTGCCTTATTTAGGTACCCTAAGTCACTCCCACACTCTTCTAAAACCGTTTTATACTATATTAATTATAATTTATCAACTTTCCTCTACTTAGAATATCTCTTTAAATCTCTTTCCGTTAATCCCTTACAACTCTTTATCTCTATATTTTTTTTAATTTATTTTTGGGTTCATTTTTAAATTCTGTTTAAATTTTAAATTTATTTTTTTGTAATAACCCCAATTTGTTGTCATAAGGTTAATATTCCCTGTTTCTTGTTTTTTTTTAATACAACTTTCCTCTTTAAGAGAGATACTTAACACTCTCCCTGACTCCTGCTCATGCCTAACGTCTGACTGAAACATTGAAAAGTGTAAATTCTATATTAGGTGTTTTTGACAAGTTAAATTGACTCTTTAGCTTCCAATATCACTTCCTCACAGTTAACTGCTACTTCCCGCTTCCTCTAAATCTACAGACATGAACTTCATTCCGCACCAGGGTTGAAAAGACAGACATCTACTTTCATCTGACAAAATAGCCTATTCCCCATACAAGGTAAAAAAAATTGTTTGATTTTATATATATATATATATATATATATATATATATATATATATAATTACATGAATCATTCATAAAAAAAAAAAACAAATATAGAGGTTAATGATTTAAATGGCAAGAATACATCTTTACAAACAATTTCAATAAGATACACTAACCCCAAACCTGTATAAGAATGATATGATCCCTGTTTATGAATTCCAGTTGCATAAGGTCTTTTTAATTTTTTTACCAGCTTTTGTCTGTTCCTACAGACATCCTCAGGTATGGAAATAGATTTGTTCTTATTTTTACTTCTCGGTAATTTTTTGTATGAAGGATTCATGTAATTATAAATTAAAATTGCACCTATAACCGAAATATATATATATATAAAAAGAGAGAGCGAAAAATGAAAAAGCTTTTAAACAATGTGTTTAGTCGATATGACATATGTTAGATTTGGGTTCTTCAGGTTGGAATGAAAGACAAAACTGTATAAGGATGCATTCAGATTTCTGAGGGTAATAGGGGGCAATAAAATAAATTACCTAATCAGATCCATAGACTAGGGACCAGAAACAAGTGTGTGTGTGTGTGTGTGTGTATCAAAAACTTTCTGGTCTCTGGTCATAGGAGTTGATAAGCTAATTTATTATCCACTGTGTCCTAAAAAATACCAACACATTTTCTTTGCACACAGTTTTGGCTTTCGTTCAAACCTGAAGCTGAACATAAGACATCACATGGGAAAATGCATTATTTAAAAGCGTTTCCACTTTTGCTTCAGGTGCTATTATACATTCTACAAACACACTTATATATATAGATATCAGATATTTTGAAGATGGCATATACTTGTGATGCAAAGCTTGGTAAATATATCTTGTCTGCAAAATTTATGCCTTGAGTTGAAGCACCAAAACAGATTCCTTAACAAAACAGTTGCTATCAAAATATTGACATATCAATAAGTACCCGTTATCTGTTGATGACTAATCAATTATGGATACATGTTTGCATAGCAGTTATACTTATTTTTGGTAGAAACTTATGTCATCGGAATATTACACTGTCAATAACACCTGAAGATTGCTTGTCACATAAAACATTTAGTTGGGATTTTATACCAGTTTTTGTTTGTGCTCTTACTTTTTACCATGTTTGTATACAAGAGAAATAAAAAAAAAAGAAAAAAAAAACTGTCTATGAATGGCAACAGATCTTTGGCAACAGCTAAAATGATATATTTAAGCACTTGTAAAATCTAGCCAAGCTGTGAAGATATAAATATCCACTACTTCAGCCAAATTGAACAGATGTCATAAATAACACAAGAATGTTGGTCCTTTGTTGTAGTGCAATACACATTCCTAGTCAGATGGCCTGCCCATATAACAAACATAAAATAAATGGATGAGTGTGAGTAACTATTGGTCTTTTAGCTCCCACAAGTATCAGGGGAAATATCTTGTTGCATTAGATGGTGTGGCAGCATTAAAAGATGGAAATTGTGAAAAAAAGGAAGAAAGATTTGAAAAACTTAAAAAAGAAGAGTGAGAGAAGAAAAAAAGTGTGAAATTAACAAAGAAAAGCATCAATGGAAAGAGGATGAAAAGAAAAAGAAAAGCTGAACTGGAATGAAGAAATGATATAAAGAAAAGATAGGGGAAGCAGTAAAATAGCAAGACTTGGCACTGCATCCAATCCAAGGACACATGGCATTTATCCAGTAAAAGAAAAAAAGAAAGGGGGAAAAAGAAAAAAAAGAAAGAAAATAGACAAATTTTCAATTCCCTGTCATCTTGTTGAGAAAGTATGAAGCAATCCATCAGCTGTTTTCTGATGCACAGACAGAAAAGAAAGTGAAAGTTGCTCATTGATGGGCAGTTTTAAATAGGCCAATCAAAATGAGAAATTTTTGCCATTTTGGCAAGACAAGTAATAATGTACCAGACAGTGGCAATTTGTCTTTTTCAAGCTTTAGATAGAGTGCTATACCTATACACCAAAAAGAACATTTACTTAACACTATTTTCATGATATTTTTATATCTTTCTGTAGCATAAATAATCTGAGTTTTGATGAAATATTTACAAATAAATATAGAGTTAACATCTTAATTCAGTATTTCAAAAGTCTGAAACTACTATTTCAGATTTTATTATGCAAGTCAATGTTTTCCCAATAAAATCAACATTAACCCACTAATGTTGAGAAAACACGTGTATTTATATTAGTAATAGTCGGCATATGTTTATTTTGTGAGATAATGGTAGCACCCTGTCTGATCAAAATTTAGTCCTTTCATGGCGGGACTGGAATAACCTCTTTAGGGCACAGGTATGAGTGATGGTTGTGTGCTGCCCAGACCACATGCCCACCCCCATCACAGTCATACACACAATATCCAAAGGAATACAGAGCATTACATTTAGGGCCAGCTTGGCTGCAGGAGTAGCCAGAAGGTTGTTAGTGTTGATAGCCAACTGCCTTCAGGGCTCCACAACAGATTTCTGTCTGGATTTATGTGTATGTTTCAATATAACTGTGAGGCAGGGGAAGTTTAAAATCAATGGTTTCCTTCTCCTAAATGAAACTTCATCTACTTAAACCAGCTCGTTATGAGGCACCAATAATCTGTCTTTTGTCTGTTCTCCAGCTTGGAGATGGACATGAGAAATATATCATGGTAATTCCAGCTTATAATAGATTTCATGATAAAAAAAAAGAAAAAACAAAAAAAAAACTTGTTTTAGGGGTTTAAGGATTTATTATGCAAATGAAGTAACTTCCATTTTTTAATTCTACCAGTTCAGATCCTTTACTGCTAGGACATGTCATGCTACTCCCACATTTGAATCACCCCCATTTTTTTCGTAGACTGAATGTACGGATAAAGTTCCACACAGACAGCTTTTTCTTAAGAACTGTTATTTTGTGGAACAGACTCTTGCATGGATGTTTCCCTGAAACTTATCAGTCCTCCTCATTCTCATAATCTTCACTTCCTACTACCTGGTTTTATTCATATTGCTCACTGCATTCATAACCAATTTAACAGTGACCCTCTATCTGGATTTTGAAAATTATATTTGTGTGTACTTGGACTCAATAGAAACAGAGCGAGTCGTAACAGAGTCATACTAAGAAGGGGAACAAGACGTGATATGCCTAGACATGGGCAGTGGAAAGAGAACAGTTTATCCCCATAGATTAAATAGAGGGTTCAGTTTAGAATTCACTTCAAGTTACCTGGATTGACATACACCTGACAGAGGGTACAACGGCTGAAACGTTGTGATAACAACAAGTTTAAGGAAAATAGTTTGTGTGTAAATAATGATAATTCCTCATCCTAGAAATCTAGACAAATTACATAATAACATCTTACTCCTCTAAATAAGTTACTGTAAATATTTCTAATATAGTAAAAGTAGCTATTAGTATCATAATTTTATTTATAACTATTATTAGGTTGGTGCAAAAATAATGACGTAATAATGTCGTCTTTTGACGTAATGTCAAAAAACGACATTATTACGTCATTATTTTTGCACCAACCTAATTTAATTTTTATGAAACAAGCATATCCTAAAAATTTTAAACAAGTTTTTTCGGAAAACATTAATTGGATAATAGAATATGAAATTGTATAGAATGACATTGTATTCTTATAACACAATGTCACTTCTTGACTTGGTATATCATGAAACCCAAGTTATTTTGCATATACTGAGTTTTACATGTAATATTCTGAACACACCTACTTATGTTAACGATTAAGCATATGTGAGCTTATATAATCAAAATTGTTGGACAGAAACCCGATATTTTCCTCAAATCTGGAATAAAATATTAACATAAAAACAGCACCACATATGCACATTTTATCAATTAAGTACAATTTTTTTTTCAGTTTTAGTTGCATATGTTTATTACTTACATCAATGCTAACATGGGTCATATTGTTTTATAAATAAATATAAGTCAAAGGAAAAAAAAAAAATATCCACCCATGAATAAAATGTGATGACTAGAGAAAAATAAAAATAAATTAAGCATAATTTTTCTATTTAAAAACAAAATCCTAGCTTGTAATTAAATAATTGTTACAGAGAAAATCAAGAAGCCAAGTTAAACAAAAGTTCACAATAAGCAAGAAAGCATTTCTTTTAAATTTATAGTATATCCTAAAGTGTAAATTTATAAAGCAGTGAGAGATCAAAGATTTTTCTAGACCAACCAATATTAAGTGAATACTAATTCAATAATATTATTCTAACCTTTTATGTGCTGTGTCCCTTCAGGACGTAGACGATCATAGCCCTCCACATCTTCCTGTCCCTTGTAGCTCTTTATAAGTTTTGTCTTCCAAATTTCTCCCAAACCCTGTTCTAGCATCCATTTGCTCAAGCCCATAAAGTATGTTACATGCTGCTTTCCCCTGTCCCTCTTTCCCCACAATCTGTCCTGTGAGAATCAGATTTTCCAAGTCCTCCTTCCTCATAATGTGCCTCAAAAATTTCAACTACCTCTTCCTGATGTTAAGTATAAGTTTCCTTTTTGTTTCCATTCTCTCCAAAACTCTGTTGTTGCGTCCATGTTTGGCCCATGATATCCTCGGCATCCTTCTGTAGAACCACATTTCTGTTGCTTCAAGTCTTTTCTTCATCTTTGACGAGAATGTCCAGCATTCACTGCCATACAGGAGGACAGATATCACAAAACAGTTCAGTACTCTTTTTCTTTGTTTCAAATGAAATTTTTCTGTCTCTTAATACTCTGCTTTCTAATCTACTTTTAAATAATCATTCAAATCTTTTAAAGATATCTTTCATCTGCTGACTTGATTCTTGAAATATCTTGAAAGAACTTCAATATTTAATCCGTATGTTTCCTTCACATTCACTCTCAATAGTTAATGAAATGAAAATTAAACAAGGTGTAATGAATATTGTTCCTTAAATCATTCCCACTTGTGTCTCCCAACTTGTGCAGAAAAACAAATCTAATTTTTAAACCTTGATCAAAGGGCTTGATCATAATTTTGTCCAGATTAAAAGAAATATCAACTCAACAGATGAATATTGGCATTATATTATGTAATTCACTCATGTATTGTCTCTCTCAGACAAAAAATAAAACTATTAAGAGGATAAGGTTGTCAGAATAGATCTCAAGACTTAAGAACAAGCAAATACTAAGGCCACCTATGCAGAATGTGTATACCAAGATTTTCTCAATGGTTAAAAGAATCAACTCTAAACTTTGTTTTTAAGTAGGATGGTGACAGAGTGTGTGTGTGTATGTATATATATATATATATATATATATATATATATATATATATATATGAAATGTTTGAGATTTTTTAACCTTTAAGACAGTGGAAGCAAAAATTGTTGCCATAGAATTCTCTCCCTTTGCATGCTGTAGGCCCATTATGTCACTTCCAGAGAGTTTCTGTAAAATAACAGTTAACAGGTGTTTATTTATAGCTACCCACTCAAGGCAATAGAATGCACCTACAGTGTGCAAAGGGAGAGAATTCTACAGCGACAATTTTTGTGCTAAAAGTTGAACAGTGTAAATATGTGTCTACCAGCTTGTGTATTCAAGAGTCTTAATCAGGTGCATTTTGTTTATTAAGACTCAAATCTACAGTCTGAAAATTTACACTTTAAAAAAACAGGTATGCCTACTCAAATACTAAATGTAACATTGACAATATTGAATAATATATATGTCCATAGCACAAATTATTTTACACATTTATTTTTAAACATAATCTTCATTTTTCAATACACTTACCTAATTGGCTAATCACATAGATCAAATATTATACAGTGAAACTTTCAGGATCAAAATTGTGCAAAGAAATATATTTCAAGTAAATCACTTATAAACTACCTTCATTAATATATAAATATGCATTTGAATACATGTGTGTTTTGTTTAGGTATATTTCAGTTCAGACACAAAGAAAACTTTTTTTCTTTTTTGGCATTCTGATCAATACATGGACAATCATCACTTTTCACAACTGAATTTCTGCATCACACTTTCTCTCATCTGCCCAGAAATATTAAATTTACACATCTGTTGGTTTTAACCTCTCTGATATGTAACATGAAAATTGGGATGTCTCTTTTGCTAACAACCATGCATATCTGCCTTATGCAGCTCATTTTCACTATTTGCCAATTGTCATGGAAGTTAATTTTTCCAGCTCAAGGAATCTTGTTTCCTTGAATTTTTCGCCAGGAGAAATGTGTTTGCATTCATCATTTTGTCTTTGAATCTAATGTCTACAAAAGTTGTGTATATAATGTTCGTTGCTCATGTAGCAGATAAAAGATAGAAAAAGCAAATGACAACAATGAGATCTCAGCAGAAATGAATAATCATTATGGGAATGCTAGCTTTAGCAACACAATATGGTTATACAACTGGAATATTCAAGAAAGAAAGGTTAATGTAGAGAATATTGTATCAAGTTGAATGCAATATAAACAAAAGATCAAATTAAAATCATAATAAATTAAAAAATATAGGTAAGATGGGATATAGCTCTACTAGTTATGTGTACAGATCTGCTCTCTGTACTCAAAAACATCTATTTTATACTTCTATTTTATACTTCCTCTCAATCAAGCATATAGGCACTTGCATTTAAGTTACCTAAATGGAATATAAGAGTTACATATTCTTAAATTCTAATGGACAGCGTTTAATAAGGAATTAAGTAAACTAGATTCTTTGGAACAATTTGAAGCCTACAGCCACCTTTAAGCAATTCTGAAAGAATTTGTGCATTATTCAACATTAACAATAGATGATGAGAAATAGGCTAAAATAAAGTTTCATAGATTTAAAAAAAAAAACAAACAAAAAAAACAAACCTTCAGACATTTTATCTTTCCAAAAGCCATTAAAGTTAGCAAGACGATCAAAATTAATAAAGATGTAAACAGTTTTATACTTAAATGAGTGGAAAATCAAATATTTATCAATTTGTAGGCATTGGTAACATTATGACTGGCAGAGTCTTATCAATTCTAAATTAAATTAACATTGAAAATTGTTATCTGCTTCAGATGAATACTGGTTGGAAAGTGATCTTTGGGGGATTGAAGAAAGACAAAACCATGATGGAACATTACGTTATTGCCAATGGTATTTTGGATACAGCTTTATCCTAAATAAAGAGTCAGTAACTTTACAAATGTTAAAAAAGTGGCTTTTATACCTCAAATCTATAACACAAAAAAATAAAAGGTGAAATATACACATGATGAAAAGGATACCCAAGAAGGAAGCAAGATATAAAAAGGCGAAAAGATTAAGCCAAATGAAATGCAAGCTGAAGAAAAAGAGAGGAAAGAGATAACTTTTTTAAAATTTAAAAAAAAAAAAAAAAAAAAAAATTAAATTTTTTTTTTTTTAAATTAAAAAAAAAAAAATCTTAAAGAAAGCAGAGGAGGAAGCTTATATCAAAAGAGGTCTTTTTATTTTTTTTATCATTTCATCCCATGCAAGGCAATAATCCCACAATGATGCACAGGGTTACTCAGAGCAAAAGAAATTGAGAAAATGCTAAAGAGAAAGAAAAAACAATAAAAGAACAGGGCTCAGAAAGACAGAAGATGGTGATTGATGTTTATTTAAATTTTTGAAGATCATAAATGATAGGAAAGCAAGGAACCAAAAGAGTTCCATTGGTGAGACGTGTGAGAAAAGAAACTATTAGAATAGAGTTACATCTAGCTACTTCAACACTAAAACAATGAGATCTAGTTACCAATCTAATACTACACTTAAATTCATGCCGTCAATGTACCAAAGAAGAAAACTCAATAGAACAATTGCCATGAAAATATTTATGGAAACAACACAGAGTTGCAGAGGGAAAAGTGACTGAAGCTGAGATAAGGTAATCTTGCAAACTATAAAGCTAAAGACAAATTGAGCAGTTATCCAGCAAACAACAGAAAATCCATTTTACTGCTGAAGAAAATAAGGTGGTGGACTTATTCTACCTTTCCCCTCACATTTATCAAAGATGGCAGAACAATCTCAGTATGAGAAAACTCCCTTCACCTCCTGCTCAGATTATTACTGGATACTTTCGACAGACAACAAAGACCATCAGTTGCCTGACCAGTTCTCCAAATCTGACCAAAAACTGTCAGTTGAGTGGTCAAATTTAGCAAGCTGGTAAATCAACTATTTCCAGACAGTGACTTTTAATCACATGCAATGATCAACAAGAAGAAAAAAAAGCATCAAGTAAGATTACATTTGTGACCTTAAAATAATGAGCTGTCAAGAAATTTATAATTGTTTATGATCAATAATGAACATGACAGAAATAAACATAAGGAAAAAAAGAAAATTACTAAAAGAAGTTAAATAAATTTAAATTGATTTATTTGTTTGTTTTTATCAACCTTTTGCTGGTTATTTAAAACCTGAAAATATTTTTAGATTGTAAGAAATTTTTGGAGATGATGATTACTGATACAAATCCAATTAATTAATTAATTAGGGAGAAGAGGTAGATTCATATCATTCCCAAGGGTATTTGCATGTAAATGAATATAAAGAACCCAATTGGAATTGGAACTTGGCTTTTTGATTTCCAATTCAGACCAGTTATCTTTTTCTTTGATTAGGACTCCAAGGATTAGTTTGAAGGCTTTACTTGAGTGGATATTGATGGTAAATGGTCAAAGATGATAACCATGCTAGTGAGGTGGAGGAAAGCAATGATTACCACTGGCGGCTACTATTATCCATGCCCAACTAATTTTATGGAAGGTACTAGCGACCATCGATATACTTGGTCTTTCTGAAGGTGAATTATTTTGTCTATTTAAACAACAAAATAATAACTTTTATTCGTCAATGAGACAAATAAATACAAGTCAGATGAAAGAAAGAGCAAACAAATGCCTGTCTTCTCATATGTAAACACGAGGAAACATATCAATTTTTTTGATGAAATGAAAGCCTTCTGAGCGATTTTGCTTCTTATTGCACCCCCAGAACTCCATAAGGAGTAATAAAAGTTAAAGTACATTGAATTATTTATGTATTTTTAATGTATTTGTTTTTTTTATTTCACATTTCATTTTTTTTTTTTTTTTCAACATCAAAATGCATGCAAAATGTAATGCATAATAATATTACTCATTCATTCTTTTTTAGTGTAAAAATTTTAAAATCTATGTGCACAATACAAAGAAAGTTATAACAATTTTAAAATGGTAGGTGTTCATGTTTTCGCACCCTTAAAAAAAAAAAATAAATAAATAAAAAAAATGCAGTGGTGGGGGGAACAATTCTAGAAATAAATTAATGCGGTAATGGTTGAATTTTTTTTTTTTTTTATACACACAAAAAAAAATTTAAACCAACATGGTTCTAAATTCTTGTCATCACTTATGTGCACCAAAGCAAAAAGTACTTTCTCCTACTCCATAGAAGTTTTCATTCCAAGTTGCAACTGTTATAACTCGCTCCTCACGGTTATAATATGTCTTGCTTAGGCTACTCGCCATGACGCTATCAATTCTTTCTCCTTAACTGACTCCTATGGACTTCTACTGATTTCTTTATTTAAGGCGTCTTGCCTAGCTCATTTGTGTTACCTGGGATGTCTTATTTACTCCACAACAATATTCTACACTACTTCAAAGAAAAGTTTACAAATAAAACCACCATCAATACTGGAAAGTGCAATAACAACAACTGAAAAAAATTATTTTCCTGAAAAATTGTTTTAATACAAAGATTTTATAAATTGCAACTGAAAATAGTACTAGCTGCCCAGTCAAGGAATCCCAAATATTTCCTCATGAGAAAACAGTTAATATTACCATAATACTAGATCTTTTTTGTTTTTTTGTTTTGAGAAACCTATACTGGAATAGCAAAAGAGGTCTTCCAAAAGCTAAGTATTATAAAAAAGAAAAATTTTGTTAGAAACAAAGAAAAGAGTATTTAACTGTTAGATAATATCAGTCTTCCAATATAGCAGTGAATGCTGGACATCTTCTCACAGATGAAGAACACAACAGAAATGTGGTTCCGCAGAAGGATGCTGAGAATATCATGGATCAAACATGTGAGCAAAAACAAAGTTTTTGAGAAAATGGAAACAAAAAGGAAACTTTCTAGGGCACATAAGGAAAGAGAGTTTGGAAAATTTGATACTCACAAGACAGACAGAGCAAGAGGGACAGAGGAAAATAATGCATGATGTACTTAGTGAGCTTGAGTAAATGGATGGCAGAGCAAGATGTAGAAGAGATAACAAAAAGACAAAATTTATTAAGAGCTACAAAGGACAGGAAACTGTGGAGAGCTATCATCACTAATGTCCTGAAGAAGCATGACACACAGGAGAATATTTAATAGCAGATTTTATTTTTGAAAAACCTATATTGGATTTTTATATTACCCGTAGGCATCAATTTTTCTTTAAAGTGGAAAATGCTTGATATTAAACTTTGCACTGATTCAGCTACTGTATATGGATGGCTAAAATTATATCCCTGTTACACTATACTGACCAACTAAGAAGTACAAATAATAAATTAATATTTATACAATTCAGTGAGAACATAAAACAAGGAAAACGGATTTAGTACTTAATTGCTCAGCCATTTTAACCTATTTTACTTGATAACAGATAAAACATGTATAGAATCTATAACAGGCACTAAAGAAAAAAAAAGACCACTGAAAAATAATATGGTATGTTGATTGTCATAATTCAAACTGTAATATTCAGTAACAACAATTTTTTGAAAAGTTCAGTTATAAAATAGTCTACAGTGATTATTAAAAAAAATAAATAAATAAATAAAAAGTAAGGATTCCTTTTAGTACAGCCTTACTCCCAATAACAGTTAGACCATTTCAAATTTTCAGCTTTTCAAAGAAAACCAGAATGTAAATAAAGGAATTATGGCTACCACACAGACACCACATTGGTTGAGATGGTTGAAAGTACTTGAACTAATAAACACAAATATGAAGTTCATCCACAATTTTGATCCCAATAAACACCTTATCTGGAAATTTAAAAAAAAATACAAAAAAAAAAAAAAAAATAGATGGACCTAGATAGTTCTTTTTAATCAAATTTGTTTTATATATATATATATATATATATATATATATATATATGACAGCTATTTCATGCCAAAACATGACCCAAAAATAAAAACAAAACAAATAAAAAATTTATAGCAAATAGGCAAAATTTAAAAATATGCCCAGCAGGCAAGTCAGCATGTAGTTTTACAAGAAATTCACAAACTAGTAAAACAAGAAAAACCTTGAAAATAAGATTAATTACTAAGAATTAGGTCCAAACAAAAAAGAGAAGTGAAGATAATTATTAAATCATGTTTGATGATCCTAATAGAGTGAATTACTGAATTTAACTTCAAGCTGAATGTAACATTCACATTCTTGGAGAAGATTAAAGCAGATACTCCCACTATTTTTGGCAAGAAAGTTGACTCTAGTGTAACTAATAATGTTGTTCAACTTGTCAGGAGATGTGATAGGTGTCAGTCAACTGAACCCACACCAAGCATGTAAAAGAAGCCAGGAATTCATGTACGAGATAACTAGAAAAGATTATTTGTGATGTAACATTATAGACAGACTGCATCCATGATTGATTATGTGTATGAGTCACCATATGAAGAGAAACTAGGGTGGAGACTACAGGTGAAGTTGTTGGGAGACTGAGCAGGATATTTTTTTGAATGAAGCTCAGTCAAAGAGGGTATACAAAGCATTAAAAAAATGCTTGATTGGTTGAATGTCAAATGTATGTTTGTGTTTGTTTTTTTGTTTTTGTTTTTAGAGTCACATACAAAGTGATAATGAAATTAGAGAGAGACAGCATTGAACATTTAAATACATGGGTAAAAAGGGGGTACATATCTAACCAATAGAGCCAATATTTTGGCACATTAAGTTACTGAGATTAAAGCAATCTGAGAATTTGTTGTTTCAAAGAGGAATATTTAAGTATGGATACATTCACCCACAGTATGCATGACCATTGGGAAGATGGAGTACCTACATATGTTCAGGTTGAAGCTGAGAGATTGATAGAGCACCCAAATTGTACATCTCAAAGGGGGAGAGGAACAGTGACAGACATTCATTCATTCCTATTATAATATCTCAGTTGATGAGTTGCTCATCATTTTCTGGATATTTGTTAAATTGTAAGCTTGACAGATGTTGAGGATGCTAGTGTTGATGGATGAAAAGATGATGAAGCAATTACTGTAGTCTTGTGAAGATAACAGAGACAGCAATGTCCACTTATGTAAATGAGCAACTCTAAGATAGCATAAATAGGATTAAACTAGGTCAGTTAAATTATAAATAAGTGTAAATAGATATGGATAGTTTTTTGTCTTTAACATTTCTCACTTTGTTCATGGGTGCAGTGATATTTTTAAGTGAAAGTGAAATAATTAGTGAATACTCGGAAAAATAATTCAGACATGAGCAGAAGAAAAAAATGGAAACCAGCACAAATGAGAGGTAGACTTAAAACAATGTGATAGGAGGTAGTTGGTTTTTCAGCCGACCAAAATTGATTACCTTTTTCTTGGCAATTAGAACTAAGTTATATTTTTTATCACAAAAATCTAGGTTGGTTTAAAAGTTTGTTTCATTTATACTTTATGTGTATTTGCTGAATGAGCGAGTTCTGCTTTGGAAGAATACAGATATAGATAAGATTTGTTTCTTTTCCTATTTAAGTGATTTCAGCAAAACAGAAGAAATTATCCTATTATAATTGTGCTTGTCCTTCCATTCATTAGTTTGCATGACTGCTATATCCTACCAATACCTCATAAATAATGGACTATTCCATTTTGATCACATGGAAAGAAGTGGAAAAAACACTACTTGGTTTCAGTCAGAAAATGAAAAAGAAAAAAAGGGAAGATAGAAGTATTTAACATCTACCAATACCTCATAAATAATGGACTACTCAGTTTTGATTGCATGGAAAGAGAGGAAAAGACACCACTTGAGGAATGAAAGCAAGAAGGGAAGATAGAAGTGTTTAATGGCTGCTACAGTGAAATGGAAAAGCTGTCAATTTTAAATCTTTTCCTTTGTACCCACTTCAAATAATGACCAGCATTCACATTTATGATTACTATTGCAATAGTTGGTTAAAGCTGTTAAATTCAACTATTTCTACAGATATTTTATTGTTGTAGGACTTGTCATGAGCTTACTCAATCATTAGCTGAAGAATTAAGATTCACCTGAATATTAAAATAAGAAAACCATGAAGTTTTCACGAGTTAAAATTAGTCAATATTGATAAAGGCATGGAGGTGGTTCAAAATGTTTCTTAACTTTCCAAATGCAAGTGATTATCTTTTAGGTACAGGGAAGTAAATTTAGTTGGCATTAACCATCATTTCTTCAACACAGTGTTCACTGTTTTCATTACAAGAAAAGTTATACAGAAGACAATCACTCCTTATTCAAAAAGACTCTCCTACTGAGGTAAAAATGCAGTTATGTCCCCTGTTACTCTACCCTGACCAACTAAGAACTATAAAAATAAATTAATACTTTTACAATATATTTTAGAATATAAAACAAGGAAGACTGATTTAGTACTTTTTCTCAGCCATTTTAACCTATTTTAGTTTTTTTTTTTTTTTTTTTTTTTTTTTTTTTTTTTAAGCGTTTCACCCCAAGCAAGGCGAGAAGCCACTAGGACGCAAGGGGTTACAGAAAATTTGGAGCAAGATCAGATAGGAGTGATAGAAGAAAGGATGAGGAGAAGGGTAGTGGATAGATCAAGGCAACTGGAGATGTCAATTGACATTACATTTGAATAGATGGAGATTATAGCTCTCAGGGAAACTGGAATAGGGAAGGGAATTCCACAGGTAAGAGGTGCGAGACATGTTGCTAACAGATAAAGCATACATAGACTCTATACCAGGCACTAAAGAAAAAGACAACTGAAAAATAATATGATATGCTGATTGTCATAATTCAATCCGTAATATTCAGTGGCAACAATTTTTTGAAAAGCTTAAAATTTAAAATAGCCTACAGTGATTATTAAAATATATTATTAGGTTGGTGCAAAAATAATGTCAGTTTTGACATATTTTTTGACGTCAAAAACCGACATTATTTTTGCACCAACCTCATATATATATATATATATATATATATATAAAATAAATAAAAAAGCAAGGATTTTTTAATACAACCTCACTCCCAATAACAGCTACGCATAATATCACCATAGACTATTTCAAAAACTTTCAGCTTTACAAATAACAGGATGTAAATAAAGGAATTTAGACACCACATTGGTTTTTGAAAATGACTGGAATGGTTGAAAGCACTTGAACAAATGAATGAACATGAATTTTGATCCCAATACACAACACCGGATTCAAAAATTGGAAAAAACACAATAAAAAAAATTAAATAGACAGACCTTGTCAGTTCTTTTTAAATCAAACTATATAACATAAAAAAAAAAAACCACAGTTATTTTATGCCAAGTTGATTATGAACCGATCAAAAAATAAAATCAGAACAAATAAAAAAATTATAGTAAATAGGCAAAATTTGAAAATATGCCCAACATGCAAGAAGCCATGTAGTTTTACAAAAAATTCACAGACTAGCAAAACAAGAAAAACCTTGAAAATTAGATTAAACTTTCAATATTCAAATCATGGATGCGTGGGTAGTCTTATGGTTATCATTGCAAGAAGTGGAATCACTGAGTTGAGTTCAAACCTAGTCAGTTGAATTCATTTTGCAATAATACCTTTGGGAAATCTATTTCTTCTCCACCAAGAATGGGTTAAATAGAAGAGCAGTTTTAAACATCTGACATTCTAATTATTTTGAACTATGACCTCTACATTTTCTCAAAATACTATTGCTAGTCTTCAAATAGAGAGAGTTAACATTTGTACACATCAGCATCAAAGATTATTATGTCATCTACTCCATATAATTTATTGATATCTAATGACAACCCGCTTCAATATTTAATGCATTGGGTAGAAATCATGTGTTAACATGATACCTCTTTATGTGCTATGTAGCTCTCCACAACTTATTGTCTTTTGTTGCTCTATGTACTCCTTGCCCGTTTACAACCTTTTTTTGTTAGTATGCTATTTGTTTTTGTTACTATCCATTTAGTAAAACTTCAAGTCAGTTAATCTCTTTTTTCCTTCTTTTGCCCTCAATGTACCATGTGAATGTTAAATTCTCTAAGTATTCCTTCCTCATCATGTATCTCAAAAATTTCAGCTGTTTCTCTGATTGTTAGCAGCAGTTTATTTGTATTTCCAATTCTCCTTAAAACCTTTTTCTTTACATATTCTGTCTATAGTATTCTCTGCATTTTCAATAGAACCGCATTTCTTTCACTTCAAGTCTCTTCATCTGTGAGGAAATTGTTTGACATTCACTACCATATAGGAGATTAGATATTACATAGCTGTCCAACACCCTTTACTTTGTTTCTAACATTTTTGATCCCTTAATATTTTCTCCCATTCTGAAAATCATCTTTCACTATTCTCAAAAGCCATTGGATTTCTGTTTCAAACTTTCTATGTGTTACTATATATACTACCCAGATAGTGAATTTTCTCCCGTTTGATTTCTACATTCTTGATATGTAACTCACAGCTTCATTTGTCCCTTTTGCTGATGGGCATGCATTCCATTTTGTTAATAACTAGTCTTTTCTTTATGAATAGTTCTTTCAGTTTTCCTTCTTAATCTTTCGTCAACAGTGTTATCAATGTAGCATATGTTGCTGTGGTTATAGCCACTGATAATAAATCCTGGTAAGTATTCTAGTTCTCTTAAAATAATTTTGTTATACAGATTAAATGTTCCCAGTACAGCTAACAGATTATTTTAACATATTATTTTGAGTAATCTTTCCTAACATTTCAAAGAGTCCTTCACGCTATTCTTTATTACTTTTGCATGAAACATAAATATAGATCCTTCGGCACTTCTATTGCTTGCTCTGATAGCATTTTGATCATGAAAAATTGCATTTCTTGTTCCAGTGTCTTGAGCAATGCCAAATTATGCATGCATTCTTTTGCTACCAACACTATTCATTAGAAACAACATTAGTTATGCGACTTATCAAGTTGATTGCTCAGGGGGAGTTTACATTCATTTGTAGCTGGTTTCTTTGACAAAGCTCAGTGACCATAGAGGACTATTTAGAGTGAAGGTGGTGGTGAAGAGCTTGTAGGAAAGTAATCATGTCAGTACTCGAGAGTTTACAAGCACAGACTATTGTCTAAACCTATCAGCTATTGCTTTCAAAATGGAGGTATCTTGCACTTCCCCTACCACTATCTTTCATTTTCCCTGTCATCACTCAATTGGTGGTGGGAAAGTGGCAGGAGTCCAGTAACTTATTGTTGAATGGTTGTGCACATGAATGACTGTTCCTATAAGTATCAAGCTGTGACTGGACTGGAAATAGGCACAAATGAGTAAACAAAGTATCTATTTGTTTTTATTGAAATTTCTGTAATGAAATTTTCACATAACTACCTGGCTTTGTTTCAGAGGTGTAGCCAAGTTCTAAAGTGTGTATGTAGGGAGGGGGCAACAAAAAAAGTGACAACACATACCAAATAATTTCTTTTAATTCATTATACATTTATTTAAATCCCAAACAGAATGAAGTTACAGTTTTAAAAGTAATTGTTATTTTAGGATTAAAATCAAAACAATAAAAAAAAAAGTTTTGCTGTAAGCTCCTAAGTCTATATTTAAAAATCAAACATAAAAAAATGTTGTTTAATTATTTACATTTCAAAAGAAAAGAAAGGTGGGGGGAGAAGAAAGGGGGAAGGGGAAAATAAAGAGAAAGAAAATAAAAAAGGGGAAAATAAAGAGAAAGAAAATAAAAAAGGGGAAAATAAAGAGAAAGAAAATAAAAAAGGGGAAAATAAAGAGAAAGAAAAAAAGGGGGGGAAATAAAGAGAAAGAAAAAAAAAGGGGGGAAATAAAGAGAAAGAAAAAAAAGGGGGGGAAATAAAGAGAAAGAAAAAAAAGGGGGGAAATAAAGAGAAAGAAAAAAAAGGGGGGAAATAAAGAGAAAGAAAAAAAAGGGGGGAAATAAAGAGAAAGAAAAAAAAGGGGGGGAAATAAAGAGAAAGAAAAAAAAGGGGGGGAAATAAAGAGAAAGAAAAAAAAGGGGGGGAAATAAAGAGAAAGAAAAAAAAAGGGGGGGAAATAAAGAGAAAGAAAAAAAAAGGGGGGGAAATAAAGAGAAAGAAAAAAAAAGGGGGGGAAATAAAGAGAAAGAAAAAAAAAGGGGGGGAAATAAAGAGAAAGAAAAAAAAAGGGGGGGAAATAAAGAGAAAGAAAAAAAAAGGGGGGGAAATAAAGAGAAAGAAAAAAAAAGGGGGGGAAATAAAGAGAAAGAAAAAAAAAGGGGGGGAAATAAAGAGAAAGAAAAAAAAAGGGGGGGAAATAAAGAGAAAGAAAAAAAAAGGGGGGGAAATAAAGAGAAAGAAAAAAAAAGGGGGGGAAATAAAGAGAAAGAAAAAAAAAGGGGGGGAAATAAAGAGAAAGAAAAAAAAAGGGGGGGAAATAAAGAGAAAGAAAAAAAAAGGGGGGGAAATAAAGAGAAAGAAAAAAAAAAGAGGAAAATAAAGAAAAAAGGGAAAAAAAGAAATACAAAAACAATGAAGCCACTCCAACAACCTCTAGATTTCATAAGGGATTTCAACCACCAATTGTCATCCAATAGAGAGACAAGCTAAACTAACAATATTTTCATCCATTTTTAAATAAAGGTATAAACCAACTACCGAATGATTCTACAACACTGTCAGTAACATGTAGGGTAAAAGAAAATATGGACAAATTTCAATAAATGAAACATGTAAGGGACAATCCTGAATTTAAGTGCACACTTGATACTCAGTATCGACACTTTAATTTTCTATTAGGTACAGATATTCAGAGAACTTAAAACCTTTACTTGATTACTTATTTTAGTGCATCATTTTACTCAGAATTATTGCCACATGATGCAAACAGTGCATTATTTAAACAAATTAACTGCAAATAATCAACAGTGCCTTTTTATAGTCATCTATCACTTATATCATTGCCAATTAGGACCATTTTACATTTTTGTAACCTTTTCTCAATTGAAGATAAATAAAAATATTTCACTGTTTCATTACAGACAAAAATGGCAGCAAATTTTTCTCAACTGAATTATTCAATTCATCAATATAAAAAAAAAAAAAAAAAAAAAAAAAACTGTATGAAGGCCACAAAAACCATGACATTTTAAGGAAAAACTTTCGTGTAAATTTTGCAGGATATCATTTGTTGGACAGAAGAAGCAGCAAGGCAGACTGAGGAAAGCAATGGCTTCTCTAATAGTCAACTAAATTTGCATAATAAAAACAAATAATTTGCATTTGTTTATAATTAAATTTAAATTCATAATAAATAATAGATTTGTATCATTTCAAGTTTTTGACATTCAATATAATGCTTTGAAACCCACTTTTATAAGGTTTGAAAAACACTTATTTAAGTAACACACTAATCAATTTAAAGTTTTGGATAAATTATGAAATAAGTAGTGAAGTAATCATTCTAAGTAACGTGGTTAATCAAAATAAATGCTGCATAATTTGTTGAATTTTCTATATTGCTACAACTAATTATCTCTTTGTGCAGGTCTTTGAATGATAGAAACTCTTATACAAGTTCATTCTGATTTAGTAGGTATTTATAAAAATGTCTAATTTATTCACATTATCTATATTATCAAAATGCTTTAGATCTAAAATAGGCTAAATTTGGAAGCCATATTTTTAAAATACTCAGATCTCTTTTCTGGACTATTTATAAGAAAATCTAAAAATATTAAGTAGAATTCAAGTAAGAATTTCCTTTGAACATCAAATATTCCTTTATTCTCTACTCTTATCATGAAATCTTTTTATGTTCTCTGCACTGCTTGCATTCCATATTTAATATCACATTTTCACTTTAACATTGTTTCCTTTCTCTTTAATTTAAGATTCACACTCTTTTCACCTTTTATTTTTAATTCTTTTTTTTTTTTTTTTCAAAAAGCTGAATCAAATAAGTTTTAATCATATCTGAACTACTTTTCTAGAAATATATAGATAAATTGAAAGGCTTGTTTAGTACTTTACTCCAGAGTGTAAGAATGACTAAGTTCTATCCTTTGCCTCAGAAAGTTGTTTAGGAGAACAATGGATTTTTTTTTTCCACCATCCAGAATTCTTTGTAGAGCAACTTCATGTGCTGGTAAATTCTACAAGACTGCCTCTGTTGATGATTTTCTGGGTACCTTGCTGTGGCAGACGTGATGAGACAGGACCTGGGACGAGCACAACTGGTTGCCACTTGCCTTGTCCCCGCCAAAAAAGACACCGTATTTGCTTAGCATGTAAAGCTACTGCAGTTGAAATGAGGGAGAAAAGAAGCACTTACCGCTCTGCCGTAATCCGTCTTCAGCCAGATAACATAAAAGAATGAGGTGGGGAGGGACTTGCATTGCATTTTTATACAATAAAAATACAATACATTATGGGACAGGGACGCAGTGAATTATGGGATTGCATGAAGATGCAAGGGATTATGGGTATATGGACAAATATAAAAGTAACCAATTTTTCCCAGTGCGATGTGCTTGGAGTGACGTTCACGGTTGGCGGCTAGAAAAGCCTGTTAGTGTGATTTTGAGACAGAACTCAAGGAATGACTCGAAGTTGGAATACCAGTTGGGAGAGCTTGAATTTACTCGCTGGTTGCTGTTTTTTTTTGTTTTTTTTATTATCCACACTTGCTTGTATCAAAGAGTCTATGCAAAAGATTGGATTAAATGCTGAATAAGTTAAAACTGGAAAAAAAAATAATAATGGTGATACTGCCTAGAATTTATAGAAAAGGAACAACTCTCTTAGAATATTGGAAATTGCAATATCAATGAAAATTATGACATCAACAATTATTGTGAAGTACTTCACTACTTTGATTTCTTATCTTCAACAGAACTTCTTCTGCCGATAAGGATTGTAAAGAGCATTTTGTATATGACAGTAGAGATATGTTGCATTTTAATCAGTCATTAATAATTGACTGATCATATTTTTGGCAATTATTAAAAATGAATTGCTTTCATTTATAAATTCTACACTTTGGAACCACAAAATGCTAATCCATGTTTCCCATATAAAGAACTGCATTTATAATACAAGACAACATCATTTTTTTCTCTATTGCAAAGACAGTTTTGCTGTTAAACAAGGGAAAAGTGTCAAGATCTTTCTGTTTTTTTTGGGGGGGGGTTCATTTTTTGCATGATTTTCAATTTTATACTTTTAACAAATGTCTTGCAAAAATCCATCAATCAAAAAGTGTTTGCGCTTGATTCTTAAACTAGACATTGCCACATTTCACAACTACTTTTAACTTGTTTCTGGAACCAATTGGCAATTAAATGACATACACATTCATCTTTTGGAAGACTGATGAAATTATCTTTAAGCTATGACTAACAAGAGCTAAACTGAAGAAGAACTTTCATAAGTAACAGTTTAATGACAGGGTTGCATTTTCTAGTGGCTCCACTTTCACCAACTGTACAGCAGCCAGCATTTGACCAGCCTTTATGGTGAGATATGTACCACAGCAAGTCTTTAGAGCATTTCTCCCTTAAATGCAACCATGGCAGCCTGTGCACAATCTCCATCTAGATTGAAGGTACATATCAAGTTTTTAGGGGAGTCAGCCTTTCATGTGCTGACTAAATGAAAAGTAGGCATCTAAACTGATATATTTTTTTGTCCTACCCAGATAGTGTCTTCATAATATTTTTCTCCATTGCATACTTTATAAAGAAAAAAATGAATAAGTTGGTAACGTTGATTTGTTACTTTTTAAAAAGATTCTATATGTCACAATTGTTCTCTCAACATATTTGCTAAATTTAAGCTGCAAAGAGACGGCAATAAGAAGACTCCACATTTTTCATATCCCAGAGGAAAATAGCTTAGAAAATAAAAGGTCCATGAAAATGCACAGTGACTGAAATTCTTTACTTATGCAAGTTGAACATTCTACCACAGATGGAGAAAGCATTCATTTTCTTTTTTCTTTTAAACATCAAATATTTGCATAAAAAATAACTGAATTAAAGAAAGCATTTTTGAAAGCTTTAGAATTTATCTGAACATATATTAAATCAAAAAAACATAATCCATGAGTAATAAGGGAAGTAACAAAACACCTTCAAGGTTGTAGTTTTAGGAAACATACAAAAAGTAAGGGTCCAGTTTTGCATGGTAATTAGTAACTTCCTCTAATTAAATCTTTAAACGGAATTTCCCCACAACAAAAAACTGAAAATTTCCAAAAATAACAAAGGTCATATCGATTGAAAGTTCATAAGATTACTTAGGAAAAATGTTTAATAGGATTTTAACTGTTTAAGGATTATCTTGATCTCTTCAAGTAGAGTGTTATCTTTCCTACATAACCTCCTGAACTGCATTTCTTGCCTTTTCTTACACTTACTACACTGCATAGTGACCCTCTACCTTGAGTGGCTCTTGAGCCTTGTATTGGTGAACATTAATATAAAAAGAAGTTTACAAAATCTAATTCTTAATTTTTATATCAGAATTTTCCACAATTTATCTCATGACTGATAAAAAGATTATTACAAAAGAAATTACATGGTACAAATGTTGTATGCTTTTATCAACACATCACCTTTCAAAAGTGCAGAGAATTATCAATATGTTGAAACCTGGGACATCAATTGACAGGAACTACAAATACAAATACATTCCTGGAAACTACTTAAACAATTTTGTCCAAATTTCTGTGAAGTGATGAGGAGTTATTTATACTATTTATATTCAGACTATTAACCTCATCTTTGTTGTTGTTATCAGAACATTTTGGCTATTGTGCCCTCTGGCCTTCCTCAAGTGTATGTTGATCTGGGTAACCTATAGAAAATTCTGAAATGAACCCTTTATTTAATACAGAGGGTAGGGGTCTCATACCACTGCTCATGTCTAGAGATATCATCTATTTAACTATCTAGGATTGTGGTCCTACCTAGGATTGAACTCACTATACTTGGCTAACAAATTTCTGAAGATATTAGACTCCTACTCCTCAGCTTAATGGATGTGTTCTAATCAATGACAATAGCTCGTCTCCCTTTCTGCCAAATTGTTTTTTATCTTTAGGCATTATTTAAGTTTATTGAAACTTCTCAGTGTGAAATTTTCTATTGTTTGGTGAAGTGCTGTCACTCAGTTTATTGATCAAGATCCTGTTTTAACAATCTAGTTCAGGGGTGGGGGAACTGCAACTTTTGAGCTGGGCTATGGAACCAGGTAATTTAGAAAAGTTGGAGCCGGAGCTAAAGCCAGCGAAAAATGTACTAGCTCCAACTCCCTAAACTAAAAGTTCCCAACAAATTTTCCTCTTTCTCAGCAATAATTAAATTTATAATTCTGAGCTTGTTTTACTGGTGATCAAATTATATTACTAGTGTGGTTTGAGTTGGCTAAGTCGAGTCTAGTGTTAACTTTGAACCATTAAGATTTTTATAACAAAATTATATATATCACACTAATATTATTCTGCATGTAACAACAGTCTTTGTTCATTAGTGACAGATCTGTGGGTTACACCTTGGCTATCTTTTCAGCTTCCATTTACTGGCAATTTCTGCTGGCTGTCTGTTTTTCTCCATAAGAAAAACTTGATTTAAAAAAAAAAAAAAAAAAAAAAAATTGTACATAATGTATGAAAAAAAAAAAACATGTAATTATTTTTAGTGAGAAAGAAGACCACAAAATCCAAACCATCTTTTATCAGTGTTTATATTTAAATTTTTTTCATACTGCAAGTACAACTATTGTAGAGAGCAAAAAATAAAAATTCCTTAGCTTGGTTAGCGAAATCACCAATTCAAGAAAAGAATTTTATGACTAGGTTTGAAGTAAATATTCAACCAACAAGAAGCCACAACTTCAGAAAACTAGAGAAACAAAGAAAGAAATTCTCAAGCTTATATTAGAAATAAATATTCAACCATTGAGAAGCATTACTTTTGAGAAATTAGAGAAAAAAAAAATTCATGAGCTGGTGCATGAAAATAAACTGGCATGTAAACAGATACAAAGTGCTGACAACAGACAGAAGACAGTAGAAAAAAAAAAAAAGAAAAAAGGGAGGGACATAGAAATATGTAACTGTAACTCAACTTAGCAGTTGGCCTTTCAGAACCTTGATGACAAATTTATTTCTGCTACTCAACTTATGAAGAAAAACTTCTACTACACAAGAAGAACTAACTGAATTAAGGACTGCTGTAATATTAAAAAGATCGAATTATGTTCCCTTCAACCAGTGAAAAACACACCTTGGTAAAATTACACACCATCTTGCTACCAATCTACTTACTACTAAACTGAGTAAGCAAATATTTTCAACATTGGCTCTTTTCATCTATCACCTTTCAAATACTAATCTCATGCCACTTCAATTAACAACAAACTTTATATTTTTTGAACATTTATTCTTCAGAATTTTCACCGAAACATTGAACTTATAGTTAACATAGGATAATTGTGTTGTACTAAGATGTGTTGCTAACTTTATGTTGTTATCAATAATCAATTATATTCTAATCAATAATAAGAGATTAAAAAAGGCAGAGGTATATTCATTAGAATTTAGATCAATAGCCGTCTATTATTGCCTATGAAGAGCAATGAGCAAGGTCCAATTTCAGTAAGGTATTTCAATCAGTACTGCGAGACTTGCCTTATTTGAGGCTATAATACAACTTTTACAACTTTAATATTGATGATATCCGCATATTTTAATTGCTTGTAGTATCTTTACTAATTTTGATAATGTATATGGATCTTTGTTGGAGATAATTGGTATGATTTTCAACAACAACAATGCATATATAAGCCTAGTTATTTGCGTTTGCTAATATTTATTTGTTTATCTTTTCAGAATAAAATCATTTCTCTATTAATTTTAACCCATTATGTCCAAAAAAAATTTTTTTAAATTAAAACTAATTTGAAAGGAAAAAATGGGAATTGCAATATTTTTTTAGTGTTTAACAGTGGTAAAATATCTTGCTTGCTTTGTGATAATGCAATTTCAACAGTTAAAAAATACAATGCGCATCAACATTATGGCATTCCTAAAGACAACAAATATGCTAAACTGGAGGGTGAAGCTTGAAGGATTGTACCTGCAGAAACTAAAGGATGGAAAGCAAAAGCAGAGACAATTATTCTATCCAATATTAAATTCAGAAATGCTGCAAAAGCAGCAAGCTATAAAGTTGCATATTTTCTTGGAAAAAAAAAGGTAAACCATTTAGCTATGCAGAGCTCATAATGAAATACATTGTAGAAATTGGAAAATGTTTAGATCCAGATAAAGTTAACAAATATAAAAATATCCAAGAAGGACTAATACAGATTGACAGCATGAATTGGCCAGTAATGTCACAGAGCAGCTCCAAGATATAATAAAAAAAAAAAGACAATGTATATTTCTCCTTAGCTTTGGATAAATTGACAGATTCCACTGATTTGGCACAAGTATTACATTTCATTTATGCATTAACTGACAATTTTCAATTATTTGAAGAATTACTTGCTTTAAGCACCCTTAAAAGGAAAGATACAAGGAATAGATATCTTTCATAACTTCAAAGAAAAATATCATAAGGTTGGGCTAAATCTTACTAAATTAGTAAGTGTGTGTACTGATGGGGCTCCATCAAAATGAAGAATTCATTGCACATCTAAAAAGAGAAACCACAACTCCAAATGCACAGATTTCTTTTCATTGCATTCTGCACCAGCAGCATCTCTCTGCAAAATCTGATATTTTAAATAGCACCTTAAAAAAGATTATAAGTATTGTGAATTACATACAAGCAAATGGCTCTGAGACATCGTTAATTTTGAAACATGTTGACGATAGAAGACTAGGTAATTAGTGTAGATTTGCTCTATCACTCAGAAAGATGTTGGTTATCGCAAGGACATGTATTGGTCAAAATTTTGTCTTTATAAGAGCAAATAATTGACTTTTTTTTAAAGAAAAGTAAGTTTAGTCAATTATCAGATACAAAATTTCACAGAGATACATTTGTGTGTGATGTAATGACAAAGCAAAATGAGTTAAATATTTCATTACAAGGCAGAAATAAATCAATATATATGCGGCAAAAAATGCTTTCATTTAGAAAGAAGTTATTTTTCAAGTCCTTTCTTGCTCAGTCAAAACTTTCAGAATAACACTTTCCTTACTTGTCAAAAGTAATAAGTGGAAGTAAAGAGAATAGCTATGAATCAGGAATACCAGTCAGTTTTAGACTCATTAATAGAAGAATACAGCAGAAGATTCAGTGATTTTGAAAAGCATAATGTCACCCTGAATCATGTTTTTCAGCCTCACTTAGTTAATGTATGAAAAGCTCCCAAGGACTTATAAATGGAGCTTATTTTTCCAAAGATAATATCCTGAAAACTGTTTAACAGCAAGAAAAATCCTTGAAATTTGGAAAAGAATGGTAGAATATTCTTGCCTTCATGAACAAGCATGGTGACTTATTTCATGTTTTTCTTCAACATACAGTTGTGAATCCACATTCTCATACTTGACATAAAACAAAAATTCATTGAGGACACAGTTAACAGACGAGCATTTGGAATGTCAAGAAAGTCATTTGTCTAAAATTATTTGTTTGAACATATCTTGTTTTTCAGTTTTATGATGTCTTTTTTTATTAGATTATACAGGGTGTATCAAAAAATACTTTTATAAACTTTGGGGGTGGGTTCCCGACACCAAAACGAAGTAAAATGTCCATATAAACATATGAACAAAAGGCCATCATTGTACCTCAACACTGCAAATAACAAATGTTCAAAATGTACTCCACTAGCTCCTACACACACATGCACCTGTCAGATTAGTGACTGGCGGACCCTTTCAAATACTCCCACACAGTGTCGAATGGTTTTGCAGGCCCTCATGGCATGTTGATGAAGCATCTCTGTATTATTTCTGCTGCATAAACCAATTGTTTTAGGTAGCCCCACAGATAAAAATCCAAAGGATTGAGGTCGGGAGAATATGCTGGTCATGGAACTGGTTCACTTCTACCTATCCATCATTCATGGTAGATGTCAGCCAGTGCATCGCAAACAATGTGACTAAAATGTGCTGGTGCCCCATCATGCATAAACCATACGGATCTTCGTATTAGCAGGGGTACATCCTCTAGCAGTTCTGGAAGTGTGTTCAAAATAAAGTCCCTGTAGGCAACCCCTGTAAGACGTGCTGGGAGAATATATGAACCTACCAGACAGTCAACTACAAGTCCAGCATATATTAATCATAAACTGATGCTGGCATTTAGCCTGTATTGTACAATGGGGATTCTAATCCATCCACAACTGTTGGTTGTGTAAATTTGTTATTCCATCTTCTCCAAATGTTGCCTCATGTGTAAACAGAACCAAAGATACAAACAACAGATCAAAAGTTTGTGCAATAAACCATTACTCCTGTGCTGAGTAATCAGAGCACTAATAACCTTGCACACGTTGCAAATGATATGACTACAGGAACTGCTCGTCATACCCTCCATGCGGTACTATGAGATGTACAACACGCTAAGGCCACTTGATGTGTGCTGATACCTGGATCATCTCCAACAGCCTATAGAATGTGTTCTTCATGGCCAGGCATCCAAGTGGATCTCTGTCTTCCGCAATCCATAGTTTGTGGTGCCATGAATCCTGTCTCAGTAATGTGACAATAAACAGTATAATAATATAAAACTTTTCAAATGTTAGGATTCTCAGTAGATAGTGCATTGGTAAACTATAGATTCTGTTAGACATTTATTATTCAATGGACAATTTGCAGGATTCCTACAGTTACATAATTTTTCTTTACTATTATTTAATTTTATTTCTGTATCACTAATTCTTTGATTCTGGCTTAAGTATTTCTTTAAAATTTTATTATGCTTTTTTTTATAATTTTTTTCTAAATTTTCTGTACAACTATAACTTACTTTTAGGGTATTACTATTAAAAATTTTGCTTATATTATTTCTAGGAAAATGTTTTTCAATTAAAGCAAGAAATTTATGTCCTAACTTACTACTAACCGTTTGGTTGAATGGGGATGGGGGCTACCAAATGATATTTCTATTTCTTCTCTGGTTATTCTTATTTTTTATATAATTAATGTCAGGGCATTTATAGCCACTATGCTTTAAAGCTTTATTATAAAAATTACTGTGTTCATAGAATATTTTTTCATTAGCAGAATTTATACTTATTCATTTTTCTATGGACGAAGGTACATGCTTTATTATAGATGAGGGATAATTTGACTTCCAGTGGATTGGTATTAGTTTTTTTTATAAGGTTGGCATATATTTTTTTCATTAAGTCTAATGCTATATTGAGGAAATTTACCTTTTTTAATTTTGTATTAATAGTAACTTTCAAATTTTGGCACTTAAATCTTCTATATATTAGCTTTCTAATCTTATCAATTTTAAAGTTTGTAGACTTCCTCACAATCATAATATAATCCAATGTCTTTAATATTAATTTCACAGTGTGCATATAAAATAAACAAACCAACAATATTTCTGTTGTGATGAATACATAATTTTAAATAATAATTTTATATATATATATATATATATATATATAAAAACCAAAATTCAATTGCATTTTCCATTTATATTAGGTTGGTGCAAAAATAATGTCGTTTTCTCACATGCTACTATGTGAGAAAACGACATTATTTTTCCACCAACCTAATACAATCTGACAGTTCAAAGTCAAATGAAAGATTGAAAAATCTAAGTGTGTGTGTGTGGGGGGGGAGGGATCATTTCATCACAGGTATTGGTTTTCACATCTGGAGCACCATTAAAAGGCATGGTGGAAAAACAAGATCATAATCAGAGGGTCCCCAATTCATTTTGCACCATTGCCAAACATTAAAGAATAATGGTGCTTTCATCCTCTATGAGAATATTATCATCACTTTCAGTTACTAAATCACAATCTGACCAAAAGTTACTCGAGATCTATCATGAAAGAAAACTTCTGATTTATCCTCTGATAAATCAGAAAACAATGATTTTTCACTTTCTTCAGCTATTACAAATCAACAATGGATAACTATGCAATTAAATGACAACTTATTCTTCTATGTGATTTTCTACATTGTTTGATTCTACACATATTGTCTACAAATTTATTTGTACTAAAAATGAATTTAATTTACAAGTTGATCACTGCTATAAGTGACAGATGTAAATATTACTGACATTATATCATCTGATGAAAATTTTTTAATTAAAATACAAAATAAATAGTAATCTTAAAAAAAAAAAAAATTATTCAAATTCTAATTATACTTTTCAGGATTCAATTCCTTTTTTAAAAAATGTTAACAGATTCTTTTCAAGGTCAAAAAATTTTAATTAAAACACAATAAGTCCATAATATAAAGGAAGTTGTTTTTAAGACCTAACCAACTGTGTTAGTGGATACAGAGTATTTTCGATAAAATAAACATTTCAGATCATATGACTACTACTTGCATACACTAAAGATGTATAATTTTTGTGTTATTTTCAGGTAGTTTTCACATTTTCTACTTTTATGAAAAAAATTTTAAGAAAAAAAATTTTTTCTATGATCTTTGTAAGGATCAATTTTATACATTGTCTTGGAAAAAAAAAAAAGAAAAAAAAGTTGCTTAATTCTACAAATGTGCTTTTTTTATGTGCAAATTTTTCTTTGGCATTTTAATGTGCTGGGTGAATCTAAGAGCATTTTTTAGTGTATTGAAATAGAATTGGTAATCTTTTCAGTTTATGCAAGTCTCCTACCTGATTCTACAAGGAGGAGGAAAAAAAAAGATGCATTGATTTATTTTAAAAACAAAAAGAATAAAAACACAAAACATGTGAAAAAATGTTAAGCACAGGCAGAATTGAGAAAGTCTATGCTGCTCAAGTTGAAAATGAATAGGTTGACATATCAACAGTTAAATGGGCCCAGTAGTATAAAAGTGTGCGTGACAGAGAGAGAGAGAGAGATTATTCTTTTTTTTTTGTTTTTTTTGTTTTTTTTTTTTGCTCCCTTCTGTTTATGGATACTCATTTGTACCAAATAAAAAATGTCAATAGAAAAAAAACAAAAAAAAAACAACATGGCAATTAAATATTAACAAAACACTTTTACTAAGAAGTTCACTTTGTATTTTTGTATCACAATCATGATACCTGTAACCCATTGGTGTCATAGGGCACCACATGTACTGAAAACACAGTAACAGTAGTATTACCTGGATAAGAAAGCCTGACCGAGCTGAACCCACTTCAGATTAATTTTGAATTTAGAGTTTTTTTTTTTTTCCTTCTCTTAGATTGGTTGCCACCCAAGGCTATAGGACCTAATTTGTCCTGCTATTTATCCCAAACTGGAGGGGAGAAGAGAGGGATTCATACCATTCCTAAGGGTATTAGCATGTAAGCGAATGTATTAAATCCGACTGAAATGCAAACCTGGCTCTTAGATTCCTCTATCTAAACTGCTATCTATTACTCCAATGTGCCTCCTTTTTGTAAACAGATATTATTTACATATAACTACATATTAAATGAACTTTAAAGTATTCATTATTATTATTATTATTATTATTTTGGTAGTATTCTATCATTCAACCTTTGTTCTTTTTCCTTCGCCCATTTTCTTTTCTTCCAAGTTTTATTTTAGAATAAATTTCTAGTTTCAAAGCAAAAGTTAGAAGCATAAATCTGTTTACATTATATAAATGTTCTTTCATATTTCCATCTTTGGTAGCTAAGTCTCATAATTTCATCATTGAAATAGCTAGTTGTAGCTGTAAGTTCTATGCTAATGTTTTCTTCTCTCACACACGCTTCACTTGTGGAACTCTTCCTGCTTTCCTATGAACCATGCTCTTCAAAATTTTAAATGCAATGTCAATCATCATCTTCCATTTCTTTGAATCTTGTTCTTTTTTTGTTCTGTTTCTTTCACTCTCAGTAACCAATTGCATCCCATTGTTTTTTATCTTGCTTGGAGCAAAAAAAAAAAAAAACTCAAACAAAATAATACAATTTTGTCTGAAAAAAGGAATGATCTCAAGCATACACAAAAGATTCACACACAACAAAAACAGTTTGTATGGTTGCACCAAAACTGTTAAGTTTGTTGCTTCTGTATTACTGCCACTATCAATATCTTTGACTGACTCAAAATCACTGACTATATGCAACTTTTAATGCATCTATGCAGATCCTCTAAGTCACTCTCAACCTTTTTTGACAAATGCTCCCATTTCACCATAAGGGAGAAGGTCATGAATCCCCTTTTCAAGAATGTTTGGCTCAAAAAGTCCATTCCAAATATTATGCATATATTATTGAAAATCTTCATTCTTTTCCATATTAGTACATATACATGGACTATTTTTTTTCTTTTTTATAGAGAAGCTTTACAAATTTAATCTCAATAAAAAATGTTGATTGATTTTTAAACTTGAATTCATGTACACAATAATTTGTTTTAATTCAAAACTAATTATTAAGTAAATAAATAAATAAACAAACTGAAGTATATTTCAACAAACAAAATGTTTAATAGAATGCCAGAACATTGTAATTCAGTAAACAAAAATTTTAATAGGTCAGGATATTTAAATAGATTTTATTCTAATGAATATTACTGTCAGTGAGAAACTTTTGAAAAAGTAAAAGATCCCCTCTGACATATCCCCACCCCGAATGCAGGTTATTCTATCAAACTTTACCATTATATGCAGTCGAAAGAGTTGGCCTCAGTTTCATAAGAAAGATGTGTACTTCCTTCATTGTAAATGGCATCAACAAGTAAACTATCAGCCTTTTACAAATTGATATTTAATGAACAGTTATTCTCTGATTGTTGTTTTATGAAATTCAATAACATAATTCTAAAGTTATCTCAGCATGTTTTTTTTAACTTTTTCAAGTCTTGTACACCTTCAAGATTTCAAAATCTTTCTCATATCTTGAGCTTAAATAAAATTTCTAAAACATTCAAATTGATAAATTTAGTATTAAAACTTTTGCTGCTGTGGATGGATTTATGTCTTTACGAAACTTACATTGCCTGCTATTGACATATGACACTACTGAACACTGAAATGTTTGCCCCCTAGAGTTTGTGTCATAATCTACATCCTTGGTCTTTTGAACAGGAGTAGAGGTTTATCCCTTGTTTCCGGTTTAGGATAGGGTTTCTGGTGCCTTCTAAAGTTTTTCATTACCTTCCACTCCCAGTAGCTCCTTGTGTCTTAGTGACATTATTGCCTTGCTCTAGGTGAATTGATTTAAAAAAAAAAAAAAAAAAAAAAAAAAAAATTCACACAAAAATAAAATAATGCTTAGTGCTAAACCAGCATACCCATATCTATATAATAAATGCTAATGTCACTGTGACACACTTTTTCAACTTTACTCCTAGAGGCTATAGCCCAACATATACTATTTTGGAATCAGGCAGACTCTGTAAGCAAATTAAAAACATTCCAGGCTGGATCCAGGACCTGCAATCCTGAAATTTCGGATTCCCAAGTTTACATTACTGCGATTGTTCTCAGTGACTTTTAACGTGATTTTTTGCAACAAATTTTTTTGTATGATAACAATTTTTATAATTTGGAAATAAATTTGGGAATAATCAAAATTAATTGCAAAATCCAGTGAAAGTCACACATGAAATAAAAATAATTGTCTATACGGAAATTGTCTTTAAATTAGAAGAATTATTGAACTTTTAAAAGGTAAGCTTAAATATTAATGCAATACTTAAATGCAGTGATCAATTTTGAGTTCTGTAGTTTATTGTTGCCTATCACATCTCTTTCCTAACTATTGTGATGAAGGCCCAATTAAGAGCCTTCCGCAGGAACTAGTTTAAATGCCACCCGATGTCATTTTTTTGTCTTTAATTTTAATTCAAAATTTCTCTTATTATTCATAATATGATACTTGGTTTATCTATTTTAAACTCAAGGAAAAATTGCAATTAATAATTGATGAAAAAAATTGATAAAAAGATATAAACCCTTGACTATGTGGAAAATACTCAACAAAAACTAATAACAATTACAGTAGCAATTTTATATCTACCATTTTTTTTTTAGTTTCATGTTCAACTTTAATGTTTATATTGCATACCCCAGACTTTAAAATTTTTTTCATAATCTTAATTTTGTTTGTTCAACTATTACCTCAAGAGTTTCTGTATAATTTCAAATAAAAAAAAAAAAATAACTAGTAAAATTTTATTTGCTTACAAATTAAATTTCTAACATAAAATTGTAGACTTGCTTAAACAAATTAAATTCAGAATTTGATAGAATATTTTGATTGAACAAAATATTATATCTCTAAATCTACACACGAGAATGCTTTATTCAAATAACTAATAAATTCACCGAAAGCTTCTTCATTTGATCCTGATTGTAGAAATTCTTACAAATAAGATAGTTAAAAAAAAAAAAAAAAAAAAAAAATCTAAAAAGACAAGGTTTGATAAATAGGAAGAATGCAATAAAATCTCCTGCTTCATTTGTGCAACATGAAAGTGGGCATTATCATGCAGTAAATAAAACAAGTTTTTTTTTCTATTCAAACAAATTTGTTTTGAATACAAGTTGGTTTCCCTGTTTGATCAATTTGAAGGAAGCGAAGATGTATCAAATTATTCTTCTATTAAACACTAACATCTCCTAATGAGTAAAGTTTCAGTTCGAGTTTTTTAGCTTCTCATTCAATCTTTTTATGGATCTGATTATTTATACATAATCTATTCATCACAAGTGACCGTTCTATGAAAATTTATTCATTCTATTCGACAAACCTTTTGTTTTTTTTCCATTCAGTTCAGATAGAATCCATTTATTATACATTTTTTAAAATAATTCAATCTGAAATGGTTCCAATGAATGCATTGTACTTTTTGAAGTTCAAAAGACAAACAGCTTTCAAATCTAATGATCTTAATCAATCTCTACCAAAATTTTACTGTTGGTTCACAAGCAACATTATCCTTAAATGTGGATATATATTCTTCCATTATGACCCAGCTTTAATGCACACAAGCATAAAATATGAAAATCATAGATTGACAGCTTTTCATATTTGACCAACAGAAATGTAATAAAAATTAAAATTCTTCTGAATAATACACTTAAAAATATTAGTTAAAAATGTTAAAATATCAAAAGTTAAAAGTAAATTAACAATTTCATACTAAACAATCTAATAGCTTCAGAGAGTATACTAGTAGGTAATCAGTCTTTTGGTTAATTAGAAATTGTGGCCAGTTTTATTTATAATTTAATGTTTAGTCATATTAATCTCACAACATAAATTCTACTATCTTATATAATTTTTATCAGCAAACTAATTAGCTTTTATAATATACAATGTGCTGGCTGTTACAATTCCCAACATCCAAACATGAAATCATACCTTGTTACTAATATTCCATGATATATATATATATATATATATGAAACACACATGGTGTCCCCATAAAATGTACTCACTCTTTAAATGATAATAAATGCAGAGTTTATCGACTTACAAACAAGATTAATGGTTAAGTTTAAGAAATAATAATGTTTATTGACTTAACAAAAGAGATCAACAGTTTAAATTAAATATTAAATGAAATCAAAAAAGAAAAACATTCAAGAAGTTATAAGTCAAAAAGTGCGTACATTTTTGGGAGACACCCTGTATCTCGACATATAGGCACTACCAGACATAAATAAAATGCCCAGTAGATGGACACATCATTAGCCAAATCCCCACATAGACTAACTAGAATATATATATTAAAAATAAACAGACATTTTATGTTGATTAACTTTAATGATCATCTTTTCCAAATTACGATTAATCCTCAAACAAAGAAGAAATACCATCAAGAATTGTCCCAATTTCAAACAAGCACTCTGCATGCTTTTATCATGACTTCTAACATTTAACCACTAACAGCTTTTCTTTTTTTTTTTTTTTAAATTGTGCCATGGCACCATTTCTAAAATATTATGAAACTCACAAATTCATCTCTACCTATCATCATGATGACTTAAGTCAAAAGCTTGGACCATATTACTTTTACTTTATTTATTTTTAATATTTGCCTATAAGGACATTTGCTACCTAAATACACAGAATACATTTTGTGTATTTAGGCAGCAATTTCTCTTTTATACATGTTTCATTAAAGGTGACAGACAAGGTACTGCAATTAAAGCCTTTTATTTCATTTTTCTCAAGTTCTAAAAAGAGTTTTCTTTTATGGACACAAAGTGTAGAAACTGTCCAAATATTCTGTAAGGAGGAATTTATTTTTATTTTAACTGGATGTATGGGTTGTGCGTATGTATCTAGAGTTATAGGAATGTTTTATTTTCCAAACACAGTCAGCACATTGTGGCCAAGTTCATAGTTAATATTATTGAGTGTTGGCTTTTTTCTTTTTTTATTAAGGCTTCCATTATTTTTAATCTTTTTTTTACATGTGGATGGGTTTATTATGTTTGTATTTTCTACTAGTATGTTTCGGATAGTGTTTGGTAGGTTTGTGTGTGTTTAAATGAGTTTTAATGGGGCTGCAGTCAGATAGGTGTAACATAAGTTGTCTGGTAGTAGTGTGACCGATTATTTATGAGTTTGGTTTGATCAGTAACAGTTTTTTAAGGGGCATTTGAACTCGTAAATAATGCTTGTTCTTTGTAGTTTTGATTTTGTGGGTGTGTTGTTATTTTTAAGGATAAGGTTAGTTTTAAATTTTTTGTAGTAGATTATTTCATTATTTTTTTGTTCGAGACAAGTGGGGTAGTGTTTTTCTTTATGATATTTCTAAGTGAAGATTCATCTTGTTTATAGTTGATGTGCATTTGGCTTTTGTAGATATTTATGCTATTGGTTTTGTCTGTGTTCAGTATCGTTATTATTTACTTTGGAAAGAAATAGTCTAATCTGGTCTAATCTCATTTAAACACACACACAAACATTCCAAATGCTATCTGAAACATATTAGTAGAAAATACAAGCATAATATTTGATAAAGCACATTGCTACACAATCCTCAACAAGTTCTGCTTCAAAATGGTACAAATATCAATTTTATGACTATATTTAGTCACCCCCCCACCCACGTGGGCGTCATGTGGCACAAGGCTGGTTTAACGTGGGCACACCGAGCCCGTAGGCTCGGCCAAAAATATACCCATTGAACCCGTATAAACGGGTTCAGGGCCGGTCTACCTCCCCGAAGGAGACTCCGCCCTTCGGCGTAGCCTCCTTCGGGTTCCTCCCGCCCGAAAGCAGAGATTTGAACCGAACCGTCGCTCAAGATTATGACTCAATTTTATGACTATTTCATGTCATCTGAGATTTCAGTCTTACATCATTCAAACCTGCTCTTAAACCATGGCTATCTGCAGTTATGAAATCCAAGCATCTGCCAACATGGACAGCTGAAAACGGGAGTATATTTCCTATTTTAGATAAATCTACTCTACAACAGTTCATTATGCATAACAGAAACACTGGTAGGAGATTTGATGAACAATATACAATTCAGACTATGACACATCTCCCAAGCCAGATAGTTTGGAGTGCCGTGTCCAAATCTGCAACAGCTAGACTACTACTTCCCTCCAGGAACAACAATGAATGGTACAAGGTATGTTGAACTAGTGCAGGAGACACTGTAACTACATTTGCACATTCATCAGTATACAATATTTTTGCATGATGGTGATTCTTGCAATATTTTGAAGAAGATCAACATAACACAGGATTGATAGGGGAAGAGCCTAGATTGGAACCCAATTGAAAATCTATTTGAAATTTTCAAAATCCAAGATGCAGCAAAACAACCTTCAAGTACTGAAGAACTGAGATAAGCTAGTAAAAGAAGTCTGGCCAAAATTAATCTCAGTTGACTACTGTAACAACTTGATTCCCAGTTTGCCTCAACACATCCAAGCAGTAATCAAAAGCAAAAAGGTCATACAAAATACTGACCAACAGACTATTTTACTTGAAAAGAACAGAGAACATCATTTACAAATTTGTGAGTAAAAAATGTATCAGTCTCTCATAAATTACTTGTTACTGTGTTGTTTTTAACTTTAAGATAGGGAAATTACATAGTGGTTATAAACTTTTATATTGATTTCTTTCTCCAGCTTATCAATTCTTTACAGGTTATTTAAAGCCAAAAAATATTCTTACATTTTAAGAATTCTTTTTTTTTTGGGGAGGGGGGGAGAGTTTAGTGATAGAAATCTTACTAATTAACTAATAGCTTAGAGAAAGAATAGATGAATTCAAAGCTTTCCCAAGGGTATCTGCATGTAAATGGACATAATAAACCCAACAGGAATTGGAACTTGGCTCTCTGATTAACAATTCTAAGCCATTATCCATTACACCATCTGTACATTCAAGCTTACAGCACATGGCATTCCCAAGCAGTCACCCATCTAGGTACTGACCTGGGTAAACGTTGCTTAACTTCAGTGATTGATGAAAAACTGTTGTTTCTATGTGATATGGCCGTAAGCCTTCTTAAACTTTTGTTATTGATTGTATATATACAAAGACACATGCTGAAAAGTTCTCATCCTAACCCACTTCTCAAAATATGATCAAAGATCAGATTTTTTTTTTTTTTTTGAATGGTTATTTGGTTGGCTGAGAACTTTTCAGCATCCTTTTGTATATAAACACATGAAAGTGACAGAAGCAGTAATTAAAAAGAATCTATTTCTCCTCTAAAAGCATCTCAAAGAAAAAAAGCAAAAATGGAGAGGAAATAATTTTAGAAAGTTCTATTATTATCCTGTATAAATGTAATAAACCCTGTAATAAACAAAAAAAAAATTAAAAAAAAATACAAACAGCATAAGACAGAAAGGAAGAAAACCAAAAAATTCAAGTGCAACAATAAACCTGCAGAATTTGCTAGTTAATCAGGATTTCACTCATGATAGACAGAATATTCTAAAAGAATAGAAATAGCAGGAAATCAAAAGAGATGGCATGACCACATTTTCCCCAAGATAGAAAATCTATTCTTGTTCATGTTAAGTTCTAAATTTTGAAAAAAAAAGGAAAAAAATTTTTAAAAAGTCATTCATATTAGATTGAGAAAGAAATAGCAACTGGCAAATATGATAGAAAGAAAAACTGAAATTAAATTAAAATGAGTGATAAAATTTCATATGATATTGCTCAAATAATTACAAAAGTCTGTACATCACACACAAGAAATATTTTATAGTTATTTTTGTATACTAATAAACTTGCATTTTTAAAAATATATATTTTATTTCAATCATTTAAGAATGAAGTTTACTTTCCAGTTTTTAAGGTAACAAATCCCATTTTAGAACAATCATGAAAATGTAATTTAACACTTTTTAAGTTGCCCAATATTTTTTTTTTATTACTTATATGTTAGAGAAACAAAGATTTAGAAAAAAAAAGCTGTACTATACTGAAAACATATGCATTTAAGTTTTATGCTGAAGAGGGAAATTTACAAAATACTTCAGAAAATAAGTTATTTTGCTGCATTTTTAAGATTTCTGATGCCACTACATACAAAGCAAATTATATAGTAATTATTAGGTCTTAATGATAATTTTCAAATTCATTTTGAATTATTAAAAGTTAATACTATTCTCATAGTAAATGCTTAATTATTTAGTCCATTTTACAACTCAATCACGATTACCTTGCCAGCCAGAGGTATATTAGATTGCTTTTTAGTATAAGCTCATGACTGCAAGAGAATATTTTCCTAATTTTCATTGTTTTAGGTATACTGAAAAATGATAAAATGGTTCAATGCCTTTTAAAATAAACTAATTATATATCTAATTACTAAAGGTGCAAAACTGACAGTCAATATGCAATGTTGATATTATTGTTTACATCTACAAATGAACTCTTCCCACATAAATATTAAAAAGATATTGTACATTATGTTTAAATTTTCACATATAACTGATATATTTATTCTTACTGCTCACATAAGCTCTCTCAGAAACTTGTGAGCATGCAAGAAATCTTTGTTGTTAAAGATCTTACAACAGGTATGATCAATTTTTGCTTCAACTTAAAGATTCCATCTTCCCAGAATTTTGATGGTTTATTGGCAAAGAACTCATTAAGGTGTTTTTTTTATGTCACCCAAAGAATTAAAATTTTTACCATTGAGATTATTTTGCAAGAGCCTGAAAATCCGAAGGGAAATGTCTGGTGAATATGGCAGTTCAGGTAACACATCCCAGCCAAGCTGCAACAATTTTTTCCGGGTTGCTAAATAAACGTACGGTCCGATATTATCCTGATGGAAAACAACACCTTTCCTGTTCACCAATTCTGGGTGTTTTTCTTGAATTTAATTCATCCAGTTGTGAGCAGTACTTTTCAGAATCAATTTACTGGTTACTTGGCAGAAACTCACAGTACTGGATTCCTTTCCAATCCCACGAGATACACAGCATGACTCTTAAAATGAAGACCTGCTTTTGAGATCGCTAAAGTTGACTCGTGTCACTTACCCCAGGATCTTTTTCACTGAACATTGTTGTTAACAATCCATTTCTCATCACCTGTCACAATTTGCTTCAAAAAGGGTGCATTTTCATTGTGCTTATACAACAAATCACAGATGAAATGCAATCCAAAAAGATTCTTTTCACTTGGATCATATGGTAGCCAAACATTGTAGCAATTTCAGTACCCAAGCTTCACTAAGTGCTCATGGATGCTATTTTGATAAATTTAGTTTTTCTGCCAATTCGTGTGTTGTGTAATGCAGGTTATTCTCAATCAATGTCTTGATTTGGTTGTCATCTGTAGCGGTGGTGGTGGTCTACCTGAGCATTCTTTATCAATAAGGCTACAATCACCAACTCTAAACTTAACGAACTACTTTCGTCCAGTCCTGTCAGCTAAAGTACATTCACAGCATATATCTTTTTCTTTTTTTGTTGCTTGTGAGGCATTTTTGCCTTTACGGTAAAGAAAAAGAAAAGAAAAAAAAAATGAAGTGTGTCTAAAATGCACCCTATAATCTTTCACTTCCATAGTGATGCAAAAATTACAGAAATAGGAAATTTTAAACTTTCTTTCTCAAGAAATAGTTTGTAGTGTGCTCTAATCAGAAATGTAAGCATATTACATCTGTCGATAAATTTGCCATGTTCCAATGTATTGGAACATGAACAACTAAAAAGCAGGATGAACTTTCCAGACAATCCAAAGTTTATTTAATGCAATTACTATAGGACAGTTGAAATTTCTGGGATAAACTAAGAGGTTTGGAAAATATGACACTCACCAGACATTTTGATAGCAAGAGGTAAACATTGCATAACCTACCTAACTAGCATGTGTAAGTAGATGGTAAAACAGGAAATTGAAAGTATAGTAAATAGACAAATATTACAAAGGATAAGAAGTTGTGGAGAGTTATGATCACTAATGTCCTGAAGGGACACAGTACATAGATGACAATAAAACTTAATGATGTCTTCATTGTAAATGCTACCACCTCAGCTGCTACTGTACCCATCTCCATCCTGACCTTAACTAATATGCCACCATTTTTAATTAGTGCTATTGCCACTTGTATCAACACAACTTCTTACACTGAAATATTGTTAATCAATTTTTTATTACATACAACTATGCTATGTGGAGTTTACTTCATCTTATACAAATTAGAATTGTCTGATAGACAATGGTTTTATTAAAAGGTAGATTTGTATTTATGGAGAAGAATTGCTGAAATTCTGAGAATTCATAATTGTTGAATTTAATTTTGAGGATTAAAACTGAATTCATTTTTTAAAGGAAACTGCAAAACCAGTAAATTAATGGATTTTTTTCCTGATTTAATATGTTGACATAATATGCATTCATTCAACTTTTTTTTTTTTTTTTACTCTCTATTGCATATCACATAATAGGGAATTAATGAACAAAATATCATAAATTAAATCAAGGATTCAATAAACATCTGATGAAAAAATAAAAAAACGGAGTTTTCTACCTTGTTTGATCAGATAAGCCTGAATGTTGAGTCTAAAGAAGAAAAGTGTCAATGAAGATAATGAAAATATGCTATCAATACATATAGTTAATATTCCTCAGACGTTGTTTGCACGATACTTGTTCAATCCGCTATTCTTGTGTTACGCACACTTCAACATAAAACCGTTCTGACTTCTCACCACTTCAGCCCTCTTTTATCAGGCCAACACCGCAGCCAACCAACCAATCAGTGTTCTTCACTTTTGTTCTCATTTACCCAGGCAAATAGCTTCCTCCAGTCCAAGCAATTGGCACACAACTTGCTATTGTTCGAACTATGCCAACCTGTACAAAAAAAAACCCTGTTACAGCACATACTGCTGGAATAGGTAGACAGGAGAGTAATGCTATTTTCAAGGAGCAAATTGCTGATGCCATGTGCCACATGCTGATGTAAGACACTTATTTTCCTTTGCACCAGATGCAAGCCACTCTGGCTTGCTTGCTTCTACGTGACTGTTCACCACAATACATCAAAGCAAAACTTCTCTTGTTCAATCATTGTTGAAAATAAATATCTAAATTTCTTCTTATTCTATGAAAACATAAGCCTCAAGCTTAAATGAATTGTATTCAGTCTTATTTGAAGTATGATTAATAAAGGGAGTTATTTGCATCTGATGTTTAAGTCCAAATCAAAGCCTGGCTTGGAATATCCAATTTGATAACACTGTTCCTCTTTCTGGGGTTTTGAACTTCTTGATCTTCCAATTATATTTTTTTTTTCATTATGCAAGTTTTCATGTTTTCTAAAGCCTGGACATTTTTTTTCCCCCCTCACAATCTCTCTCCAGTTAAATAAATTTTTTATAGGAGTTATACAAATTTAATTGCAACAGAAAATGTTAATGAATTTTTCAACTTTAATACATGTACAGTAATTCGTCTTAATTCATAACTAATTATTAAATAACTGGAGCATACTTCAATAAACAAAAAGTTCAATAGAATGTCAGGGTATTGTAATTCAATGAACAAAATTCTGTAAATAAAAAACAAAAAAAAATAAAAGACTTTTCTTTCTTCCTTGAAATTATCCCTTGGAGGGGATTTCCCCTTTGGATGAGAATACTTGATGTAAACTATATAATAGTTTCAAATTAAATAGTGAAATTCCAATGTGAAAAAAATAAATTTCTACCTTGTTTCTTTAGATGACAGAGTTGCTGCCAAAGCTAAGTAGAATACACAGTCACAGCTTATACAAAGTTAAAATCCAACATCTAAATGCTTCAGTAAGTAGATCAGAGAAAGCTACCCTCTCCATACAAACAGACAAAAAAAATTACATGCATGCATGCATCTCTTTCATATCTGCCTTAACAAAACATGAGGCCACATGATATTATCATAAAACCTTTTGAATTTAAGGACAGTACAAGATTGGCAACAAGGTCTCATCAATTTACAGTTGAGTTGGCTAAATGTAATTGTAAGTTCTATGCTAACAGTTTCTTTTCTTGCACTTCTTACTTGTGGAACTCCCTTCCAGACAACTTTAATCTTCAAAAATTTAAATGCAATGCCAATCACTATCCTTCTGATTGTTCTCACTCCTTAGTAATGTTTCTCTTTTCTAATTCTTCCACACACAGTAATCCCTTACCTGGCTTGCTTGGAGTGAACACAAAAAAAAAAAAAAAAAATTCATGCTCAAAAATAAAATAAAAAGCATAAATCAATCTCTGTAGAAATTCCAGAATCCAAATTTCAACCTCCCGAAGTCTGCCATAGTGTTAGAATAATCCTTTGAAAGAACAGCTGACCCCTATAAACATTTCAGTCATCTACCTAAAAGGAAACTAACAAAAAATGTACAACCTCATGATCATACTTTCATTATGGGATTTAAGGTAAGAGTAGAAGTGGTTATGGATGATATTTCCTCTTAAAATGATCACTAGCACATGCCTGAGGGCTAACTCATCCTCCAGCAATAGACATATAAGATCCTCTTAAATTTTCAGTTGCAAAGCCAAACCATGAATGAATAAAAAAATATATATTTAAGTTTTCTCATAATAGGTGTTTATTTAAGCTTCTTTCATTTTGTTTATGGTTCAATTCCAGGTAATGGTTGGTAAGGGATAGTTAAGACATTCAACTTGAATTATGAAAAATAATTGAAATAACAAGAAAACAAAGTTCTTCCACTTAATGTATTTGTAAAACCTTCAACACCCTCCTTCCTGAATCCTTGAAGCATTACCTTCATCTTTAAATTAACACTACCACCATGACCATCTTTCAATTCCCAACTACTGATCAGTAAACAATATTCTGATCAATAAATCAAAATGTGTGCAAAACAAGTGATGGGCAAAGAAAGTCTTAACATGAAAGGAAGAGATAATAATAACTAAAATTAATCAATTCAAAAAGACAAGTTAGCATGGTAAAGCAACCTGCTAGTCATATTGCATGTGTAAAATCTGTGTTTCTCACAATAACACGATGGCAATTTCAAAGCAACAAAAGTGAAAATGTAGAAAGTGTTTGTTGTCAAGCAATTTAATAATTATTTGCTTAAATTTGATGAACATACACAAGAATAGTAAAGAGAATAAATGTTTGAGCATGTACAGAGATGGAAAGTTCTCAGCCTTACATATTGACTTGTAAAAAATCTAACCAAATATTAGGATATGAATCAGCTAAACATAAATTATATTTCATTATTTTTTTTGTTTGTTAATTTTTATTATTCAAATGATCAAATACCAGAATTATTTTAAATCATTTCTTGACTGTGAGCAAGATTTTTTCAACACCCCTTTGAATTTTACAGGAAGTGCGATAGTTTACATTTTTATATATATATATATATACATATATATATATATATATATATATATATATATATATATATATTGTGTGTGTATGAAAGGGTGACGTGTCTGGATAGCATTTTTTTTAATTTATGCACATTTGAAAAAAAAAAAAAAAAAAAAAAAGTTCCTTGTTGATTTTTTGATTTTTTATTTATTTATTTTTATTTATTTACTTTTTCAATATTTCTAATATTTTTAATTTCCAGTGGTATTGGTAAATAAAACTTCCATGAATAAGCACTTATTAAGAATATTGAAAAGTAAATAAAAATAATCAACAAAGAACTTTTGTTGCTTTTTAATCCAACCAAAGCACAAGAGAGTAATGGATTGTGGATCAGACTGAAGCATCAGGAGCAAAGTCCCAATTCCAGTAAAGTTCATTACATTCACTTACATGCTAATACACTTGAGAAACACACAAATCCAACTCTTCTTCTCCCCCCCCCACCCGCTAGGTATAGATAAATAGTACAACAAACTGGGTTCTATAGCCTTGGGTGGCAACAGGTTTAGAGATGGTGACTCAATAAAATCACCTATATCCCATCAAGTCTGGGCCACCCATAGAGGTGCATTGGGCCATAAAAATGCACACTGGCCGAAATTCTTCAGTATTGGTAATTGTGCATTCTGCCACAGGTGGAGAAAGGGTTTACTTTTTAATCAAACATATCTATATATATCACTCGAATCATAACCCCATTTGGATCCATTTAAATATACACAGAGACCTACCAACCTCTATCCACAACATATCCATAGAAAACATCAGCATAACACACTCATCTAAATGCAAAAAACACTTAAAATAATGAAAGTGTTAACAATAAAAATGAACAAACCAACTCAATAATATCAATTATGAATATGGCCACAATGTACTGACTGGAAATAAAAACATTCCTGTTGCTATAAAATATAATTCTTTTTTTTTTTTTTTTTTAAATTGCATATTCAGACAAACAAAATGAAAAAAAAATCCTCAATAATGGCTAATAGATTAGCTGAAACCACGTGGATCCACAGATCACTTGAACAATTCTTACACACTCAAAAAAAGAAATCACTGGTTTGAATACAAGAAAAATATAATAAAAACTCTAGTAACAGTGCCTTGTCAATCATCTTCAATGAAAGGTATAAATATTGCTGCCCATATATATATATATTTATATCTCCTAGATAGAGGCAACCTGAGGTCTAGCCACACTGATGAGTTGTGATACAGCAAAAGAGTCTGTCTGGATGACAATATATATATATATATATATATATATATATACACACACACACACAAATGAGAGAAAGAACAGATGGAGTAAAATTCCATTGTTTATAGCATTTACTTTTTAAAAAAGTGCTCAATACAAAGTAGAGCAATATATCATTATTTTTATTATAAGAGATTATAACAAAAACATGTTGAAAATGCTACACAAAAGCTTTCATGTTCCGATAATATGATTGTACTTCTTCAGGTGATGGTAAGTAAATGGTGATTAGATGATTTTTAAGGAAATTTAAAAACAAATGTTACCTCCTTTCCAAAAGAAAAAGTCGGTGGGAGTGGGAGGGTGAACATAAGGTCAGAATTAAAAATAAGGCTTGTGAGTATGTCTTGATTAACCAATTAGATGTCAGATCTATGGTAAATAGAAAAGTAAGCTCAGAGGGTGGAGCTGGGCAAGTTATTTTTTCATGTCATGATAAACCAGAACACAGACAGACCATCATTGAGAATTGCAGAAATTATGTTAGCAATACTTCACATTGAACACTTTATTTAATCCATGAGGTTAAAATTGTTCTCATCCCACTATCCATGTCTAGTTCCTTTTAGTACTACTAAGTTATTTCTTGCTATGTTTCCACTATGTCTATACTAATTAATTCATTAAACTCACAATTACTATGCCATCAAATTGATGAACCAATGTTTTAATCCATTAGGCTATTCACCAGTGGGACAATCCTGAACCTAAAACTTGGAGCCTGAAATGATGTTCTTATTGCCTGTTCGCTGCTGCCACTACTGTTGTTATCCTTGACCTATTTTGCTTTTGAGCAATAACTGAACAGTACTAAAAAAGAAAAAGATGATATATCCATAGACAAGGACAGCAGAGCAAAAACAATCTACTACTGTAGATTAAGTAATGGATTCAACTTGAAATTCCCTGAAAATTACCCAGATCAACAGACACCTAAAGACACTTTGCAATAACAACAAAAATGAGCATATTAGTCAAAATGTAAATAATGATAACACCTCACTCCAAAAATTTAGACAGAAATGTACAAAGATGTACTGAGAGGATTGCTTTCTAAATACAAATAAGTTACAAAATCCTGTTAGGCAAATAACAAGTTACTATTACTGGGTTAATATTTTTACAATTATAATAAATGCCTTCAATGATAACATTAACTTCTAAGATTGACAATTCAAAACCCACAATGTTTTTCCCTATAAGAAAAAGGTGTGTGTGTGTGTGTGTGTGTGTGTGTGTGTGTATATATATATATATATATGCAATGAAAGGTAGCAGCATTACAGTCTGTATAAAACAAAATGGAGCATGTTTAAAAATCAGACTTAATTTAAAAGGATCTTGGATACAGTCACAGAAATTGTTTTTTCTTTTCAGTCCAACTTTAAATCAACATCTTATTGCCAATCAATTAGCACACGCCATTTCAGACTTTCCTAAGCTAGCAGCAGCAGCAGCAAATCTGGTTTCAGTTTCTCTTTACTAGTTGACATTAAGTGACTGTCAAGGTCACTGAAATGGAAACAACCTAATTTATCAATGTCTTAAGATTTTTTTAAACCTAGTTTCACCAGACTAATAAAATCCTTTACATTAATGATGTCTCTAAAACTGGTAATTATTTCAACTAATTCCATGAAAATTATAACTGATCAGCCAGTCATTAGATTAAATACTTTATCATACAATCATTTTTAAATATTTGAGAAAATAAAAAGATCAATAAATTAAAAAGGATTTCCCTTTAATTTTTTTTCATTTTCTAATAGAATCTATCGCAATTTTTTATAATATATTTTATTACTGTACCTCTGTAGTCTTTGCACGATTTCAGTATTTATTAGAATAGAAAAAATTATTGTTTACATACAATTATCCTCATCTTTATTGTTGCTATCACAACGTTTCAACTGTTGTGCTCTCTGGCCTTCATCAGGTGTATGGCAATCTGGGTAACCTACAGGGAATTCCAAACTGAACACTTTCTTTAATCTACAGGGATAGACTGTTCTTGTTCCAGTGCCCATATCTAGGGATATCTCGTCTAATTCTTATTCTTAGCAGTTTAAGTAGATTAAAGTGTTGTTTTGTGAATTTGGTCACATAGTAATTGTCAGTTCAATCACTGGGCTGGGCAGTGTGTACTTGAACTCAGTAGAAACAGGGCAAGCAATAACTGAACAGTACTAAAAATAAGAACTAGACAAGATATCCCTAAACATGAGTAGTGAAATGAGAACCATCTAACCCTGTAGAGTAAATAAAGAGTTCAGTTCAGAATTCCCTGTGGATCAAGATACACCTGATGAAAGCCAGAGGACACAATTGCTGAAACGCGATAACAAAGACAAGGACAATAATAAACATGTAAATTTTGTAATTAAATTTTTCATGCATTTCATTTACAATATTTACATTCAGACTAATGCCTTCCACCCTTCTTCAAATGATTGATCAAAGTAAGCTTTAAGGAATTTCAAACGGAACCCTTTATTTAATCTACAGCAGTAGATTGTTCTTGTTCCACTGTCTAGGTCTAGACCATCCTGGGTATGACAAACTACATCTAGCTGCAAGGCCTTTGATCAGAAGATTGGAGATTTTTAACCATCTCTTAACTGCTGTTTTTCCCAGGTCCACCCTGGCCAGAGTGATAACACCTGTTAGGGTCCCGGCTATAAGCAAATAGTGAACCCCCAAACAAAAATTTTATTCATTTTTATAGCAAAATGACCAGCAATACATTTTATAATCTACAAACAATATATTTAAAAAAAAGCATACAAACACATGATACTATTTTATCAAATTCTTACAATTAAGCTTATATGGCAAGTGAAGCACAAATCTTAATTTTTCAACATCCCCAAACAGTTTGCTGTAAAGATGATATTAGCAATGGCAATGGATAAGCCCATCCTAGATATGATGATAAACTATATTCAGCAGTAAGACCTCTGATCAGGAGGTTTTGAGAAGCGTAGAATCACCTCTTAATTGCTATTGTTCCCAGGTCTGCCCCGACTCAGGGTGGTAGCCCCAGGTAAAAAAAAAAAAAAAAAAAAAAACAGTATAGATTTAAAAAAAATAAATTACCAGCAATAGATTTTTAGTAAAAAGAAAAAAAATTATTCAAACTTCCAAGAAAATTAAATTTCGGTATGTATTAAATGATCCATAAGGAGTTGATATGCCATTAAACAAACAAGCAAGCATTGGATAAGGCAAGCTGAATGTAAAGAAAAATCCTTTTATTTATCACTATCTTAAAAGCCACACTCTGTGCAGACTTTCAAGCTAGCTCCTGTGGAGGGCTAATTGGGTCTCTGGCCCAAAACTAAAGAGACCTCTGTTACAGCTTAGAAAACAACAATGATAATTTTGAAGAAATAACTTTGAATTCCTCAATTCAATACATGGAACTTCAAAACCTCACTAACTCTAATTCGGGCTATAAGTCCAATTCTGTCCAAAAGACCGATTTGGGCTGACATTCTAATTCAGGATGAAAATGGAGTTCTTCAAATCACAAACTCCGAAGAACTTCACGTCACAAGACTTCTTACTTTAACTCTGATTTCTTGGCATTTTGAAGAAATAAAATTGATTTCCTCAATTCAAAATCTGGGAGATATTTTAAACTGAATTTAAAACAAAAATTTTTAAATTCATAGAGTTTTTGTTACTTTAAACTAAATATAAATTAAAAACTTTTAAAATCACTTATTTTCTTTCAGTTATTTTAAAATTTGAATTTTTAACTGTTCCATTCTCATCCAGACAGAAATCCCAATTGTATGGATGTTTACACACCAGATGAATGGCAGATTTTCAATCCAAGGTTCATCCTGATTCCAAAAAGGTATAATATGTCTATGTAGAGAAAATGTGGCCCGAGTTAGAGGGTGTTTCAGACACATGGACAGACAGAATTTGCCGCTTATTTATTTAGAATAGATAGAGGTGAATATAATGCAATCGATCAAGAAACAGAAAACTGAACATTTCTACTCTTTAACCAGGTTTATATTGAAAGATAAACAGGCACTTTCAAACTGATAGAACTGTCAAAATGGCTAGTCTTAATCCATTTCCATAAACTTCTTAAAATCATTCCAATCAAATGTCCATTTCTATTACAAATTGCAAAGATGGAATTGGTGACAACTGAAATGCAATGCTGGTTGTGAGTTGTGCACTCAACATGTCTGAAGGGTTTAATCAATTGGAAAAAAACTGACAAAACAAACTGTTGTGTTGGAATCTTGGCTGGTAAAGAAACATTAAAAGTGACATTTTATTACATTTGACTGAACTTCAAATCAATAAAGAAAGGAAAAAAAATAGTTGAACAGATCAGAGTACAGGAAAATATATCTACAAATAGATGGATATCTTTCTTTTTTTTTTTTTTTGTCATTTTTCTTTTGAATAAAGAGGATCAAAAGAGAAGGCAAGGCACTACACATAATCAGCTGCAGATTTCCTCAATTTAATGCTTAAATTAATGATAAGTGCAACAGAGAGAAAAAAAAATTGATTTAATTCAATTACTTGATGTTAGCACTTTAACATAAAGCATCACATTCTTAAAACTGTGGAATTACTGCTTTTCCGCCGCAAGATGGGAAGAAAAGCTGCAGATATCTACCAAAAAGCAAACAAAATTATTTATAAACCAGAGACTACCACAAAAACAAAAAAAAAGGACACCCAAGGTTTAAAATGAATTTTTAAAAATGAAAATTTTTTATTGAAGCTTTTTTTTTAGTTTTAATTTCAATCTAATAGATTAAATTTAATATTTCCAATAAGCAAAATGCTTTGCTGTATTTCAAAATTAATTTAAATTGACCAGAAAGAATTTTTTTTTTTTTTTTTTTGCTAAAATAGCTGATTAGTGCCCTTTTTTAGTTGTCTTTCATTGCAATGTAATTTATTAAGAATTATTCCAAAAATAAAATATACTTTTCTGAAATTTTATTTGAGGAATATTAGTGGATTTAAAGTATAATTAATCTAATTTGAAACAAATATTTACTTTAAATTTAAAATATTGCAGAAATGCATTTTTTAACCAATAGTAGCGGTTTGATAACTTGATAGATTTAAATGTTTTTCTACAAAAACTATTTGTAAAACATAATTGAACAAAATGATGTGAGCACCTTTCTTATTTATTTTTTAAGTACTCAGTAAACTTAATTTTTGAAAACAAAAAAATAGAAAGAAAGAGGAAAGAGTCTACTAACTGGATGATAATTATTGAAATTCCTGTAAAGATGGATTGAAAAACTTAAGAAAATTAAAAACAAAAGGTGTTGAAAAACCTGGCTTTAAAATAATTTCAAGGAGAATCAAGACTAGATGGAATTCAGTAAGATTGAGCCAAACCAAGACTACTCATCTTTTCCTACTTCCCACTGACAAGAAAGAGACCATGAATGTATCCACAAAGATGTCAAATAGAAGAAAAAAAAAAAAAAAAAAAAAACATGTTGTCAATAAAGAAATACAGGTGGTCACTGAAATAACATTTAAAGATCACTGAATGAAAAAGCCAGGAAAAAGAATTGGTTTGAATGAGCCACACAGAAGAGAAGTGTCCCCCACAGAGGTAAGGACCAGTCTGACATGTTCATTCATTATAATTTCTGTGATATTCATTTCATCCAGAGAATTTTTGTATCCAATCATTAATTCCAATTCCTTTGGATACAAGTAATAAAGAAAAATTAATATTTTGGTGTGACTAGGGGGGGGGAAGAGGCTGTGTGGGTTTGTTGATTGTAAAAAAGATGTATAGACAGAGGAAAGATAATCTTTTGTTTTTAAGGAGATTGGGAATAATTTTCTTTCCCAATCCTTGAGTGGTCTAGTCGATCAAGAAATCACAGCATGGGACAAGCTGATAAAGAAAGATTAATGACTGAGAATCTGTTGTTTTCACCTATGCTATCTGGGAGTTGGATTCATCACAAAGACAGTGTCCCAGCCCTAGGAGTGGGCTGAGGTTAGATGCTGAGAAAGTGGGAGAAGGAAGAGATTAGCACTGCCTATATGGAGCGATGGTGCAAGATATGATGTGAAGAAGTTGGAGTTAAGGGACAGCTTGATTCCACTGACCACTCTCAAAAAAAATGGGGATGGACAACCCCAAATTTGGAAAGACACTTGAGTAAATATATTTTGAGAATATGGAATTTTAGAAAAAGGTTGATGCTAAGGGTGGAAGGCAACTGAATCCAGTCCCTGGTCAACCCCACCCTTGTCAGATGCAGGACTCCATATAAGCTGGAGATTTGGACACATTACTGCTAATGGAATCCACATCATTTGCCAAGACCCCTCTCGACCAAAACCTTGTGCTGACCCTGAAGACCAAAACTTAGAAATTTAAGTTACCACTAACACAAGCGTTAGACTCCAGTTGGATCCCAGTGACATTTGATTATCACAGTAAGTGGGAAGGGTTAAAATTGCTGTATAAACCAAATCATTGTTACAGTTTAAAGAAGTTAATTCTTTATTCCAAAGGATTCTTTTTTGTGTAGCTCCCAGCTGTTGAATTGCCTTTACTTCAGTTTGCTTCATCAGTGATTTCCTCTCTCAGATATATATATATATATATATATATATATATATATATATATATATATATATAGATAAAATGTGGCAGAGAAGAGTAAATGGTTGTGAACAGACAAACTCCAGCTGAGTGAAACTGTGACCACCATCACGATGCCAGTGACAAACGAGCCATGTGTTAACAAGTGTAGAGTTGTCTAGATGGTAACCATGGTGGTCTGAAGGGAACTTGAAGACCAATGGAGCATAGTGATACATTATTGGCGGCCAGTGACGAGGATCAACTCATGGGATGACATTACTGATTACTGTTGACCAGTATCAATTAGTGGAGTTACAAGGGACGTATGTGCTAGATACCTACTACAAGATATTAGGTTTGACCAAGGAACCGAAACGAAATAAGCACCAAATTGTTGAGAAGCAAAGGGGAGGGTGTCAGTTCTTGATGGTGATTTCATCTGCCTCCCCCACAAACACACACAGATTCTTATGAAAGTAGTGTCAACCATATATTTTCCAGTTTTTGTACATATTAGAGATGACATACACAGGAGAGGCTGGAGACACAATGGGGAGATTGATTTCTCAAGTCACTGAAAGACAGATTCCCCCCCACACACACACACACTGTATGTTCACACATTGATGAAGCTTCAAGAAAATACTTCAGTAAAAGATTCTTCAGTTTTGCAAGTGATACAGTTTGTTTTTATGAATTTGCTGAAAACAATTCATTTTTTCCTTTTTTTTTTAATGTCTTTATAATTAAATAAATACACCATTTTATACATATACCAATTATTATCTAAGAAAAAGAATTGATGGCTATTGTTTTTTTAAAGGGACTAAATAACGTTCCTTCTTGTATGTGTTGCATCCCTTCAGGATATACACAATCATGGCTGTCCACAACTTTTTATCTCTTGTGGCTCTTAGCAGTTTTCTCCCTTTGCAATGACCCTGCCCCTCTATTCCACCATCCCTTCACACAAGCTTGTTAGCTAAGTGGCTGAGTACCTTCCCCTATCTCTCTTGGCCTCAATATGTTTTTAAGTTTTCCAAGACCTCCTTTCTCAATCTGAGTATGTGTTCTTTCTGTTGCCATTTTCTTTAAGACTTCCTTATTGCTTACTTGCTCCATCAATAGAATTATCAATCCTTCTGTAGAACCACATTTCTGCTGCTTCTAGTTTTTTCTCATCCTTAGGGAAATTGTCCAACATTTACTGCCATATTTACATGTATTTAAATATTAGGATCAGTTAATATAATTTTAAAATTTTGTTATAGTAATATGCTTGCTTGCTTGTTTTGAATAGTGCATTGTAAAGCTTGTATTTCTAGAACATATTTTCTCAAATAGCAGTAAAATGAGGTTGCTAATGATTACCCAATGGATAAGTTAATTGCTATGTAGTGGGTTCAGAAAAGTCACATTGTTCATTATACAGAAAGATATTCAAACATTTAAGACTAGAGGTTTTTTTCTCTTTTTTTCCAAATTTAGGCATAGAACAAAATATAGTGTACTATTTGCAGACAAGGGGGGCAATTATTTGGATTTGCTTTTGAAGTTTGTCACAAAATTTTCTAAGTACATACACCAATTTATAAGAGAAAACTTCTATATTTTAAATATGAAATCCTACCCTTAAGTTAACATGTCAAGATCAAAGGATGAAGTCAATGTAACTTTCTGTTAAACCAAGGGTCCCTAATCATTTTACTGATGCCTCAAACTCTTAATTAACTTCAACTTATAGATTTTTGTTAAAGATAGAATAACTAAATAAAAGATATACAACAATAGAAAGATATTACAAAATTTAATAAGTCAACTTTGGTTTTCTTTTTGATCATGATTTCTTTAAACTTTTAACATTCAAACCGCCCTGTAAGCATCAACATGATTCAACTCACTGGAACATGCCCCACGTATATTTTGCCATAATAAATGACAACATCATCGCAAATAATGCAGGACGTACCATAAACAGTGAGATTTTGATAGCCGATATGAGAAGGTTTGAGTGTGTTGAATGTTAAAGGATTAATGGTGTGTGTGGGGGGATTATGTGGTGGTTGATCTTTGAGAAAAGTAGAGACATTTGGTCTTAAATTAATTTTAATCAGAATTCACTATCTTCTACATTGTCCCTTTGCTTTGTTAGAACTGAATTTACATTGAGAAAACTACACCCTCAGTAAAATAGAAACTTGCAAATGCAAAAAAGGGTTTCCCCTCTACACAAATTTTGAGATATATATTGACAACCACTACATTGCTCTATAAGGATCATATGCATGACCAGTGGTTTAGCTCCAAGATCCAAAGGCAGTTTAACAAGTTTATCTGGCAGATTAAATTCATTGTCCAGTTCTGAATTAAATGGTATAACAATTCAGTTAGGCATGTACATTTTCTTCAGGAGAGCAAAATGTCTGAAAATGAATTACTGCTGTCATATATGAGAAGTAGCTGCCCAGTCTCAATAGAGTCCAAAAGCATTTCCATGTCCTTGTGGGTGATGAATTATTTTCCACCATACAACCACTTTGCCCACAGGCAATATGTTGCAAGCCTCTTACTGGTTTACTGCAATTTCTGTGGAAAATGTTCAGACAAACTATTAGGTTGGTGCAAAAATAATTTTGTTTTCTAACATATGTTACTATGTGAGAAAACGAAATTATTTTTACACCAACCTAATACATTCCACCAGTTCTAACCTACACAGCTACCCTGCCATTCCACACATGTAGCAAATGACTCATTCCCTTCATGAGATGTAAGTTCTACTAGAGCAGTTACTTCCCACAAACCGCTTCTTTGTGGAAGTGACTCCTAAGAGGATGCTTCCCCAATCACTACAATTTCAATCTGTTCAAGTCTATGATTAACTGTTGCCTTCCCAACACATCCCCATAAATTGTACCTCTTACTCTGTAGCACTATCTAGAGTGGCTCTTGGGCTTTGTACAGCGCAAACATTACTGAAGAAAAAAAAAATCTCAAAAGCACACTTCAAAGTTATCATTTCTCCAAGTGGTTTATGTAGATATCCAAGTCTTGATCAGGAATAATTTGGTTTTCATTTTCTAGTTGGGGCAAACTACTGAAAATCTTTGTTGTAATGACACAACTGAGAAAAGGCCTACTTTGAGTTTGAATCTTAACAGGATTGTTTGGCCTTGAATAATTGTCACATCTTTTACCATGGAAACAGGTCTGTATAGTCTTAAATTTGGAATATAAATCTACCAAAGAGAAATGGTTTTATTCCTTTTCAAATCCACAGATTTGAGTGAACTTCACACTTCAGAAACTCAATGAGTCATACAATTTGACAAGCTTTTGTAAGTGAACATTTCTTGACAGCCACCTTAATTTAGTATGTAATTAGTAACAATAATTGGTTTACTAATTCTTCTTTTTTTATTTTCACACAGCTTCCCAAAGTATTGAATTTAGAGGATGTGCTTTAATTCTATTTATTGATTTGATACGCATCTTTAGAGTATCATGCAATTACTCGCTTGACCCCCCCCCCCCCGCAACAAAGTGGCATATGTGAATAGTGCACACGTTGAGAACCTTTATCTTAATTAAGGTAGCAAATCTGTAAAAAACAATTGATCAAAGTGCACTATTGGTAGCCACTGCAGTTATATTGCTAAGAAAAATACTGTGTTTGTTTAATATTCCTCAAAAATAATCAAATAATTTGTGAACAAAAATTAATTAATAATTTGTTTGAGTTTGACTAAAATGCCACATATACACCATGAAAATGCTTGAACTACAAAAAGTTGATTCTTCAAGTTGAAGAAAAAAAAAAAGCAAGCATTTTAAAGCAAGACCAGTATTTTTTCATTAGTTTCAATTGCTTCTTTAATTAATTCTTTTAATCTCTTCCGCAATAGTAAATGGTTTCTCTTTCTTGTTACAGACAGAAATATAAAGCCCTTAACTCTCCTTCATAACCAATTAAAAAAAAATAACATAATACTAATAGCTATTAGATTTTTATATCTTTCAAAGTTCTAAAAGAAAAAAAAAAAAAAAAAAAAAAAAAATTGTTAAAATCCATTTTTTTTAAAAGAGTGAATTCTTTGAAGGTGGTCCTTCATACTTGTGGGTTTCATAGTATCATTACTAAATGCCTTTTCACATGGGCTTCATTGGAAAGTCAATATACAGATCCAGGTTTCAAATATTCCAGTGAATATTTTTGACACTTCCTTTTACAATCTGCAGCTGCCAAATTGGTTAATGGATTTGTAGCTAAAATTAAGTTCAGTTAACAAACCACAAGAAGTACAGATCAGTGTTTTTAAATTTCAAAACATAAGCAAAAGCTCCCAAATTAGAAACTAAAAAAAAAAAAAAAAAAAAAAAAGAAATATTTACTTTCATCTTAAAACAAGAGAGAGAGACTTTAGTGAAGAATTCTTTCCTCCTTTTAAAGTGAAAGAGAACGTAAACAAGACATTATCTTATGACTATATCAAGTGGAGTTTGCTAGAAAAAACAAAATTTTAACAGCAGCAATTCTTCTACCATCTACTGAAAGTCTACCAAAGTAGGCAAGGATATATGCTGATATAGTTCTGTATAAACAATTAAGTAATTCTCAAACCCTTAAAATGTCTTACCAACCCTTAGTGGGTCAAATCAACTACTTTGGATGCTCCTGCGTTAAACCAAAGTAATTATCATCAATTTCAACCATGAGATTATTAACCCATTATCCTGGAACAATGATTGCATACAGTGAAAATTAACCAAATTTACCTCCTCAGAGGATCTGAAATAAGATTAAATGAATACAGCCCTTTCGTTTTTCTTTTAGTAGAAAACAAGTTTCTCATATAAGAGTATGCAAGAAAAATTATAAGGCGTACATGATCAAATACTTCACATCCTCAATACTTTGCTTCTTTTTAGGAGTGAAAATATTACATTAGTGGAGGTTGGGAATATCCATGAAATCAGGGGCTTAACTCTGAAGCATTTGGTTTTGCTCCAGGATCATTTGGAACTCTTTCAAATTAATCCCAGATCTCTTACAACAATTTGCAAAATAAATTTGTAGGATTTTTAAACTACTCTGTGGCTAAATATCTTTTTGGAATATCTCCTCTACCAAGGTCATAGCAAGTTTATCAAGAAAATCATACCCATCAGTGTTTAAAAAAAAAAAAAAAAAGTGTGGAAAGTCTTTTACTTTCCCCCTCCACTTACTGTTGTAAACAAAGTTTTTACATGAATGTGTAAAAGTAAAACCAAACTTCATGCAAAACTATCAAATGAAATTATATGTAGGTCTCTTTCACAAACAGATCCCAGAACTGATTTAATTTTTGAAAAGAGCCAACCTCATCCATCTCATTAAATGTATAACAATGCATTGAATAAAATTATAAACAAATATTACTTGATTGCTATTCTATTCTATGGTATCCATACATTTTATACCATCTTATTCTTAAAAGGTAGACCAACACAATTAGATAGGATGAAAGGGTATATGAGAGGGAAAAAGTTTAACATTTCCTGATTTAAAGACACTTGATCTAATAAGCCTATTGAAATTAAATTTAAGTATTTGGATTCTTGATAGCATCAGTATCTCCCCGCCTCTCACCGAGAAATATCTCACTATATCTACAGTACACATGCAAGTCTGCTGAATATATACAGACTGCCTCAACCAATGGTAGAACGCTTTCCTCAATCACTCTATTCAGAGAATATATGTTCAATCATAGGGCAGAGCAGCAAACATACTATTCTCACCAAAATAGTTACCTCCCTGGTAGAAGGTAAACACAGTGGTGGAACATTACCTGGAGGCTGAAGCAATTTTTTTTTTTTTTTATCCTTTGCTTATTTGCTCAGGAGATAAATAACGAAAGCAGGACAAAAAAGTTCTTAAGAAAATCAAGAAAATATACAAAATTCTTTAGTTTATTTACATTTGAAATAATGTCCTTATCCTTATTGTTATTATGACAACACTTCAGCTATTGCTTTAAACCTAATGTTCTGATTGCCTTGCTGTTGCTTTTGACCTCCTTTGCTGCTACTTCACTTTCCCATCTGACTAGGGTCTAATAATCATAATAAAAGTTTAAAATGTTAAACAACTTTTACATTGATGTAAAAATGGAGAGAGTTGTATAAACAAAAATAAAGTGGGTGGGTGTGTGATTGGATAGATAGATAGATAGATAGACAGAATATTATACGCAAGTTTTTTTTTGGGGGGGGGGGGTTTAATCTTCTTTTGTAACTTATTTTTCCTTTGCATGGATTATTTCTTTTAATTTTCTTAGAAAAAAAAAAAAAATTGTACATCAATATAGTTAAAAGATGACTTACAAACAAAGATCAATAGCAAATTGTTTTAGCAGCATGTCTATATATTTGTTACAGGATAATTAATTTTAAAGCAGATATATCTTGCATTCTGTAATTAACGTTATATCTTTGTTTTTCTTATTTTCTTCTTTTTAAATCATTTCACCCCAAGCAAGACAAATGGTTACTGAGTGTGAAAGAATGAGAAAAAAATCTTTAAGGAAAGAGAACATTAAAAGAAGAGAAATTAAGGAGACAAGATGATAATTGTCATTGGATTTAAACTTATGAAGATCAAAGTTGATTGGAATGAAATAAGCTAAGAGTTCCACAGGTGAGAACTGTTAGAGAATAAACTGCTAGCATAGAACTTATGGTTACATCTAGCAATTTCAACTGTAAAATGGTGAGATGTATCTGCCAGTCTAGTACTGAGCTTAAATTCAAAAAGACCCGATTACAGACTGATCAATTTGTTAAAAGCCCCCAAAATTTAATCTAAAATGCAATCTAAAAATAAACTTAATTACAACTGGATACATCCATAATTCTATAAAAAAAGGGCTAATCTCTCTCTGATTCTCTGTCTCTATTTTTCCAAGCAACATATGAAATGATGTTCATGTATGAATATGAGGAATTATTTTTTGGAAGACCTACATTTGGAATAAAAATATTCAATTTTTATTTTACTTTATTAAAATTTGAATAAACTCACTACAGAGTTTCTTATTGGAAAAGTTTATAAATTATTGTAATTAAAATTTTTAAGAAGTGAAAACAATTCTTGTAATTCTAACTAAATAATATCTTAGTGTTCTTACTTTTTTTTATTTTACAATTCAGAGCAAATTTTAACTGACTGGTGCCCCCTGTAAAACCAAAAAAAATTGTTGGCTTAAATTCTGAGAACTTGTCCTTATAACTAATATAAACATTAAGAACTACAAAAATTTCAAAAATAAATTAATTCATTTGTGAATAAATCATGGACGTTTCATTAAAACCCAACAATTATCTGATTTTTGTAAGAATTTCCAAATCAATGTGTTTTTTCACTGCAAAAAGTCTCCATTTGATGCCAGAAAAAGAAGACTTTTAACCAAAATTTCAAAGGTTCTAAAAAGAATTAACAACATTTTTTTTTTTTTTTTTTTTTTTTTGTTACATAAAATATTCTTTGGTCTTTCCTCTTAATAATAGAATAAAGATTTTGTTGATAAAACTTTTGTTAAGTTTTGGGCATTTTTTCATCATGCATGCTCTTTTAGCCAATATTTGGCAAGAAGTACCTTTATCCAATATTTTTTTTTATCAGTATTATGAAAAACATTAATTATTTTTTTGTTGTTGTTCATATGTTTAAGCATCATCAAGCAATCAGTACAGAGGGTAATAAGTCAGTCAATAAAACAAAGGGCATTAGATTAGAAAATTAAGAACAATAAAAAGATAAGATATATACAAGCAAATTATGTGCAGCTGGGAGATGGGTGGGTCTCTTCACTCAGGTTTTATTACATTCAGAATGTTTGCAAGTAGTTTTCATATCATTGTTACCTGTAAACATTTTTTGTACAGGTATCAAGTATACAAAAATATAAACCGAAAAGAAAGAATAAAATAAACTTATTGGCTGAAAATGACAAAAAGAATAGAAGTGAAAAAGAATTTTAATTAAAAATAAAAATAATGTATTCCTCAATTTGCTCTCACATACAGTGGAATCTCAGTTCACAAATTTAATTCATTTCTGAAGGCTGTTCGTGATCCAAAATGTTCATAAACCAAAACTATTCCCCACTCCGATAGGAATCAATGTAAAATGGATAAATCCATTCCTGAACCCCAGATGATTGCTTATTTGAACTTTTACAACAGTACTCTGTACCAGGACTGGTGCAAGAGTCTCACGGGCACCACACCCTGAATCTATGATACAAAGTCCCCAACTTTACTACATCTCAATTTTCATAAGGTAGTGTTCATATAAAATACAAATTTCATTTTAATCTAATCATGTACAATAATGGACCATATGCAATATAGGTAAACAATTCAACTATAAAAATTGAAAATAAATACAATGTATCTAAATACAAATCCTTATAAAGCAACAATGTTTTGCAGCAATTTTTAACATCTACTTGGGATCTTTATGAAAAAGTTGAATTTAACACATTCAACGTTATGGATAAAAAAAATACTAAATGTTATATAAATGTAGGTAGAAAAAAAAGCAAATGATAACATAGCGAGGGTCACAAAGCACTGTCCCAGAACCAGTCAAGGGTTTGCAGGTAGTATGTGCCAACCATGCTCTGTACTCTGTCCATACATAAAACTAATGAAAATCATTAATTAAATCTAACACACACACACACACACACACACAAATAAAATAAAATATAGATGTAAATTTAATTGTATCTGTATAGAGGAGATATGACAACATAAGTGGAAGGTGGTGAGGAAGGGGAAAGGGGTTGAGATGTTATTGTTTTGGAAGGGTGCCTCCCCTCCCATAAAACATCAGGTAACTGTCTTTCTGTTGTTTTTTTTTTTGCTTTTTTTGGGGGGTGGGGTGGGGCTCTCTCTTCTTTTTTCAGCTTGTCTTATTGGGCATATGTCTCACTAAAAATTTAAAAATACACCACAAATGGCACTTTCCTGCTGATACTCTTGGTATGTCACTGGTGTGTTTGTTGTTCAAGACGCTATTTATCAGAGACAATTCTGAAAATTTGTTCATAATGAGACATTCATGTCCCAAGGTCTCACTGTATTTATTTTTCTTAATTTAGTAGATAAATCAATGAAGTGAATGTTGAAAGAGAAAAACAGAATTGAAATAAATAAAAAAAATAAAAATAAAAAATAAAAAAAAAAATAAAAATCTCAGTATGATAAGCAATACAAATATAATTCCATGACTTTTATACATGACTGTATGTAGCTCTAGATGCAGATGTATTGATGTATAGCTTAAGGACTTTGAAAGAAATGTAGTGATTTAAGACAAAAAGAAAAATAAATATAAAATCACCTCACTTCAAGCAAGGCAATAAAGCCACTAAAACACAAGGGGTTACTAAGTGTGAGAGACTATAAAAAAAAAAAATTATTAAAGAAAGAGAACAATACAAAGAACATGAATTAAGAAAACGGAAGATAATGATCAAAGTTGACTGGGAAGCAAGAAGCTGGAAGAGATTTTCCACAAGTGAGAAGTGCCATAGAAGAAATTGTTAACATAGAACTTATAGCTATATCTAATCATTTCAACTATAAAATATGACCTTGTCACCAACCTAGTATTACACTTAAATTCGTAAAGTCTAGGTACCATAGGGGAAAGTTCATCAGAACAATTTTTATGAAAGTATTTATAGAAAACATAGGGAAGCTATATTATGGCAGTGGGAATGTGACTTTAAAAATAGACCAAAAGACGTTTAATTAAATCAAATTAAAATTTTTAAAGTCCAAACTATATGTGCTTTTATAATCATTGTGTTGACCAGCAAAGAAGTATAAACAAGTTTTTGGTAAAAAAAAAAAAAAAATTTGGACATTTTTTTTTTTTTTTAATCATTTCACTCCTAGCAAAGCCATAAAGGCACTAAGAAGCAAGGGACTACTGAGTGTTAGAGAATATGAAAAAAAAAAAAAAAAAAAAGAAAAAAAACACTATTAAGGAGAGAAAATAATAAAAGAACAGGAATTAAGACAGAAAATAACAAATGATATTGCATTTAATTTTTTGAAAATCAAAAGTGGAAAGCAAAAAGTGTGTTCCACAAGCAAGGAGCATGAAAGAAGAAACTGTTAACATAGAACTTACCTAGCAATTTCAACTGCAAAATTATGAGACCTAACTGCCACTCTAGTATTATGTTTAAATTCATAAAGTTGATGTGTCAAAGAGGAAAGCAATATTTATTTTGTAAATACAAAAATGTGGTACAAAGCCAAAAGAGGGGGGGGAAATGGGGAATGCTGGTCTTCAATGTGTCTTATCTTAAACTTAGTTAGGCATAATTACTGACCCAAATATGCCACGGCATTCCTTACACCAAAAGAACATATTCTTACTACAGCCACCATAATGCCTCAAAGGTCTCTATGAAGTCTTAACTGGTTATAGAAAAGGCATGGAGAAGCTATTTTACAGTAATAGGAAAGTGAATGAAGCCAAGATGTCAGGACTGATAACATTACTGATTCACCTTTTGGTACAACAAAATTTGCACATATTGTAGTGTTACTTATCAGTTTTGCTAAGATCATCTTTCTATTTATCATTTGCATACTTCTCTTAAAGAAGTTAAAGAAAAGCAGATACAAATTATATAAAAAAATGTGGGATAGAGATATAAACACCAAGATATCATAGATAAATTTGGTTTACATTCATGTGTCACCAATGTGAAGTTATCACACATTGGTCATATGAGGAGCTACAATAAAGTTTTAAACATACATAGATAAATCAACAAAACTATTGACTGAGTAGTCATCTGTTTATCTTGCAAGATGAACGTAGTGCCTTGTTTGGTCAACATTCAGTCCTTTGTTAGTGAGACGAGAGTGACCTTTCCAGAGTGCAAGCCCAGGCAATGGTACATGGACGCCATACATTGCCCTGACCACATAGCCTCCTTCTCAGCCATATCAACAGGATCCAGAGGAATACAGATGTTGACTGACTTACTCTATAGAATACAATACTTTTTCTTTACAGATATGGCAAAAAAAAATTTAAAAAAAGAACAAAATTTAAAAGGAAATTTTGTATATTGCTCTTCCTAACATTGATAGGAGTTTCCTTCCTAACTTTTTGTTTAAAGTCGTGAGGAAAGTTAATATCTTGATTAGATCATTATTTTCCATTTTAGTTACATACTGCCCATTTCTGTTGATGCCATTAGAAGGGTTCATGACATGTTTTTTTGTTATTTGATAAAGTTCTTTCTTTGTGATTCTGTAGTGCCAGTCTATAGAATCTGATGAGGGATTGTCTTCTTTAAGACCTAAAGGATTCCTTCACTTGAAACCATTTTCAATCACTGATATGAGAAAACAGTTGTACATAGATGACAGTTTAGACATTTTCTATGGCATCCATATGATGATTATTTAAGAACATAACTTGAGTTTTCAGGTTAATATTTTGATTTTGTAGTATCTTACAATGATGAACAAAAGTACCCCAAGTGCAACCTCTCCTGAGTTAGCTGCTGCTGATTAAGTAGCCATTTTTGACCAATTCATTCTTTAGCCTTTATCAAGTGTAATCTAAGAGAGAAAAGAAACTTATTTCATCCAGTAACCTGCCAACAATAGACAGAAAAAGGTTCCAGTGGGTACTTTTATGAGCAATTTCTGTCATTGGTAGATAGACTGATGTACCTTTGTAATTATTGTAATGCTACAATACTTTTTACTAATGCTAATAGCCATGACAAAAAAAAAAAAATAAATAAAAAAAAAATAAAAGAAACCATTAAAATATCCTATATTGAACAGATCTCTTTGTATAGTTGCTATTATTAAGACAACATTTCAGTGGATCTCTTCTTCAGCCTTTGACAAACATAATCCATGAAGGAAAAAAAAAAATTTCTCTTATCTCCAGCAATAAAAATCACTCATTGATGTATCCACCTGAATGACCAGTTTTCAGATTGTCAGGTACCCCAAGTCCACAGGTGAGGCTGGCAGCATGCGAGCTTTGAATTGGAGACATCAGAATCAAGTGGGTACATAAATGCATCTATCAGATGGACAGTGCGACAAAGAGATCTGAAGATGCATCCATATAGTGAAAGATGCATTCTAAAAACTTAACAAGAAAGAGGATGTAATAAATAAATAAATAAATAACTTTTGTCACTAACAACCTACCAACAACAGAAATTATTCATTAATGTACCCATCAGACTGATCTATTTTCAGTGTCACATATCCCAAAGTCTTCTCCTTCTCATCCAACTCCAGGTAGGTCTTCTGATCTGCCAGTTCAGAACTACCTCATACTGAGGTCTACTGGGAATATAATTATCAAGACTGTATCCATTGCCAGTTTGTTAGGCAAGTTGTGTGATTGTTTAGCCAATGTTCCCAAGTGGTCTCCCATCTTGACACTGCTTAATTTTGATGATTGAACAAGAACCATTATTTTCAGCATGATTTCACCATAAGCACATACACCAAGTACCAAGGTTATTCCAGCAGGTATTTTCATTAACAATTTCTACTGTCAGTAAGTTGCTGAAGATGTTTTTTTTTTCTCACGGATTACACCTGATGTGGACTGAAGAATGGATCAGGCAAAATATAATAGTAAATCTACAAGATATTTTTAGAATCCGATCAATGTTCGATATCTTAATAACTCTTCTCAAAGAGACAAATCTTTGATAACTCAGATATTTCCCCATTCATATATACCAGCTAAACAGAAAATGCATTCTTTCCCATTGTCTCTTTCAAAGACTGAAACTTACACTTCCTTGAACAACTTGCTGGATTATCGTAACTCTATACCTACATGCTGAATTTCTTGCAGGAATCTATTGTTGTATTATTCATACACTGAGATAACTTGGATGCCAAATAATGAAACCTACAAAATTCTTTTCAGCCAGATTTCCATACAACAATCAGAGGTTTCTTTGAATCACAAACGGTACAAAAACAAAGTGATTGTATACACCCAGATTGCATAACTGATAAATCAGCTAAAGTGTCTTACTAGCAAGAACCAAATTAAAATTTCAGGATAATGTTGTGCAAAATATTTTGCTCTTCTAATTTTCGTATCACATTTAGAGTTGCAAATGAATGGCGAAAAGCTCAATTTTTATCCATCGAAAACCCAAAATCTCAACTAATATCCCAAGTTTTACATTAAAATTAATTTATCTAATAAAGTTAGATATGCTCAGCAAGAGTCGACACACCTAGAGATGAGCAGCAGGATGAGGAGTCACCACCATAGATTAAGTAATGGGTTTCTATTTGAAACAACTGAAGAATTACCTGGATTGACAGACAACTGAAGAAAGCCAGTAGGTATGGCTGCAACTTTGTGATAGGAACAACAAAAGGGAGGACATTAGTCCAACTGTAAATAAGATATATTAATATTGCCTTCAATCTGGGCATACTAATATTGCTTTTACCCTAGGCATCTTTTAAATATTACTGAATACTCTTACACCATTGGAAAAGGGATAGACAAATTATAAGTTTAATTTCCAAAGAACCAAAACCAATTCCAGCAGAAAGCTTTTCTAGTGTTTCATTTCCAAACATCTATAATATAAAACACAATGTGACTTTATATTAGGTTGGTGCAAAAATAATGACGTAATAATGTTGTTTTTTGACGTTATACGTCAAAAAACGACATTATTACATCATTATTTTTGCACCAACCTAATATATTCATCAGTAATGCAGCTTGTTGTCTTTAATTTATGGAGATATTCCATTGTTATAGTAACATCAGGTATTACACAATGCCAATAAACTTGTTTTAACAACAGAACATCATATTAGTAAACAGTGTCCTTATCTTTATCATCATCACATTTCAGACATTGTGCCCTCCAGCCTTCTTCAGGTTCTTGTTGATCCAGGTAACATTCAGGGAATTTCAAACTGGACCCTACAGGGTAGATTGTTCTCGGTTCACTGCCAATGTCTAAGAATATCTTGCCTTGTTCATTTTCATCCTGTTCAGTTACTGTTTGCTATTCCCACCGAGTCTAAGTCTATACTACCTGGATCAGGGATTGAACTCACAATTACTAAACCAACAACACTTTCATCTAGGTACCTCCATTTTTTCACTAAAATTTTCAATACCTAAGGTTTAAAATGAATTAAAAAAAATGAAAACGCATTCTTGGAGATTTCTTTTTAGCTTTAATTGAAAGCTAAAGGAGTAAATTGACTATTTCCAGTAGGTAAAATACTCTGGTGTATTCCAAATAGAAATTATATAGATTGGAATGTCAAATATTTGCTTGATTTCAAAAGAAATCGGTTTACTCGCAGCTGTTTATTACATTTTAACAAGTTTTAAAATAAAATTTATCAGTTTTAAAAATCTTCCCAAAATAATATATTTGTGACATGGTATTTAAGTAAAATTAACAAATGTAAAGTTAAATTAATCTGATTTGAAACTATTACTTATAGTATAAAAAATAGTATATAAGCATTTCTTAACAACAGGTCCTGTTTTTCTAATGTCTTTATGGACATTATCAATGAGCTAAAAGGTGTTGACAGCTAGTATGGATGACCAAAATTGACATAAATTTACAAAATGTAAGTGAATGTTTTTTTTTTGGTTTCTAACTACCTAGTCATTTTTACAAATTAATATATATTTTCAGCAATTATCTAATATTTTATTGACTTTTAATTACATTTGAAGATACATCATGAAAAAAAATTTAAATAATATAAAATTTTCTTAATTTTAAAATGTTATGGTATTTTATTTATTCTTAATTTATATTTTTAATATATTTTTTCACTTTATTATTGTTATCATGACTTATTTTATTATTAAATTTTTAGAGTACTTTAAATTTTATTATTAATTACGTAATTGTTTAAACAATTATTATTTTAACCCAATACCTTAAACAGTTTTTAAAAAAGTAAAACTTACTTTAAAATTTTGAAGTGATGATTTGCAAAGAAGACATAAATGATGAAACAGAACTGAATAATGAAAGTGAAAGACAACTCTTAAATCACATGACCTTTTAAGGATAATGTCATGTGTGGATTACCATAGTTATAAAATAGGAATAGTTATAAAAAAATAAATAATTTTTTTTGAAAAATATTGGATACAAACAACTAATGAGCTTTTCAATTTTTTATTCGCAAATGTAATTTTCACATAATAATATCAAATAACACCCTTGAAATAATGCAGAATTTTAAATAATTTTTATAATATAAATTATCTGAGTAAAATTTTTAAAAATAAAAAAAAAATTCTTGTAAAAATTATTCATAAAAGAAAATTTTCTTAAGACAATAGCTTCCTTAATAAATCTTATTTATAAAAGCAATTAAAAGCTTTTCTAATTAAATAATGTCATAGTTTTATTGCATTTTTTATTTTACGATTCAGAGCAGATTTTTTAGTGACTGGGTTAACTGTTTAAAAAAATTAAAAAAAAAAAAAAAAATGAAAAAATAATGATTTACATTATCCAAGGAATCCCGCTTTTAACTAATAAAAAAAAAAAAAAAAAAAAAAAAAATGAAAGGATTAAAAAATTTCAAAAAATAATAATAATCCGTGAGCATTCACTGCCATAGAGGAGGACTGATCTAATAAGGTTTCAACTTTATCAAACACAAATCAAGCATTTTTTTTCTCATAAAGAAAATCTCCTTACATGTGACAAGAGAAATAATTTTCTGGATAAAAATCCTAGATTAGTCATGCAGAAAATATACAATTATTTGTTTAATTGATTGATTCCTTTTCTACAGCTTATAAACCCTTTTGCAGGTTATTTAAAGCCAGAAAATATTTTAGATTGTAAGAATTTTTTTTTTTTTTAGATAATAATGGTTTTAATGATGCAAATCTTACTAATTAATTCATAGATAGAGGGAGAAGAGGTGAATTCATACTTTTTCCAAGGATATTTGTACCTAAGTGAATATAACAAACCCAATGGGAATTGGAACTTTGTTCTCCGATTAACAATTCCAAGCCATTATCCATTACACCAGCTGCACATCTAAGCTTACAGCACCTTGTATTCTCAAGCAGTCACCCAACTAGATACTGACCAAGTTTGATGTTGCTTAACTTTGGTGATCATACAAGAACTGGTGTTTCAACATGTTGTGGCCATAAGCCAGAAAAAGTGGCAATCTATATAATACTAAAATTTTAATCTTGTATGTATATATGTTTGTTCCTTAGATACAGTTTAAACAATACATAATAGCCCAACCAATTCAGGGGTATATTGTACCTTAAACCCCCTGCCAAGTACAGTACCAAATTTTTTGAGCTAGGGTTATTTTTCTGGCATTTTTAATAGGAAATTCAGTATTTGTTTTCAATATACATTTTTATATCAATCTGCATTTATAAACAAACACTTCATTATTATATTCAAACTATTGTGTGTGTGAAAAAATAATAAACATTCATAAGACATTATAACAACATTATCAAATAAACTTAAATACAGGATAAGTCAAAATTATATTAACACTAGGATGAGTCAAAATTATGTTAACACTAGGATGAGAGGAATAATTTATTCAGAGTTTACTGAACAGTCTCCACCTGTCCACCAACATGATTGATGCACAAATACCAACAATCAACAGTACAATTTAGTGGCTTGACACACATTTCATGGGGAATGTTTGATATTACACCTTTTATTCCATCTTTGAGTTCTTCTATGTCTAACATTTTGATATACATGCAATCCTTTATCATACCTAATAACCAGAAGTTACAGAGTGTAATTGGCCCATATTTATTTACAACTTCAACAGTGACTGCAAATGCTTACTTACAAATGCTGCATGGCTTGCCATTGATAACATACTCCTACAAATCAAATGAGCAGGTTATTTTCAACAGGATGGTGCACCACCTCATTTTACCCATATTATTCAAGCTTGTCTGAAAGTTTCCCAAATCATTGGCATGGCCACCACACTCCCCTGATCTGATACTCTGTGACTTCTGGTTATGGGGTATGATAAAGGATCATGTGCATAGCAAAAAAAGTTAGAGACATTGAAGAACTCAAGGACAGAATAAAAGGTCTAATATCAAACATTCCTCGTGAAATGTATGTCAAGGCACTAAATTGTACTGCTGATCACTGGTTTTTGTGCATCAATCATGCTAGTAGACATGTGGAGACGGTTCAGTAAACTCTGAATAAATGATTCCTCTCATACTAGTGTTAACATAATTTCGACGACTCACCCTGTATGCATAACACAACATATTTATACAATTCACTACACTATGTTACAACTTTTTTAACAAACAAATATCTTGGATGTTTAGCAACTATTTGAAAGGTGAGGAGGCTATTCAGGTGTGTCGTTGTAAAATGCAATCTATATAGCTGAAAAATTGTGTCACATGACTTGATGGTAAATAAATAAATAGATAAATAAATTGCTGGTTTGCTGCCATTAAATAAATGTGAGGAAGAAACAATAAAAAATATAATTATTATTTTGAAAAAGTTGCTTAGTAAAAAGAGAAAGTGCACAAAAAGGAGGTATCCATACTTTGTTATTTCAATTAATATAAATCTAACTAAGCAGATGACTGTTGTTCATTTGTTTGTTTTTTAGGAACGACATTCACCTTTGAAAATTATAATATGGTAAATATTAAAACTGGTATAAATTGGCATACTGGGACTACTATTACTTGAATGGAAAGGCCTGATATCAGTTTACAATTCCATTTTAAAAAAGTAAACTATTTCTTATTAATTTCTTGTTTGATCGAAGTAATATTGTATAATGTAATTAATAATAACTTGTATTGCAAATGCAAATTAAAATGTGTGTAATTAATAATACAACTGATAATATTGTTACCTCATCATTTTATATCATGGACCGTTTTTAAAGGGAACCTAAGGGGTTTATGGGTGCACTAATATCTGATTAAAAGAAATTCAGTAAAAGAAAAAAAAAAAAAAGAAAAGAAGTGATATTTGAGTTTTAAGTTTGATTTGTAAATTTATTGCAAAATTTGATTTCTTCAAGATGTTTATGGCTTCTTTATATTAAAATACAAAGAGTGGAAATTTTGTCAATTGTTTGAATACTTTATCTTTTTTATGCTTAAAAGATGTACAGCTAGAGCAGCGAGTCTCAACCTCTTAAGCGTGCAGTGAAATATTGTGACAGCATACGTGTGTGTGGAAGTAGTAATGGTACAACATTAGTATTTGAATAAATGAATAAGTATTAAACTATTTTTCAAATAATTCTTTTCACTATTCTTTGATTATTTTAAATTTCCTTTTAATGTTCATTTTTTAAGAAGTATTTTTATTCTTTAATTTAACCTTTTAAAATTTTCCTTTATTTGAATAACTGAATATTAATCTTTTTTCATATAACTGCATTCAAAAGTTATATTGAATTACAAATCAATATTGTTGAAGTTTCCGATATACAGCATTGACCATTTGATTTAATCATTTTTCAATTTTTTAAATAATATATTACTGTGAAATTTGTATAAAAATGAAAATTACATTAATTGTACTAAAACTGTTCATTTTTTTTTTTTATAGTAATATTTTATAATAATTTGGAATGGTGCTAAATGTGTTGTAATTTGATCCTAGCTTTGCCATTATTTATAAAAAGGTTGAGAAACACTGAGCTAGTTTAACAAATATCAGCAAGTAAAGTGGGAATTAGTGTGCTAAATTCAAATTTCAGGCTTGTCTGTTGTGTCCACTTTTGCACTAATGTCCTTGGAAAAGGCAAGAATCCATTTCTTCTCTACTCAGCTATTGATCTTTTTAACAAGATTCTCTCACACTGAATGACAACCAATATAAAAGGAGGAAAATTTTTAAAAGAATGCATGATAATGTATGAAAGAAATGACAGATAATAAAGAAAAGTAATCTGTGGAATCATAAAATTGCCTACATGACACAAAAAAGGTTAAATATATTACCTGTGCATGGCTGAGTGGTTAGAACATTTGATTTCTGACCATGAGACACAGGTTCAAATCTCACTATGGATGATTGGTCAGAGATGTGTTTTTCTGTTGAGATTGGACTGTGGAGGTGAACCTAGTGTACAGCACCTTTAGAAAGTGTCTAAAAGTCAAACCATGGATTGATCCAAGACTTGTGAGTGAAACTGGGTCAGCAGAAGCAGTCAATGAGTGTGCTTCCACATAAATCACTAAGGATCAAGGCTGGATTAAGCAAAATAAGCACGTGCTTAGGGAAAGAGGGCACCACAGAAATTGTTATACATGTTGAAAAAAATAATTCAAACACAACATTTGAATCTGCTGGGTGCCATTACAAATTGGGAAAAAACTGACATGTATCAAATCTTTATCACGATTCTGATTAGTTAAGAAGGAAATAGGCTAAGGGAGATAACGAGGTTTTTATTTACTCAATATATCACATCTCTCCTCTTGAATAAGTTAATATTACTAATTAACTTTATGGGATTTAATTTTTGTGAACAGTCACAGGGATAGACTACCCTCATGTTTGTTTGGTATTACTATGACCATATGTTTATGTGATTCTGTAACATGCATGTTTGTTGATTACATGACCACTACTGGTCACTGTTCTGTTAGAATCTGGTCATGGCTCACTTAACAGTGGCTGCTCAGCTGCAATTGGTTTCTTTCTAGTTGGGTTCCCAGGGCATTAGTTTTGTTCTGGGTTGGAACTGATGATCAGCCTCTCCCAATAGTCATATGTGCTTTCATTTCCTTCTATATTTATTTCCACGATATACATTCTCACTGATGTCCTTTTTCTGTACTACTCACTGAAATTGCATGCTAGTATACATAAATTGCAGATTTATGGGACCACCAAAATCTTTTAAGTGTTTAGAGCACCTATAGGTTTTAATCCAGCTCTGCAGGGTTTTGGGTTTACTAGACTTGTTCAAAGAATTGATCACACCAGATTATATGCTCTATCCCAGAAACTGTACCTAAGGTCTGCTTAGCATAATTGCAGTATAAACTGTCTGTAATAGGGTTTGTCTAGCCCCACCCTGACAGATAGGTGTGCTCTGTAACAAATAGTTATTTTTTTTTTTTTTCAAAATTACTGCACAAAATGGATATTTTCTAAATACTCTAAACTAATTTATCAAGAGTTGATAAACTAATAAGAAAGGTAGAGTGAATCTTGATGAATATTCATGTAAGCTTCAGAATTTAAGTCAACTTATTTGTTTTTGTTCAATAAAAAGAAAAAAAAAACATCTATTAAGTAAAGAAACATTATAAAGAAAATGAAAAAAAAAGAACTAAGCAAAACAATAAAACAGAATCTATCATGAACATCCTAACAAGAAACCTTCAATTTCAAACAAATATCTAATCCCACTTAAATAAGTACAAGTGTAATCTATCTTAATTCAGTAAACTAACAATTCATAAGTGTGTATATAAACCATTTGATATGAAAGAATAGACTTGACATTATATACATTTACTGACTAAAAGCAAGCATAAATCCCAAACCTTTGCCAATCACCTTCATGTACCTTTATAACTAGTACAGCTCATAGGATTATGGAAAGAGCAGCCATATCTGGAAACAATAAACAGCAAAATGGATGTGTGGATGGGATTACAGTTATTGGCATGGAAAGTGGAATTGCTAATCCAAGTTCAAGTTCCAGCCTAATCTGTTGCATTCACTCCACCCTAATGCTCTTGGGAAAGGCGTAAATCCATTTCTTCCTTCCTAATACTGATATGAGTTAAATAGCAAGGTAGACTGGGCTCTCTAGCCTTGGATGGCAACCAGGAGAAAGACAACTTTGAATTAGACAATAGGAAACTACTCCACTATCTTTCTCAAGAAGTCACAGCAATTCATTTATAGCTAACAAAAAAGTATCTGTGAAGAACTATGATAGCCTATGTCCTAAAGGGATAAGTTTTATATATATATATATATATATATATATATACACACACACAAACACACACAAGTTGCCCAGTTGTATATGGCTGCAACTGTATAACTGCACCTGTCTAAAAATGTCTATCAGTGTCCCTACTTGCATGCATCATCCTTTGGTATACTAAGCTACTCTCCCCCTCATCTTTTTTTTACGGTATATCCTTCAAAAATATTTGTTCTTGAGGAAATTTTATCAATAAAACCTTCTTGTATGGTCATTGCATGGGGTTAAATTGTTTCAATGTTTTAGATATTCAGTAAATTTTCTAATGACATAATTTTCAAATGTTATGGTATCATTCACAAATCTAATAAACAAAAACAGAGCTTGATTCAACTACAAGTGCAAATATATGAATGTGCCCCTCCTTCTTTGCACGTTTACTGTAAAGCAAATTTGAAAAGAATCGGATGAAAAACCAGGGAGTTATGGCTGAAAAAAGGGGTTTTGGAACATTTTTTGTAGTTTTTCGTTATATGCAGATAAGTGAGCAGGGCTAAAACCACGCTACCTTATTCTTTTCATGCTGGCAAATTTGAAGAAAATTGGATAAAAAAGTAAGGACATTATTCAAGTTTATATTTTAAGTAGTGCAATTTTTGTGTGATGCTAATGTCACAGGAAAACTATCAAGCTCTCTACATAAACCTCATAACATGAGCTATGTTTTGCATTAAGTGCAAAGAACATCAGCTCATCCAGTAAAAATTTTGTTTGTCTGTAACTTTGCCTTGATTGTTGCAAAAAAGTAGTACCCACCTTCAGTTTTATCAATTTTTCTACCAAACCCGGGTGTCAGGTTAGAGACTGAAAAGTTAATCTCAACCTATCTTGATAAATTTGCATCATATATGCACAATTTCATCGAAATCAGTCAAGAAATGTGGACATGCATAAATAGCATACATACCCATAATATGGTTTGTCTTTTTTGCCATCTCTCCTAATCCCCGTTTCTGCCAACCAATTACACAAGTTTATTATGTAGGTTATTTGCTGCTTTCCTCTGCCTCTCTTGCTTTCAACATGTCCTGTGAGTGACACATTCTCCAAGCCCTCTTTTCTCATTATATGCCTTAGAAGTTTCAATTATCTCTTTCTGATTCTAAGTATAAGTGTCTTTTTTGTTTCCAATTTCCCCAAAACTTCATTACTCGTACATTCAGTCCATGGTATCCACAAAGTGTCCTTCTGTAGAAGCACATTTCGTTGCTTAAAGTCTCTTCTTCAAAATGTGTGAAGATTTTCCAGCAGCCATATTACTTAACTGTTCAGTACTCTTGTTTCTAATTAAATTTTCTAGTTTCTTAATACTTTGCTTAGCTTTTCAAAGGCAACTTTCACTATTCCAGTATGCATTCAGATTCCAGTATCTCATTAGTCACCCTCTGTTAAAACACTTCCTAGATATTTAAATTTTTATACTTGCATGATTTTGATGTCTCCAATTTATAGTTTAAATCTCGAGCTGTTCCTTTTACTGACAACCATATATTCTGTCTTCTTACAATTGAGGTTTAGTCCTTTCTTCTCACTTTTCTTTACTACAGTCTGTAGTTGCATTAGTTTTCTTTGTCTGCTACAAACACTGTAATCTGTATATCTTTTGTTAACATTGGTGACTGATTTTTATAATACAGTAGGGGGTGAGAATGACTCCCCAAGGACATTACCTCATAATTTGATGGAGAACACCACCCATTCTCAAGTTTCAAATGCACTGAAGTAAATTTTTCCAAATGTAGCATATTCTCCAGACAATCATTCATTTCCTTTTTATACAACATTCCTTGTTTGGACAGTTATTTTAAGAAGCTCATGATAAATTTTATAACTCAGATAAAAATCCTTCTTTTATTGTGTATTCCTTATAAAATTTGTAAGGAATACACAATTTATATGAAAATTTGATGTGAGGTCAGAGAAAGCCAGGGGAATAATAATTTTAATAAATATGCTATAAATTCATATTAAGATTTTGAGAAAAGGAAAGAAAAAAAGACAAACTTTTGCATCAACCTAATTAAGACAAATCAAGTTTTAAGGTCATTATTATTAAATATCCATTTAAGAATTATTAATAGCTTGGGAGATGAACATGCATGTCAACACTTAACATTTGAACCAAAGTTTCTTATTAATTAAAAAAAATAAATAAAAAGCACACAAAATAAATGTATATTTTCAAATCAACCAGAAACAGCCAGCTAATACATGGAGCAATAGTAAACTAGTGTGATTAACCATTAAAATTAAGTACTAAGTTCAGTTCTCTGTGTGTACACCATACTTGTGGCCTTGTGCCAAACTAAGTTTAATAAATAATAACCAAAAATAACCAGCTGAAACAATTGGACAGATTTCAGTCAAATAGGAAAACAATTTTGATTTCTATGAATGCATTTTTCTGTGTGTGTTTGTAAAAAGACAATATCAAACAAAAGATGAAGAGAAAGATGTTGAAAATGTGTTTGGCCTTTAAGTTAATTTAAAGGAAATACTGATAATCCAGAACTAGAGGAATTTACTAATTAAAATAAAAACATCATTTACCACAGGATAGCATTCTTTCAAAACAAAAAGTTTTCAAATATTTTATGCTAATAAATGTTTGAGCCAAAGTTCAAATGAAAGTACATTAGCAAAACAGTTCACCTTTAAGTGGACAAATACAAAATATAAATAAAAAAAAAAATAAGATACCGCCTATAACTTCTTAGATAAAGATGCTCACATGATTCGATTCATTTGTGGGTGTGCCATATTTTTCATAAATGTATTTTTACAAGATTATATTTTAAATTTAAAATACACACGTGAATAAAAAATTCTGTTATTTTTTTTGTAAACTAAGCAGGATTCTCAATGTAAATCAAAGATTAATTTCAAGGACTTCTGACACTTACATTTTTTTAATAATTAATAGTAGTAATAATAGTATTTTATTTAGTTTATTCATTGTAAAAACATTTTATGTCCGTAGAGGTTAAGATTTTGTCATTTTATTTGCAGACTGTGTGCGTGTAAAAGTCATGTAGAGATTTTCAAAAATTAATTCTGATTTACTTAATTTCAATAAAAAGCATAACTTTAAACAAAGAGTGTAATTTTATACATTCAGAATTAGTACCCGTTGGTGATTTATTATTAAAGGGACATTATTTAGTACAAATTACCCATCAAAAGAGTGGGTGGTTTGGTCTTACGAGGGTCATCATAACTAATTTAGTGCCCGGGTGACGAAATCAATGTTTTTAAAAGCACCGATAAGAAATATACTTCTTTCTCTTAAAAGAGTACATTTAAAAAAACTTTTTTTTTTTTTTTTCTATAACAAAAAAAAATTTCGTTCATTTTTTTTTTTTTTTAAAACAAAACATGATGCCCAGAAATACAAGAAATAATCATTTTGCGTAGGAGGGTTTGGAAAATATATGTAGTATTCCTGAATATCTCAAGTGTGTGGGTGGGTATTTACAAGAAGACTTATGACCTGGAAGAAAACAACATTTGAAACTTAAAGTAAATAAACACCTTAAACATTATTCTGATCTTCCGCTGATAAAAGCGGTAACTATTGTTAATTGTTCGTAAAAATGAAAAGAGAAAACCCGACCACAATAATGATGTGACATCATTATTTTTAACCCACTCTCGTTTTCACCTTGTTCTCTAGTTTGAAAAATTTAGCGATTCTTTAAGAGAGTCAATTACTGTTTTAAAAATATAGGTAATGACATAAAAAAGATGTAAGAAAATTCTGGATATATTTCCAAATACAAGATTAATCGGGTGAATGCAAATAAAAAACAAAACAAAAAAACGATTGTGACTGAGTAGCGAATGAGTGTCACAAAAAGCGTATCAATAGTGGTGAAACTTAGACTACTAAAAGTGAAGGTGTACCATTAACGTAATAAACAAAACAAGAACAATGTTTAAAAGGATAATGTATTGTAGCATTTATCAGCATTTGTCTTTCTTGAACATTTAAAAAGTTCTAAACGGAATGACCATGGACTGAAAATGCGAGATATCGAATTTGAATAAAAACCTGATCAGTCACATTCAAGCATGGGAGTGGAGTACAACACATTATTTGAAGAAAGGCTAAGGTTTATGCTTTTTCATGTGAATCCAACCAAAGAAAGCATTTTAAATAGAGGAAAAGGGCATAATAAAACAATATACTATTTAAGAGAAAAAAATGCTATTAAAGTTTGTTTTTTTTTTTTTTTGTTATATGCAAATCAAGGTGCAATTTTCTGGACTACAGCCGATAGATATTTTTCTACATGAGTCATGCGGTGCCAAGTAATATTTACATTTTTCTTTGGTTAGTTGGCATACAGCGAACGAGACTGTCTTTTTTCACCTCCGACAAAAAAAAAAGCATGAAAAAGATGATTTTTTTTAAATTTGTTGATTGCAATCACAAATCACTCAACCAGAAATTTAAATTTGGATACGAGAAAAAACCACGAAGAGAATTTCACCGGAATGAATTTAAATTTATTTTTTTTTTTTTTTTAGCTATAATAATAATTGATTTAAGTATTAATTATAGTTTTCAATAATAATTTTTATGAAACAAAATTTGTCTATGAACGAATCCTAAAGAAAAGTGAATTTTTGAATTCTAATGATTCCAGTTCGCTCTCAAGTTTTTCTTAAAATAAAAGTTTTCCTTCCTTTTTAAGAAAAACAATTTTTAATATGATTTCTTTATCGTAAAAGCTAAATACTTAGAACAAAACAGTACCAAAAAAACAAAACATAAACAACGAAGACATATTTCAAATAATTCATGTTTTGCAAAGAAACTAAAAACTCCTTACAATGACGTACACCGTAAAAATAAGAAAACATTTTTTAAAAAGTCCCATATTTTTAATTGTCAAAAATTATTTAACTTTGTTTATCATTTGCATGGACAAACTAAAAACAATTAAATGTTGCCAATATTTTCTTTTCTTTAGATATCTTCATAAAATTAACTGATTAAAGGTGGGGAGCGAATAGATACACGGCACATTTTATAATTTCACCTCTCAGAAGCAACATCTTTTCCTGAAAAGTGTATTATCAAGTGACCACAAAATGAGAGATCAATTTACATACAAAGAAGCATTAAAAACTGAACCCCCATTCTCCGTAGTCTATGTAATGACCACCCCCAAACGTTCGACTTACCTTCAGCGATTACACTCTTGACACGCAGTTTTTGGGAACCAAGCTCGACACTTTGACCCACGAAATCATTGTCCTCTCGCCCTGGGGTTCCTCCACTAAAGTAGCCAAGAGCTGATTTTAAAAAATCTGCCATATTTCTAAAAACATGAGCTCAAAGCCACCCTCCAACTGCAACCATCGAACCAACAAAACTAGCTGCTCGGCTTCTTACGTCATGACACAATCTTGCCACAAACCGAACTTTATCACTGTCGTAAATTTTCTCGGCAAACATATGTATTAAGTTAACTTACACACGTTAACAACAAAGTAAAAAGTAAAGCACCTTTGACTTTCATCTATTACTTATACATTTCGACTTCTGCCTTAAAAAAATCAGTGTACCAGCATAAGAAGGTATTAGTATATAATATTCTTAGTTTTATTCTTGGATTAAAATAAATATTTTCGTTATTTATTTTTTTTAATATTCCTTCTTTAAAAAGAACAAAAATACTCAAATATTCCTATTTAGAAGAGAAGTTACTGTAAAAGACTAAGAACAAATTTTTATTTCACTAAAAATAAGTTAACCCAATTGACTTCAGACTTCACACATGCTAAGCAATTAAAACTACTAACTAAAAAACAACAACAAAACTAAAAGTGTCTGTAGTGTTAAATTACGATAACACAGGTTGAATTTAACGCGACAGGTGTCGAAAGCGGAGTTTATGAACTAGTGAAACTTTTTAAAAAATTAAAATAATAATAAATGCATATACGCTGTACGCTATATTGACAAATAAATACCGATAAAAATTTATTTAAACCTAGCTAATGTTTTTCTACAAAGTAAATTTGGAATGGAAACGTTTTAAAAATAATTTCTATCACACTTTAAAGTTTAAATAAATAAGTAAAAACTAAAAAGCATAAAAAGTTTTATTAAAATCCAATAATTAGTTGATTTTTTTTTTTTTTTTGCTAGATTTAAAAAATAAAATCGGTGTTTTTCCACCGAAAAATGGTCTCATTTCATTCAAATGTATTTTCAGTTTCTTTTCATTTGTTTGTCCAACTTTTCGAACTATCACATTTTAAAAAATGTTCTGTAGAATGCACACTAATAATTTTAATATCATAATATGTATCCAATCTGTCTTCTTTTATGAATGAAATAAAAGTTACGTTATGGGCAATTTGATTTCCCGCTGAAAATTTTTGTTCATTTTTCAATACCTACAAACAAAACAAAGCAATAACCGCCTGATCATCATATATTCTAGAACCATCAAGCATCAAGTGATTCAAGTGGATTAGTGATAATCAACCTGCAAAAAGCTACTTTTTTTTAATATTTGTTGAGTTACACTTTTTTTTTAATTAACAGACTGTTCATGAATTATAAAATAATAAACCAGAAAATTAACATTTTATAATCAATTTAAGAAAAAATTTACAGTTAATTACACATTAGTTTTTAGTTTTTTACAAGCATTTTTTTTTTGTTACTTTTAGTTTTTCCTCTAACGTTCAGGCTATTTTTACATTTTACAATTATCAAGTTAAGAGCATGGTTCAGAAAATAAAGAATTTGCTTTTGTAAAAATATGAAAACTAAAATGAATTAAAACTATTCAAATTTAACAATAATGACACTGATTCATAGAAATAAAAAAATAAACACTTTCAAAAAAGCAAAATAAGGTAATCCTATTGTGTACTGAGTGTAGACTGGCTGCATGTTTCCTGAATATATTTGTCTGCTAGAATGGTTAGCTAATCCCTATTGCAGACGCTGTGTCCAGTCCCATTTGTGTTTATTAGATTCTGCTTCAAATTAGATTGTAGCGGGGACTTTCCCAAACGTCAGGTTCACCAAACATGTAACGAAATCCGCAACGGGGTCACCAATCATGTAGGTGCAAAACGGACAACGGGTCATCAATAAAAATGTGAAGTATTGTCAATCAGATGTAGCGGACCCCACCACACTTATTTAACTTTGATTAGGAATGATGTGGAAAAGGACAAGCAAAGACGCTGGAGGTCACCATCAAATGTGGCGGTCACATGCAATTTATATTTGACGTAAAATAGCACATAGCAAAAATACAAGATAGAACATAATGGTTCAAAACATAACAATTGAATTTATTTGTTTTGATGTACATGCATATAAGCTAAAGGTTTGATAGAGTTACATCTCTTAGATTTGGGAAATATTTGTACCGACGCTCAAGAAGTTGAATTAATTATTAAACTGTAGTTTTAGAAGAATAAAGTTCCTGTTGCATGTTAGGAAATGTGAATTGGAAAAGTTGGAAGAGTTCAGAAGAGTTAAGAGTTTGTACTTGCGTGAATGTTGGTAATGTTCTTTAACATCTGACCACAAAGTTAAGACAGGAGCTTTTGAAGATTAAATCTTTGCAACAAGGAAGGAGACAAAAGAGAAAATGGAGAGAGAAGGCTTACTGTTGTTTTGTTTATATAAGGTGGTGTATCACATGACAGGCTCCGAAGCTTGAGTGCAGGAAAATTATTCCTCACGTGCAGGCAATTTAATTGGTCGGAATTGACCAATCTGCAAGCTAGTTTTGAGGAGATTAGCCAATGAATGCTTGCAGTATGATCTGTATGTATGTATGTGTGTTGTGGTGATGATAATCACTACAAGATCTCTTTCTGATTCATTCTACATGTTGGCCAGATGTGAAAGCGAAGAAAGCAAAACCAAAAAGAAAGAAGTCAACCTCTTTGCAGGGGATCTGAGCATTGCATACAGCCCACAAAACAAATACCCTGAAAAAAATATAAAAGAAGCCAATCACAAACTTTTCTGCCAAAGAAAAAAACCTGAAAAAATGATGAATCTGGGAGTTACCACATTTGCTTTAAGAAAGCCAATGATAAATGACTGAATGAGATCTGCGTCTTCACTAATCCACTCCAGGCCTCTCTCAATGTCACCTCCCAGCCCGCCCAACACATGTATCCACTTGTGAACCACACTCCTCCAAATCGCTACACCTTGCCCATACAGACATCTTGCTCACATCCACTGTATTGGCAATACAAAAGACTTTTATATTTAAAATTATTGTCTTCTTTTCCATTTGCTTTACCAACAATACTGTTCTTTTGTTTGTTCTTCTATGCTACTATATGCGTATTTATAACATATTTCTTCAACACTCACAGAGCCATCTTGTGGTTTATACTGCAGTTATGCTGAGCATTAGAGTTTCTGGAGAGAGAGAGTGCATGATCTGAGATGCTCACAATCCTATTGTGTACAATCGAAAAAGAAATTTGTATACAATTTATTTTGATTTATTAATTAATTTGATTTTATTAATTATTTATTATACAGTTTGCTAAAAATATTTATTTCATATCTGTTCAGAGAACATTTCCTTTTATCTATGAACATCTTTTGTTTTAACTAGATCTTTAATAAGATCTAAGTTTTAATTTTTTTAAATTTTTTTATAGTGAAACATGGGAGATGTTTTAAATACTTTCAAAAGTGATAAGGAAAGAAAAAGCAGAGATAATCATCAATAAGTTTCATAACTGCATCAATGCTTATTATATTAACTTCTCTTAGTAACAAGGATTTTCTGGTAAGAAGGGTGGTTAGACACCCAGCAGGATTAAAAACAAGACCTGTCAAAGGGTGGGTAAAGGTTTTTCTTGGGTCACCACCCAACTAGCACAATTGAATAGACCGGGTTCTATAGCTTTGGATGCTGCCAGTGTGGTGATGATATGGCATCACCAGACAGAAGACTTTCTAGACAAATCGCCCGGTTCACACTTCTCCCTCATCTTTGGAACAAGAGTAGAATTTTATCACTTGTTTTCTGTTTAGGATTCAGTTTCCAGTTCCTTCTAAATCCTAATTCTCTCAATTTCAGTATCTCCTTGCATTTTTAATGGAAAGAGTTGATACAATTCTTAATTTTGAGCAAATATATTTTTACAATTTGAATTTCATTTCATAAAGAAACTAATATGAGTGAGTTGAAATTTTCTTCTGATTGAAATAACTTTGTGAATAATAAAGCTAATACACAATATACAAAATATTTGTCAAGACAAGAGGATTTCAGAAATGTTCAAATCTTTCAAAAGTATTTAGTTTGTGGGGATTACTTTCACCTTACTTGACAAAAAACGTTGAGTCCTGTATCCACCTTGACTCCTTAAAAGGACTTACTCAAAACACTCAAGGCAGTAAGCAGGCAGACAGCCATAGAATTCACCAGTAGTTGTGGGTAAACCACTCCAACTCACACTTCAACACCAGACCTGTAAACTACCTACTCTCCCATCCCCCAGATCACTTCCCTCACCGACAAGAGAAATTCTGCCTTGATCTATTATACCAGCAATACAAAGAATTTTATTTTAATATATATTGTCTCTTTTTCTTTCCTCCTCACTGGCAGTACTTTGTTGGTTTCATTTGTTCTTATGCTCCCATACACAGTATAAAGCAACTATAAAAGGACTGGAAAATAAAACCTCTTCTTCTTTTGCTCCAGATGTAACCAAACACAAATCATTTGTCAAATGAACTATGATAGATATTAATGGTAATTAGTACTTAGATATGTCATTTTTTTTAAATATTTTGTATTTTTGTTGTTAAATACATAAAACATATTTTTTAAACTATTAGTTTTTAAACGTTTTTAACCAACAAACATATATATTTGTTATGCTTGGCTGTGATAATATTTCATTCTGTAGTGGTTGTTTCCAGTTGTCATGAGAGCCAAGTAAGTGGAAACATGTCAGACTAATAATGTCATTAATAACACTATAATTTATTAAGAAACTTTAGTTGGAATCCACTGAATTTCCAGATGAACCACTGAAATCATCACAAATGGGTCCCAGGGACTTACTACATGAGAAATCTATCAACATCACTGCTTTTTATATACAAATGTATATGTAAAATTCCTCCATGTGTTGAAATTTATTCCTTTTGAAAATGTTAAACTGAATTTCTTCAAAACTTCTCAACCTCAATTATTCAGACCTGTAGCATGGCAATTTCTACAATATCAATGATCATGTATTTGGGAGGTCAGAAACAGTCTGTTACAAGCTGTAGCTCAATTCTGCTACAAGTTGCATGCAAATGTTTGCTTCAATTTTTCTTTCTTGTTTTTTTGTGCAGGAATAAAAACAGTGCTGATTGTTGATAAATACTTGTAAGTTAAAGAGAGATTTTTGAAGAGAAAGGAAAAAGGAACAGTAAAATTTTAATTCAAACTTTTTACTGGCTAAGGACGGATAAATATTTTCTTGGCAGAATTTCTGAATAAAAAATGTGTGCGGGTTGCATACAGAGTAACAGAAATGTTTTTTGGTTGGATAGCAAAAAAGTTATGATTGTTTAAGGTCACTGCATACCATGTGCTATCATATGAACCAGCTGCTAATGTGACACCTTATGGGTTGATGGGATAGCTTGATACCTATACCAAGAGGGTTGTGACACTTTAAGGGTTGAAAGGATTGCTCAATAGCTATACCAAGAGACAAGGCAAGATTTATTAAATTCAGAGGGTTTGTTTTTTTTCTTCTTTGGATAAAAGCAGAGGGGAAGGGCAGAAACATCTGATTTTTCCTACAAAAACCATATGGCCAAACTTGACAACTAACTATGAAATGGAGACATTATTGTTTTTAAAATCCAAGTTAAAGCATGATCTGCAAGCCATAATCTGGTGGAAAAAATCTGTCATGAGTTAAAATTTAAGGTTTTCTGGAAACAAAGGCAGATTTAGAGAATTGTTCTTATTTTTAACAGTTGTCAAAAGAAGAGGTGAAGGTGTGAATTGCTGGAGCAATGAAATTTCTTTAGATAACAAAAATGGAGACATTGTTGATAATTACTATTTAAAATCCAGGTTATGAAATTATCTGCTGAATAAAATCAGTCAAGAGATAAAATTTAAGGTTTTCTGGAAACAAAGGCAAAGTTGGAGAATTGTTTTTTTTATCACTTGTCAAAAAAGGGAAGGGAAGATATGAATCACTGAAAAGATGAGATTTCATTGGATAAGGGCCCAAAGTGCCACAAGAAGAGGTTGTCAGGGGAATAGCTGATAAATACTCAATTGAGAAAGCAGAAGGGGTTAAGAAATTCCATTGATGAAAATTTTGGACATTAATTAAAATTAATAATTGGAGCTAAGGCAGGCCTGCTTGCCCATACAGTCTAGAGATCAGTGACTATAGAAGTGAAGGGCTTAAGTGGAATCTCAAGGGGGGCAGAGGAGTTGCCTACACTCCTTGGACAATATTTGTGTGAGGCATCAATACGAGAAGGAGGGAGTTGGGATGGATCAATATTCTGATACCACTACTCTTTGGAGGAGGGATTACTCCAAAATTGGGCATGTAATTAGTTTCCTAGAGTCAAATAAACAAAGAACTCTCTGTGGAGATTAAAGGAATGGCTGAATACCTACATGCTGCTTTTGGATGGAGATCCATATAAACAGAAAATTGAAATGATCAAAGAGAAAAGCCACCAGATGCCAGGCGAGAGACGAATGCTTCACTGAACTCACATAACTTACTACCACTAAAGAAGACCTCTGACTTTGATTTGTGTTACAGAAACCTTGTCTAAACTTAATCATGATGTACAAAGTGAACGAAATATTCGAAGAGAGAAGGGTCAAATAACTTTGCATGACAAATATATTCCTGCATGAGGAACATATATTCCTACCTGAAGAACTGATATTGTACAACCAGCTCTGTACAAGAAATGTTATATAAAACATTTTCTTTATTACAAGTTATTCTATGACTTGTGGCTTCACTTTACTTGGACCAGGCCAATTCAAGGATTCTCACCAGCCTTGTGATCTAAATCAAACACAACATGAGAAGGCAAGGCTGGGATTGAAGTGATCCATTCAACAGTTAGCTGTGGGTATCGAACATCGAACAGACTGGTTGAGTGAACATCGCAATGTCATAATTAGTGCCAGTGATCTTCGGATTCACTCAGGGTTGATTACAACCAACTAAAAGGGGATGATCCAGCAGGTGGAGAAAGAAAGAAAATGGAAAAGAAAAAGGAGTGAAAAGAACTAAGATACTTTTGATCAATTTTTGAATGTACAGTTCTATTATTTGCTACGTGCTTTGTTGACTGCAGGACAAGTGACAAGTAAGAAACTTTTTGGTTTTCCTTGAATTTTCTCATTTTCTTGTTGCATCTTGCCAGAAAATCTTTTTTTGTTATTTCTTATTTTATCCTGATTTTATTTGATTTTATTCAATTTTTTCCAATTTGATAGTATTCAATTGGGAATATACTAGTTAAGAGAAATGAGTGACCATGAGTCAGAAGAACCTGACAGGGTGGATTTCTGTTATATTCCATGCTAATAGGAATATATACTTGAAAAACAAGGTAGATAAAATAAGTAAAGTTTTCTTGTAAAAAACCAGTACAATAAGAATAAAGGTAACAGTTATGTACAAGATCATTGCAAGTCAATCCAGTAGTATCCAGTACTATTGGAAGGTCGGTAGTTCTTGCATAAGCCCAAGTTGTACTCAAAAGATCCCAGCTAGTCTCTGTAGTCTGTTGACTTACAGATACTTATAGGCAGTTACTACCTATAGTGTAGTCACTCATGGGGGTGACAGGTTATTCCATTACATCAAGTTCAAAGATGAAGTAGTTAGGCCTCTGGTAACAACTGGCCTGAGAGAACTACTGAGGGGCCTAGAGTTTTGGCCTTTAGGAAGACCCAAGAGAGTTGAAAGGGCATATATGAAGCTGTCCAAAATGTGGTAGAGGGGCTAGTCTCAAAATTTATAGGGGGTCAACCTAGACAAAATTAGAGGAGCTATTGGTAGACAAATATGCGGATGAATTAATGACAGTGGAGTCAATGAGAAGCCTCATGAAGCTGGCACACACACATAGAATAGGAAGGTGAAGCAAGAAGAGATAGACCCAGAGGTATGGGAAGAGGTTCCTAGGGCATGGACATTGGGGCACTGGTTTTATAAACCCACACTTGGCAGATTGGGGCTGGTATGCTGGACCTGTCACTTATTAAGGCCACAGCACAGTGGACTCTTCAACAAAGTGGACATTACCCCAGGATTTTGACAAACCAAGATGCACTATATGCAATTGTCATGGCCATATGACAAAATGGTGTGGGATAAAGAAGAAACCTTCAAAGCCCCCCCAATCAACAGAAACACCCCTAGCAGACAGGACCAAGGAAGTGCCAGTGGGCTGCCCCAAAAGTAAAAAGGAAGGCATCCCAGTTAAAAAGGAAAGGAATGCAGTGTTAAGTATGTGGCCAGATAGGTCATTTTGCAGCAAACTGCTGTGGGAGAAGGTGCTGGTTCTGTAATGAACGAGGTCACTTGAAAAGAAATTGCCCTGATAGAAGTAGGATCAATGAATCTCAGAACACTTCCCTGAGGGCACCATGACTCAGAAGAAGACAGTCAGGGACCCTTTGTAATGATGATAGTAAGGGACTGTTGCTACCGGCACCCATGTTTGGGTAGGGCTGTCGCTCCAGGAGGAGAACAGCTAAGGTGTTCTTCTTGCTAACCCAAGAGAGAGAACTTACTTATGAAGCAATGGTAGGTGGATCTACAATGAGGGTCTTAATCGATATGGGGGCATTGGTCTCTTTAATAAAAGCCTGAGGAATAAGGGGTGGTTGAAAAGACCTGACATAAAGATTAGTCAGGTAGATAGAAAAACAATGAGAATAAGGAGGATGGTAAGGTTCCCAGTGAGTATAGGAGAGACAAGGAGTGTCCACAATTTCTATATAACCCTGAATCTCTGTGGAGATTTAATCTTTGTAGAGGATTGCTTGCACCAGCATAGGGCACACATAAAGTTCAACCCTACTGTATTAATAGTAGACAGCATGGAGACGCCATTGGGAGACACTCCTGAGAGGTCAGTAGTTGATGAGGACATAAAGTTACCCCTAGAACAGCAATGTCAGGCAAAGGTAAACTGATGATAAAATCCATAACATGGGTAAAATTTGACACAAAGGGAGAGAAAGGACCAGATCGAGTAGACGGGGTGAAAATGAAGAAATAATGGTCCCTGGTTTCGAGCCAGAATGGAATGTCTTTTGAGAGTCAACTGTGACATGGTGGCTAACTCAGGCAAGGAATTGGGCCAGACCCACACAGTGAAGATGCAGATAGATACCAGTGATCAAGTGCCAATTAAATTGAGACCCTATAGGACGCCCATCCACAGGAGACCTTTAGTGGAGGAGGCAGTCTGAGACATGTTAGAAGTAGGGATAATTGAAAGATCCATGTTGCCCTGGAGCTTTCTCATCATGGTGGTGGAGAAGGCTAGATACTTCTCCACTATAGACTTAAGATGAGGATATTGGCAGGTGGCCCTTGATTCAGTTTAGGGTCATGCAGGTATCTTTCAGGAGTTAATGTTCATAGTGCTTAGCGGAATTGAAGATTTCGTCATGGCCTATCTGGACAATATTCTGGTGTTCTCAAAGCTGCCTGAACAGCATTTCGACCACTTGAGACAGGTATTGGGTGACTAAGAAGCATGGATTGAAGCTGAAACTATCAAAGTACCAGTTCTTAAGAGACAAAACCAAATACCTGGGTTTCGTTATAGATGGGAAAGGGATTAAACCCAACCTAGACATGGTAGAAGTAATAGGGGAAATGCCTGAGCCAGAGACGATGAGGCAGGTGAGGGGATTCATAGGGAGTCATAGGCTATTACAGACGATTTATCCTGGCATTTTCTAAATTGGCAACCCCTTTGATAGCATTGACTAAAACGTATCCTAGATAGTGGACTGAGGACTGTCGGGGAACATTTGACTGCTATTCCCTTGCTGATGTATCCAAACCTCAGCAAGCCAATGGTTCTCTATGCAGATACTAGTAAGCAGTGCATAGGAGCAGTCTTTATTCAATCATGCCCGGACAGGGATGGCTCTGTGCCAGGCATACCAGAGGAAGTGCTGGTGAATTTTCTATCACACAGGCTTTCAGAGATGCAGCAGAGATGGCCTGTTATAGAGAGAGCAATATAATCTATTATGTATGCCTGACAAAAGTTGGATTATTACCTGAGTGGATCAGTGTTTAATATTAAAACTGACCACAAGTCACTCCAATATTTGCTGGAGGTTGATTGAACAAATAAGAAAATCCAGCAGTGGGAACTGAAGTTGAATGGGTACAACTGCAAGATAGAGTACATGGCTGTCAGGGACAATATCTGTGCAGATCTGCCATCAAGAATACCAAAACAGCTGGAAGCAGAATCTGTAAGTGTGGAACTGGGGGTGGATGAGAGGGCCTACCAAATAAGTGTGATTAACTCAAATAGGCTACGAAACCGCCCTGGGTTGGAGATGGATACAGAAGAAACCACACAGGTTGTGACTGACTCTCACTGGACGGAAGAAATTAAGAAGGCTCAGGAGGATAGTGAAATAGTTGCCCTCAGAGCAAAGGTAGAGGCAGGAGAGACCACTAAGTATGCAATACATGAAGGGAGGCTCTATTACCTCTCAGGGAAGGATGAAGAAGTAAGACTCAGACTGTACATGCCAAAGGGTCTAAGAGCAGAAATATTGAGACAGTGTCATGAAGGACTACGTCATATGGGACTTGATAAGACCTGCAACCTAGTAAGGAGAACCTATTACTGGCCTGGATTATATAATGAAATCGCCAACTATGTTCAGAGTTGTATGGTATCTCAGGAGCAGAGTAGAAAACATGAGATGGCCCCACTGGAAAAAACAGTTATCCTGAATATCTCCTTTGAAAAGATTAACATGGATGTATCAGGGCCATGCAGGGAGACCCCAGAGGGAACATGTATATAGTGAGATTTGTGGATTGGTTAACAAATTAGCCTGAAAGTATACACCATGACAAAGATTGTCAATGGAGGAAGAAGAGAGAGAAATAAGTCAACAGCCAGTAGAATCCTTCGGTAACGAACCAGGTGGGGTGGTTCATGTACTGGTGCAGAGTCTGTCAGCAACGGCTAGTGGCATCCATTCATCATCTGTGTTACTGTCATCACTAAAAGGGCTTTGTGGCATCATTGCTCCATCTCACTGTCATTGTGGGACTATAAAAAACCAAAGAACCCAAGTGACAAAGTCCTGGGTTATGTCTCGAAATGTCCCGAAAAGGAGGAAGTGTGAGTGGGAAGAAAACAATTAAAGGAAGAAATTAGGCCAGAGGTTGAGCCAGAGTTACCCCTTAAGCAGAGACTGAGAGGGGCAGGAGACCCCAAATCGCAAGAAAAAGAACATGGCTGTGAACAATAGGATGAATCGACGATGTCAGTGTGCAATGATGTTGGGTTCATTAAAGGCTCATCTGATAACTAACAGTAGGGGTTGTTAGTTGGAGAAGATAGAGGAGTGAATAGTGAAGGTTGGACAAAATTATTTGTTGGTGTTGTTGTTGATCTGCACAAGGGTCATGTATATCCAGTGGTAGTGTTGATGAGACACAATCTTTAGAATGAAAGCACCCTGCATCTCTCTAGGACCAGTCAATCCACTAAAGGTTGTTTAAAAGAAGAAAAGGTTGAAAATAGGAAACTAAGAGAAGGAAGTAGTGAAACACTCTAGAATAAGTGATTATGAAAGTAAGTAAATGATGAGTGATAAGAAAAGTAAAACAAAGAAATCTTGTTACATTCTGCTTTCCATTATACCGGCAATACAGATAATTTTATTTTAACATGTCTTGCAATTTTTCTTTGTTTTTGTATGTTCTTTTGCAACTATAACATGCAGTATATAACAATTGGTTAACGAGTTAATATTTCATTTTGCTAGATGCCTATTATGGTCTTGTATCAAACTATGCAACACTGAGTAAATAAAGAAGCTACACTTAATTTAGGGACATGAATATATTGGCTTAAAAACTGAAATTATTTACATCTGGACTATTGGCCCCATCTTTGTTGTTATTATCACAATGTTTCAGACATTGTAACCTTCAGCCTAGTGGATTAAAGCATTGGTTCATGAATTTGGTGACATAGTAATTGTGAGTTCAATCCCTTGGCTAGGTAGTGCAAACTTAAAATCATTGGAAACAGGGTGAGCAATAACCAAACAGTACTAAATAAGAACTAGATAAGATATATCTAAAAATGGAAAGCAAAACGAGAACAATCTACCTCTTAGATTAAATAAAGGATTTAGTTTGAAATTCCCTGATGTTTACTTCGATCAACAAGCACCCGATGAAGGCCATAATACACAGCAGATGAAATGTTGTGATAATAACAAAGATAAGGACAAGAGTCTGAAGGTAAATAATGATAATAATAATTCCTCATCCCAGAAATTCAGACTGAAATTCGTTTTATTTAAGTATTCTTAAAAGTATTTGCAGATTAAAGCACATTATGAATTTTAATGTTATTTATGTTAGGTATCATAATATGATTTTTTTTCTTTGTTAAATACCATGTTCCTTCAGGATGGAGGTGATCATGACTTTCCACAGATTCCATTTCTTTATTATTTATGGATTAATATGACATCTTGGAAAAATAGTGAAGTGGTTAGCCATTGCTTTTACTATGGTTTTGAAATCATAGTTGACTTTTTGCTAGACTGGCTGCCAGCCAAAGCTCAAGAGCCCAGTCTACTCTTCCATTTAAATGCAGCTGGAGGGAAAATAAATGGAATTGTGTACTTTATTGAGGTTAACATTAAAAAATAAAGAAAATAAGTAACTTTTTGGCATATTTACATATTTATAAGTCTATCATTCGTCCATGCTTTGAATATTGCTGCCACATATAGCCTGGTGCTTCTTTTATATATTTAAAGATTCTTCATAAAATTCAAAGAAGAAATAATATGCAAAGAATTTTACTGCACTTAAATGCATAAAGTCTAGGTACCATAGCAGAAAGTTCATCAGAACAATTACCATGAAAGTATTTATAAAAAAGGCACAGGGAAGTTATATTATGGCTGTGGAAAGTGACTGAAGCTGAGATGCCCTGTCAGGACTAATAACATTGCAGATGCTTCTTTGGATTTTATCAAGAATCACTACTAAATATATAGCAAGAGAACCAGACCAGATGTGGCAGCAACATTCAAAGCAAGGATAAATGGTAGACTTATATGTAAAATAGATTTTGGTGAGAAAATATGTAAAACATCTCAACAATTTCTAGAATATAAAAACTTTGCATTTACATTTGATGTGTTTTATTCTTTTACTTTCCATTTTCTTTGTTGATCAGTTGAATAATTTTACAAGGCAAAAGTTTCACTCCCGTCAACCTTCTACAAATGAATCATGAGAGGTTTGGATTCATATTTCACTTAAAGTTTGGTTTGTTTTGTTTTGTTTTGTTTTGTTTTACAGCATATCAACCTTGCTGGGTTATTTAATGCCAACAAGATTTTTATTGCTGGTAATATGTTTGTTCAAAAATGTATTGCTGGTAATATTTTTTTCTTCAAAAATGTATTGCTGGTAATATTTTTTTCTTCAAAAATGTATTGCTGGTAATATTTTTTTCTTCAAAAATGTATTGCTGGTAATATTTTTTTCTTCAAAAATGTATTGCTGGTAATATTTTTTTTCTTCAAAAATATATTGCTCGTTATATTTTTTTTCAAGACTGTATTGCTGGTAATAATCTTTTCCTCGAAAATTCATTGCTGGTAATAACTTTTTACAAAAATGTATTGTTAGTACTAAAACCTATTTTTACACTCTTATAGAGTTTTGACCCCAGTTTGGGGTTAACTATTTGTCTATAGCTGGAACCCTAACAGATGCTACCACCTCGGGTCAGGGTGGACCTGGAAACACCAGCAATTAAGAGGTGGTTCCACGCTCTTCAAAACCTCCTGATCAGAGGACTTGCTGTTGGATGTAGCTTATCATCTTACTCAGTACAAATATTTCACTTAAAGTCAACAATTATACAGGATGTGGTAGAAATACCTCCCACATTTTAAAGGTAGACCAAGGTAACTGCTATTAAAAAAAATTATTTCACTGTTGTTTAAACAAAGGGCTACAGTTTTTATTCATTTAATTTTAAAAATGATATCCTCCAAATGGTGGCTTTTATTTGCTATTCAAACTTGTAAATGATTTCTAACGTTTTCCATCCCCCAAAAGTTTGAGTACTTCAAGGTCTTTCAGACAGCTTTCTTTTAAGTGCTGAACCTGTGGCACTGGAATTTTCAACCCATAGTAGTAGTAGTGATTTTCTATCCAGAACAACATAATTCTGATATAACATAAAATAAACCTGCTGTGTTGCAATTACAGATTCACTAGTCTTAGAAAACATTTCAACAGCAAATGCATGGTGTGCACTGGTCCAAGCCATGAATTTAACTAATGGTATCTGAAAACAAATCGTAATACATTAGCTAGATCAGTGTTTCTCAACCTTTTTAAGCAAGGGCACACCTAGAAGCAAATAAAAATATCACAGCACACTTAGCAAAATTTTTAAAGGGGATACATTTAAATGTCATGAAATAAAACCATAGATATTTAAAATATATACACGCAAATATAAACTTACTTTATTTCAATGTTTCTATTCAACTATTTGTGCAGCTTATTTAGGGTGAAATCTGTGCCTGGCGTTTATTCATAATTTCTTTAATGTTTGGTCAAATGTGCAATAAGCAGAGCCTCATTTCTTCTTAATGAATATTAAAACAAAGTATTTAAAATAACATAATTGAAAAATAGTGAAAATAATTATTTAAAAAAAATGTTTAATATTTATTCATTTATTCAAATACTAATGCTGTACCATTATTACTTCTGCACACACACATATATATGCCATAACAATATTTCGCAGCACACTTAATAAGTGTGTTGAGAATCACTGGGCTAGATGAAGACACCATTGTCACTTGCCTAAGTTCACTAGCACCACACAGGTGAGAGCTTAAAATGTGGGTGGTATTTCTGCCTCACCTTGTATAAACACAAAATTTATGAAGTATCACAATAAAATGGTAATACATTATGTGTTGGAAATTTAGATTCAAGATTGAAATAATAAATGATAAAACACTTGACAGGCACCTCATCACAGATAAGAGATGATTAAATTAATTTTACAGACAATTACTGCTGTAGTGAATTCAGTACTCACTGGATACTCTGCAGTTGAAGCATTTTGCAGTACTAAGTTAAACTTGGTAAGTATTTATAAAGACACTTGATTTGAGGAATCTATAGAATTTATTATCACCATTTTCTTTCTGAACTGGTAATTACTGAGAGAATATAGCATTTAGATTTATATCCCACTGTAAGCAATTAGATAATGTTCAAGAAAGATAGCCTTAGAAACAAATAGAAAGTGTATCTGCCAATCGGCTGTTATGGAACTCATTAAATTAAACTACTACTACTACCACACACACACACACGCACGCATATAATGAGATTAAAGTTCCTGGATAGAATTTATCTTGTATATTCTATAGTCTCTTTGTTTGTTGCACAATATCTGATTCTACCAGAAATTAATATTCCCATTTCAACTGCATAACTAGCTACAACATCCCAAAATATTCTTGTGTCGAAAGTTGAGAGGGTAAAAATTTGGCCTTGTAAAAATATTCAAATTATCCACGAAGAATAAGGAAAGAAAAAGCAAAGAAAGCAGATATAGTATAACTCCAACATTTTTTTATTCCAGAAGTTGCTGACGTGTTTTACAAAACTCACACAGAGTAACTACTTGATATGTTGTCCAGTTATTTATACCTGGCATGTGGGCATAGTAGCAGACACAAAATGCATATGAATATTTAACAGAAATATGCTCAGTTTAATTTGAATATTTGTTACTTGAAGGGCATATAGCTTAATAACTATACATACTTAGAAGCTGAAACTTTGCAGATTAATCATTTGATATATATTCTAAATGCTGTGTAAAATTAATCTCTCTCTATAAATTATTAGTCAATTGAATTTTATTTTAATTTGGTATCCACTCAATAAGTATCTTAAAAAGAGATTTTTATTTCATCTGAAACTGATTAATTAGTAGAATGTGTTCTAATATATCCAGTATAATCTGAATCTGTCTACTTTGTTCATTTTACCAAATTTTAATTTATATATACATTTTTTGAATGATTCATTTTCTATGGCTTACCAACCCTTTGCTGATTATTTAAAGCCAGAAAATATTTTTACATTGTAAGAATTTTTTTGAGATAATAATGGTTTTAGTGAAATAAGTCTTACTAGTTAACACATAGTTGGGAGAGAAGAGGTGGATTCATACCTTTCCCAACAGTATTTGCACATAAGTGAATATAATAAACCCAACAGGAATCTGAGCTCTGATTAAAAATTCCAAGCCATTATCCATTACACCACCCACACATCCAACCTTACAGCACCTGGTATTCACAAGTAGTCATCCATCTAGGTACCGGCCAGGCTTAACATTGCTTAACTTTGGTGATTGTATGAGAACCAGTGTTCCAATGTGATGTAGCTGTGAAGCCATACAGCTTTTTAAAGTTTTTCTTTGCAAACACTACACTTTTATTATTTCATAGGCTGTATTTTTTCTTTTTGGATCCATCATTGAGTTTCCAACCCATTTTTTGCAAGGAGACAATCTTTAAAGCAATCTGGAACATAATGCCTTGACTGATATCCCAAAACATTCTTGTATTATTGAACAATCAGAATATTTTGAGGAAATTTCCAGGAAATTTCATGATTTTCTTTATGTAACATTGTCTTTTTTAAGAAATTCATGAATTATATGTCCAATGCAATGGTACCTGAAGTGTTACAACAATAATAATTTTACTGGTTCAAAGTCACTAGTATTTAACTAGATGTCAAGGCATCGCGCATGTGTTTAATAGCATAAAACAACCACCAAAAAGACTAAGATACTTTAATCACAAAGGAGAGCAACTCGGTCCAGTGACTGCTTAAATCAGATGCATACACTAATTTCGACAGTGTTCTGAATTTTAACCTTCATTTCACCACAGTGTCCAACTTTTGAAGTTCTGTAAATATTATTCTGTCACATAATATTGCACCCAAATACTAGATATAAGTATCAGCTATAATATGAAGTCTGAAAATAAATTCAAAACTTAATAGGACATATATAAGTCTGTCTTAAAAATTTGTACTACAATATATCATCTTTATTAGTGGTTCCCAAACTTTTTTTAGCTCATGGCCCACTTTGAACCCGGAATTTTTCTCTGGGCCATGAAATTATTATAGTGTAAAAAATTACTTCCATTTTACATATAATATATCCATAAAGATACAACTATATTTATTTATTTATTGAGCACAGACAATTTCACAAGCATATTTCACATCTCCTACAGTCAGAAAAAAACGTATTTTCAATGTATGATTAATTAAAAGTTATTCAAACACTAAGTAATTAGTAAATTTTTATAATCTAAATATGTTAAAATTATTTATATACATTTAATTTCATTAATTTAAAGACTAGTAGTCAATAAAAGCTCTATGGACCATTCAATAAGCTGTGGCCCATATATTAGCCTGGTGGGCCAGTAAAAATTATAAAATTTCTGTGGTCCACCTAAAATTTACCAGTATGTTTCTCTGCTCATAATGTCTTTTATACTAAAGCAACATCTCCTGGTGAGATTATAACTCATATACCTTATCCTCAGAAATCAGCCTGTCCGGGATAGCAGATAATAATTTCTCTTCAAACACTAATCTTTAATTATTTGATTAAGGTAAGCTAATGATTTAGCTAAAATACCAATTTTCATTATAAATTATATGATCAATACGAGCAGGATACAATTTCCATGAATTACCATACCACTTTTCATTGCAATTTTCCTATAGTTTCATCTTATAAAACATTTGATTTATAACAAATAATCTAAGTTGAAATTCTTGAAAAATACATGAAGCCATAAAATCCTGTAAATAATTTATTTTATATATAGCTATTGTGCTTATTTTATTCTAGAAATACATATAAATAATATACAAGATATATGAAGATATTGAATATTCAAAAATTAATAGTTAAGAATACTGTGGAAGGTTAAAGAGATGAAAATTTGACTTTGTAAAAGCATTCAACTCATTTGCAAAGAAAAGAAAAAGAAAACAGATAAAGTGTAAATGCAAAATTTTTATAATCCAGAAATTGTTGAGGTCTTTTACAAATATAGTTTCTTTTTTAATCCAATTTCTTATAACAAGAAATAGACTAAACACAATAAGTGACTCCTCTTAATGACTCCTCTTAATGACTCCTCTTAGTGACTCCTCTTAATGACTCCTCTTAATGACTCCTCTTACTACTTCAACTAGGACTGTTACTATGACTAATACATGAACTGCTACTCCAACTGCTACTTGATATGTAGTTCTTTTATTTATACCTGGCACACAGCTATAGAATTAAACATGAATACACATGCATACTTAAAATAACTCAGCTGTATTTGAATATTTGTTACTTGAAATATATATAATTTCTAATAATTTAATAACTATACATGTTTAGAAGTTGAAACCTTGCAGATCAATAATTTGATATGTTTTAAATGCTATGTAATTTCTATCTTCCTCCATGAATTATAGGTTAATTAAATTTTAAGTTACTCTCTACTTAGTAGATTGATTTGTTTTTTACATCTTATCAATCTTTTACAGGTTATTTAAAACCAGAATTTATTTTTAGATTATAAGAATTTTTTGAAGATAATGATGATTTACTGATACAAGTCATACTAATTAACACAGAAAACTGGGGAGAAGAAGTAGATTCATACCTTTCCAAAGGTTATTTGCACGTAAATTAATATAACGAACAAAACTGGAATTGGAACTCTACTCTCCAATTTCCAATTCTGAGCCATTATCCAATAAACCACCTGTTATGAAATGAACTCTTCCTTTGTGCTTTGTATGTAAATTTATTGTATGCAAATGAATATACATTTTCTTTTATAAATTCTGCTGTAGTTTAGGGAGGGGGATGATATGGAGAGACACAATTTCTATAGTGTTGTTCGGCTCAGTTTCTTTTGTTGAATAAACCCTTTCTTAAGGTTATCGCCATCTTGTCTTCCTGCTGTTTTTGAATTACTTTTAAATTCATAACACCATCTGCACATCCAAGCTTACAGCATCTGGTATTCCCGAGCAGTCATCCATCTAAGTACTGAACTGGTGTTTCAATGTGATATGGCCATAAGCCTCCACTCAGTATAGATATTGTATCTTATTTATAATTTTTAATAAAGGCTTTCATTTTGTCTGAAAATGATTAATTATCAGAATATATTTTAATATATGTGCTGAATAATAATAATTTGAATGCATCTAATTTGTTTTACTGCTGTTTGTCTTCATACTTTATCTATCAACATATAATGTATATGGACACTACAGTAAAATGATATACTAAAAAGACTGTTATGATTTATGGAATATATATATTCAGCTGTGTGCATTTTACTGCTGTCTGTCCTTGTGCCTTATTTTTATCTATCAATATACAGGGTGCGATGGGTAAATTGTCACCATTTTATATTTTTAATTTCTCACATGCATGTTATTTGTTTTTGATTTTGTCAACTGTACAGTATAGTAGGATCAATTGAGCACCATCTGTGAGAAAAAAGAGCACCATGACACAATTCACTCCACCAGAAATTTGAAAATGACATGCTGTACTGCTTAACATTCATACTGGAAGCTCCAAATGAATATTTTAGAGTGTTTGGGTGTTAATCTGAGGACAGTGCAGAGGATTCGGAAAGAGTTGAATGATATATCCAGTCTACATTATGGTATTTGAAGTAATCAATAGTGATGGTGACATTATGCCCCCATTCATCTGCTCACAGGGCCTCAGGCTCAACACCTACATCAAGTAGTAGGGGTAGTGCTGCCCTGGGTCAAGAGGGTGGCTACTAGAAGACCCTATGTCTGGCAACAAGACTCTGCACCATGCCACATAAGCAGGAGAAGCCAGTCATGGCTGTCAGACAATTTCTGTAACCACATCAACCCTTACATCTGGCCACCTAACTCCCCAGACTGTAGCCCCTTTGATTATTATCTGTCGGGTGCAGTTGAGCGAGAGACCAACAAAACTCTTTGTAACACCAAAGATGAACTGAAAGTAAGGATTATGGTAGCATTCACCAACTTAAACAGGGAGACCATCAAGAAGAGTTGCAGGAGACTCTGAAGTCATCTGGAGGCCATGGTTGAAGCCAATGATGTTTTTATTGAATAAATTTACTCTTTAGTATTTAAAAATATTTTGGGGATAATTTTGGTAAATATATCCTTTTAAAAAGAGTTGTCAGTGTTATTTTCATTTTTGCATAATTTAGACGACAATTTATCCATCGCACCCTGTATATGCCCAAAACACATATTTAAAAAAAAAAAAAAATTTTTTTAAATTTAAATTTAAAAGTTTAAAATTTCAGTATCTCTCTCCATTCACATGTGTCAATGTGAACATCATTTTAGTCCAATAGGGTCCTAAGTCCAAAGTCGTCTGGAGGCTGTGGTTGAAGCCAATTGCGATTTTATTGAATAAATCTATTCCTTAATATTTCAAGATATTTTTGTGTAATTTTCATAAATATATCTGTCAAAATGAGATGTCAGTGTTATTATTATTTTTTTGTAATTTAAAGGACAATTTATCCATCGCACCATGTATGGTGCATATGGACATTACAATAAAATGATATGCTGAAAATACTTTTATTCTTTAGAGAATAAGTACATTCAGCTGTGCACATTTTACTGCTGCCTGTCCTTGATCTTTATTTTTATCTATCAATATACAGGAATCCCTCAATTAATGTGGATTCATTTAATACATTTTTGATTAGTGTGCTAAAATTTTTATATACCAAAATTTGACTAGTGCATACATAATACTCAATTAGTGCAGCAAAACATTCATCAGTTTAACCATAGTAACTGAAAATTGATTTTTTTTATAGTTATCAATTAATTACAAATTTTCTAAAGCATAAAAATTGTGCTCCCTCTCCTTGGAGGGGTGTACGCGCTTTATTTATCATCTCTCAGTTGCATCTCTGTCCTTGCACAGAGTGTGCTCAGGGGCTTCTCTGTCTAAGGACGGAGGGGCAACTGAGAAAATAATACTGAAGAGGTGCCCAACCCTGGGGAACAGCTGCCTGAGGCCGCGCCCTCCCATTGCACCAGTGCGAGGGATCGGTGCTCGCTCTGAGGTCAGCACAACCGACGGTTGTGGGGGCTGAGGGGAATTTCTGTCCCTGCCCTGGGTGTATGCGCTCAGGTCCCCACATTAAACCGACCTTGTGTCACATCTCGTTCTAGTGGGAAACGAGTAAATACCACGTAAAAATGGAAAATATATAACTATTTTTGTTTGTTAAGTATTAGGCTGGTGCAAAAATAATGTCGTTTTTTGATGTATTTTTAACGTCAAAGACCGACATTATTTTTGCACCAACCTAATATTACGTCATCTAAATAATTACAGTAGTGTTAAAAAAATGGACAGTTATAAATAGATAAATTTTATAATATAAGCCGATAATAAAAATACATATTTGAATATTTATCTCTATTAATATGTTTGAATATTTTGATATTTTTCATGTTTATTTTGAAGGTCTTAAAAGGAATTTTTTGATTTTTAGTTAAAAAATAAGGGACAGTTTAATTAAATACAGAAATTTACATTTATTAAAAAATATCAAAACATAAAAGAAAGATAGAAAGATCATAAATAAAATTTTCAACTTAAAATACTAATGATTATGATATGTTTGAAAAATTTGAAGGGACAATTTCTCAGTAGCACCAATTATATGAAAAACAGATGAAAATCATGTAGCAAACAACTCTAAATAAGTTTTTCATAAAAAAATCAGAGTAATAAATATTAATTCATTGCATTTTTATTGTATCTTCTGATATGTATGTATATTTTAATTAAAAAGTATGCAAATTAAAAATTAATTGTGAACAAGAATAATATTTAAGGTACAAATTACACTATTTCCTGTAAGTTATTATATTAGATTACCATGTTTTTGATTAGTGTATATCTTTTAATGTACACATTAGCTGCACTGATCGAGGATTCCTGTACAGTGCATATGAGCAATACAATACAATGATATACTAAAAAGACTGTTATTCTTCAGGGGATATATAGATTCAGCTGTGTGCATTTTACTGCTGTCTGTTCTTGCCCCTTATCATTATCTATCAATATATAGTGCATATAGACATTGCAATACGATGATATACTGAAAAGACTGTTATTCTTCAGGGGATATATAGATTCAGTTGTGTGCATTTTACTGCTGTCTGTCCTTGCCCCTTATCATTATCTATCAATATATAGTGCATATGGACATTGCAATACGATGATATACTGAAAAGACTGTTATTCTTCAGGGGATATATAGATTCAGCTGTGTGCATTTTACTGCTGTCTGTCCTTGCCCCTTATCATTATCTATCAATATATAGTGCATATGGACATACCACACATACATTAGTTTAGTATAGAAATCTATTTGCATTATGCATTGATCTTTGCAAAACATGAGTAATCATTTTTGCCTGAATTTCATATTAATCAACGCTTATAGAAGCAGTGATCCTTGTCTCCATGCCATTCAGATTTGTACCTATAAAAAGCAGATGCTGTGTAAGGGCTTAGCCAAAGATAAAAACGTCACTAAAAAAATACAATGATAATTAGATTCCAGACAATAACAAAGAGATGAACTAATAGTTCAAAAGCAAAGATTTTGGCATATCCCTGATAATTGTAATTGATTTTTCTTTAAGGTATTGATTTCTACATAACTTAAATATTGAATATTGCCAGCCTTTAACATTGATTTCTACTTACTTCAGGTATTGTCTTTTGCTGGTATTGGTTATTGATCTTTTACTATATCACTATAGATTTTTGTCAGTCTCATCTATTGATTTCCTGGTGGGTGTGGGCACCAGCCCAGTTTTATTGTGAACAAGAAACTTTTTGTTCCTTCCTCATCAATTGATTTCTTCATACAGCCAGTATTTTTTTTTTTAATGTGGAAAGAAATAGCAGTTAAACAGAACCACTGAGAAAAGACATGGATTTTCTTAAGAAAAACACCTAAACTCCAAACAAATTTCATTAATTGTTACTCTCTGGCCTTGAATAAAAGATGGAGGGTTGGAATAAGCAGGTGGGTGGTTGAACATCTAACAAGGGGGGTTGGAATAAGAGGTTGTGGGAAAATTTTATCAAAATCTAATGGGGATGAAATAAGCAAGGATGGAAATTTTATCAAAATCTAATAGAAGTGTAATAAATTGGGAGTTGGGACAAAATGTTTTCAAAATCTAATCAGTCGGGGGGGGGGGGAGATGAAATAAACAGGAAGTTCTGAATATTTTTAAATTGAAAAAGTGGGGTTAGAATGAGTAGAGGAGATGGATGAATTTGAGAAGGGATAGAATTAATCTCAAACTTAATTCATTTGAATATAAGGCAAATTATACAATAAAATCTTTTTCTTTATCAAAATTTTTATTGTTAATAAATATAGACCTTACAAAGCATATTTCTAATATCTTTCATATGTTATTCCATGTTTATTTCATGGAGCATCATGCATTGCTGTATTTAGCCATGAAGTCAAAAAACTATGGCTCTCCTTAAGCCTATAAAAAGGCATGCATTTTTCTCCTAAGACACTTTTACAGCTTTTTAGCTCTGGCCTTAAGATGTAGCTGCATGTGGGTAAAGAATCCCTCCACCAACTGGAGCATATTCCTTTCATGGTTTTCTCTTGTGATTTTTGTACTCTCTTAAACACACTTATTATGCGCACACACACACATTCTTATTATAGCTAGGTTCATGTTTTTTTCATTTTTGTCACATGGAATTCCTTTTGTAAATACATACATTGTTGTTTGTTTTATATTTATTGTTTTGTGTTACTCATTTTTTACTTGGACTCGCATTGACTCTGCCAATATTGTTTGTGGTATAAATTTTCCAGGAGCCCATAAATATTTACTATCCAAAGTGTTGATTCCTGCAACATAATATAGGATACAAATTCTATATCATTCCAACAAGTGACTAAAAAACACAAAGTAGATTTGCACACCCGCAAAATCGGATCAAAACAACTAAAAACAGATTTCGCAATAAGGTGTGAAATTAATTTTCTGACCAATGAAAGGAGGCGATTTGCTAAACTGAAAAAAAAGAAAACGAGCCAGTGTGAAAAAAAAGTCAACAATAAATACAGAGTTTCAAGTCAGTCGCCAGTGAGAAGGGCGCAGATATCACAGAAGACTGACAGTAAATTTCATCACTGATTCAACCCGACACTAAGAGCTGAAAGTGGGTTAGGAAAGAAGAAGAACAACAACAACAAATTTACAACTGACTCCAAAACAATTCATAAGTACATTTTCCTTTTATCTTTTTATTCCTAATTCACACTCTCTTTTTCAACTTAAATTGATAGCCCCTTTTTCCTTTACAATTATACAAAAAACAAAAGAAACAGACATTACTCTGCTACTCTGTTAAAAGACAGTGAACACAGACATTTTTATCAAAATCGCATTTTGCTTAAACTAACTAAAGCATTAATCTTTTTTGCCCTATTCACAAGATAATAAATATACAATGTTCTATTTTCAACACACATTTCTTATCGTGTTGTTTCTTCTTGAAATTTGCGTTGTATTTTGTGGGCAGGGTATCCCGTATTAAATTCTCCTTTAATCCGGGTACGCTGAACCCCACAATAATGATGACTAACCCAAACATACTAGCATCCCAAGACAAAGTTATGAATTATGCTGAAGTTTTACACTTATCAAGTACTTACTGCATTTTGCCGAGAAATATTGCATCACTTCTTCATTGTCACAAATTCCTGTAAGGGTCAACAGTGGTTCCTCTCATCATAAGATCCCCCTCCAAATGTTCTTTTCTCAACCGTATCTTTTAAATTATTTTTAAACTAATGAGGAAAGACAACATGTTACATGACTAAAATATTATTTTATTTATGATTCAAATTAATTTTTACAAATGAATGAATTATAATTTGAATTAAGTTTTCTGCATGAAATCAGTTTTGCAATTGTAAATGATCATTTTCTTGGAATTGAAATTTTTTCTAGGAAGTTTACATGAAAATGAATAAGTGGTGGTTGGGTGGAATAAGAGTAGGGTGAATAAAAGCTGGGAGGGGAAATTTTGTTTAAAAAATAATAAATAGTTGAACGAGTGGTGAATCTGAGAATAATTTAAAATTAATTTAATTAAATTAATTTTGCTTTTGTTTCAAGCTAACTCATATCAAAATATTAATATTCATTAATCAAAAATTTTCTACTTGATTCTAAAATTTTATAAAGAAATTTATGAGTTTAAATTCAGAAATATCTGTTTTTAGAAACCATAAATAAAACTGAAAAAAATGAGGATGAATGACAATAGTCAGAAAATTGCACTGATCTGTCTACCTTGCATTGGAAAGATTTGCTGTTCATAAAACATTGTGACAGTATTCAGAAGTAGTACCTACTTTTAGAGTTACTTGACCAAATCTAAACTGGCATCAAATAAGATCATGATTAAGATCTATGTGTATTGCATTACATAAAACTGGTTTCCCTCTAAAAGTAATGTTGAAAGAACATTAAAATGCCTTGAACCATGGAGGGACTATGAAGTTAGGTATGGCTGAGCATGTATAGAGGAAAAAGGAGGAGATCATTGACACCTATGCAACAAAGAATAGTAGATAGAAAATAACATTAGTGAATAAATTTGTTAAAAGAATCAATACACATACTAGGTTGAATATATAGTTGAATACCATATAGGAACCTTTGATTGAGAAAGAACAGACATTAGGTTTAAGACTCTAAGTTTATACTATGTGCTTGTTCTATAGAACATTGGCCTAATGGATGTAAATATTGGTTAAGAGTTATAGATTAGTAGTTCAATCCATATAACAAGTAGAAGAGGTACTGCAAAGCTGAAATAACAAAGAAAATTATGTTTCTTTATTATGGACAGGAAAACAAGAAAAACTTTCCCAATGCATTGAATAAAGGGTTTTAACTTGAAATTCTAAGAACATTATCAAATAAGAGTGGCACCTGGAAAAGGTCAAAGCGTAGAAAAGCTGAAATATATGACTCTAACACTTCAAATAAAGATATAAGTTGGAATAAGTTTGTTTGGATAGTTTTCTTCTCCTCCCTAATTAATATGCACCAAGCCTGGCCAATCATGTGACTCTTAGTGACTAATAATTGAGGCTCTCTTTTTACAGAGTAACAAAGTGTTTGTAGATGCCAAAGAAGAAAGGTGTACTCTTGACATGAGAGTAGAGACAACCTTTTACAACATCATATGCTCCTGACTTGTGAATAGAGACAGTTCTTTGCAGCATGTACTTTACCTGTGAATAACGACAACCTTTTGCAACATTGTATGATCCTCACTTGTGAGTAGAGACAGTTTTTTTGCAACATGATGGGTTCCTGACTTGTATATGTGCATGCATATGTATGTAAAACTTCACAGATGTGCAAAAATTGGTTGGAAGCACACACAGGAAAAGAAAGGGGTGGGGAGTTTAATAGTTTCACTAGGTAAAACAAATGCACACTTCTCGTCTCGATGTCCAGTACGCCACTCATTGTCCGAAACGAAAAACAAACACCTGTTAAATGAGTGTACTATGTCTTTATGCACCTGACCCACCCAATGAGTGCCCAGAACCAGCCAATAAAAATGGCTTACATCAACACCACCACTTCCATCAGCACAAAGTGCTGTCCGATTCACCGTCTGTCTGAAGCTCGTTGATTCGCCGTCTCCACACTCCCTTGCAAAACATACACACAACTCTGGCCCTTTTGGATCTCCAACGTAAGTCACTGCTACAACAGAGTACACAGATATTACACTATTCTCCTTGGTAGAATCAGAGCACACAAAAACTCTAAGTAGAAGTAGATATATGTAAATAATCCATTATTCTTGATGGGTACTATGCTAGTTTTGAATTAATCTGTTATGGACTCCATCATTAGAAAACAGTTACGATGAAACATTTGTTAAAAATTTAATTAACCAACAGAACTTAATCATTAACTTTGCATGTTTAATAAAATAATAAAACTTTAAATTAAATAAAAAAAATATACCTTAAAATTAAATTGACAAGAAAACATTTTATGTGCGGGTGCTGAAATGTTCACAGCCTGACCAAGAAGCCCTTTCAAAAAATTTTCTTATGTTGTTGTTATTTTGTCAGATTCAGGAGGTGTGGGTCAGACTGAGAACTTTGCAACATCCCCTCATATATAATTAAGAGTAAATACTGTGTAAAAGAAATGGTTTCATTGTAATTGGGTAAAAAATTATATCTCTGATTATTTTAGTTTTAATGTTTCTAAAAGATTTAATTAATACTATGCTGTTCCTGGTTTATGTATAATAAAAAGAAAACTATTAGCACCGAGAAACATGATTGTTTAAGGGCAGTTTTAAAAAATATATAAGAAGGAGGATTTTTGTAGAGATTTAAGAATTGTGCTCTAAAATGTGTTACTGTCTATAAAAATTGTTTTTTTTTTTTGCCTACAAGAAATGTTCACAATATAAAATATGCTGGCTGTCTAGCAATTTGAGAACATCTTATGACATGAGAGGCATCATGTTCCAAACTGTTAAATAATCTGAGCTGGGTAATTCCACTATCCCCGATCCAGAAAAATAATGAAACAAGATTTGAGACTGAAACAATTTAACCTGTTTTATGTTTGTGGAAGGTTACCTTATGTCAATGTCTGTTCCCAGCATATATCAATATATGGTTTCAGTGTATGTTGGCCTTTTGTAATGATTAAAATAAAATGCACAAAGTGTTGAAAAATACAAAATAAATCTTTATACAGAGTGGCCACTGAAAGACTGAATGATATAAAACATGTTTTTTTAATTTCTGAACCATTTGAATTGTGTATAAAAACATTTTTAAATCCAGTTTTAGAATCTTCTGAAGCGATGTTCTGGTGATGCTTAGCTGAGCAAAGTGACAACAGGTAGGAGCTGATAGATCCTCAAGGACACTCTGGTGTACAGTTTCCACTGCTGTATCAGTGCACACAGTTTTACTTAGGACCTCTTTCTGGAAGATCACCGACTGATCCAGTTCTTTCAAACTGAACAATTAGGTTCCGAGTCCTGTTATCATGAGGAGATACTCTTGTTGGAGTTAACTCCTCCTTAATATCCTGACTGTTCACTAGGGGGCGCTCTCCCTTCACTATAAATACTGGGCGACTTCTTGCCTTGTTCTCTTTTTTTACTTAGCATTTCAGCAGACACATTTACAAAATGTGATTTCTCACAGAGATCTGCATTTTGCCCACTTGTGGGAAAATGCCATGAAATACACATATGTATGAACATTCATCAAAATACAAACTCTTTATGTTCACACACAAACACAAATGTTAATGTCTATGTCCATTGTAAATTTTGTCGTTTAATACATATATTTGTTGACATATATATATATATATATATATATATATATATATATATATATATATTGGTCTTGTTTGTTTTTTTTACATCTCTGGTTGGACTAAACTTGAGTCTGCCATATTCTTGTAGTGGACCTTTTAATTCTATCAGGAGTTACACATGTGTTCCTAATTTAACAACATGTAAACACACAGTCCACTACACTTTAACATTAAAACGTCACCAGTATTTTCTCTGAGTTTGAATAATTGATCTTTCATTGGAATAGAAAAACTCAATGAGTTTTATTTGTTGCTGGACATCATGCATAACCATTTTAATTTCCAAGGGATGCTCTATAACCTAGAAAAAAGAAAATAAAAAAGATTGAAAACAAACAAGCTATGACTTTTTCAATTCTTCAGTTTTTCAGTGGTCACTCTGTATAATACAATATAATAATAATACAGAAGAATAAGGTGAAAGTTGAAGTTTCAAGAATTCTAGTGTAAATGTCCTTGTGCATATGAGAGAGAGATAAAGAGAGAGAGATAGGGAGTCTGGAAGAAATTATACATATGTATCTAAATGTATTATCTGCCTGCTTGTCAATGTGGGTGAAGGAAGGTATATATGTTTTCAGAATATTTAGTTGTCTAAAATTGCCATTGATATGTACAAAATGTTGCATTTCAGCTCTGGGTATACTTCAATGACCATAGCATAGGTAAATAGACAAAATTAATTACTTGATTCTGGTTTTGGTTGATTTTCCATCTAGTTATATACATCTCTAGAGATCTGCTTCAAAAGTGCCGCTTTGGTTTTCCTTGGCTCTCTGCCTTATATCCTGGTTGTGAAAGTTTTCTAATTGGTTGGTTGAAAAATGGCTTTATGGCCTGGCCATTATGAATATACATTTATTTTTAGAGATGATGAAATTTTAATCTCCTTATTATTTATTTACTTTTATTTATTTATTTTTCTATCACCACAACATATTGACCAAATGCCTGGTATGGATATAGATATATGAAGTTGTTTGCAAACAATTCTTAGAATATTTTTCTTATTGTTGAACTGATAAAAAAATGTTTACATACTTGTGTAATATTTTGCTAAGCAATTAAATCACAATATTTATTAGTGGTGTGATAAAATTCTGTGCTGAGAATGAAAGAAAAAATATAGATATATAAATAACTTTTACTCAGGTACTTTGTACCTAGCTTGTATAATTATTGTAATGTTTCAACAAGCAATCTCTGACCTTTCTAAGATAAAATGTTCTACAGATATGTGAAACATTCAGTGCTTCTGACTTGCACAATTAAAAGGATTTTTGGAGAAGGAGGAAAAGTGAGAACATCACATCTCTCAGCCTGAGTATTATGAATGGTACAAAAAACAAGAATCTTACATTGGTGTAAAATTTGAAAGAAATTTACATTTATTAAATAGCATAAGAAATAATAATAGCATAGAATACAAAATTTACAAAACAATCTTGCACAAAATTTTCCTTTGTGTACTTAATATTTAGACAAGATAACAATTCTGTGAGGGTCATAAAAACAATTATAATTACTAATCAAATCCCTGACTTATGAACATTTATCCTAATAATACTTTTGAAATAACTCTACAGATGATGTTATTTTAGTTATGCTAACTAGATTTTTGGTGATTACCTATTTAGTTTCATTTGATACTGTACATCTGAAAAATGGTGCTTTTATTGAAGTCATCATTGCAACTCAGCCTTTTGACAAAAATCAAAGTGTAGTATCTATTCTCATCAGCTTAATCTGATACTCTCTCTCCACTTCTATCTTCCCTTCTTTCTTTGTTTCTTTGATTTTCTCATTGAAACCAAGTTGTGTTTCCCCTGTTTCTATTCAATCAAAACAGAATTATCCATTCTTTATTCTCATTCCTGCTTTTATTTCTTTTTCTTCAGTTATTGTCTTTTCTTTTTCTTTTAGCTTTCTTTCTGTCATCGGTAGCAGTAGTGACTTTTATTTTTTCTTTTATTTAGATCCCAGAACTGCCTGGTATCTTTCTTGTGAATACCAAAAGCCTTCTGCTTTCTTTTTCTTCTTCTTCATTTAAGTTCAGTTCTTAGAACCAGCCAACATCTTTCTTGTGGATGCTGAAATCCTTCAGTTTTTACTTTTCTTTTTCATCTAATATCACCCTCCCAGAACCAGTTAATGTCATCCTTGTGAATGCCAAAACCCGTCTGCCTGTATGACAACCAAACTTCTTAAATAACTACAAATTGGCTCCAAATTGAATCAGAAATTTAATACTATGGATTTGTAAACTTACTTTCCCCATTGGTTTTGATACTATCAAACTTGAGCCTCTTTTTTTACAACTTTTTGAAAATTAAATTGTATACATGTACCTTTTTTATAAACTATCAAGTTTCATTTTGGTAGTTCTTTGAGTGTCACCTATACAAAGTTTTATACATTAAATTGTATTCAAGCTATTTTTTACTAACCATCTGGCTTCATCATAGCAGTTTTTTATTTAAAGAATATGTGTTAATAACATTCTTCTTTATTAATAAATGTTTTTCTAAAACACTCTCCTCAAAAGAAAGTGTAATAAACAAACCTAGTCTATTGTATTATTTTTTTATTTACCCTTTAATTTTTTTTTATAATTTTACATTCCTTTTTATTACATAAATATTTATACAATTTGGGAGTAATATATTGCAATGGTTTAATATAAGGTGCTACAACTGAAAATCTCTTGTATTTAGAGAGAAAAAAATAATAAATATTTATTAATAAAAAACTCATTTGAAACTTACCTTTTGTTCTTTTATTTATTGCTATGAAGAAAAATCAAAGAATATAGTTGTGTATAACTAACAATATTTAATTAACAAACAAGAAATTATCATCTGAGAATAACAGAAACACTGACATGTGAATAGAATTAACTGATTCACTCAATCAATTATATATTTTTACATTTACATTGCACTTTGGTTAATGATTTAATAGTGCTTTATGCTTTTGTATGAGTGTGCATTTATGTGTGGAATTCAAAGGTTGTGTATTTGGTGTATTGTAGTTGTGTGTGTGTATGCTCACATATAAACAAAGAAGAAGTATACAAAAACTTGGGTTTATACTATGGACCATTTATTCTTTTTTTTATAGTGGCTGTCTCAATGTCTCTTGGGTATGTCTGTTTACTTTTTCTGGTTCAGATGTTTGGGTAAGTATGGATAAGCATTGTTATAATGGGTGAACTCAAGTCAGCCTTGTGCAGAGTTGGAATGACCAAAGAAAAGTTTGTACCTACTTTATTGTTGGAGGGTTGGTATGGTTATAATGATCAAGCACATGTAAACTTTGCACCAAGTTGGAACAACCAAAGAAAATGTTGGATGTGGAAAGAGAGTTCAGTCATCAGTGGACTAGGGAAACGAAAGTGCCCCAGCAGGGACTTCTTTTTCAATGTGATGCTAATTCTGGGGGAAAGAGAGAGAAAGAGTTTTAAAAAGTAAGGTATATGGAATTTAAAGGTTGTGTATTTGGTGTATTGTAGGTGTGTGTGCATGTTCACATGTAAACAATTAAAGAAGTATACAAAAATTTTATTCTCTTTTCATAGTGAAAACTGTAAAGAAATAAAGTTTTCAATGTCTCTTGGGTATGTCCCTCTTCTTTTTCTGGTCCAGAATTAAGTTAGGGTAAGTAATGATAAGAATGGTTAAAATGGTCAAGCTCAAGACAACTTTGCACCAAGTTGGAATGCCCAAAGTACTTACTTCATGAGTGGAGCTACAGCTAAATATGTGTGAACACAATGCATTGAAAAGTGGTAAGAGAGAGTTTAGTCAGTTAACTGAGGAAAAAAACATGACAAACAGCAGGAATGTCTTCATCTACATGCTACTACATCATGGAGCAAGGGGGAGAAAAAAGAAAGAAAGAAATGTTTGTCTTTTTATAGAACTTAAACAGCGTCACCTAATGGGCAATTGACAAAGTCAAGTGGTGTAATAAAATTTCCAGTTCTTTTATTACTAGCATCATGGGAATATGTATCTCTTATTATTATTTTTATTTTCTTTGATTTCTGGTGTTTACACATTTCTTTCCGGGTCCCGCCCAGGGACCTAAGGTTAGAAATGGCATCATGACACTTTCCACTGACAAAAAAAAAAAAATTTACATAGATAAAGCCCTTCGTAAAGTGTGGGCTGTACTTGTCAGAACAATTTTTTGTATCTCTTTGAGGCATGGACTTCCAGGAATTCCTTCAATTTGTCTACTGCAATCTTTTCCAACCAGTCCTAGGGTTCCACCTACAACAGGGATTGTTGATGTTCCCATATGCCACATTTTCGAGATTTCTATTTCACGGTCCTTGTATTTTGACAACTTTTTGAATATCTTCAAAGATACATTGCAGTCAGCAGGAACTGCCATATCAATAAGGAGGCACTTTTTTGTTTGTGGTCTTTAATAACAATATCTGGGTGGTTGGCTTTGATTGTTCTGTCAGTGTGTATTGTGTAGTCCCATAGAATTATTATTATTATTATTATTATTATTATTATTATATTTATTGATTTTATTTCATTTTCCAACACATATATGAGATCTTCTTTTTCTGTATATTCTGGCACTTCAGGATGTGGGCAACCATAACTCTCCACAATTTCCTTTCCTTTGTAGCTAGTAAAATTTGTCTTTTTTCTATCTCTCCTAGTCCCTGTTCTGCAAATCATTTACACAAGCTCATTAGCTTGGTTTCATCTATCTCTCTTGACTTCAATATGTCCCGTGAATGTTAAATTCTCCAAGCACTCTTTCTTCATTATATGCCCTAGAAATTTTGTCTCTTTCTGATTTTAAGTGTAAGTGGTTTTTTTTGTTATTCGTATGTTCAGTCCATGGTATTCCCAGTATCCTTCTAGGGAACCACATTTTTGTTGCCTCAAGTCTCTCCCTCATCTGTAAGGAGATTGTCCAACATTCACTGAGATATAGGATGACCAATATTAATTAACAGTTCAGTACTCTTTTGTTTCTAATAAAAATTTTCTGAGTCTTAATAGTTTGCTTAGCTTTATGAAGGCAACTGTCTCTATTCCAATGCACCTTCAGGTTCTGGTGTCCTCTAAGGACTGGTATTACATAACAATACAGTATGCATTTCTTTGTTTCTAACAAAATTTTCCTATTTCTTGATACTTTGCTTAGTTTTTGGAAGGCAAAAGATTTCTATTCACTATTCCAATGTGCCTTTGTCACATTTTCTATCCTTTGTTAAAACACTTCCTAGATATTGAAATTTTTTTAATTTCCACGTTGGGCTCTTTCTTTTGTTGACAACCATCAATTGTAAGAGTTTAATTAACTTTATTTACATCCATTTATTTATTTCTCCCAATAAGGTAAGTAAAGAATATTTGAGGGATGGGAAGAAAAAAAAAAGAACCTTCTCCCAGGTCTTTTGAACAGAAGTAGTGATTTATCCCTTACTTTCCTGTTTATGTTAATATTCTAAGTGTATCTTAGATGTAGCACAAGGCCAAAAGTATGGAGTACTCAGTGAGAATCGAACTCACTACTCATTTTTAATTGATCTAGTGAGACAATTTTGCTAACCATTACATCATGTCAAAGTGCTCCTTGTTTCCTGTTTATTAATGGTTTTTCAGTTTCTTCTAAATTCTACTTCTGCTCTGTACCTCTAACACTTGTCCTTTCTTATGCTAATACAACACCACGCCGTAACCCTCTACCTTGAATGGCTCTTGGACCTTGTATTGGATGACTATTAGTAAAAAAAAAAAAAATATGGTAAAAGAATTAAAACCAAAGAAATTACCAAATGCAAGGGAGACCACTCTAGTAACAATTGTCTTTAGTCGAAGTAATCTCTTAATGTATGTATGTAAAACTTAGACTGTATTTTTACTATATCATGATTAATGATTTTATATTGTACAACTGTCAATTAAAAAGAATCGTAGTAGCAGATATTTCATAACATGCTAATAAACTCTGAATATATTAACTTCTACTGATATTTTATATTTACCAAGTGATCAGGTGTAAAAAAACTTTATTGTTTTCTTGAAACTGAATTGTAGTAATTCATTATCAGTTAATTTGAAATAACACATATCTATTTATAGATATGTATAAAACTATTATTATATTTTTGTGAGAAGTAGAATAGGTCTTTAAAATGCTATAACCTAATTTCTCTAGTATATTTATAGATATTTACTTTATAAACATCTATTTATCTATTATTTTTCTTATTTTTTTTAATCATTTCACCCCAAGCAAGGCAATAAAGCCACTAAGACACTAGGGGATTATTGAGTTTTAGAGAATATGATAAAAAAATACTATTAAAAAGAGAGAACAATTAAAAGAACAAGAATTAAGAAAACAGTAGATAACAATTGACATTGCATTTATATTTTTGAAGATCAAATTTGACTGGAAAGCAAGAAGCCAGAAGAGAATTCCACAAGCGAAAAGTGTGATAGAAGAAACTGTTAACATAGAATATATGATTAAATCTTGCCATTTCAACTGTAAATTGATGAGACCTTACTGCCAATCTAGTACTGCACTTAAATTCATAAATTCTAGGTCCCAGAGAGGAAAGTTCATCAGAACAATTACCATGAAAATATTCATAGGAAAGGCACAGGGAAGATATGTATGGTGGTTGGAAAGTGACTAAAGCCAAGATCAATAACATTGTAGATTTTTCTTAAGATTTTATCAAGTATCTCTAAATATATATCCACTAAAAATAATGTTTGAAGTGATATATAATTCAGTCCAAAGATATCAGACAAACAAAACTTCACCATGACAAGTTTCTGTGAAGTGATATGCAGATGTTGATTTATTGATTGAGTGATTTGTTTTCTACAGCTTATCAACACTTTGAAGGTTATTTAAAGGCAGAAAATAAGTTTCAATTGTAAGAATTTTTTTGAGATAATAATGATTTAATGATACAAGTCTTACTAATTAACCCATAGCTGTGGAGAGAAGAGGTGGATTCATACCTTTCCCAAGGGTATTTGCATGTATGTGAATATAACAAACCCAACTGGAACTCAGATCTGCAATTAACAATTCAATGGTATTTTAATATTAATTTTAATAATTCTATAAAAATAAACATTTATTTTAAAAAAATTTTCCAAACATGTAAAACATGTGCATCTATCTTGAGTGTGTATTTTTATATATGTATATGTGTTAATGTGTTTATTTACTTTTCTGTCTGTGAATTTTTAGTTTAATTTATTGTACGTTTATGATCAGTACTGCTGACTGATATCATATTTACTCAACACAACCCCAGTCACCCTCCTCACCTTCAGTCAATGATTTAAGGCTGCCACTTTCTTTGATTTTTGACAACTTTAAGTTGGGCTAAATTTAATTTGCTCTTTTTCAATTGATATATTTTGCTCAAAAACCTTGTACTGTACAGTATAAATTATTTAAAATGGACATATGAAAACAATAAGTTGAAATAAAAATGTGTTTTTTGAAAAACAGGGCATGCAAGACATTATGGATTTTTAAAAGATTGTTTATAAAAAGAAATACATTGCCTAATAAGTATGTCTCCAGCTTGAAAGGGTTCTGATCTACACAGTCAGACTAGTCGCATTAATTTTTTTCATTCTTTTTTTTTAATTTCTTTCTTTGTCTCTTTCTTTCTTTCTTCTTTATATTGAACAAAATCAATGAAGTATATTTTGGTCAATATTTTGAGGCACAGAGTTAAAACAATTTTGAATCCAGCTGAAGTCAAGAATGAAAACCACACACTATGAAATATTTTTGTTGCTTTGAAATAGATATAGTTGAATGTTGGCTCACTTGGGCTGAGTCTGACAAGCCTGACCCCCAGAGTCGCCACTGTATTATATATATATATTTATATATATATTTGTATATTGTATGTATAAGAAAGAGAAAGAACATTATATCTCAAACAGAAGATAAACTAAATTGATATATATATATATATATATATATATATATATATATATATATATATATATATATATATATATATATATAAGACAGATATATATATAATATATATATAAGACAGATAACATTTTTGCTTGTTATATTTATCAACCATCTGCTACAGAGACACTCATCTTTTTGAACACTTAATAATGACGCAGATATTCATTGTTATTAGACAGTTGTAGTACTGGCTATGAGTAAGTGTACAGTCTGATCATGTCATTCAACATGTACATGCTTTGAATTATTTCTCTTTTTTCAAGGATATCCTACCTGATTGTAATGCAAAACAAAAATAGCCAAAGATTCAGAAACAAAAAGTATTGTTATTCCATCTTCACAGTAGACAACTTCTTTTGTCTATTTTTGTCAGTCATGCATTGTAAGCAGTCAATCCCAAAATATAATCAATCTTTGAAATCTTTACAATGCCCAACAACACTTCAAAGTGATTGGCTAGAGACAATGATATAGAAAAACTGGCATTAAAAATCTGCTATGTATTATAAATAAAAAAGTATCAAGTCTATTATATTCTAACATTATAAAATGCCAACTGACAGTTTATTGTAAACCTAAATTTGTAGCCTTGTATTAAGTTGACTACTAATTTATTTCCATTCTTGTTTATCAACTTTAGCCTTAAAAACTGTTTGGTTGACTGATTTGTTTTTTACAGCTTATCAATCCTTTATGGTTTATTTAATGCTGAAAACATATTTTGGATTGTAGGAATAATTCTTTATTCAAATTTCAGCAAGCATTCTGTGCACTGTGGCTGGTATCATCCAGTCATGTCCTGAGATAAAAGGACCAGTACCTGGAATTCCAGAGGAAGTGCAAGTTCTCTTCTTGTCACATAAATTTTCCCTAATGCAGTAGAGATATTCCATGATAGAGAAGGGAGCATATACTATAATGTATACTCTGCAGAAATTGGATTACTATTTGAATGATCAATTGATTCGTTTATTATAGCTTATCAAATCTTTATCGGTCATTTAAAGGTAAAACATATTTTAGATTGTAAGAATAATTCTTTTTTTGAGAGTGAATATTACATTAACAGTTTTTTAGAACAAGAATGATTTTTCATGATACAAGTTCTATTATTTAACACCTAGATAGGTGGGGAGATGGATTCATATCTTTCCCAATGGTATTTGAATGTAAGTCAATGTAAAATCTTAAGTGGAATTTGAATTCAGCTCTCCAATTTCTCATATCAAGCAAATTTCTATTGCATCATCTGTACATTCTTACGCTTCAAAAGATAAACTAGAATTAACATTTTATTCAGTTATACATTCACTATTATTTGCCTTGGACAACATCGGTGGTGTGGAGAGGGGAGATGTGCTGCATGGGAAACTGCTGATCTCTTATAAAACCCTGCTCAGGCAAGATCAGGACACTCCAGAATTCTCTCACCATAACAGCAAAACACAAGAAGCAATAGTCTTCAGATGGGAGGATTCTTACATTGGGAACTGGCCACTGGCAAGAGAGCACAAGTTGACCTCATCTTCGCTTCAAGGACATCTGCAGAAATGACATGATGGTGATGGACGTGGACATTGGGAGATGGGGAGATATTGTTAATGATCACTCATGCTGGAGTGAAGAGAAAAGAAATGGAGGCTTGTCGCCGAAGTGAAGCATTCTTGAAGGAAAGAAAACAACACAGCAACATTGGAGTAGAGTGTTGCATTGGTTGCAATTGAGACTGTCACTTCTGTTAGGGCCAGTACAGCCATAACAGATACTGTGCCACCATTAACAGCTGAGGCATAACTTCTTGGCCAAAGATCTATTGTCTCTCAGACCAATGGATTCCACATATATTATTTGCAGTGACTTTTTTCCATTTATCAAGCAGCTCTTCAGTATCTTTTGAGTAAAATTCCATTGGTTTTGATGTGAAAATGTTTTCAATGAACTCTTAAATCTCACATCATTAAAGAAGTTGTCCCCCTCAACATGTTTTGCAGTAATTAAAAAGGGTAATAATCAGTTGGTGCAAGGTCAAGTGAATATGATGGCTGGGGGTAGAATAGACCATCCGAGTTCTAAAAGTTTTCCCCTGTTTTATTTTTTCTGTATGCTGTCTTGCAATGTCTTGGGTAGGAGAACAACATTTTTCCTATTGACTTGTGCATATTGGTTTTCAACCAAAATTTTATGGACATCTTGCAGGTGCTGTATATATAAATGTGCATTTAGTATTTCATTGTTTTTTAAGAACTCTAAATGAATAATACCATGAGGATCTCGCCACATGCAATGTTACCTTAGTACCACGGGGCTCACCTTTTGGAGTTGGTTGTGGAGATTTATTCTTGTCAATCCTCTGCCTTTTGTATAAAACATTGTTGTATATAACCCATTTTTCATCACCTGTTATGATATATTTAAAGAACAGTTAGTCAAGATGATACATCTGTCATTACAATTGGTCCCCCAAAATATAGTAGTTCTATTCTTTCAGCTTGTGCAGGTAGTGTAATAGTTACTAGTGCAAAAAATTGAATCAGCAAGTAGGGTTCAAATTCAAATTCAAAAGAAAGGTGTAAAGGCTTGCTAAAAATATTCTTTTGAGCACCTAATAAAAAATTATGCCAGATTGAGAAAAATGTTCATGTGGAAGTGAGTGATTAATAGATAAAGTTGAAAAAATATCCTTGGTAAAGGGACTCAGTAAAAGTTCATACACTGTTGTTAATGTTCTGCCCTGTCTAGAGTCAATAGGTCAAGTGAAGCATTTGCTATTGAATGCAGAATTACCGTAGCACTGATGTGTCTTTGAGGAGAACTTGGTCTACTTGAAGATAGTTTCAGAAGAACCAATTGTCAGTTCTCAGTTTTTGTATGTTGCATGGAGTTTTTGTTGGCCACATGGTGTTTCAGAGTCTAATGTCTTCTTGCTTTTAGCTGAAAATGTAAATTGATATACATGACTCCATCACAGCGATTTTAACCAGTTGACAACTTTCTATATATTTAGGTTAGAAGACTCACAAAGCTATCTTTTCAAATTATTGCAGGTTTCAAATTCTGTTCTTTTGATTGGTGAAAAATAATCCAAAGGATGAATTTTCTTCTTTACTTCTCAATCTTTTTTTCAAGAACATTCAGTTTTTAATACCCTGAGCCAGAGACAGCATTGTCATAATCTGGCTCAAAATCAAGACATTAAGAAAGATCCCATCTGAACACCTCATTGGCCAATAATGTCTGCTCTTAGGCAGAGCTGGTGCATACTATCCCCAAACCCTTGACCAGTGTGGAGGCAAGTCATATTAGGGGCCATGGGCAGTGTTTTGTGACCTTTATTATTTATCAACATTTGTTTTTTTTCTATCTACATTTATATGTTACAAATTAAACTAAGCACAACTAACTATTTAAGGGTGAAAAATCTTTGAAGATTCTGATGTCATTTTGGGGCCTTTTTTGTCCAAATACATGAATTTGTTTTGCTCATGCTAAGTCTGGAAAAAAAAACACTATTTACTATTTTTTTATCCATAATGTTGAATGCGTTAAAATTCTTCAACTTTTTTACAATAAAAATCTCAAGTTGATGTTAAAATATTGTTGCAAAATATTGTTGATTTATTTAAGATGGAATGATCTATTATGACATGTCTCTAATTTGTATTTAGATACATTATATTTATTTTCAATTTTTCTAGTTGAATTGTTCACTTATATTGCCTATAATCTATTATTAGGTTACAATAAAATTTAAATTCTATATGAATACTACCTTATGAAAATTGAGATGTAGTAGAATGGGGGCCCTGTATCATAGATTTGGAAGGGGGCATGGGACCATTACATTGGCCCTGCTCTTATATAGTGATAAGGAGCAGAAGATTTTTTTTACATAAATTTTGTAATTATTGACATCACACTAAAATTAAAACATTTTTGTAAATATTTAACTTAACACAAAGCATGATTTGTGGTGGAAGGAACTTATTTGCAATGGATTGTAAGATTAGCATGTTAACTATTTTTCAATGTAAGTCTAAAGAACTTTATTATAGCATGATTAGAAAAGAAAATTATATTTGATTTGATTAAGAACCAAGCAATGCAATTCATAAAAAAAGGAAAAATAAAGAAAATTGGTAGGTTTAAATTAATGAATATAAATTTTGAAATAATCAAGAAAGATGAAATATTTTTTAACTAAATGAAAACAATGATTTACTTCATGGCATTTCTGAAATAGATCTTAATAAATTTATCTCTTTGAATTTCCTTCCATGATTTCTTATTATTTATATAAATGCATAATTTTTTTCTCTACTGAAATTGTTCCAGCTATGGCATTCTCTACAGACAGTGGCCATTGCTGTTAGAGTTGGCTAAATTGCATTACAATAACTTTTTCCTTACCTTGTGATGGCTTATTGGTGAACAAGAAATAAAAATTCTTTTTTTACTTTGAGGAAAATTAAAACTCATGTCATTATCTTTATTCCTTGAGTAAGTGTTGTTGATTTTTGTATACATTTTAGTGTATTATGTAAAGTAAAAAAAAGAGAATATTCAATAATTTTACAAAGCAAATTTCAATGTTAAGAGAAAGAAAGAGGTTTTAAATATACTCGGGTAAACAATTTTATGTATTAATGAGTTGTTTTTATTCACCAGATCACTGATATTTATTGATCATAAGACAATGTGTAACAACGTTACAGAAAGATTTAAAATGTATTCTTTTTCTCACGCAAATAATTAAAAAAAAATGCCGGAATGATTACCAAGTTATCTCCCTTGCATTTGTTTTTCTCTATTTCTAACCTATTTTTCTCTCGATGAACAAGTTGTACTCGACAGGAATTTTGATTATGAAAAATATTTGTTCTGTTATTATTTTAATTATTTGTGCGTACATCTCGTTAATTTTCAAAAACTGATGACAAATATTTATTCTATTTTTATAATTAGCACAAAAACAAAACAAAAAATAACAGCAGAAACTGCAATTAAAAAATAAAAAAAGTATCCTATCATAAAAAAAAAAGATTCATGCATGTAAGTGTGCCTAATGTGGGTAGATAATAAGAATTTCATAGAGAGAGAGTGAGAGAGATAAAGGGAATAAGTGAGAAAAAAAGAAAAAGAGAGAAAAAAAAAAAAGAAAGAAAATCTATTTTCCAGTATTTCACCATTTTGGACTAATTTCAACCAACTTCTGCAAGATATATTGTCTAACTAAATTTCTGAGATTTTACAAAAATAGTAAAAAAACAGCAGAAAAACTTGCCCAATAAATTTATTAAAAAAAAATCTGTTTTTGTCAGTAATTACATTACAATTTCATTTTTTTAGCTTATGGCCACATCACATTGAAACATCAGTTCGCGTACAGTCACTGAAGGTAAGCAACATTGAGTCTGGTCAGTTCGTAGATGGGTGACTACTTGGGAATACTAGGTACTGTAAACTTAGATGTGCGGATGGTGTAATGGATAACGGCTTGGAATTATTAATTGGAGAGCTGAGTTCCAATTTCAGTTGGATTTGTTATATTCACTTATGTGCAAATAACCTTTGGAAAGGTAAGAATCCACTTCTTCTCCACACAGCTATGGCTTAATTAGTAAGACTTCTGTCACACCCTCACCAAAATAAAATTATATACAAAATATTTAGATTTTGGCATTAAATAAACCACAGCGGTTGAGATGCTGCTAAAAAACAACAACCAAGAACAATTTCATTTTTGTCTTGTATCTTTCTTCAAATCATGTGTATTTGTTTCCTGAAATATATTTGAATCTTTCTCATTTTAATCATTGAACATATCTGTATGAACTAGAAGGAGATAAATTGATCAGTGTTTTTCTTACTTATTTATTTTCCGTGTCCAGTTTATATTTTGGATATTAAGTTATTGAAAACTTATATTTGGCAAGAAGTATTTTTTTCTATTTAAAATGTTTCATTAATAGAGTTTTCAAATGATTTTTATATTAAAAGAAGCTCTTAAAATTGATTATCCAGAATATGTCCTCACCAAATATAAACACATTTGATCAGACTTTTTGCATCACTTGTGCATATAATATATAAGCCTTATATTTCAGATCGGCATAACAATGCCAAACTTCATTGGCCCTGAATGCATTTTGGAATGTCTGTCTGGACTTGTGGCTTTTTTTATGTTAGATAGCAGTCCTACTGCAATCTAACATAAATTCAAAGCCACAAGTCTAGACAGACATTCCAAAAGGCATTCAGAGCTGATGAAGATTGGCATTGTTATGCTGATAAGAAATTTTGGATTTTTGCTGTAAAAAATATATATGCTCTGTTATAATAAATACATTGAGCTCTCTGAGGATCAGTTTTAATATTTGATATTACTAGGATCCACCTGGATTATATACCAATGGATCTATTACCTATAATATATATATATATATGAACATAAGATATTGCACATTGAGTGCTGTTGTTAATAAGATAGTAATTGACTTAATATAACAGAGCTATTAAATATATATTAATAAATGTTCATATTATTCCTCACCAGTAGTATGACTGGGAGTTTCACGCACAATGCAATCTTCAGATATTGAGTAGAGACTGACTGTTACATAATTTAAATATTAATTAATTATTTTTATGAAAACTTAGATTATGTAACTGTCACTCTCTAATCAGCACCTGAAGATTGTGTTGTGCATGAAACTCTGAGTCGTGCTACTGCTGATATTTATTAATATATATATATATATATATATATATATATATATATATATATATATAATGATACATGTTTCATTAAATAATATAAACAAGTGTTGTCTATTTATTTTATATAAATTCTTTTCATATCATCTGATAAGCTTAATAACATTGTCATCAAACAAAGAAAGAAAATCACAATATCGATACATATTCTTTAATCTTATCTAAGCTTTCGGCTTACATAAGCCATTATCAAAGATGACAATTACATTACAATATATTAAGCAATACACAGACAAAACAGTGATGATAGTCTGTTTACATGGAAGATTTCCAAGGAACAACAAACTCGTGCATATAAGATGCTGGAAGCGAAAATCGCACTGCAGCTCATGATGTCACACATGACCACACGAGAGTGAATTCAGCAAGTATTAAGTTTTTTTTGGGGTTTTTTTGGGTTTTTTTTTTAAGCATTTCCCCCCAAGCAAGGCGGGAAGCCACTAGGACGCAAGGGGTTACAGAAAATATAGAGCGAGATCAGATAGAAGTGATAGAAGAGAGTATGAGGAGAAGGGTAGTGGATAAATCAAGGCAACTGGAGATGTCGATTGACATTACACTTGAATAGCTGGAGATTATAGCTCTCAAGGAAACTGGAATAAGGAAGGGAGATACACAGGTGAGACATGAAGCTATTATAGTAGAAGAGACGGTTACATTTAGGAGTTTCAACAGTGAAGGGGTGAGAGCGGGATGTCAGCCTCGTAGGGCGCTTGAACTCATGAAGTCTGGGAACCAGCGAATGCAGCTCCTCGGAGCAATTACCATGAAAGTATTTGTAGAACAGACAGAGAGAGAAGCCGTTGGTATAAACCAATGGCTTCTGTTAACAATTATAGGCATTTAAGAATATTTGTGGAGATGTCATAGTTTATTTTATTCAGGTTAGGTTTCAACTGTTTTATGTATATAGCTTCAAGAATTTTTATATATATACTCATTTTTTGCATCTGAAATGTAAATGAAGTAATCCCAAAGGAATCATTGGATTTTTTATCTGACATTATTTTCTACTATACCAAATTTTGATTAGTTCCTCCTACTAAAGAAATTTGATAAAATTTAAAGTCTGTGTGGTAGTTTGTATCTTCAGTATGATTTTGAATTTTGATGCAAACTATGGCACACAGAATTTGGATTTCCTCTAATTTCTTTCTTTTTTTGATGAGTGAAGCAAGACAAATGCTTAAAATATTAGCATGAACTGTGAGCAGTTCCTTTGCACCACCACCAAGATCCAAAAGCTAATCTGGTACAAAAAAAATACTATTAAAAAATAGTGGACCTAATTTGTCTGTTATCTTTAATAAAATTTGTTTCAATAAATATCTTCTGCCAAGATATGCCCATATATGTAACAGATAAGGAATAATTTCACTATTTACATTAGACAGATACTGAAGGAATACTTTGTCAATTTTGTTATGTAATACCTCTTGTTTTCATGCAAAGGAAGACCATACAAAAATCGTCCATAATTTTTATCATTGGTTTTAGAATTTTTAACCATTCTCTGTTTATCTTCAAGAACAAAATACATAGGTGCAATTTGTCAGGAGAAGATGATGAACTCAATTTAATGTCATATTAGTGTTTCTGCTAGAGAATGTTATGGTTTGAAAATTTTATGTGAGGAGATGTCAGTGTAAAAATCAAGGAAAGCCATTGATTACAATGTCAAACTCTGTACTCCTCTGACACACACACAGACATTAGTTGTAATAATTTCACCCCAACAAGATAATAAAGATAAAGCCACTAAAAATGCAAGAGATTATTGAGAGTAAAAGAAACTGTTAGAGAAAATGTTAATGATCAGAAAAGACAATAAAAGCACAGGTACAAAAGACAGAAGATTATGACTGATGTTACATTTAAAATTTCTGAAGATTGTAGTTGCCAGGAAAGCAAGAAGCCAGAAAAGAGTTCCACACCTGAGAAGTGCAAGAGAAAAAACTATTAGAATAGAACTTATGGTTAAATCTAGTTTTATTTCAACAGTAAAATGATGAGACCCAGCTGTCAATTTAATAGTACACTTAAATTCATGAAGTTGAGGCACCAAAATGAAAGCTCATCAGAACAATTGTTATTAAACTATTTATAGAAAAGTCACAGGGAATATATGTTATAGCAGTAGGAAAGTGACGGAAGCTGAGATGTTAGGTCAGGACCAAAAACATTGCAGATTCTTCTTTGCATTTTTTTTAAGAATCTCAAGATATATAGCAGTAGCCAGAGATCAGATGTGGCAGCAACATTCAATGCAGATATGAATGGTAGACTAATAAACATGCATGTTATATTCTGGTGAGAAAAATTGTCTGTCATGACATAGTGAACCAAATTTTCTTGCAGTTGATCTAGCAATTGATTCAATATAATTGTTCCACTTCATGTCAGTAGAAAATGTAAAACTCAGAAGGTGCAATGAATTGTTCTCCTGAAGGTTGGAATCAGCCCTCCCAATTTAAGGCAAAAATGGTTTTCTGGGCTGATTAAACATATATAAATGAGGTGTTTGAAGTGCTACCAAAAGTTTGAAGAATTTGCATACTATATATGAACTGAATGCAGTTGGGATCTGTGGAACTACTCTTGAGCAATCTTCTTGAGCACTACCCTTGAAAACCAGTTTACAAAGAAACTACACTGAAGGAATCAGTGAAACCTAGATGTTAGTAATTTTTTTAGAACATTCATATTTTTCAAACCTTTGGTCAGGTTAGATGAGGGTGGTTGAATTTTTGACATATCAGCCCTTACTGGGTTATTTAATCCCAAATTTTTTGTATAGGGGCACCCAGTGTTGCTTGAACTCATAACTCAGTAATAAGGGTCAACCAAACTAGACTTGATAAACATTATCCCCTTCTTGGCCTTATCCACTTCCCAGAAAGGATGTTAACAAATGACCACATGTCAGAACTTTTTGAACCCTTCCTTCATTTTGTCAAGAATTTTTATGCAATCCTCTCATATATATATATACTCAATATCTAAACAATCTACGAAGAACTCCAACGAACTTCAAATTAAATTCTTCGTAGATTGTTTAGACATTTAGATTTACATCAAACCTTAACCTCCCAAATATGCCCTTTAAAGTAATGCGAATTAACAGCGTCTAAGAATTTGAATGAAACCTGTCCTCGTGGAATGTAATTTATTAGGGTTGCTGTAGCTTCTTCCTTTAATGTCGGTCTTCACCCCTTACCCATCTATATCTAGAGACAAGACGCGTTAGGCTTAAGCAATGTCTAGCCGACACACAGTGGGGTTAAGAATAAGGAATTGAAATGGTACACCTAACCCACTCATATCTTATCTTCTCTCCCACCTCACTTCCTCACTTCATTAATTTTACATATGCTTGATGAGGTCCATCAAAAACGTGTGAATTTCTTTTCATTTTTCATTTCAACCTTTGGAAGTAAAGTCTGATGATCCAGAGCCCTGTTAAAGGGGTTGTAGTGAAATAACTTATTACATGGAACCTTAAAGTGGTCTGTTTTTATTCAAACATATCTGCTCTGAATTTTACATTGAGCTCTCTGGATATCATCCTCCTTGGATCTACCCATGCGGATTACCTAGTTTTGCATAAACTAAATAGATATATATATATATATATATATTGGCAGTTTGCCAAACAGTCACTTTCTGACCATGAGACCTGGGTTCAAATCTCATCTTCATCGATTTGTCAGGGCGGTGATTTCTGAATGCTATCAGTCTGGGGGAGGCAATCCTAGTGTGAAGCACCTTTACAGAGTACCTTAAAACCATACAACTGGTTGGTCCAATCCTTGTAAGTCAAATTTGGTAAATGGAACTGTTAGGAGACAGTCAATGGTTGTGTTGCAGTATTAACCACAGGTGAGTTCTGTCTGTTACCAAACACAAAAGTGCTTGAGCAGGCATTTACAACAGAGATTAGCAGATGGATTTGCTCATAAATTAATAGTTGGGCATTATACACAAACACACAAACATACACACACACACACATATATATATATATATACTAGCAGCATGGCCCGGTGTTGCCCATGCTTGATTCAAAAATTGTACGACTCATACAGCAATCGCTATCACTTGACTTAAAATATTTTTGCCCTTCCTTGCCTTTAAAGGAGTGCCCTTTGCCGTGCTGATGTTGCTACATGCCTTACTTCCTGCTTATCTCACACTGCAAATTTTTTCTAAGCTCTATACTAAACATTAAATCTGTTACAAAAAAAGAACTAAACAAAATGAACACAAAATGATCAGCTTTAAAAAAGGACTCGTAACTGGAAAAACCAAATGAAAAAAGAATGTTAACAACAAATACTTTTTTACACCGAACCCAGTTCTGCAGAATCAGAATCAAAGTTGAGTTTAAGCAAGCGAATGAGCCAATTGGAGTAAAGTTCCATGCAGATTTAAATTTTTCCCATTTGTGCCGAATGCAGCTATCGATTTTTTTTGCATGCTAGCATGCTAGTTAACATTCGTGTCAGTCAGCTGTTTGTTCTCATGCTGGCCAATAGAATCTTCCGGCCTATTCATGGCAGCCAGCTATTGGCTCTCACTCTGGCCAGTACGAAATGGCTGCAAAATACATGAAAACTGCCATAGAAGCATGAAAAAATCGATTATTTCCACTATTGATGGGAGTTGGGAAATGCAAAGTCGGTCTTGGCCTTCCCGCTAACTTGGAGCATGTGCATGTAAATTTTAGTGCAAATCCGTTGAAAATTGCATCCATGCATTCGTTACACACACACATCCTGCCTTTTATCGATACAGATACAAGTGAAAAAATTTATATTTGTTTTATCCTATATATATATATATATATATATATACACATGCTCACACATGTATATATATATATATAAAGTGAAAAAATTTGTTTTATCTTATATATATATATATATATATATATATATGAATAGACTGTCACCTGTTGACTTCAATGTTCACTTTTATATTTTTATATATATATATATATATATATATATATATATATATATACACACACATGTATATATACATATATAGATGAAAAATTTTATATTTGTTTATATATATATATATATATATATATATATATATATATAAATGTTCACTTTTTATTGACCTATAAATCAATGCGTAAGCTTAAGCATCTATTTATAGTTCAATGAAAGGTGAATTCTTACACTCTGACCTTCAGTAGATTTGGAAATACTCATATCCCTTGAGTAAAACATTTTTCCAATATATTCAAATGTCCCAATGGAATTCAGCATACATTTTGAAACAAAGACTGACTGCTAGTGCTGGAGGTCAGTTTAAGACTTTTGTAAGCACTGAGCTATGGTTTATATTGGTGACTGGTGTATTTTAAGAAATGGATAATAGATTGCCCTAGATATCTCACAAAAATTAGTTATTGCCTTGCCAAATTTGTAAATATTTACTTCTATGTTTGTAGTAATAATAAGACATTTCTATGTCAACTAAATTAGATTTGTTTCAAGAGCTTCATGCATCCTTGCTATTTGACTGCATTGCTGTGACCAATTTGGGAAATTCTCACCTAGTATTAGGTCAACTTTTATTGCTTTATTGATTCTATTCCTACCAATAATGCCAGTCTTTATGCTTTGAAAATAATCAATAAACCTTCCTATGAAATCATGGATTAATATTTTATATATTATTCTAATTAAAATTGTTAATATTATTAGGCAGAGTCATAAATAATTTTGAATTTTGTTTATCAATTTTATTCATTAAAAAGTAAAGTACAATTATATTTTATTCAGTTATATATTCACCTTTATTTGCAATGACTTGCTGCTGCTAATCAGATAGTTCTTCAATACCTTTTGAGTAAAATTCTACAGGTTTTGATGTGAAAAGGCTTTTCCCCATGAAAATTTTTGTACAATGATTGAAATAGGTCCTAATCTGTTGGTGCAAGGTCATGAGAATATGGTGGATGAGGTAGAACATTCCAAAACATTTTTTCATGCATTATTCTTACTGTATTTAGCTTTACATTGTCATGGATGAATATAACAGTTTTTTCTCTTAACAAGCACAGGGCAATGTAATATGATAAAAAGTTCACAAACTAAGATTTCTGATTGACACAAAAGCAATTTCTGACAAGTGAATGTAGCATTCTGATTTCAAGATAAAACAGACCGGGACAGAGTCAGATGAAACCGAGAACCAGCCTATTTTATTGGCTAGGAAAAAATCCTAGTATGTATGCTTCTGCTTATAAATTGGGGAGAGGCAAGTGTTTTGCAGTCATTCCTACAAGGATTGAAACCAACACTTATTTTCTGAAGCAACATGGCATTAAAAGAACAACATTCCATAGACGTATTAACATTTTTTGAATCACCTGTAGAAGATTCCAAGAATGTTTTGGCAGTAATGATGAACAGGTAGAGACTGTTTAAAAGCACAATATCAATTCTTATTTTTTAATAAATATACTAACATAGAAGTGTTAACATTTTCTTAATCACCTTGTACAGGTATTCTGCTACATTAGATATCTCCCAAAGAAATCACTTTAAATATGCATACTACAATACAAGGAATATAATTGACAAATTAATTTCCCATTAATTCAATTTAAATATATAAAGATATAAACCAATAAAATAAAGCCTAATTTAGATATTTACAATATTTGTGCATTTGTAAACATTGAAATAATAAGATTACTTTGAACTAATTAAATTTTTGTTAAGGAGGCATGGTGGAGTAATGGTGGCTCACATTGAGGAATCAGAGAGCTGAGTTCAAATTCCAGTTGAGCTCATTATATTCACTTATGTGATAAAACTCTTGAGAAAATTATGAATCCATCTCTTCTTCCCAGCTATGGGTAAATAGCAGGACAGATTGGGTCCATATAGCCTTGGAAAACATTGAATTTAAACCAGTCTGGAGAGAGTTGGGCTCCATCAGGTTATCTTGTTCAGGAAATACCACTGCTACTAAAATTGAGGGTTTACGGGATTTGTGATCATTATATTTTTGTATTTACTGATATGATTTGCTTCTCATTTCCCAGTAAAGTACCACAATCTTGCTTTAGTAATTTTATTTAAGTTATAAATTATAACATTTGATATATTATTATTTTAACAATAAAAACCGATATTGTAATAATCAAAGATTCAGAGGATAAAGTTAAAATTGTAATGGTTGGTAATTGTCTTTCTAACACTTAATAAACATTTATTTTCTTATTTTATCAATGGAAAAGCACAATTAGAGAATAATTATCTTCTGCAAACCAAAGATTAACTGTTTTCTATTTTGAAAGATGCAAATCTAGCTGGGATATTTATTTTTTCATTTCACCCTAAGCAAGACAATAAAGCCACTAAGATGCAAGGGGTTACTGTGTATGAAAGAATATGAAAAAAAGAAAAATGTTATTAAGGAGAGAGAACAATAAGTGAACAGGAATTAAGAAGACAAGATAATGATTGACATTGCATTTAAATTTTTGAAGATTAAAGTTGACTGAAATGCAAGAGAGTTGCACAAGAGAGAAGAAACTGGAATTGTTAATATAGAATTTATTTCACCCCAAGCAAGGCAACAAAGCCACTAAGAAGCAAGAGCTTACTAACTGTGAAAGAATCTGAGAAAAAGAAAACATTATTAAGGAGAGAGGACAATAAAAGAACAGGGATTAGGAAAGCAGAAGATAATGATTACACTGCATTTAAATTTTTGAAGATCAAAGTTTTCTGGAAAGCAAGAGACCAGAAGAGAACTCTTCAAGAGGGAAGTGCAATGTGAGAGAAGAAACTGTTAGCATAGAACTTATGGTTACATCTAGCAATTTAAAATGTTGAGACTTAGCTACCAACCTAGTACTGTGCATAAATTTGTAAAGTCAGGTAACAAAGAGGAAAGTGCATCAAAACAATTACCACAAAAATATTTATAGAACAGGCACATCCAAGCTACATTATGGTGGTGGGAAAGTGACTGAAGCTAAGATGCCAGGTTAGTACTGATAACATTGCAGATTTTTCTTTGGATTTTTTCAAGAATTTCTAAATACATAGCAGAAGCATCAAACCATATGTAGCAGTAATATTCAATACATGACTAAATGGTAGACTTATAAATATGCAGGATAGATTCTGGCAAAAACATTTGTCTGGTATGACATAGTGGTCCAACTTTCCTAGCAGCAGACCTCACAATTGATTCAATATGATCATTCCACTTCAATTCAGCAGAAAATATTAACATTAACAGATGAATTCAACAAACAACAAACAAAAAATAAAAATTTATAGCTAAATAAGACATAATACTCTCACTGTTTTAACATTTGTGTTTGGTTAAATACACTTTAATTAATACTATGAGTCATCAAATTTATAACATTTATCTCATTTTATGTGTGTGTAACCATTCTCACCTTGATGTAGTGGAAAGACTTATGTATCTCAGGGACCTAAAGAATGATACGAGTGAGAATATCACTCCTGGCAGGTCCAACCAAACCAAGTAGGTCAGAGGGTAAGGAGCAGATTATATCAGACTCACTAGAAAACATGGGATGCAGTATGGTAAAAGTGTTGTATCAATGACAGAGTCAATCTCAATCTCAATTTACAACCAACAATGAATCACTCATGATGCTAGAAATTTTCTTGGATGTCCTAGTTCCTAAATTGAATCACCTGTATGGCTATAGTATTGGTAAACATAATCTAATTTGTCATAAAAATATTTGTTATGGTTTTGTGACTTTATCAATAATGTGTCACTCATTCTGCATCACTACACATTAACAACTATGGATGACTAGGAAGAATGACATCATGAAGCCAAACAAATCCAAGCATGCTCAACATAATAATAATAATACTAATAATAATGATCATATATGGCTATCCTGACATGAATAAATAAAAAAAAATTGTATATTTCCTGAATAAATCATTTTACACTGGGATAAGAGACCCAAGTCCCAAATGATCAAGCTGCACGGGTACTACAAAAATTAAATGGGATCTGCTTTTTGAGCCAGTTATATTTAAGGGTAAATAGGCTTTGCCATTCTCAACATATGGTAGGACCAGCCAGCAAAAGAAAGGCTAAAAAAGGCTCCCATATCAGATGTAATAAGGGAGAGGAGACTCAGATTTGTTGGACATTGTTGGAGAAACATTGACAAACTTATTAGTGGTATACTTTACTGGAAGCCTTCTCATGGACATAACAGCACTGGACACTCTTTGAAGACATACATTGACCAAATGATTTAAGACACTGAATGCAATATGGATGAATCAATGATCAACGATCAATGATGTTAAGAATAAATTTATTCTTTGTCAATGATGTTAAGAAGTCAAGTAAAACCAAACATGCTCAACACAGTGATGACGATGAGTATATGAGGAGATATCCTAACATGAATAAATAAAAAAATAATTTCCTGAATAAAAATATTAAGAAATATAATTATTGACTATAACTATCAGATTTGATGACTGATAATATGAACTTGTTAAAAAAATCTATTCAAATATTCATGATCAGGATCCTGAGTCCTGTAACCCATTAGGGTCATAGGGATGCCACATGTACTGTGTTGAGGAAAATAGCCTGACAGAACCAAATTCTCTCCAGGCTGGTTTGAATTCAAAGTTTTCCTTCTCCTAGATTGGTAGAAATTGGCCTATCCTGTCATTTGCCATGGGTATTTGCAGATAAGTGTATGTAACAAATCTAACTGAAATTTGAACTTGGCTCTCCAATTTCTCATTCCAAGCTGCTATCCATTACACCACCCCCACATCCACTATTCAACTATTACACCACATTTAATATATTGGAATTATGGATGGGTGGCTAAGTATAAGGGCTGAAATTGTACTGCTTGTAAGTTTAAACATGGTTTAATAAGTAGTCATCAAAAAAGATACAAAAATGACCTTATAAAACATGAATCCTGTAAACAAATACAGTGCATATAAGACACAAAACATAAGGTTTTAGTACATTGATGCTTAATGTCATATTTTATTATGCAAGTCAATGTTTTCACAATATAATTGGCAATAACCAAAAGGTAGTATTAAATTTTTCAATATATACCTATGGGGTGCAAATGGATAAATTGTCCTCTAAATTATGCAAAATGAAAATAACACTGACATTTCATCTTTGCAGATATACTTACCAAATTATAAATAAATATCTTGAAATGCTAAAGAATAAATTTATTCAATAAAATCACCATTGGCTTTAACCATGGCCTCTAGGCAACGTCAGAATCTCTTGCAACTCTTCTCCTTGTTTCAGTTGGTGAATGCTGCTATAATCCTTGCCTTCAGTTTATATTTAGTGTTACAAGGAGTTTTGTTGGAGTCTTGCTGAATTGCACCCCACACAAAATAATTAAAAGGGTTGCAGTCTAGGGAGTTAGGTGGCCAGATGTAAGGGGTGATACAGTCACAGAAATTGTCTGACAGATATGACTGGCTTCCCCTGCTTATGTGGCATGGTGCAGAGTCCTGTTACCAGACATAGGGTCTTCCAGCAGCCACTCTCTTAATTCAGGGTAGCACTACCTCCTCAAGGCACTTGATGTGCACCTTCATGTTGAGTTTGAAGCCCTGTGGGAAGATGAATAGAGGCATAATATCACCATCAGTAGTGATCACTCCAAACACCATGATATTGATTGGATATATCATCCAATTATTATTGAATCCTTTGCATTGTCCTCAGATTGACATCCAAACACTCTGAAATGTTCATATTGGAGTTTCTGGTACAAATGCCAAGCAGTACAGTATGCTGCTTCCAAGTTTCTGGTGGAGTAAATTGTGTCATGGTGACTTTTTCTCACAAATGGTGCCCAACTGATCCTACTATATTGTGCAGTCAACAAAATCAAAAACAAACAATACTCATGCACAAAATTAAAAATATAAAATGGTGACAATTTACCCATCGCACCCTGTATATTTATTTGAGCAATATATTGTGTGAGTTTCAGCTTATAATAATATCTTTATTACAAATATTGGTAATAACTTGTTTGTAGAGGTGTCAGGTTTTATTATGCAAACAAAGAACATCATAAATTATGAATAAATTCAAGACATATTGTCCATAGAAACAAATTTGATTCACACTATATCCTATATACCTGAATAAATTATTTTATTATGGTCACTTTGATATGATATAATCTGGATCAGTCTTTTATACATTACTTTTCTAAACTTTTCTCTTGTTTTGAGTTAAACATTACTTGTAGCATTTTTATTACTTCCCAAACGTCTATTTAGTTTGAGTCTTGTTTTCTCATTCTCGGTATATATCTCTTAATGACAGACAACAAATATTCTACTGGATTACCATCGTATTTATTTGATGTTTTGGAGCAATTCTCAATTTTGTAAAAGGTGAAGGAAAATTGTCTTGTATGAATATATGTTTTAGCTAAAAGGTTCTTGGTTGGTATATGAGGGCTGATCAAAATGAATTGTGATGGGTGTTATAAAAATAAAACAACAACACATAACAGTTCAAGATTTAATCTCTTCTGAAGCCACACACTTTATTCAGCATCATTTCCATTGATGGAAGCATTCCTGGAACTCTTTTTTGGGAATGCATTCTCTTGGATTTCCTCAACGTCTTGAAATTTTTTTCCTTTCAAGTGAAATTTTTTCTGGAAAGAGGAAAATGTTGCAAGATCTGGGGAATATGGTTATTGTTGGACCTGGAGAATGTTGTACTTGGTCAAAAACTGCTGCACAAGCTATGGACACTGATGTAACCTCTGTGATATGGTGAGATGACCACACTCTATACACTCTTCTAAGCACTGCTATAAACAATGGAAATGAGTGAGAAGGTTATAACTTAGTATGCATGCACAATAAAGGTCTATCAAGTGGTTTCTGCATATTTAGCTTCATTTTCATTACAACAGTCCTGATACTTTTTGATCAGACGTATGTACCTATAAAAATGTCTTTTCCAAGAACTGCATTTATCTTGGCCATGATCAACTTTTTGATACTTTTTCTGCCTATAATACTAGCCCAAAACATTACTCCACCTCCTCATTGTTGTTTATAAGTTGTGTTTGTTGATTATTTCCATCAGAGACTCAACCTCAAGCCTAGCTATCAGAAATTATTGTTGAGGAATCAGTTTTTATGATTTCTTTGCTAAATTAAATATTTCTCTTTGTGATGTAGTAGTTTGATTGTTTTCATGTCTTTATCCGATGTCCTTAATATTTTACATCTGGCAAACATGAACAAATGTGCCACAATAGGATGTAGTGTCAAAAGGATATTTTTTTTCCGTGACACCACTTTTTTTAACTACGTTCACTCTTCAGAAATGTTTATTATTTTTAAAAAGTGAGGATTAGAATTGTAATATAACCTAAACATACGATAGTGAATTTATACATTTTCATTGTTCTTGAGAAATTAAAACAAAAACAATAAACTCTATTTATTAGGTTGTTCATTTATATTATTTATTTATTATATTATTTATTGGAATGGTTGCCAAAACCTCAACTAATTGCCAATTGATTTGAACTTTAGAAAATGGTAAATAAAAAGGATTTAATAATTTAGTAAATGTTTATAAATTTATGAATAAAAATTGTTTTTGTATTTATTTCTTTATAAATTGGTAAGTGATAAATATTGCATTGTATTAGTTCTAATTGTATTAGTTTTTAGAATGTTATAAATATAAAATTATTCTTGTAAATAAGCAATCTAATAAATAGTGTTTAACGTTTTTTGTTTTAAGTTCTTGAAAATAGAAAAAAATGTATAAATTCACTTTCATGTATAAATTCTCCTTATATGTTTAAGTTTTATTCTAATTCTAATCACCACTTTTTAGAACAATAAACATTTCAGAAGAGTGAATATAGTTAAAAAGTGGTGTAATGGGGAAAAAACCTTCTTTTGATACTGCATCTTATTGTGGGTACATATTTCCATATTGATTTTCTCTCTTTTCACACTCACAACAGCAGTTTTAAAGCATTGCAACACAATGCACTGGGATTTCTACATACTCATGAGAATAAAAATTTAAATGGTTAATAAGATTAAACCTATTTTTTTCTTACAGTAAAGTTCACTCTGTACAATGCCCAGGAGCCACTTGAGGTAGCAGGTTACAGAGTAAGAGGCATAATTTATAGATGAGGAAGATAATGGTTAACCCTAGATTTGAACAGGTTAAGATTGTGGTGATCACGAAAACATTCTCTTGGGAGTTGGTTCCACAGAACAGTGGTTTGCAGGAAGGAGCTGCTTGAATGGAACTTACTTCTTACCAATGAAATACAGAGAGAATGGGGGGTGGTTCACTACAATGTGCATAGTATTGTGGGTCCTTGCCATGAAGGTTAAAACTGGTGGAACTAAAGAATGTAGTCCATCAAAGCACTTTCCATGGAAGTAGCAATAGAGTAGTGAGAGGTTTGCTACAACATGTCTGTGAGAGAGAGGGGTTGCAGGGTGGAAAATAATTTGTCACCCACAATAACATGGAGATGTGTTTGGACTCTGTTGAGTCTGAAAAGTGAGAACTTGGCAATTCCTGCCAAATATGACAGCAATATTCCATTTTAGCCTGATCTGGCTCTTGTAAAGGTAGAGGATAGCACAAGGAGTCAGATATATACTGGAGCAGTACAGGGAACAGGCCATCCATTTCTTGCATCTTTAGTGATGGATCATATGTACAAGTTCCACTTAAAGTCTGGGTTAAGTTGAAGGCCCAATAGTTGCTCAAGGCTCAAGGCACAAGACCTCCCTGATGGAACAGCCATTCATCTTGACTGGTGGTAGTTCAGGGCCTGATCAGCAATGATGGAATATAACTAGTTTGGTTTTTGAGGCATTGAATCTCACCAGCCAGTTTTTTCTATAGATTTATTAGTACTTTCAACAAAATCAATGTTTAAAAATGCTGTAAAGTGATGATTAATTAGCACAAACACTTGAACAATATATCATAAGCCTTGAAAAGCACAAATATTTCAGCATTTAAAGGATAATTAATTGGTGTACTGTGCAGATGGAGATATCGAAGTATGAAATAATTGGCAATGTTCAACCTTTATACCTGCAAAACAATGGTGTGTCAAAAGGATGCTTATTCCTTTCAAACTGTTATTATTGTATACACTTTTGACTTCCTCGGTTATTGTTTTTTAAAATTTTTTCACTTCTAAAGTTTGAAAGTGAAGATTAGAATTTTAATAAAACCCAAATATATGAAAATCGATTTATACGTTCTCCTTATTCTTGAGAATTTAAAACAAAGATATTAAAAACTATTTATTTATTAGATTGCTTATTTATAAGAATAATTTTATATTTACAAGATTATAAAAATATTTGAACCAACTAAAATGAAATATTTATTATTTATCATTTTATAAAGAAACAAATCTGAAAAGAAATTTTTTTTTATAAATTTATAAGTGTCTGTGAGCAAGAAAATTTAAATAAACCTAATGACAAGTAACTTCAATTATAAATTTTGAAAAAATATATTTCTGGGCATTTCTTTCAGCAATAGGAGACATAATTGGTGAACACATTTAATTGACTGATTCATGCTTGCAATTCACTAGAGCATCAATGCATATTTGAGGCTTTGTCATATGACTGACAACAGTAGTTTAATAGCAGAATTTAGTTCTTATACAGGAAATCTTTAATAGTGATTCTTTGACCCATGAAAAAAGAAAAGATGATGAACTTGATGAAACAACTTGCAGGGTCATAGCCTTGATTGTATTGAACAATAAATGTCAATTGATCAATGTATGAAATGTTTGAAGAGGAATCTATATTTATTGAATAGTACTTTAATTTTTTATTTCTTTCAGAATAACAATAAAGTTCATTAATCAATAAATTCCTAAAAAGCATTTGCTGATAGATATAGCGAATTCCCCCTTCAGCAGTTCTGGAACACCTGTAAAGTTTCCATTTTTTTTTTTTTTTTTTGCTGACCCAATAGTTTGATTCTCTTCCTGAGATGCCAAACTTCTGCATGTAAGAAAACAAATAACAGAAATTACATGTGTCAACACATCATGCTAGTTCTCTTGCTGAGTAATGCCGTTTGATTAACAAAGAATCAGCATATCTAATTTTTTATACTAAATGAAATATGTCATCATACACTTGAGATATTCTTTTCTCTTTTCATATTCTACAATTTATTGAAGGGATATTTATTGATATAAGTATGAATACACAAAACAATTATGTACAATTAACAATAACATATTTTATTGCCTGATTGGGGGCCCTGAGCAGTGCTTTGTGAACATTACTATCTTACCAATATTTGCTTTTTTTTCTACCTACATTTATCTATATTGCAAATTAAACTAAGTACAACTGACTATTCAAGGATAAAAAATGTTTGAAGATTTTGATGCTATGCTAGGGTCTTTTTTCTTGTCCAAATCCATGAATTTGTTTTGCTCGTGCAAAAGAACACTATATAAAATTCACTATTTTTATCCATAATGTTAAAATTCTTCAACTTTTTAAGAAGAAAAATCTCAAGTTTATGTTAAAACATGGCCATAAAACATTGTTGATATATTTAAGATGGAATGATCTATTATGAAATTTCTGTAATTTGTATATAGATACATTGTATTTATTTTCAATTTTTCTAGTCTGTGTGTGGAACCTGCTACCAAAGTTTGTAAAAGTATTTTTAATACACCCTAAATATATGTGTGTGTGTGCATTTCCTATGAAAGATTTTGAAAGTTTTAAATCTGAGAATACTTCTTTGTTGGTTTAGTACAATCATTAGTGTCATATAAGAAATAAAGTGTTGTTGCTGACACTGTAGCTAGAACATAGATCACCAGAGAGCAAACACAGGTGATCCCACTTCTAATAAGTACACCACATGATGATAAAGGAAACGTATATATACGAATTAGCGTGGCATCTATTTGATCACTCTTTCTACTCTATCCTCTATTACTATATGAAGCTCCATTCTCTATACTATTCACTATACTATTTCTCTATACTGAATACTATATGGATTACTATTCGGTAGTTACTATTCAAGCAATTATTATTGAGTGGCATCTATTTGATCACTCTTTCTACTCTATCCTCTATTACTATATGAATCACCATTCTCTATATTATTCACTATACTATTTCTCTATACTGATCACTATATGGATTACTATTCGGTAGTTACTATTCAAGCAAGTATTATTGAGTGGCATCTAATTGATCACTCTTTCTACTCTATCCTCTATTACTATATGAATCACCATTCTCTATACTATCCACTATACTATTTCTCTATACTGATCACTATATGGATTACTATTCGGTAGTTACTATTCAAGCAAGTATTATTGAGCAAGTACTATTAGTGCGAGTGTTATTCAAAGGCGTCTGATACCAGTATTATTCAACAGCATTAATATAGTTGTATCTGCAATTACAAAGTCTCTACTACAATGAGCATTACAAAAGTGGCAACAAGTGTTTGTTGACATCACAAAAATTAGATGTGTAATCAATTTAGCTTAGATCATTTGTGTGTTGTGTACTATTCTGTGTTGTGTTTCCTACAGTGGAATGAGACAAGTCCTATCTCTAAGACACTATGTGTGTAAAGGGAGAGAGCAAAAACGTTTGCACCCTTTTTTATATACTTCTTTATATTTTTTATTCGCATGTTGTTAGGCATGTATGCATGTAAATAGGTATATATGCATATATGTATGTGCATATGCCTATGTGTATGTATGCATATATGTATGGATGGTTGCAAGCATACAACTACCATCTAACTGATTTTTTGTCTAGATAGACTGATAGTAGTAGTAGAATGAAATAGATAGATAGATAGATAGATAGATAGATAGATAGAAAGGGTGCAGTAGAATGAGATAGAGAGAAGTAGAATGATAGAGAGAGATAACAGTAGAATCGGAGAGAGAAATAGTATTAGAACAGGAGAGAGAGAGAGAGAGATAGCAGTAGAATGGGAGAGATAGGCAGCAGTAGAATGAGATAGATAAAGAGATATGAGCTAGATAGATAATAAAGAACAGTTGTGATAAAAAGGAAAAATGAGATAGATAGATAGATAGATAGATAAGAAGAAGAGATAGATAAGAAGTATAGATAGATAGATAGATAGATAGATAGATAGATAGATAAGAAGTAGAAATGAGATAGATAAGAAGAAGAAATGTGCTAGATAGATAATAAAGAACAGGTTGAGAGAGAGAGAGAGAGAGAGAGAAAGAGAGAGAGAAAAAGAGAGAGAGAATCAAAATGAGATAGATATATAGATATAAACAGATTGAGATGAATTGATAAATAGATAAGGAGAAATGAACAATAGATAATAAGGAATAGATTGAGATAGATAGATAGATAGATAGATAGATAGATAGATAGATAAAAACAAGCAAAATAAATAAATGAGAAGGTACAGAATGAGATAGGTAAATACATAAACAGGAACAAAGTGAAATGGATATAAACAGTTCGTGATAGACCTGAAGAGATAGTGAAGGAGAATGTGCACACACACACACACATGTGTGTGTGTACTTTAAATAGATTTAATGGTATAAATCTTTGGTTGGCATGAACTCCAAAAAAATACATTCACAATACTGTGGTGCATTTTTTGTGAACCTGTTCAGGTTTAATATATTTAAGATATAATAATAAATATTGAGAAATAATAAAGCTAATATTAGAACTGGCCTATCAGTTGCTAAAAGCAGCAGACTAAAATCTCATAAAATTATCAAAATCATTTCACCTTTACAGAAAATAACATTATTTTATTAAAGAATTATGTAATACATTATTTACATGGGATAATGAGTTATTAATAATCACTCGTTTATTTTTATTTCTTTTCCAGAGGAAGATGTTCAAATTTCATGAGTTATTTTTTGAAAAGATTAGGGAAATTCCATATGCATTTTAAATTTTATTTTAGTAAGTCTTTTTCCCTGACTTAACGAAGATCACATTATTTCTGATTTCACAAAAAACATCTAATGAACACATCTCAACCCAGTAAGAGCACTTTTATTTTAGGGTCAACCTTATATCTAGGTGACAGTGTTACCTTGACAACATATATATATATATATATATATATATATATATATATATACATACACACACACACACACATACATACTGGCTGTATTTGGCATTGGGGTGGGAGGGGCATGACCTACCTTTGTTCAGGTCAGCTCATGTCCTACTTTATAATGCACCAATCAATTCTTCAAACAACCAATTCCCAAAACACAAGAATTGGCAGCATTTTTCTGTTACTCCTTCCTCCAAATTAGTGTAGGTTGGTAAACTGGCATGGAATTGTTCTGTGACACTCAGCCATTTTAAGCAGACATAGGAATTTATGGAAGCCTTTCAGAACCATAAATACACCAGCAGTAGGATTATCTATATGCAAAATTTCTTACTTCTAGTTGTTTTTTTGTTTATTACTTTTTTTTATCACTGTGTAAATGTAATGATTTACACCTAGAATTTAAAAATTATTTACAATTTCATATTGAAACAATTAAAAAGGCTAAATAATAGATCTTAGTAATTCTCAACAAAAGCATACTTAAGGGTTGTATTGTAAGTATTTGATTAACAATATTAATATATCAAAAGATCAAATATAGCTGTCTATATTTCTGAGATGAAGTATTGTAATTATTTGTACTATTTACATTGTTTGGACTGTTGTCCTCATCATAATTTTTTGGCTGTTGTATGCTCTGGCTTTCTTCAGGTGATTGGAATTTTGAACCAAACCATTTATCTTGTCTACTGGGATAATATGTTCTAGTTCCTCAAGGATATATGGCCCAGTGGATAAAAGCATTGGTTGAAGTAATCCAGTAATTTGATCCAAAGTGTTATGAGTTCAACACCTGGCCACAGCAGAGGTGAACAAAAACTTGGAGAGTTGAGTTAAAGGGAAATAACTGAAATTGAAACCGAGATATCTGAAAGAGGCATGGCATGTGGAACTAGAACAAGCTACCCCAGTCGATTAAATAAAGAGTTTAGTTCAAAATTTAAATCACCAAGGCCAAAGCATCCAATGGCCGAAACATTGTCAATATGGCAATAAAGATGCGCACAACAGTCTGAACAATGTAAATAGTGTAAATAATAAAGTATAGTGGCTGGCCACTCATATTTGAGGATGCCCATCTACTGGGGTGGCTAGCTAATCCCCATTGCAGACACCTGCTCAAGCACATTTTTGTTTGTTCAACACCCACAGAGCCCACCTTAGGTTTATACTGCAACTATGCTGAGTGGACCTTAGTTACAGATTCTGGAAGAGAGCATGTTATCTAGCATGCTCAACAGTCTGAAAAAGTCCAGCACACTCAAACCCTCGGTCACGATGACCTATGACTTCATGCTAGCACAACCACCAATGGTTCAGTCTACCCAATTTCACTCACAAGGCTTGGTTCAACCCATGGTTTGGTTTTCAGGCACTTTCCAAAGGTGTCACATGCTGGGATCGCCTCCCCTCCTGACCAATAACATCATGAAATTACCTTCCTGGTGAGATTTGAACTGGGGCCTCATGGTCAGAAAGAGAGCGTTCTAATCGCTCGACCATGTGCCCATACAAATAATCAAATATAGCTTTATATTAAATAAGTGTTGATCTCCTACAGAGTTATATTGATGATTGATTTGTCACATAACATTAACTTACGAGATTTGTAAAATGTTGGTTGTAAATATTTCCTTCAATCTTCTGATTTGTCATATTGGCCTGATGCCAAAATTTATTTAACCCAAATATTGATCACTTATATGGATATATTTGCAATTATTTTCTTCCTTCCAGTTTTAAAATTGTTTGGTGAGCAAATCTTGTATTAGAATGTTGTATCCTGTCGGCACTCCCACAATTTTTGAAAATAACTGGAAAAAAAGCTTAACCAGCATTGTTGTAAGACTGACTTGGCATATAAAGAGGCCTCAAAAGCGACAAAAAAAATCAAGAATTCCACAGCCCTGCTGGGGGATACATATCATCTCTCAGTTGTAGCTCTGTCCATGGACAGAGATGCAGCTGGGGAAAATAATACTATGAGGTGCGTGGCCATGGGGAGCAGCTGTCCAAGTCTGCACCCTCTCATTGCACTAGTAAGGGGGGATTGGTAGTTGATACTGAGGCACTCAGTCCTGTGGAACAGCTGCCTGAGGTCGCACCCTCACATTGAACTAGCAAGGGGGGATTGGTAGTTGATACTGAGGCCAGTGCAGTATGCACTCAAGATCCCCACAATAAATCCAACCTTGTGTCACATCCCATCTCAGTGGGGAGATGTATAAATACAACAAGCCCTCCATGATCACAATTAGGAGGATCATAGTGTAGTATCTGTTCCAGAAGTGGACAGCCAGCCCACAGCTCCAGCCAACTCCAGTTGGCCACAAGCTTCTGCTTTTCCAACAGGCCTCTTGCTCAAATCAGAAACATTGATATGCAAATAAACTGTCCTTTTCAGGACAATGCTCTCCAGTGACTATCAAAATTGTCCTTCTCAGAACAACACTATTCTTACCTTATACATGAGCTTGCAGAGTTATTTTTTTTTTAGTGCACTCTAACATTATTTTTGTCTGTGTATTTTCTTTAACAAAAATTAACTTGGCAATATATTTTTTTTATTCAAGTCTTCATTTTGTTTGTTGTTGTCTTCTGTCATTCAATATCTGTTTGCAGGCCAATTTCCCTGTATAAATTGAATTGAATGCAGGTTACCACTAAGAGAATGTCATAGAAAACACGAATATTAGCATTGAAAGTCAATTGAAATAATTTAATAACATTTTTGCCAGTTCATATTTATATCAAGAGATAGAAAAGATAACGAATTCTTAAATTGGTTTAAATATGTTTTTCAGTTTACAATCATTTCAGTCATCATAGAATTAAAGAAATAAACAGATTAAACACCCATCCCTTTACTATTTATTATTTATGTAGAATTTCTATTGTTTTGCATTTACTACTACTACTAAGTTGTGCAGGTAGCTTAACAGTTAGTGGCACAGAAAGTAGGTTCAGTTCTAGCCTACTTGTCTGCATTCACTTTCACTCTGTTGCCTGTTTGAAAGGCATAAATCCATTTGTTCTCCCTTCAGCTATAGGAAAATAGCAGGGTAGACTGATCTCTCTACCTTCAATGGTAGCCAGTCTAGGAGAAGGACTATTCTGAATTTAAAACTGTGGTGAAAGCCAAAGGAAACTGCTGCCCAATCTTTCCCAGGAAGTTATAGCAGTGTTTATAAATAATAAAGAAAAGAGTTAATATCAAGGAGGGGGGTAATATTGAAAACATTCTGAAAAGACATGGCATTAAAAAGGAAACAAAAAAGAAGAAAAAAAAACATTTTACTTGATCTTGTTACTTCAGTGAGTGACAGTGTACAGCATTGAATGAATGTAAATGTAAATGTTTCCATATCTTAGTGCATGGTTAAAATCAGGGCCAGTCCAAGGATTGTGTCCCCATCGAATCTATGATATGTCCTCCAGCACTCTAATATATCTCAATTTTCATAAGGTAGTATTCATATAAAATACAAATTTTATTGTAACCTAATTATGTACAATAATGGATTGTATACAATATAGTTGAACAATTCAACTAGAAAAATTGAAAATAAATACAATGTATCTAAATACAAATTAGAGACATGCCATAATAGATCATTTGATCTTAAATAATTCAATAATGTTTTGTACCAATGTTTTAACATCAACTTGAGATTTTTCTTGTAAAAAGTTGAAAAATTTTAACACATGATTAAAAAATAAACGGATTTGGACAAAAAAAACCCCAGAATGACATCAGAAACTGTGAAGATTTTTCATCCTTTATTAGTCAGTTGTGCTTAATTTGTAGCATATATAAGAAAGGTAGAAAAAGGCAAATTTTAGTAAGCTAGCAAGAGTCACAAAGCACTGCTTGTGCACCCAATCAGGCTTGGTGCCTCGCCCAACCTTGGTGGGACGGTGGTAGTATGCACAGGCCCTGGTTAAAATTTTACTTTTACTTAAACTAAGAAAAACATGTTATTCTTTATAGTCTCATGAATTATATTTTCAGATTCCAAGAATAATTTTTTTAATAATTTCACCTCAAGCAAAGCAATAAAGCCACTAAGATGCAAGGGATTACTGGGACTGAAAGAGAATGAGAAAAATTAAATGAGAAGTGAGAAGAATGGACAATAAAAGAACAGGATTCAGGAAGACAGAAGATGGCAACTGGTGTTGCATTATTGAAAATTGTAGGTGGCAGGGAAGCAAGAAAATGGTAGGGTCCTCCATAGGCAAGATGTGCAAGAAAATAAATTATTAAAATAAAACATACAGTTCCATCTAGCCAGTGCAACAGTAAAATGGTGAGACCTAGTTGCCAATATAATAGCATGCTTAAATTGATACAGTTGAGATACCAAGGAGGAAAACGCATTAGAACAAATGCCATGAAAATATTTATAAAAAAGACAGAGGGAAGCCATTGGTAAGAAAGTGACTGAAGTTGAGATATTTAAATATCTTTTTTAATAGTGTTTTTGACATTTTCATATGATGATGTTCAAAAATCTTTTCTAATGCTCAATTTATCATTTCATGTATTTGAAAATTGGTGAATAAACTATCAAAAGAAAATAAGTGTCCGATTATGTTAACATCATTTAATTCTTTTCCCATCATAAAAGAATCTAACACACTATATTTAATATTAATATATGATTCTAATAATAATTATCAAGGTATTTAGCAAGACAATAATTGAATGAATCAATATAGTCTGTATAAGAGGTCTTAATAGGTGTATTTTACCCTTAATTTCTTATGCACTTTAGGGAGTCCAAACAAACATGTTAAAATAAACATTCGTGAGTAAGAGTTTTATTTATCACCTCAAACAGTAGAAAGTTAGTAAATGAATTAACTCAAAAGAACTATCAAAAGAAAAGTAATGTTAAGATCATTTCTTTTCCCATCCTAAAAGAATCTAACACACTATGTTTTATTTATGTATATATATATATATATATATATATATATATATATATATATATATATATATATATATATATATAAAACATATATGTATGTATGTATGCAAATCATTTTCAGGTACAGTGTGCCTGTGAAGAAACAAGATGAATAAAAAAGACAAAAGGAAAAACTATTCTTAGCTGATGTGAGTAATATTCAAGATATATATTTTATTTTTTTAAAAATATTTCTTGAATATTACTCACTTTTGTCTTACCAGATTTGAATTATGGCACTTCTGTCCTCCTCATGTTTCGACTGACCTTTCAATCACCTGATGAATATTCATGAACATTCTCAATTCTTTAAAAGCATTGATAAGCCAATGACATCTTTGCTCTTGTATATAAATACATGCAACAAATAAATCCTTACATTTGCCTTGATAAGTCCCTCAGAGGATGAAATGTGTTGGCTAAGAATAGTTTTTCCCCTTGTTTTTATATATATATATATATATATATATATATATATATACACACACACACACACAAAACATATATATATATATATATATATATATATATATATATATATATATATATTGAGAAAAGGGTAATTTTAAAAATTGTGGCTACTACTGCTATTAATGCATTGCTCTTTAACTGAATTGAGTTCTCTGGGCCACTGGAGTATTTTGTATAGAAAATGTTAAAATTTCCCTTTCTCTCTGCTGTGTGGTGATAACCTAGGGGTAGGATTTCTGACTGATGCCGAATTGGTCAGGTTTTGATCCCGGCTTGAAGTAATCAGACATCTAGGCACACTGAAGAGCTGTGATACAGAGAAACAGTCTGTTTGTGGATGACAATACATACATACATATATATATATATATATATATATATATATATATATACTTGTAGACTTACCTACACACAAGGGTGTGTTCGCAAATCCATAGTTAGATAGTTAAGTGAACAAATATTTTTCTGCATAATGTTCAATCAATGGGATCTATTTATCTGTTTTAGACAAACGCAGACATGCATACACATGTATATGTATATAGCAAACTTGAATACCTTTTTTAATTATTTTTGACATTTTCATTTGATGATATTCAAAAATCTTTTCTACTGCTCACTTTATCATCTGGAATATTGGTAAATAAACCGTTGAAAGAAACTATGTGTCTTAGCTTGTTGTGATCATTTAATTATTTTATCATCATAAAAGAATCTGAAGCACCATGTTTAATATTAATATGTGATTCTAATAAATCAATGAGTTGTTTAGCAAGACAATAGTTGAATAAATCAGTAAAGTTTATAATGTTTTCCCATATCTTTAACTCATTTCTTGAATAATGAGGAATATTAGGACCAAATTAATAAATTGTGTTTCTTTTGTTTGGCTTGGTTTGGTTTTGGTTTGTTTTGTTTTACGGAATATCAACCTCATTGGGTTATTTAATGCTGACAATTATTTTTTCCTGGTAATATTTTGTTTTGTCAAAAATCTATTTCTGGTAATATTTTTTCCTTCAAAAATGTATTGCTGGTAAAAAATTTTTTTCTTTAAAAATTTATTGCTGGTAATAATTTTTTTACAAAGTATTGCTGGTATTAAAACCTATTTTTACACTTTCATAGCGTTTTTACCCCAGTTTTGAGGTTAACTATTTCCCCATAGCTGGGACCCTAACAGGTGCTACCACCCCGAGTCAGGGTGGACCTGGGAACACCAGCAATTAAGAGGTGGTTCCACGCTCATCAAAACCTTCTGATCAGAGGCCTTGCTGTTGAACGTAGTCTATCGTCATACCCGGGACGTTTGGCTTTGGTGTTGTTAATTTATTTATGGAGCATACTGAGAAAATCTGGTGAGAAAAATCTTAATTATTTTCTGACATTTTTTTCTATCCACAGGCTGATGTTATAACTTTTCTTTTATTATTTCTTTTCTTGAACAAAGAATACTTTATGAAACATATTTCATTTCAACAATATTTTTAACAAAATAGGTAATATTTTAATTTAACATATGGTAATAAAACTAATTACATATTTAATTTATAATTTTGAAATAAACTATTAGTATTGTATCTTCATAAAATACTTTAAAATATTACTTATTCCTTTTTAAATTATAACTTTTATTTTATTATGAAATATTATATAAATTTAAAATATTACCTATTTTATTAAAAATATTACATATTTTAAATGAAAATATTATTTATTTTTCTGCATGACTTTTTTTCTTATTTGCAAGCTGAAGACACCCCATTTTCAAAGATATTTTCTTATCCAAAGAAATCATGCCATTTACCATATTAATTTTTTCTTCCATGATGTTATTGTTTATGACTTTTATTTTTCCTTCAAACAATAATAAAATTTACTGATATTATGTAGGTAGAGAAACACACTGAATCACTTTTTATATTTAATTTTAAATAATGTGTTAAAAAGTGAATGTTTCGTAAAAGGTGCTATAAACTAGCGAGCCTTTAACGTTTCATTCCATCCGTTTGTTGAAGCCATTCATTTATAGACTAAAAGAAAAGTGAGATGTTTATTCGGAGTTGGTGGTTCAGTTTATGACCGTTTTGCTCATTTGCAGTCATTTCACGCAAAAATCAAAATATACGGAAAATGTATGTGTCTGAAAATTCCAACCTGTTTTTTTACACATGCTCTGAGACGGAAAACGGAAAAAAGTCAGTTCAAATCCAGCTGAAGGCAGAACATAAGTTACTTTCACAACCCTCATTCATTATCAAAACAAAATTCAATCATCTTGACATTTTAAAGAGGGATCTGAAAGTTAGAAAAAAAAAGTTAAAATAATTTCGTACACTATGATCGTAGTATTTTGATAGCAGTAAGAAATAAGTTTACAGTTTTTACTTTTTAGTATTTAGTTTATCAATCGAGTCGATACATAATAATATTTTAAAACTTTTTTTTTACCTCTTTCTTTTTAGACTTAGTTTTACTTCTTTGCGCCAAAAAAAGTGCAAGTCATGGTGCATAGCATACAATGGCATACATCAACCATAGTGTACTGTTTTAGTTTTACAAAACAAAGTTGAAAAAAAAAACTTGCTCAAGATGAGAGGCTGTTTTTTTGGAGGAAATAAGAACGCAAATCAGCTGATTAAAGGAAACAACGCCTTTACCAGGTGAGTAATAAATTAATATTCATGACAAACTATCAAATTTTATTCTTAGAAACGAGAAATGCCTTGAACTTGGACCAATGCTAAAAAAATGGTAATAGCAAAAAAAAATGCTATATTTTAAATTTTATTTATTTTTTACTTATGATTTTTAAGATCGTTATTTAAGCGCTGTAGACAAACGGAGAAAAATTATTTATCAAACCAAACCAAAGGAATTTTGTTTGTCCAGACGTATATTTCCATTTAGGTCATGACCTCTATGCATATACGTACACGGAACTGTGTTTTTATTCAATACTTACAATCAAAAGAAATAGAATTATTTTAAATAAAAAAAAAATGATGAATAAAAAAAGAAAAAGAAAAACATATTAGAGATGAATATTTTTGGTAAAATGTAATAATGAACGAAGTAAAAAGACGAAAATTAAAAAAATAGTTTATTTAAAAATTAAGCTTATTTTTTTTACATACAGTTTTTTCTTTTTTTAAATCTTTTTTTTTCCTGGTTTACTCACTGTCTTGGTGACCCAGAAACACAAATTATGTTCACACCCAGCTCTGTAAAGGAAATAAGAAAAAAAATCTGTTTATTTAAAAAAAACAAACAAAAAAAAAGCATTGCATATTCAAATATAATTTTTTTCCGACTTATGAACACACGAATAGCAACAACAACAACAATAATAATAATGCCAATATGAGACAATTTGGAAAACTTATTTTAATGAATTTTTTACACATTGTCTTATTTACCATTTTGTCAGATTCTCATCCAAATTTAAATTTATTAATATTTAATAATAATAATATCAGTAAGAATACCCAGTTGAGGAGCGTATGGAAACTTGTAACTTGATCCCAGTAAAAAAAAACAAAAAAACATCTCTAGTGATATAGGAAAACACTCAGAAAACAGAAAACTATACGAATACAATCAATTAAAAGACCCCAGTTTGTTGTTAACTTAAAACTCAATGAATTACAAAGAAAAAAATGAATTACAAAAAACAAAGGTAAACAAAGAAAATTTCCCCACCCAACATAAAAATAAAAATATAAATTAGAAAATAAAAAAAAGTCCTTCTGAAGATAAGTTTTTTTTTTTTTCTTTTCACTTCACTGCATTGTCTCCGGTAGGTGAAACGGAAATATAATACCTCATTTTAGATATGAGCATAAATTTTAATAAAATATGAAATATGTTACTATCTGAGGTATTAATTATTATTATTATTGGCCACCTGCTGATTAAGCTTAAATCGTGACACAACCTCATAAAAAACGGTAATTAATAATAATAAACATTCAATCATGATAAAAAAGTAAAATCAGCACTATATTGTCCTTAAGGTTTTATCTGAAACTAAAACATAAAAATAAAATTAACCCTGAAAAAATAAACTTTTTTTAAAAATACATTTATTTTTGAGTTCAGAAACTAAAATTTAAAGTCCATAGTCGTTCCCATGAAATATTCAACGATAATTTAAAATAAATTAAATTGTTAGCCTCGACGACTTATTCTTTGTTGGAGAACTGTTTTTCATATTTTTAAAAGGTCTTAAGGTTGGACAGCAATTTTTAATTAATTCCGAATAAAAGTATTTACTGGGATAATGAGGACAAGGGCATGGCAATATAAACAGTAAAAACACAATCAATCAACCGTACATTGATATCCGTGTTTTCACATGCTTCTTACCCCCCCCCCCAAAAAAAAATGAAAAAGGTAGGAACGTGGGTGATTATAGAAAATAAAAATAAAGTAAAACAATGTGAAAGAAAAAAATAAAATAAAACGAAATTAAAGATGATAAATGAGAAATAAAATATATGTAAGTGAAAAAAAAGATGAAATAAGAAAAAAAAAAAAAAAAGAGTAGCGTTTGTGTTTTTTGTTGTTTCTTTTTCTCACTTTACTTTACCTCCCTGCCAGAGGGGGTGCTGTAAAGTTCTCGACTCAACCTAGAAGCGATTTTCAAAGAAATCTGGTGTTTGATCCTTTGGTCAGAATTTGGGAATTGTGTCAGGTCGGTGACTTTTCAGCACTGCCTTGTGTGTTTATGTTGATTGTTGATATTATTATTCACCCTGCGTATGTATCCATGCATAATATCAGCAACCGCCTCGCGCGCACGCGAGTGTGTGTGTGTGTGTGTGTGTGTCCGTGTGTGTCTGTGTGTTAGACAGAGGATAGGGAGGAAAATAGTATTAATAAAAAAGACCAGATTACTTGTTTCGGTGATAGATTATTGATAGATATATAGAGAGAGATCCAAGATGCTGTTATACAGAGTGGGGAAGCGAAAGTGAGGTGAACTGAACAAAAAATATTGTAAATATTATAAAAAGTGAAGGGGATAAAGAGAAAAAAAACTCACTTATATACCGTAGGAAAGGTGAGAACCCCTGCTCTATCTTCCTCACCAAAAAAGTCACAATTGTCAAAGAATTTATATCCATGGAAACTCACGCGCACTCACTTGTACAATAGCCGCTTATAGCCCTGTGTTAGTTACTTGAATGCAAAAAAAAAAAAAAAAAAAAATAGAAATAAATAAATAAAAAATAAAAAAAATTCTTTACAGTCACGATTACCGTCTTGATACGCCTCTTTTTTTCCTTCTTCCCTTGACCACCGTCTTTTCATACTACCCTGTCCTATATTATCATCTTGCAGAGTTTTCATACCATTCCATTGTTTGGGTGATGCGTGTCGACAGTCTGTCTGTCTGGCTGCTCGCCTGTTTGTCTGCTTGGCTGGTCGGTGTTCTATATTGGCTGGCATCGATTTTTATTCCCATACTCACTTTTCCTGTCTTGAAGTAAGCCATGTTGTCTGTCTACCGGAATAATGGTCGGGGATGGGAAGGTAAATGAAAGAATGAGTGAATATTGGTCTCTGCACAGAAGAAATGCAACACAACAGCTTTGAGTTTACACGAGGGTGCAACAACAATATTTTGAAGAGCAGCAACAATAACAAAAAAAGCAACAAGACAAACCACCTTATACGCAGAGCGCGCACGCTCTCACATATACACACAAAAAACTCATATATACGCAAACAGAACTCGCACATAAACAGGCATGGTACGTTTCTCTCTTCATGGAGTCAATAAGGTTGGTATGTATAAACAGGGTGGGTTTAAGTTGGTATTTCTACTAGGTAGGGTCACCTTTAGCAAGGCTTTTTAATCCTACTGCGGTTTGGTGCTTAAAAACTGATAAAAATTGAAATGAAATAAGAAAGGTGGAAATGCAACAATGCATAGCGTCCCCTTTCACTAATAAACGCTGTTTCCACTTTCTCATTTCCACACAACTTTTAAAACATTAATTATACGGAAATTATGAATGTGGTTTTATGCCACATTGTTTATGATTTAGTGATATAGAGATCGGTAATGTAGAGAAAGTTAGACATTTTATTTTATGCTAGTTTCATTTAAATTTATTCTAATTTAAAAAAAATACTCAAGAAGTAAATCCTTTACTGTCAGGTGTGTGTCAAAAGAAAAGTTGAGAGTTACTGACTGGAAACCATTGTAAGATAAAAGAGTTTAGTTCTTTGTATTATTATTTTAGATGAACACGTATCTGGCCGTCTTTTTGACGCCTTCTTAAAAATTCTCATAGTCATACTAGTTAACAAATCTGTAGAAGAAACAGATGTATTCTGCTGAGAATGAACGCTGGAGAAACAATAAATGCGCGCACACACACACACACACATATATATAACACTCCTACAATAAGCGTTACAGCGTGTTTCACTTGACTGAGATGACTATGACAGAAATTTCAATTTCTGATGTTTTCAGTTACTCACCTGTAATGCGATGTTGCGAATGTTTCGATTTTCATTATATACTAGATCGAATTATCACAAATTATTAGTTTTGAACTTGGAAAAGGCTATCACATGTTTTATCTACGTCCAATCCATCGGCCATTATATTATCATTCAGAAATTCTCTTGCCAACAGAGCAAACTATATCGATGGCCCAACAATGGGCGAGCTAAAGGCTTTTGGGATAACAAATATCCTGGAGTATTGTTAAATAAATATCATATCTCATGGTAGAGGTTAAAAATAAGTTTGTAATGTTATTTAGAAAGTAAGATGAATGGAATTTTTAAATAATTGCCTAGTGAATTTATGCCCCAAAGTATACTTTGACATGTGAAAATATATAAATATAAAGATGCCTGTGTATTCATCCATCATTTAAAATTTCAAGCTTCTGCCCGTGCAATCAAATCATGCTTGTGTCAGTTCCTGAAAGAAAATTAAGTTGGTAACGAATTGACATCTGTTTTGTTTTTAGTTTATATATATATATACGACGCAGTAATTAGTGGAAAGCGCTCAATATAAGTGATAGAGCTAACATATTTATATATTTATTCAGTTGTGTGGATATAAGTTTGTGGCCCTGGGTTTCATGCTTTTGCGATCATCAAACTCTGATGATTGCAAAAGTGTGAAACCCATTTTATTGTACCTTATATTATACATATATATAACACAACCAAAACTGAATTGGGTAAAATAAGCCAAGAAATACTGAAAAAAAAATGTGCGACTCATTAAGGATCGCTACACAAGCCAATCAATGGAAGGACAGACGTGAGTGCATTTCTTGATTCCACAAAATTAAAAATAAAGATAAATATGTATTTATAAAATACGACATAAAAACTTTTATCCATCTATTAGGTTGGTGCAAAAATAATGTCGTTTTCTCACATAGTAACATATGTGAGAAAACGACATTATTTTTGCACCAACCTAATATATCTAAAAATGGTCTGCTTGAAGCTTTGTACTTCGCCAAAAGCTTTGTATATATAACGCCTGAACAAATGTACATAATTTTATATTGTCTTAAATCAATTTTATTTCACAGTGGAAAAGCTTGGATTAAAAAATCAAAAAGGACCACTTCGATGTGCCACAAGGTCCGTTTGATTGTGCCTGAGGTTTCAGAATTAATAGGCCTACATATTTTATATGAAATCAACAAAATTGTATCTATAAACAACCACGACCTATATAGGGACGACGGACTGATGACAGTGCTAGACAACAGAAGAATAAATGACGATATAAGAAAAGTGCTTTTCAAACCCTTTAAAAGCTCGACTTTGAAATATTAATAGAAGTCGATATGAATTAGAAAATTGTCAAATATTTGGATGTAGAATTAATTCTACAAACTGGCAGTGTTTCCCAATACATGAAACCCAACACAAAATTAAAATACATGAATGTTAGATTCAACCACCCTTCAAGTATAATAAAGCAAATCCCTAAAGGAATAGAGTCCAGGTTATCTAGAAATTCCTCTAGTAAAATAATTTTCGAAGATAAAAAGAAAGAATATGAAAAGACTTTAAAAGAAGAGGAACATAAAACCTAACTAGAATTTAAACCTCAAATAAAACAACAGATGAAGAACAATTCTAGGAAAAGAAAAAAAATATAGTTTGGTTTACCCCCCCCCCTTTAACTTAGAGGTCAAATGTAAAATAGGGAAATTATTTTCAAATTACTTACTAAACACTTCTCCAAATATTTCGAGTTATATAAAATATGTAATAAAACACAGTTAAATTAGGCTACACCTGTACTAGTAATTTAGAAACCACTATAAAAAGTCAACACACCAGAAATTTCAAAACTAACGTGCAGCAAAACATCGTTAATATGCAACTGTAGAAATAAAAGTATTAGGTTGGTGCAAAAATAATGACGTAATAATGTCGTTTTTTGACGTATTTTTTAACCTCAAAAAACGACATTATTACGTCATTATTTTTGCACCAACCTAATAGATGTCCATTAGATGGAGTTTGCAAAAATGAAGCAGTAATTTACAAAGGAGAAGTAATAGATACAAATGACCAGAATATATATATATAGGGTTTATTGAAGGTAGCTTCACGAAGAGCAGGTATAATCACAAGTCATCATTCAAGCTAGAAAGTCTTAAGAATTCTACCAGACTAGCCAACCATGTGTGGAAATTAAAGGAAAAAAAAGTAACAAAGATCCGATTGCAAAATGAAAAATGAAAAAAAGCCAAACCTTATAACAATCATAGTAATACCTGCAACCTTTGTCAACAAGAAAAGTTAGCTATAATTTCAAGACCAAAAAAAACTTTGAATGAGAGATCGGAAATTATGACTCGTTGCATACACACTAAAAATTTCCTTTTGAGTTCGTATGAACCAGGATGAAAAGAAAGTATGTACATTTCATTTAACCCCCGATCGATTATTTTCAATACCCTTGATTTTCTCCTCCTCCTATCTTTCAACCACACTTCACATCGTGTGTTTATCTATTTTTAAATAATAAAGGGTCCATTAATTTAAAAAAAAAAAGTTTTAGGAAATCAATTGACAGAAATCGCCTGAAGATACCGAAAGGTTGAAACCAAGGTAACAGAATCGGCTGATCTAATTTCTGTACACTCGTATTCTAATCGCTATTGCAGACGTCCGCTCAGGAACATTTGCGTTTGTTCAAGACCCACAGAGCCTACTGCAACTATACTGAGCATACCTTAATTGCAGTTTCTGGGAGAGAGCGTGAACAAGGCCAGCACGCTCAAATTATCGGTTTTCGTCTACCCAATTTCACTCACATGTCACCTTCCTGAAATTCGAACCTGAGTTTTATGGTCAGAAAGCGAATGTTCTAAACACTCGGCACGTGCCAATATATATATATATATATATATATATATATATATATATATATATATATATATATATATATATATATATATATATATATATAGGACTCAAATTCTACATCATTTAAAACACTAGAATAACTTATCCAATTTTGACCAAAAAAAAAAGAAAAAAAGCGGATCACAGAACAAATCCAGCTTCAAACACATTTTCAAAAAACTCGAGTTTTGAGTGGTCAATAAACACGCAAGTGGGCGTTACTATCCACCCACGCACAAGTATTTTTTTCAGCTCGTGACTAAGTTTAAAGTTGGCGCCTATTTTCTCTGAGCCACCCAAAGTAAATAAATAGAAAAAAATTAATTCACACTCACCAGTGAAAATCGTGACTCTGAACGACTTGCCACAAGAATCCACGTCACATCATCTTAAATTTTGACGTTTCTATGAACATTCAACAAACATTAAGAAATCTTCACTCACTCACCAATTCATTTTACGCAGAAGCCTGAACTTATTTCCTGCAAATGAATTAGTTTTTACATTTTTACAATCTTTTGAGAACATTGTCTCGCAATATTAATCAAAGGAAAACAACTTCATTTAACAAAATTTGCACACAGTTTTTTACGTAAATTTATTGCTTAAATGAACTTTCTAAGAGAAAACTTTCTTTTACAACTCACTTTATGAAAGTTCATTCATACATTCTACCAAACTGCATTTCTTATCTGAACTCATCAACTACAGTCAAACATACATATAAATTGAGTTCGATGCTAATTCAAAATCTACGCTATTATGTCAAAACCTTTTCTTTACAAAAAATATAATGAAGTTGTTTGTTTACCAAATATTGATTTTTTGTCTTTTGTCAAATTTGTTTATTGCTTTTTGTTTTAAAATTGTATGGAGGATATATAATTTTCGCACGCAACCTATATCAAATATTCTTCTCACATAAATATCCCCCCTCTCTCTATATATATATCTATATATATATATATATATATATATATATATATATATATATATATATATATATATATACTACTTGAATGAAGCTCAATAACATACAAAATAAAGTTTAGCTAGCCAATTTCTGCCATTTTCTTTTCCTTGTTTTATCTTCCATCAGCATGGCTGATGCTAACCTCCATGAAAGTGACATATGCCTTCTCGGGCTAAAGTTTTTCGCTGATATGTAGTGGAAAGATTGTATTGAATCAATTGCTAGGTCTCCTGCTAAGAAAGTTGGTTGAAAATGTCGTGCTAGAAAATGTCTTCTCCCCAGAGTCTATCTTACACATCTATAAGTCAATCATTAGTCCATGCATTGAATATTACTGCCACTTCTGGTCTGGTGCTTCTGCTATGTATTTAGAGATTATTGATACAGTCCAAAGAAAAATCGGCAATGTTATCGGTACTGACCTGGCATCTCGTCCTCAATCACTTTCCCAACAATGTAACGTTAGTTCTTTGCGCTTTTTCTCTATATATTTTCATGATAATTGTTTTGACGATGCTTTCTCTTTCGTATCGAGACTTTACGAATTTAAGCGCTGTACTAAATTGATAGCTAGGTTTCATCATTACTCTTTCATTTTCGCTTGTAGAACTGTCTTCCGGCCTCTTGTTTGAATTGGGTTTCTAGTTCCTTCTAAAGCCTTTTCTTTCTCTTTCCCTTCCGGTGGTTCTTGCGTCTTGGTGGCATTATCTCCTTGCTTAGGGTGGTGCCTCTTACTCTGTAACTCTCTACCTCGAGTGGCTCTTGGACCTTGTACAGAGTGAATGTCGTTGTAAAAAAATCTTCAAAAATTTAAATGCAGTGTCAGTCGTTATCTTATTGTTCTCTCTTCTGTTTTTCTTTTTCTTATATAATTTCACATTCAGTAAACCCATTATGTTTTAGCGGATTTACTGAAATGATTAATTAGTGGGGTGAAATGATTAAAAATATACAGAGGTAGAGAGACAGACAGAGATATATAGAGAGAAGGATTGGATAATTTAACGTTATTCTGTATGTTGATGGTGCTTTGCGTAGGAAATTATATATATATATATATATATATATATATAACATTTAAAACATACGTGATGCGTTGGGAGACAGAGAAAGAGATTGGGTAACTAAATATTATTCTGTATATTATTGAGATTTTTTCAAGTAGGACATTATCTGTGCGATCAACACAGGATGCTATGAAGTGAAAACTTATATAGTTAAAGTTAATTTTTGATTGGCGATTTTTATGCTGTAGCTAATCTTTCGATTGAGTGATGTTAAGCTAAAATAGATATTAGTTGAACCTCGCCAATTTTGGCACAGGATCATATCCAGGAAACGGAGAGAGAAACGAATTGATTGTATATGATTTGGGGTACTAGAACGGTAAGTACGTACATTAGTCTGGCATCTCTTAAAATAAAATGAAAAAGATACTCTTACTCTGCAAGATGGGTTTATTTTATCATTCCATAGCAAATTAGTGTACATATTTGTACAACGAAGTAGCAAAGAAAAAAAAAAAAAAAAGAAATAAGGCAGTATGTGGTCCATCTCTTGAGTGAAATAGTTACAAGTTTACTGAAGATGTCAGAGATCAGAGTTCGAGGACTTCGAGTATTGATTTTTCTAGGCAAGCAGACCTTCCCTACTTGTGACAAAATCTTCCATTCGGCATTTCATTCACTTGGCCTTTTTCCATACTAAAATCAGTAAATATCGGGGGAAAAGACGATGTTCTGAACATCTTTCTCCAAAATAAACCAACAATTAAGAGTCAACTCTTTTGGTGAGTAGGTATCACATTTATTGCTTAGCGAAGAAAACAAAAGAGAATTACTAACGGATATATGTAAACAAATAAATGTATTTACAACAATGCACTTCGATTTTATTAGTTCATAATTCTGTCACGCCTTTCCTTTTAAATTGGTCAGACTTAAGTTTGAACAGAAAAAAAAGAGAGAAATATTCATAGATTATAAATTTAACAAATAAAACATATATGCAGATTTTGGAGATCAGAGACATTGTCAAAGTTATGAAAAAGCAATGTTAGCATAAATTTAGGGTTAAAGGTACAATACATATATGATAGCTGTCGACTCGGTCAACGAGTATGGCCATCGCTGACAAGTTTGATCCATATTTTTATTTCTCGTAAGAACGGCAATGTTTCTCGAAGCCAACTTATCGCAGACGCGGCGAACTAATTTGTTCTGCATAGGTCCTGGCCTGTTTTATAATTTTTGTAAGTTCTGTATGAGACGTGTAAGTTCTGTATGTGACGGAACGGTTACTGGTCTTTAGTGGCGCGCACACACACGTACAGGGTGCGATGGATAAATTGTCGTCTAAATTACGCAAAAATGAAAATAATACTGGCATTTCTTTTTAACAGATTTATTTACCAAAATTACACAAAAATATCTTGAAATACTAAAGAGTAAATTCATTCAATAAAATCGCCATTGTTTTCAACGACGGCCTCCAGAGAACTTCAGAATCTCCTACATCTCTTCTGGATGGTTTACTTTTTTAAGTTGGTGAATGCTGCCATGATACTTGCCTTCAGTTCATCTTTGGTGTTACAAGTAGTTTTGCTGGTCTCTCGCTCAACTGCCCCCGACACATAATAATCAAGGTGATTGCAGTCTGGGGAGTTAGGTGGTTAGATGTAAGGAGTGATGTAGCCGCAGAAATTGTCTGACATGCATGTCTGGGTTCGCTTGCTTTTGTGGAATGGTGTAGAGTCCTGTTGCCAGACATAGGGTCTTCTAGTAGACACCCACTTGACCCAGGGTAGCACTACCTCCTTAAGGCACTTGTTGTAGCTCTCTGTGTTGTGTCTGAGGTCCTGTGTGAAGATAAATGGAGGCACAACGTTGCCATCACTAGTGATCACTTCAAACACTTTCGTAATCGCTATTAGACTAATCCAACTCTTCTCGAATCCTCTACACTATCCTCAGATTGTCACCCAAACACTCTGAAATGTTCGTATTGGAGATTCCGGTGCGAATGCCAAGCAGTACAGTATGCCATTTCCAATTTTCTGGGGGAGTGAATTGCATCATGGTGCTCTTTTTCTCACAGACGGTGACCATATTATAATCAAAAACAAACAACGCGCATGCACTAAATTTAAATATAAAATGGCTACAATTTACCAGTCGCACCCTGTATGTAAAACGCGCTTTTCTGTGCTGGAAGATGTCGTCAGTGATATATTATAACCGGAATCATTGGCAGATTCGGTGGTATGTCAGACCGCCTTCCCCAGATGAATGGATCAGGGCTGATCGGTCCCTGATCTATCTATGTATATAAATGTACAATTTGTCTTTCTTATTTAGTTTCCATATATATTTTGATAACATGGTGTTATTTTTTTATGTTTTTCGTATTTGAATCGTAACAAATGATTTGTATATCTTTCTTTAAATTCTTTCCCAGTTGCTCCAATATAAATGGAATTATTTCCTAAATGAAAATACTAACCATAAGGTACACTTTTTACAGGAAAAAATGTTATGGAAGAGACGTCATACTACTTGGTATATGAGCACTTTTGTCAGTAATAACTGCTTTGTCTATTGTTGTATTTTTAAATCATTTCACTCCAAGCAAGGCGATAATGCCACTAGGATACAAGAGGTTACTGGGAATGAAAGAGAATGAGAAAACATTAGTGAGGAGAAAGGACAATAAAAGAACAGGATTCAGGAAGACAGAAGATGGTGATTGGTGTTACATTATTGGAGATTGGGAAGCAAGAAATCGAAAGGGAGTTCTATAGGCGAGAAGTGTGAGAGAAAAAAAACTCTTAGAATAGAACATACGGTTGCATCTAGCTAGTTCAACAATAAAACGGTGAGACCTATTTGGCAATCTAATAGCATGCTTAAATTCATGCAGTTGAGACACTAAAGAGGAAAGCTCATTAGAACAATTGCCATGAAAATATTTATAGTAATGACAGAAGGAAGCCACGTCAAGTCGGTGAGAAAGTAGCTGAAGTCGAGATGCCAGGACAGGATCGATTACATTATAGGCTTTTCTTTGAATTTTGTCAATAATCTCCAGATATGTAGCAGGAGCACCAGACCAGAAGTGACAGCAATGTTCAACGCACGGACGAATGGTAGATTTATAAATGTACAAGGTAGATTTTGACGAGAAAAATTGTCTGAGACGACACAGTGAACCAAATTTCCTAGCAGTAGACGTCGCAATTAATTCGATGTAATCACTCCACATTATGTCAGTAGAAAACCCAAGCCCAAGAAGGCGCAAAGATTTGCTCTCTTGGAAGCTAGTATCGGCCATGCTGATGGCAAACAGAAAAGGTTCTATATGGTGATCAAATGAAAGCACTTTTGTTTGGGAGGCGTTAAAATTTACAAGATATTCCTTCTTCCAGTTAACCACTGATTGGAGGTCCTTTTCCAGAGCAGATGCTAGTTTTACTTTATCAGACCTGTTGGACTTGCTATTGGGACAGGAGTAAATAGTTGTGTCATCAGCATAAATACCTAGTTTGGGATTGATGTCATCGGGAATGTCGTTGATGAAGATAAGAAACAACATAAGTCCAAAGATAGAGCTCTGGGCCACCCCCGCATTAATGGGAAATTAACTAAAAGTGTGTCCTTTCAACACGGTTTGTTAGGAAGGTTTAGATTAAACCAAATATTTGTCGAGAAACACCGTAGTCCTTACATAGAAGGCCAGCATATCAAAGCCTGTCGAACGCCTTCGAGATATCTAAAACTACAGTTCGAGCTTCGCTTGATAGACAAATTCAGTGATAACTCTTAACACATCGGCAGTAAACCTAGCCATATTGTTTATCCGGAAGAAAGCCGTGTGAAGTGTTATGCTTAACCAATTCGATGTTGATTAGAGCCTCTAGTACTTTGCCAAAATGAGGTAAAATACTAATAGGGCGATAATTCGGTGGGTCAGAAGATTCACCGGACTTCTTAAAGGCAGAAACTACAGAGGAGAATTTCCAACGAGCTGGAAAGGAAGAAACGTCAAGTCATTTATTGTAGAATTTAGTGAGAACAGTAGCCAGTTCAAGAGTACATTTCTTTAGGGCAATTGTAGGGATACAGTCGAATCCGCAAGCCTTTCCGAGATCATTATCTGTAATAGATGACAATACTTCAAGAGAGGTGGGACTGAGGATTTGATCTTGTTTAGTGCACCCTTACAGAACTGCCAATAATTACTAGAAACAAATTTCTGAGAGGCTATGCGTCTCATTCTATCAGCGAATAGTGACTTTGCCCCTTTGAGAACACGCTTACACTCATTACGAATGGTTAAAAGTGGCGTTTGTTATAATCGGATCTGTCGCGTAGATATATCCGGAAGAAGTGGTTCCTGTGGATTATATCGACTGAACAGGCAGGAGAGAAACAAGTAGATTGTGGTTTCACTTGGTATTTCTAGCTGGCTCGACAACTTCGATGCCAGCTTTCGCCCAGGAAGAAACTTCAGCGGTACATTTCTCAAAAGGATGATTAAAAATATAATAAATCGCGAAGAAATGTGTCCCAATCAGTGCGTTGATAACAGAAATATGTTCTGATAATAGGGTGTTCTTGCCTAATGGGATGGCAGAAAGTAATATCTGTAGACACTACAACGTGGTCGGATTTGCCAAAAAGACAGAGCTTCAGAGCACAATATGCGTCCGGGAGGAGATAAAGAGATCAAGTAGAGAAGAGTGTCCGTCAGAATTACTAGGGAAACGAGTAGGAAATCTACTATTTGAGTGAGAGATTGAGCAAATGAGAAGTTTAAAGTCTGGATGCCAACAAGATCAGTAGTATTGGTGTGATGAAGTCATTTGATATGATGTCTCCGAACATAAAGATATTTGCAGATGAATGTAGAGAAAGGGCCTTATTTATACTATCAGAAATTCTGACAAGCAACAGTACTGCTTGACAGGAAGGGGAACAATAAAAAAAGAGATAATTGACTGAGTTTAATAGTGAAAGTTGGAAGCAAATATGAGAACAATCTGGAAACTCAAGGGACAATTCCCTTGCCGCTGGGAGATGCTGACGAATATGGATACCAAGGTCATACATGTGGACACTAGAGTCATTTCGAAAAAGAGGAAGATACCCATGAACAGAGAATTCAGTGGAAGAGATTGAAGAGTGTAGAAAAGCTAGGATGTCAGGAGAAAATTCCAAGAGAAATGATTCTGCACTGAGGGTTGCCAACCGAAGGTGCTTGCAGCGACACATATCCACGCAAGAACTCCGATATTATGTGACTGTTGATCAGAGCAGTCACTCTTAGTGCTAAGTTCGGGCTTCTTACTATCAGTCGGGATGCAGCAACAAGAAAACTGCCAACTCGGTATAAAGAGTCGTTGCCTCCAGCTAGTTATATCGCCAAAATGTCATGACATCCACCCTTATTAAGGCATCAGAAGAAGGAACCGGAAACACTATCCTAAACATCGTTAATCTGTTTTGAACATTCTATCCATGCTGATCTACATATCTACATCATTTTTACCCTCAGGCTAAAACCTCCAACTTCAAATTAAAAAAGCTCAACTTCAATTTAAAAACGCTGAATTTCGAATTGACAAAAATTTTAAATTAAAATTTTATTAGTGCGAAATGATACGATATTAGTTTACAAACAAACAAACGAAATGACATCACTAGAGTTGACTTCGTTGAAAATGAGGAACTTTCTTGCATCATGTCTGTTATACATAACAAAACAAGAAGTTAAAAGATCTAATATTCACTCGACATCTTCCCTATATATTACCGATTTTCAAGCATCTGAACTATTTCCTTTCAAATAACAACTTATCCAATCAATATCAAACTGAAGAAGCTGTCAATAAATTCACCGGCTTGTTGAATTAGAATCCTTCATTAAAGGAAATGACGACTGTTTGTCAAACAGAATAAACCTATACAAGACAAGAAGGAAAATTTTGACTGACGCATAATTAGAAACTATCTATATTACTGAGATTAGGTATTGTAATTATTTCCACTATTTACATTGTTCGGAGTGTTGCCCTAATCTTTATTGTCATATTCACGACGTTTTGGCTGTTGTACAACAAACAAGGACACCAGTGGATAAAAGTGTTGATTGAAGTAATCCAGTGACTTGATCCAAAGTGTTGTGAATTCAATACCTGGCCACAGCAGAGGTGAACAAAAACTCAGAGAGTTAAGTTACTCAAAGGAAATAACTGAAACTGAGATATCTATAAAAGGCGTGGACCGAGAACAACTTACCCCAGTGGATAACATGAAGGGTTCGGGTCGAAATTCCAACGTATATCACCTGAAGATGTCCGGAGTGTATAATTGCCGAAATGTCGCGAATATGACAATAAAGATGAAGACAACAGTCAAACAATGTAAATAGTGTAAATGGATAATTAAAAGTTAACAAGTTTACACTAGTCTCTTAATTATAGATCTTATAGATTGGGGCAAAATATTTTTGTACATGATTGTACATTTTCATGGATGGTAGTGATCGATTGCTTCTTCCGCGTAGCGTAATCTGTACTCTGAGTAACCCCTGCTTGTAGTGAAATCATCATAGTTTCAAATATTTCGTCCATCCGGCGTTTCATAGCAACCTTCACGACACTTCAACATTCCTCGAGTGGATACAGTGGCGCACTGTTTAGGGCTCTGCGGATAATTGTGGCGCACTGTATGGGACTATGCGGATAATAGTGGCGCCGATAAATTCTTTCTCTTTAATTGCCTTTTCCAAATCAAAATGAACAGGCGCAGATTAACTAATTTCGTTCGAATATGCTTCTGAGAAGTTTTCTCGGCGAATCGCAGTATTTGAAATGGTCATCTTTGTCGCTTCTAGTAGACCAGACCGTTTTCACTGATTGCTCCAATGATGTCTATATTACTGTCTCTGGACGAAGAGGCAGTAATATACACATTTACTCAATATTTACTCACTTTCTTGGACTTTCGTTGGGAATACTTTAAAAGCATATTGCAGTTCATTTCATCGATATGAATGAGCCACTTGCCTTCGCTACTTGATTTCATTATCGATTGCGCATAAGCTACTTGCTTAATTCTGTTGAGTAGCGAATTCATAGCTATATGCTCTGAGATTACTTTTTTTTTAACAGTATACTATTGTTCTAATTTTTGTGGATTTTGGTATTGAAACATGTATTTGCTCTTCAACAGTTGTGACAGTTAAAAAATGAATTATCACTTAACCAATTCTTTATTCGTTCTATGTAGTGAGGTAGAAATTTCTTGAATCCACCCCCACAACTTGCTTGTGATAGTAGTATTCTGAACACTTTTCCATATTCAGCCATAGTCTGACTGTGTTGCAACCCCATCGGCAATAGCCACTGCTTTCCAGTCTCCATTTTCAGCTGCAGTAAGCACCCTTCTTTTAATATCAATATAAGTATAACATCTACAGTTGCCTCTGTTAACTAATTTTTTTACTACTCTCTTTGTATCTTCGATAGTAAACGACGCAGCTGGTATTCATAATCAAATACTTGTAATTTCGAACAGCCTATTCACAATGCTAAGCAGGGTAATTACAAAGTTGTGGCAAATCTGAAGGGGACACTTTTTAAAAGAATTACTCTTGAAACCAAACAGGTCTTTAGCCACTCATAACAACTAATTTGTTTAGAGGCGAAGCAATAGCAGCCTCTGGTTGGTTACTTCCACAGGCGCCTACTATTTTAATTTTAAATTCAGATCTTTTAAAATTTGAAGTTGACCATTTTTATTTTAAGTTCAACTTTTACATTTAAAGTTCAACATTTTTAATTTTAGGTTAAAATGGTTTAGTATAAGCTTTTGTTGTCTCACCATTTTGAATGAAAGAAGACGTATTAAATTCTCCTTGTTTTATTAAATATTCACCAGAACCTTTCAGAGATAATAACATAGTTTTGATTTATGTTCCTCATACATATCTGGCCGTTATGTACATCTTTTATTATACAACCAAACATTACATTACGATCGCACAGTTGAACAGAGTTAATGAAGACCTCTAGATATCCGATTTTCTTCCTCATTTAACTCTAATTATTAACTTTTTTTCTTACAAAATTAAATAATTTGAACGAACCGTTGCACGCCTATCAGTATTCTATAGCTATTTCCATGACAAATGTTCAGATGAGCTTCATTCTCTAGTTCCACCAGTTCAGACCTTTACTGCTAGGACACGTCATACTACTTCCACGGAGTCGAATCAGACTTATTTCCTCCATATTTCAAATGTAAGTAGGAAGTTCCACTCAGTTTTTTTTATCCAGAACTGTCAGATTCTATTCGCATAGATACTCTCTGAACACTTCAATGTTGACCTCATCAAGTCACCAATTAATCATTGTCTATCCTACTTATCCTGATAATCTTAATTTCCTACGAACTCCTCTTCCTTTCATATGACACAGCTCATTCATCTTTGCCATTTTTTTCTATTGTAACCCTTTAACTTGATTGGCTAAAGCCTTGTATTGGGTGAAACTTAATAAAAAAATGTCTTGACTGATGTTTGTGTATCATTCTCTTACACAACATTCAAATTTTCATCATTGATTGAGAGCTTTATCCGATTTCTTTCGGGTTTCGAAATCGAAATCTTTATTTGTAAATTTTGAAACCAGTGCTCCCACCCATCTTCTCATTTACTATTGCCCTCAAATGCGTAATTTATTTTCCTTACCGCTTTATTTTGTTGGGAAACTTAAGTTAATATTTATTTGAAGTTTCGTTTAAATTAACCGTAATTCTCCGAACAAAAATTCAGTAACAATTTTTACCATTTCAAAATAGATTTATACAATACATAATTTGATTACCAGAATAACAATAACGATATGTTTCAAACAAAACAATTGAGAGGAAAAGGGAAAACAAGATAAGTTCTGTATGAAATTAGTGTTTTTTCAGGTGTTTGGCTTTAAATAAAAACTCCGTATGTATAGGCGTGAGAGAGAGTGTGAGAGAGAGAGAGAGAGAGAGAGAGAGAGAGAGAGAGTGTGTGTGTGTGAGAGAGAGAGAGAGTTTGAAACATTTCACAGTGGCCTTGGGTGTAAGTTTGCCTGTGGAAGTAGGTCGATGTTTTAAGACAATTTCCTTGTCGTCGCCAGTAGCCGAAACGAAATCCGGTTGAAGCGAGTGATTTTATTTTTACTCAATATTTCTTCGACGACCCCGTTTACATTTCTTTTTAGAGGCTCTGAACTTTTCAACACTAAAATTGAATGATTCGATTGTACCATTATTTTTCGTTTGTGTCATGTGGCATGACGCTCGCATACAAAATGATTCAATGAAACTGATTTGGAAATTTACATAATCGACGACGAAAGCGTTGTTTCTTGCGTCGGTTGGTATATGAGTGTGTGTCGCTCACATATTCCATTATAGCTTGGCTTGGACATTGAACTCAAGCATAAAACGCGAAAGGACAAATATTTGCCGAAAAAATATAAGAAAATTCAATGGAATTAAATTAAACTTTTACTAAGTAATCTATTGTGTAATATAAAACAATGTGTCTTTATATTTATCGATCACGAAACCGAGTCTACATTTTGGTAAAGAGATATTCCGTTGTTATGGTCACAGAAGACATTACTTGATGCCCGTATGCGAAATTACCTTGTGTCACCATGAAATTGAATATCTCATTACTAAAATTGAGACAACATTATTACACTTCTTATTTCTTTTGCATTGTTTTAACTTTTTTGTTTATACACACACACACACATACACATATATATTAACTTTTAATAATTTAAAAAGCAATTCTTTCTTGCATGCGACAGTAGAGTTAATTGTATAAATGAAAACCTTTGATTGATTACTCATACAGAAAATATAACCAATGTAATTGCAAAATTACTTACATATAGCCATTGATTTTTAACGACATGGGTAACTCAGTGAACAAATATATTATTCAAAAAATAAAATATCAATTAAAGATGTTATCGTTTGCGAAAAAACGGCACTAATACCAAGCTGAAAATTAAATTGGTAATTGCACATTGAACAAGTTAATATTATTCGATAGCATGCATCTATTTATCTATCTATTTATCGTTAAAAAATACATCAAAAACGTCATTATTTTTGCACCAACCTAATATCTATCTATCTATCTAGCTAGCTAGCTAGCTAGCTAGCTAGCTATCTATCTATCTATCTATAAAATTCTGACTTCCGTTAGCCCATCCGTCCCTCATACCCTCTAAAAGAGCCATACATTGACCGATCGGAACCAAATTTTGGGGGAGAAGTGCAAACAGATCAGGGGGTACAAACTACAGTTGGTTTTACTAGGGTACGTAAAAACCGCGAAGTAAGGTTTTTGTCAAAGTATTTTTCCAAACAAATCAGCTTATTCAAATTTCATCGATTGGTTTGCGAAATTGAATGAAATGTCGACAAAATAATTCTAGTCCCTAACAATTTGTAGCACATACTTGCTCCAATAAACTTACCAATGGTCAAATATTCTTTCAATATTTAAATTCGTAAGGTACCCACTGCGTTATATGTGCGTACGGGGTCATATGTGGCTAGGTTTATTAATCTATCTTCATTTTAATTGTGACTTTTATTTATTTATTACACAACATAAATGAATTGTTTTAAATGAAAAATCTTTCTTGAGGCTTTTATTTTAGTCTTAATTTCAAGCTACAACATTAAATTTAATATTTCCACTCGGGTGTACTTCAAAGCTAATTTAAATTGAATGGAAGGGGTTTTTGTTTTGAAATTGCTAAAAATCGCCGGTATTAGCGCTATTTTAGCAGAATGTATTTCTCTTTATTAAAAAAAATCTTTCAAAAATAAAATATATTTTTCTGAAACTTTATTTGAAGAATATTACCTCATTTAAAGTTTAATTAATCTGATCTGAAACAAATATTACTTATTTTTAGTTTAAAAATATCGCAGAGATGTATTTTAAAGACGGGGGTAGTGTTTATTTAAGGTGTTGAGAGCTTGACTGACAGACAGAAGTTTATGTAATTCTTTCTCTCCAGTGAACATGTCCGTAAAAATCACTTGAGGAATATAATGTGAGCGCCTTTTTTATATAATTTTTATTACCCATTAACCTTAAATAATTACGAAAATATTCTTCGCAATCTAATGTTGCTTTTAGGGACTTTAGCCTTAAATAGTTATCGCTCTTATTTTCTGATAATGTCGTATATGGACGTCTGTATTTACAAAAATCGGTACGTTTATACACACAAAAAAAAAAAAAATTCAAATTTTTTTTTAAATATTGGAGGTCGCTAAATTGTAGTAAGCTTTTCCATTTTTGATTAGTAAATATAGTTTTTACTTAATAACAATAGCATCGTACAAGTTAATACAGAAATTTAAAAGTTTTATTCTAACTGAAAAAAATGAAAACAATTCTTCAAAAACTTAATTATTCATCGAAAAAAATTTAAGACAATAGTGTTAATAATATATCTTATTCATAAAATCAATTAAAAGCTTTTCTAATTAAATAATGCCTTAGTTTTATTGCATCTTTTATTTTACAATTCGGAGCATATTTTGTGTAAGTGGGGGTCCTTTTTTATAAAAGAAAATTCATTATTTAAATTCTCCAAGGAGTTCTGCGTATAACTAATAGCAATAAGTGGTACAAAAATGAATTTCTTAAAATTTCATAAAATTAAATAAGTCGGGTGTAACAGATGTAAAAAATATTTTTACTAAGATTTTCTAAAAAATAATTTCATTCATTATTGAATAAATCCTGAAAGTTTCATTAAAATCCGGTAATTATTTGATTTTTGCAAGAATTTCCAAATCAATGTGTTTTTCACCGCAAAAGGCGCCAAAATTTCCTATACTAATCTTTGGTCACCTCGCTGACACAAGAAAAACAAGATTTTTAACCAAAATTTCGAAGGTTCTAAAAGGGATAAAAAATACAATTTAATAAAAAAAATAATCCTTTGGTCTTTCCTCTTAATATAAGGTAACCAAAAAAGTCCTTGCCGTTTTTATGTCGTGTGAGAAGAAGTGATCTTTGATACGCAAATGAGTGCGTTACGTGCCGGAAAAATGCAGGTCCGTTGAAGAACGGCGAAGAAAATCGGCGGTGTCGAAGCAACTCGTTCAACGTTATGACTTTATGGTGGGCGTGTCCGCAACCGCAAGAAGTCGCCGAATACGTCTTGCCTTTGGGGATAATACTGTGAATGAACGCAGCGGCAGGTATTCATTCTAGAAGTTTAGGTCGGTATATCTGTCTCTTGTGATGAACCCCGCAGTGTTCGACCACAGGTCCTGGATGGTGAGGCCTTGAAGGCGGCCATAGTAGAGGATAACAACCAAACCAGTAGTGAGCTTACTGAACGCTTCCAGGATTCTGATGAAACAGTCAAACTTCACCAGCACCGCATAGGGAAGGCGTACAAGTTGAGCAAGTATGTACCCCACACACTGTCGGAAGCCAACACGCGACAATGCGTGACAGCCTGTTTCTCGTTGCTTTCTCAGCACCGCGACGTACCCATATTTGATCGAGTGTCCATATTTGGTCGGGTGCTCACCAGTGACGAAAAGTGGTTCGTTGATTTTTTCTTATCTGTCGAGGGTCTGGTATGCGGAAAAAACAGATTTGGAGAACAATTTTATCTCTTTCTTGAGAAATTATGAAAATACATGTTACTGGCGAACAGAAAAGCAGGCAGGAATTATATTTTTGTTAGCGAAAACGACTTGAGAAATAAAAACAGAGAATGAACCCGCTACGAAGGTTAAGATTATGAAACGATCCGTCATAACAGACAGGTGGTCTGGCCTATGTTTTTGCTGAGACGGTGACAGGCACAGAGATAGAAAAGAGAAAATCTTTTTGTTGAGAATTTAGGTAAATAAAGACGAAAACAATTTGGAAAATTTCATTGACGAAAACAATTTGGAAAATAATTTTATTTCTCGGTCAGAAGAATAAATTTCTCTTAACAGATTGGACGTACTGTACGATTAAGACTGGAGTTATGAAAACAAATGATGTCATCGGTGGTCTGGTTTATATTTTCGCCAGATAAATATATTTCCAGTAAAAGAGAAAAGATTCAGATAATTAAAATTAATGACTAGAATAAAACTCCGCCCTTTTGCCTACGCGGTTTAAAATTAGATTTGCCACAAAGACAATTATGCATAACCTGGGAAGTGGCCCGAGTTTGATTGCTAGGAGGGTAAGAGGAAGAAGGAATATATGGCACCGCCTGTATGGAGTGATAGTGTGAGATGTGAAGTGAAGCATATGAGATTTAGGGGAGGAGCAATCCCTGCAACTATTCCCAGTGAAGGTGGATAATTCTCCAAATGTGGAAAGTTGATTACGAAAGCAGAAATAGGGAAAAAACAAAGCTCTTATTAGAATTAATGTGAAAATTAAAGAATCAACGAATCCCAAGAACCATTCGGCCCCACGCCAGTTTGAGACCGAAGTGTATATAAGCAAATGGCTTTGGGTAGCTCAGAGACTTAGACTGAGAAGCCGCATAAAGTACCTCTGGAATCTACGTCAGCTGCCATCAGAATTCCTGATTCCAAGACTTTAAACCCAGCCTTCCAGAAGTTTAGACATTCCATGGACAACCACTTTCGTGGAAATGAGGCAGACTTGCGGCAGGCATTCACAGACTTCTTTGCGCCCAAGACACCTGATTTTTAACCAGGGCATTGAGTAGTAGTGGAAGGCACGTTGGCAAATGGTTCTGGCTGCTGACAGGGATAACTTTGAGGATTTGAACTATGTCAAATTTGCTGTATACCTTTTTACTGATAAATCAAAAACAACAGGGACATTTTTGGTAACCTTGCGATAACATAAAGATTTTGACGATAAAACTTTCTTTTTATTAAGTTTTGGGTATTTTTCATTATAGTATGCTCATTTTTTTTAGACAATCTGTGAAGGTACCGAGTTTTAAGGTATGCTATTCTTATAGGGTAAAAGTGCTAATATCTGAGATAGAACGCGTGTAAATATAAGAAGTGTGGACACTAATGTCAACACCTAGTGGCGACACTGTTTCATGCTTGAACGCAATCTTCTGTGTAACCACTCAGTGTTGACATTACTATACAGACTTCTTATATTTACCCACGTTCTATCCCTGATGTCAATACCGAGTGGCGACACCAAAAGCGTTCGTTGGATCCAGTGACCCAAAGAGTTGTGATTTCAATACCTGGTTACAACAGTGGTAAGCAAAAACTTGGAGAGTTGAGTTAAAGAGAGATAAATGAGACATCCAGAAAAGACATGTCACGTGGAATTAGAACAATCTACCCAGGTGGACGAAATAAAGGGTTCAGTTCGAAATCCCAATCACCTGAAGAAGGCCGGAGTGTACAACGGCCGAAACGTCATGAACATGACAATAAAAATGAGGACAACAGACCGGACAATGTAATTAATGTAGATAATTACAATACCTCATCTCAGAAATATAGACAGAAAAATAATTTCATTCCTTTGTGAATAAGTCCTGGAAGTTTCATTAAAATCCAACAATTTCCTGTTCTAATTTATGACCCCCGATGACGCCAGAGAAACAAGAAAAAATTATATAAAAAAATATATTTCCTCTTAACAATAACAAAAATTTTGAAAATAAAACTTGTTTTTATTAGGTTTTGGACATTTTTTCATCATGTATGTTCATTTTTTAACAAATCTTCGGTTGTAACTACTTTAATATATATATATATATATATATATATATATATATATATATATATATATATATATGCGACTGTTCTGAAATATATGTTTTCCATACATTTTTCCATGACATTTCATGAAACCCAGACTAGTTTCGAAGAATGATTGTTACTATCAATATCACATAATTTAATAACGTTAAACTACCCTCCTCACCCCAACAAATTATCTATTTGCGGTGTCTTTTGCGTTTGGATAATTCATCCTATTTGTTTTATTGTAATATAATGATTTTGCGTTTGGCAATTATTTCTATTTTACATCAGACCCTCATTTATCTTGAATAATTATTTCTCACATGAAATGCTAAAGTAAAACAACGTTTATGATATAGCAGAATAGATTGCGTAGACAGGCCTTCCCAGGTATGCAAATAATAGGGAGTAAAATCTGATACGATAGACCTTTCTTCCGACTGTCTAGACATATTTTTGGTAGTCTGGAATGATGGAATAAAATGTATTTCTATTTGAAATAATGTGAGGGAAATTATTACACATGCACACATAGATGTTTGTTTAGCAAGACAGATGGATTAGTTTTACTACTGTTCATACCTGGAAATAATGTGAGGGAAATTATTACACATATGCACATACAGATGTTTGTTTAGCAAGACAGATGGATTAGTTTTACTACTGTTCATACTTGGTACAAAGATATTTAGATTGATGTTGATAGATATTTAGATGATTTAACATTTATTTAGGTACCACAGATTTTCCAAGCACATAGTTGCACTGACCGTGCCAATCTTCTAACTGAAGAAGGCTTGTCTAGTTTGAAACTTCAACATTCGATCTTCTATCCTATACTTAGGCTTGAACATTTTTTTTTAAAATGATATTTACTCTGTACAAGGCGCAAGAGCCACTTGAGGTAGAGGGTTACAAAGGAAGAGGGACAGTTTATGGGTATATGTAAGGAAGATAATAGTTGACTCCATACTTGAAAACGTTAAGATTATAGAGATTGAGGAAGCATCCTCATGGAAGTAGGTTTCACAAAGCAGCAGTTCGACAAAAAGCCAAATGTCGAACTGTTTCGGTTACCAAGCCGTCAAATAAATGAAATAAAAAAAAGAAATGTGGTTCAACAGAAGAATGTTGAGGATACTATGGACCGAATATATGAGCAACAACGAAGTTCTAGAGAAAATGTAAACAAAAAGGAAACTTATACTTTTTAACAAATCTTCTGAAATTTCTAGGACACATAATGAGGAAAAAGGGCTTAGAAAATTTGACACTCACAGGACAGATTGAAGGCAGGAGGTACAGAGGAAACAACGCATAACATAGTGGGCTTGATTAAATGATTGGCGGAACAGGGTTTGAGAGAAATAATAAAAAAAAAAATTATTAAGAGCTATAAAGGGCTGAAAATTGTGAAGAGCCATGATTGCCTACTTAATGAAGAGATACGATACGTGAAGAAGATTTGTGTGAATACAATTATTTTAGTAATGTTTTTTCATTCTTATCCACCAAACAGGAATGCGAAATAAAATAATAACTTGTAGCACAGTGAAAAATATTCCGCATTCCCACTTTTGTACTGTTTTACAGTTGACAAACGCATTCTTAAAGTGTGCCAATTTCGTGTGACTAATTTATTTTTTGGACTTGAATCGTTGTTTTCAGTGTCTTATTAAGTCATTAGTCACAGTGGACTGGGTCGGGCAATCGAAATTGGGTCAATTACTTGTATTTTTCTTTAAAATAACTTACTATGTGGTAGACAGACAAAGCAGGTCATCACATGTGATTACCGAAATGCGCACATTATATGAATAAATAAGATTGCCTTAACAATAAACATCAAACGCGCAAATATTTCGAACAATTATAATGATACAAATAGAGATATGAGGTTCTATTTTCATGACTATTATATTAAACCGATCTACACAAAGTATTCACAAAGATATAAAAACTTATCTTAATATTCCGCGAAAACTGCTGACGAGGAAATTAAATTTTCTATTTTAACGTTTAATATATTATTAGGTTGGTGCAGAAATAATGTCGTTTTCTCACATATTTTACTATGTGGGAAAACGACATTATTTTTGCAATAACATAATAGATAAAATATCTAACCGTTTCTATTTGAATTAAAACACAAAATTTGTTGTGTGTGTTCATTTGTTCATTCGTAATATCAGATAAATGCGGTTTTCTGGCTTTTTGTCTTATATATTGCCCTACTTAGTGTTTTTTTGTCTAATGGAGATAGCTCATTTGTATATTCAGCTTTAAAGATTACATTTTTATAAATAACTTTTATTATTCATTTTCACTCTAGTCTTTAATCATCTTTATAAATAAGCGTCTGTTTCGTCGATAACTTTTATAATTAAATTGCTTAGTTATTCAGATAAAGTAATTTCCTACCCTGGATGTGGTAACGATCTTAGCATTTAGATCACAGCTTGTGAATAAAGGGAAGTAAACAATACTGACATTTTAATAGAATATTTTGAAAATCTAATAAATATTATCACTTATTATAACATAGAGTATATGAAATAAGATACTTCTATGTCCCATGTTCCCTTAGGGTAGGGCGATGATGGCTCTCCAAAACATTCGAACTGATTTAATTATGACAGTTTCTATAATACTATTTTATGGCACTAACTTAATCAAATTAAAAAAGAAAAAACGTCCGCATAGTGCAGCAGAGGAAAAAGAAGCATTTGGTTTGATATTACGAGATGAGTAGTATCCAACTTGTAAGGTGTGAGTAGATATTGATGGTGGTCGGTTATTGGCGATTGGATATCATTGGGGTTGAATTTTGTAGCATGGAGTCAGGAGTACTATTCTTATAATGTAACGAATTCAAGTTGATTTTTTTATTGACAGCGCCGCAACTATTTTCACTACAGAAAATCATAAGCATGGCCATCTGTCTTGGAAAAAGGGAAAATTTGATATTTTTTTCTTCCGAGAAAAGATTATTTCTGTAAAAAAAAAAAAAAAATGAAGTATTGGTATAATATTATCACTGATGACAAGTTTGATTAAGACACACTGATGTGTAAGTTCTGTTTTCAATCTAATGCACAAACATATTTTTAAAAAATGTATATTTCTTATCCAGAGAAAAAATTATTATGAATGTTTACTGTTTCTACAGCAAATGAAGTTTACACGTATGAGCTCCTTTACTGAAAATCGGCAATTGTTTAAAATGATGAAAAAGTTATCAACAAAGGGTTACAAAATTCAAGAAACATTATACTTAATCATTGTTTATGTATGTAAACCGTAGATGTAACCATAAGCTCTATGCTAACAGTTTCTTCTCTCGCACTTCTCTCGCTTGTGGAACTCTTTTGGCTTCAGTTTCAGTTTTTTTCTCTCCTGTAGAACTCTCTTCAGGTCTCTTGCTTCTCAGCCAACTCTGATCTTCAAAAATTAAAATGCAATGTCAATAGTTATCTTCTGCCTTCTTAATTTCTGTTCTTTTATTTGTCTCGCCCCATAATAGATTTTCTTCTCATATTCTCTAACACTCAGTAACTCCTTTCATCTTAGTGGCTTTATTGTCTTGCTTAGGGTAAAATGATTAAAAACTTAACAGAGAAAAAATACTAATTACAAAGCTTAATTGAGCTCGATAAGATGAATGCGAGATTCTCAGGAGATTGAATATAGATTTAACTTGCGCAAATTTAGTAAGATTAAGTATAACAGATTAACCTACGCTTGCCCGCTACCCACTGCTCGGGACAGCTGATTGATTTCAAAGGAAAAAATTACTGAGCTAAAAGTTATTTTGCTAAAATACCAACCACTCGAAATTAAGTTGACTAAGGAAATATTTTTCTTAAGAAAGAGATTTTTATGAGAGAATTTTCGAAATCCAGAGAATGGGTTTTGTGTTTTGAAAAGTAATTGTAATATAAAGAAATAAAACTTTGTAAAAGTGAAATTAATGATTTGATTTCGTTGATCTATAATTTTGAAAAATTGGGGTAACCAAGTCAATAAAACGTAGCCATTTTTGAGTTTCAAATTTAGGCGATTGAATTCGGAGAGAAAAAACCCATAATTGGTATTTGATGCTGACAGAAGATAAGTGTAACTAGTCATTCCCAATCACGTCACCAGACTTACTCCTACCTAAGAAAAACCCTAACTCTAAGTGTGCGATATTACCACTAATCACCAGAAGATTTCTTTAAGATTAAGATCACATAATATGGGTCGAGGAGGACTTCCAAACAAGAATAATGTCACTCTGGAGTAACCAGTGACCAGAGTAGAAACCTTCTGAGTTCATTTGACCAGCCTTGAAATTAAGAAGACGAAAGAATTCCCGTGACTGAGGATTGGATCCTGAAGTAGCCACGGAAAGAAACACGGGTCATTGTATAATTATTCGACCTTTGGAGAAGTCAGTGAATAATCAGCGACTTTGAAGAATAAATTAGTTCCTGAAAATGTTTCTGAAGAAGAAGTAAGATCTCCAAGCAAACCCGAGAAGACAGTATCTAAAGTAGTAGCCAAAAGGGACTGTTTTACTACAGATAGTATGTGGCTTTTAAATCAAAGCAAAGAAAAATACTAACGAACACATCAATTCTAAAGTGGCTCACGGGGCGAAGATAGAGATTAGTAAGCTCAAGATACCTTTATTTACGGGAAGTGCAGCGGAAAGATTCTTTGTTTGAAGGCTTTCAAGAAAACGATAAAACTTTACGATTTGCCGGGAGAAGAATTAAGTTATGCTCTGATATTCGGAAGGAGTCGCTTCTGAATTGGATAGGGTACTATTTTAAAGAGCATACAAACATAATATGTGATTATCTAGTTATGCAGCTAGCAAACCAATATGGAGCAAAACAGAAGCTGTTCGTGTTCTGGTAGAAATTAAACAGTGGGAGGATGATTCAATGTCAAATCTGATTGGCACAATTCTTAGCCAGGCTATAAAGATACGAAGAACTGAGAAGATGCTAAAATCCAATCACAGCTGATTATTGTACAGCTTCACTGATAGTGATTTTATGCGCAAAGATTTAGCTAGAGCCGAACCAGTTACATTGGACGGGGTGTATGCAACTGCACGGAGTGAGAATTTGCTGTGAAGACTGGAAACGTGAAGACAAGAATCACGTGTTGGGGAGGAAGAATTACATGTGAAGAAAAAATGTCTCGACCAGGAAGAAGACTAGGAAAAAGAGAAGCAGTAGGCGAGAAGTGTCTGTTACTATGGGACGAGGGATATCAAACTACGCCGTGAGCTTAAGGGCTGGTGTTACAGAATGCGTAGGTTAGCCCAAAATGGCAAACCATACCGTACTTTGAGACCCAACCTAGGTGGGAGTGGTTTGAACTCCGTGGGCGGGAATTAAACGTTAGCCGGTCAGTAGGGTTGTAAGAAGGAAAGAGTGGAAACGCCTTGCCGCCCTTAGTGAGACAGACCACCAAGTAGTGATGGGTAGTTGGCCAACGTATTAACATCCGTTATCTCTATTTCCCTATCTATCTCTCTTGCATTTTTCCACAAGAAACGATGCGACGATTACTGCATCTCCCCACTGAAATAAAGCTAGAACACTAGAACCCTCCAGTCTGTGCTACGGTCCTCGGGCCTTAAGAATTGCCAATAGACCACGAGAATCCAAATACGATACGAAACGCAATACTGGTATTTTGAGGGTTCAAGAGACTATTCCATTAAGGAAGGTGTATCCGTTGAACGGCATGATTGGGGTTGTCTATGGCACAGGAAATGTAATAAGACCGGGTACAGCGGGAGAATATCTCTATTCAGCGAAGAGAAAAGAGACTGCCACTCTCAGAGAAAAAAATATTCTTAGGACTCCCATGAAAGTTTTAAACTCCGCTAGGCCATCCTAAAAAAGTAAGAGAGTGGATGACCAGTATGAATATGTGAGAGACCTAGATAGCGCGTAAGGAACTTATGACAAATAGTGTTTACATTGGAACGGTAAAAATATTTAAATGTTGCTTCTTTGGAAAAGTAGAAGATTATGAGAAAATTTTTAGCCAATTTCTATGTTAGATTTGTAGTAGGAAAGGTCACATGAGTAGAAACTTTCTCTCTGAAAAGTGAAAGAAGATCCAAAAGTTAGATATAAAACAATGATAAACCGAAATAGATTGGAAAGCAGACAGAATGTTTCCAACAAAGTTGTGTGTTGAACTTACGGAATCAAGGGCACTTTATGTGAAAATACTCCTGAAATGTGAAAAAGAAAACGTGAGTGATAAAAGGGTTAAAATTAGAAAAAAGAATTTATTGAAGGAAATCGAAGAAAGAAAGAAATTTCAACTGAGATCGTTCGAAGATAGAAGAAAAGATATACTGAAATCTTTTGAATATAGAAAGTATAGACAGAGATCGTTCGAAGATAGAAAAAAGGATATACTGAGATCGGTAGAAGATAGAAAGAAGGATAGACTAAAGCTGGCTGAATGCTATAATAAAGAAAGTAGAAAGAGAGGAAAGGAGAAAACTCCTCTCGGATGGTTGGCAGAGGAGAAAGGGAGAGGAGAAAAAAGAGCGATAGAGGCAAGGGTATATGAATTCTTCAGTCAGGGACCAGAATTGGTATGTGCGTTGAAGGTGAAAAGAAGCACCGCAGAAACTTTAGTCAACATTGCGGCGGCCGTGTCAATGATGAAATTCGAAACTTTTAAGAAAATCGGATTGGATTATAAGTAGTTCAGTTATTCAAATTAAAAATAACCCAAGCAGATGGTCCGGAAATGGAAGCTGAGGGAATTATAGCCTTACCTATCCAGGTGAGAAAAGAAGTAGAGGTTGTGTAGCGTTTGCATGAGGCTCTGAATTTAGGTGGTGATTTGTTTCCAAGGAGTAGAACACATATCCTTACTGAGGATAAGAATTTTTTTAATCATTTCACGCCAAGCTAGGCAATAAACCTACTAGGACGCACTGGGTTACTGAGTGTTAGAGAATATGAGAAAAACTACTATTAATGAGAGAGGACAATAAAAGAACAAGAATTAAGAAGATGATGATTGACACTGCATTTAAATTTTTGAAGATCAAATTTGTCTGGAAAGCAAGAAACCAGAAGAGAATTCCACGAGTGAGAAGTGCGATTGAAGAAACTGTTAGCATCGAACTTACTGTTACATTTAACCATTTCAACTGTAAAATGATAAGACTTTGCCGCAATTCTAGTACTGCACTTAAATTCATAAAGTCTATGTAGCATAGTGGAAAGTTCATCAGAACAATTACCATGAAAATATTTATAGAAAAGGCACAGGGAAGCTACGTTGAGAATAGGAGGTTCCTTTCTAATAGACTACTCAAAAGAAATATCAATAGATGCTACAGCGTGATCCGAATTACCAAGAGGACTGAGTTGTGATGCTCTACAAGAGATAGAAGAGGAGGTAAGGAACAAATCAAGTAAAGAAAGTTGAACATATTTATTAGGGTAACGAATAGGAAAAACTGAGAGACTGAGCAATGGAAAAATTGAATGTCTGAACGTCGGCAACACCAGTAACATTAGAATGTTTAAACCACTTGACGTGATGAGCATTAAAATCACCAAACACAAAAATATTCGCAGATAGATGTAGAAAAAGAGACATTTCTATATTATCTAAAATGTTGTTTAATATATTACAGTCCTGAGAAGAAAAAATAAAGAGATAGCAGAGTGCAATAACGAAAGTCAAAAGCACATGAAAGAACCATCTGAAGACTCAAGAGAAAATTCCCTTGCAATTGGGAGATTTTCCCGAATATAAACACCGAGGCCATGCATATGTATGCTGGAATCTTTTTAGCAAAGAGGAAAAATTAATTGGTAGTAATAGAAGAATTTAAGTTAGTTTCACAAAGTGCGAAGACATCTAGAGACCGTTTCAACAGAAAATATTTAACACTACAGAAATTAGATCGAATGCGATGAATATTGGAGAAAGAAAAGTTGAGGGATGTAGGTGATTATTTGTTTACTGGTTTAGACGTATTTCTTTTCATTGTATATATCATAAGAAGATTTGTTTTAAGAAGAAAAAGGCCAAAATAATTATCACTATCGTCTGTGGCAATACAAACTGGCCAGAAAGTGGCTAAAACTAAAGCATAATGTGGCCTCAGGTTTGCGCACCGGAAGTACATTCAGGGATACCTAACCATGCGCGACATGGCGCTACGAATACCCCGATATGCGACTGTTGATCAGGACAGCCTCTGTAAGCGCTACTAAAGATTTCTGACTCCTTACTACCAGTCGGAAGCAGCAACCAAAAAACTGCCAACCTGATACCCTCATAATGAAAAATCGTAGCCACTGATCAGTTAAATCGCCAAAAAGTTAAGACAGTTAAATCATAATGATTTAACTGTCTTAACATTTTGGTGATCTCACTGATCAGTGACCATCGAAAAAAGAAGGAAAAAATATCGCTATGAGTAGAACTTAATGAAGATTTGACTCCATTGTCCGGTGAAGATATTAGATTGCCTTCTCGTATCACAATTTTCTGTAGCGAGAAATTGAACCTCTTCTGAGGGGCGAGAGAAGACGTTGTATAAAGTAATCTCAGATAAAGAATTTTGCTTAGAGCCTGAAGAACTAGCAGAGTTAATGGAATATAGGCTGGATGATTGAATGAAAGAGAGACAGACAGACATAGACAGAGAGAGTGGAAATATTTTCCTTCGTGAAAATGGGACCGTCTGGATTTCTTTTTTCCTAAAGTTTATTCTTATCTACCGAGAATCTGGCATGACGGACGAAAACAGATTTGGAGAGCAATATTATCTCTTCTTTGAGAATTTAGGCAGACAAATATATTTTCGTTGACGAAAACGAATTGAGAAATGAAAACGAGACAGTGAACCCGGTCGAGGTTATGAAAATCGATCTTGTGACAAGCAGGTGATCTGATTTGTGTATTCGCTAAAGCCAGTAACCAGCCTATTGATGGAGAACAATTTTATCTCTTCTTTGAGAATTTAGGTAAACAAATATATTTTCGTTGACGAAAACAAATTGGGAAATAGTTTTTATATCTCGCTCAGGTTAAATGTGAACGAATTTCTTTTAATAGTCGGATGTACGATTAAGACTGGAGGTATGAAAACAAGTTCTGCCATAGGTGGTCTGGTTTATATTTTCGCTAGATAAAGATAATTCCAGGGAAATAGAAAAGATTCAGATAATTAAAATTAATGACTGGAATAAAACTCCGCCCTTTTGTCTACGCATTTTAGAAATTAAATTTGTCACAAAGATAGTTATACATGACCTGGGAAGTGGGCTGAGGTTGAATGCTAGGAGGGCGGGTGGAAAAAGGAGAATTTGGCATCGCCTGTATGGAGTGGTAGTGTGAGATGTGAAGTGAAGCAGGTGAGAGTTAGGAGAGGAGCAATTCCTGTAACTATTCCTGATAAGGCGGATGATTCCCCAAACGTGGAAAGTTAAAAACGTAGAAATAGGGAAAAAAGAACGCCCTTATTAGAATTAATGTAAAAATTAAAGAATCAACGAACCCCAGGAACCATTCGACCCCGCGCCAGTTTTGGGACCGAAGTGCATATAAGGAGATACCTTAGACTGACTGAAATCCCGCATCGAGAGTCTCTGGAATCCATGTCAGCTGCCACCAGATTTCCTGATTCTGGAGAAATCTGAACCCAAATTATTACGTGAGGCCCAGTGTCACTATAGAGAATGATGCGGGAAGGGTTAATTTTTGTTGTACCCAGAGCTATATAAACCAATTGAAGATTAACCTCATGAATCTTTCGTTTTATTTTTTCGCAATGAAGATATTTTTCTTCCTTAATATATCAACCGCTACGGTTTGAACCAGTGCTGCAATTACCACGACATTCCACTGCTCTGAGATCAAGAACACAACGTGCGCAGAGTTAGTATGAGTCGAAGCGGCCAGCGACCAACAACCAACTTGGACCAGCATCAGCATTGACCCGCGCAGTTTTAGTCCTCTGGTTAAAACGTCGTCCTAAGACCCTGAAGACCGGACCACTAAACGTGGTTACACCACCGGTTATAGGCGGGGCAGGAGGTGTTATAGGTGCAGTACTGGATAAAAAGGCCCGGATTGTTATCGTCTATCGTTTTGAGGCTACATTACAACTGGTTACAGACAGTGGACCAGCGAATGTTAATGAAGTGGTGGATAGCTTGAATGTGAGCCACCTATCACCGCCAAAGCAATGCCAAGGTGAAACGTTTTCACCGTTTTGGGGTGTGACTTATTATCTAAGTTGACTAAAGGGAAATAATGTATTGTGAGTGAGAATATTTCCCTACAAGTTTGGACTCGGCTGTCGAACGAAACATGAAAATATACCCACATCAAGAGGAGTAGCAGGAGGAGTAGTAGCCTTTGCTAAAAAGTCATTCACAGCTAAACATTCTCTTCCCTAGTTTCTATTCTACATTATGTTTCCCTGTACCAAAAGGTAATAAACTTGTTGTTAAACTAATTCCGGTTTTCTACTGTTATTTTTGATAACTCGGTTACAACATAATGAAAACTCGAATATGTTCTTGACTAAGATTCTAGTTGTGGTGAAGTTCTCGGTGAATGAAACGAGTAAATCCTCCCTGTATTACATACTTGGATGAGATGTAGCCCTATTAGGCGACAATTTATTAAAAACTCCGAATGAAGCGTATGAATGAAACATATGACAAACTCATAACTGAGCAACAACAAAAACAAGTTTTTATTCAGACTAGAAGGTGAATAGGTTGTGAAATTGACAGCGGCTTGGAATAAGAAATCAGATCGTAGATTTCGTTACATTCACTTAGGAATGGGAAAGGTATGGATCCATCTTTTCTCATGTCCCAACTATGGGTTAAATAGTAAGACGTGTATCTGAAAAAATAATCATCTCCAAAAAATTGTTAATGAAATATTTATTCATAAAAAATAGAATTATTCTTACTTTCCAAAATATGTTTCGATTTTAAATAACCCACAATGGGTTGTTAAACCGTAAAAAACAGTCTGTCAGTAGAAGAAGAATAAAAAAATTTAGGAAAGAAGGAACCTAAAAAGAAGAGCAAGGAAAAGCTGAAGCTGTGTGTAGGATACCCAGTATATTATACAGCTCAGTTGAGGCAGGGTAAACTGAACCAGAAATGCAGACTCTACAAGGGGATAGTGGAACAGATGAAATATTTCTAATGTAGAATGGAAAGTTAAAACTAGCACATAATAATGATCAAAATTAGTAAAGAGAAGGGAGTAGGAGAATCCACCCCTGAGCACAAGAGGAAAGCGAATCTAGATGAACCACAAATTAAACTGGGAGCTGAACGCTCAGACTCCATCTTAAAGCTAATCCGTCAAATATGGGAATGAATTGACTCCTTTCAGTTAATTTTGGGAACATGGGAATTTGAAGTTAAACCCCCGCTTGTGGAACTGAAAAGAATGGATAAAGATATACAAGGATAAAGTGAAGTGAAATAACATTAAGATTTCGGTTGAGAATAGTCACTAAACGAAACGAGAAAAAACCCTCTAGTGAGAAAGAAGAGTGACCAGAGAAGGAGAGTGACTGTTCCACTGATTAAGTAATGTCATTTCTGTAGAATAAAGGAGACATCATTAGATGTAGGACATGTGGTGGAGTGTGGGCGTTTGCGCAGCATTTGGTTCGATGCTTGCGTAAAGGATCACCTGTGCCGTGTTCGTTCAGGTGCATGCGAGGATTGAGAAAGAATTGAAAGTTGATTACCGTGAAACTTAATAAGGAAAGAGATCAAAAGTGGCTTGAGGAGGAAGAAATTGGTTTGGCGATAATCGAGCAATTGTTGACGCATATGGTAATTGTATTTATGTTATTTTTGCAGGGAGTCCAATTTAAGAATGCTGATAATTCTCGCCATGCTTACTACTGCTTCTGTACTGAAGCATGCGCAGAGTGGAATCTTCAAGTGGTTGATAACGTTTATAATTTATCTGAAGCCATATGAAACCCAATTGAAAAAATTGGGGACGGAGATAGCAAAAGCGAAAAACGCAAGTGAGAAGAGTTAAAAGGTTACATAGATCCAGAAAAGGAGGGATATTTGAATTTAGTTTGAGTTTTAAGCAAGAAAACCAAGTATTCAAGAAACAATACGAAAGGATGAAGTGTTATCTGCGTGAATAAATATAGAAAAGAGAAAAGCGAGCAGTAATGCTAATTGTTGGAAAGGAGCTTAATGTATCACTTGGGACCATAACTGAAAATAACTAAAGAATAATTGAAAGGAAATTGGTTAACCCCGATGATCAGGTGGCAAGAGAAAGTGTGTCTATTTTCAATGTTACTAGAGTGGATATAGCTAAAACAGACAGAGCCTTAATTGGCTAATCAGAACAGTCCAAGGTTTAAGATGGGAGATTAAAAATGCAACAGAAACTATTACTGTGAAAATAGGAGAATTGAGAGGCTTTACAAAACAGTTTTTGCCATTGTTGGTGTTTAAATATAGATTGGTTAGGCGTCGCAATCCTTATTACTATCCATGGAACACATTAGAAGCCAGTTCGACATGCTCTCCCCGGGACACCTGCCGCCAGGCACATTTCAGGAACCCGCTGCTTAAGATCCAGATTTCAAGGGAAAAAAATCCAGAGCAAAAGTTGATTTATTTAACTACCAAACCCCCGAAATTACGTGGTCTTTAAGGAAATTTTTCTTAAGAAATATATTTTTGGGAGAGAATTTTTAAAATCGTGAAACTAGGACATGAGGGCATGTGTTTTGAGAAATACTTATAAACAAATATTGTATTATAAAGATGTAATCAATGATTCGATTTTGTTGATTCATCGTTTTGTTAAGTCGGGGTAACGAAATCCATAAAAAGCAGCCATTTTGAGTTGCAAGTTAATTGGTGATTGGATTCAGAGAGACAAAAACAATTGGTATTTCGAGCTTGCAGAAGATAGAGGTAACTGTTGATTCCTAATCACGTGACTAGATTTGAGCAAACACACAGACACACGCCGGTTTTCTTCCTTCCTTCTATAATTGTACAAGTGATAGAACTCGAGAAATCTGTTACTAACAAAAGCGACCAAATACTGGTAAAGAAAATATATTTAAATTCGTTGTTTGTAGAGAAAGAAAAAAACGTATGAAGTTAACATATATCGTCTTTTGCAAAGAATACTTCAATCTTTTCATTATATTATTCTGTGACCAACCCAAGAAATTAGCCCTAGCACGATTTGTGCAGCAGTATCCCAGTTTGGTAGCGTCGATATTTCATCAGAAGACATCTTCAAGATGAGTTTCGTGGGACTTTCAACTAGAAATAACGTTCCTCTGGAGTGACCAGTATCCAGTGTGGTGATGATTCGAGTTCGTTTGGCTATCCTTTAAGTTGACACGAACCGTAGAAGGACTGGAGAATGGGGAGTATTACACGTTGGGTATCATTTCTAAAATATCTGGGAAGCATTTTAATAGCGGATGAAAAATGCGACACCATGATCCAAGCACGCATTGAACTAGCAAAAGAAGCATTGCAAAAGGTAAGCACTGTGCTGCGAAACGGAATTCGTTAGAAAAGATTGCTGGATTGCTATATGATATCCATCCTCTTATATGGCAGGGAATGCTGGACAATCTCCACACGAATGAGGAAAAATCTAGAGGCAGTAGAAATGTGGTTTTACAAAAGGATACTGAGAATTCTATGGACCGAGCGAGTGAGCAACAAGGAAATTTATACTCAGAATCAGGAAGAGATACCTGAAATTCCTTGGACAATGAGGAAAGATGGTTTAGAAAACTTAACACGCACCAGTCATATTGAGGGAGGAAACAAAGGGAGAAAAACTGCTAAGTGTCACACGAAATAGGAAGTTGTGTAGAACCATAATCGCTTATGTCCTAAAGAGAATCGACACAGAAAAAGAATAGATAAATCCACACACAAATAGTGAACAATGATATGAAAGTATTTCTATTTTTATTTATTATATTAAATAGATTTATATGGAATATTAACAGAAAAATGAAAGATTCTAATGTCCTTACAGAACTCCAAAGTTTTTGCATTTTCAACGCACTTTAAAAATAAAATTGCATCACAGAACATTATGTGTATTAAGGTCTATTGTATTATCCTAATATTGGGTAGGCGTTAGAGGTTATATTTTAAATTATTCTATAGGCTATTTTATATTTTTATATCTACATACATCTGATATTGAGCACCTTTATCCATAAATACCTTAAAACAGTATTTTTGTCATAATAATAACTGACAAATTTTATTTGTATTAATCCTATATATATATATATATATATATATATATAAGAGAGAGAGAGCGAGAGCGGGAGCACAAAGTAATACCTTTTTTCAAATTACCATACCGACCATATAATTAAAAACAGACACGGTTATTTAAGCTGTACATGAACATTTAAGTTAAATGAAAATTATGATGAGGAACTATTCTGAATGTCATTTCAAATTAAGGACTTAACGTGAAAAAAATGAAAATTGTATAATGTAATATCGATTGTGGATGTTCTACTCTTCTCATTTGTTTTTCGTTGATATTCAACCAATGAAGCGAGGAAAGGACATAACTCTTAAGAGAAAATAACGCAAGAGCAAGCCCATTGCGGTGTGAAATAATAATTACACCCGTAAATATGCGTGTTACTTTTTACCCCGCTTTCCTATATATATATATATATATATATATATATATATAATTAATAGATATGTTTTTAATCTGACAATTTTATTACTTTCAACAATATTTTAGTGGATACGCGTATTTGAAATAGACGCCTCGTTTTTTTTTTATTATTTTAAACGGTGTGTATTACATCTATCGGCCTTGGCACCCGAGAAATCTTAATATAGAAAATGAGCTCTCCTTTGAGGACGAAGCTACTGTTTGACCCATCATGCCTTAGACCGCTCGGTCACAGAGACCGAACAACCGAGTAAAGTTCTATTTTCCCCTTTAAGGAGAGCACATTTCCTCGTTCAGGGTTTTCTCAAAAGCCCATATCTGCTAAGTTTCGTACCCGAAATGTAAACAAGGTATTTTTAATAAATCTATTTTTAAACCGACAATTTTATTACTTCAAACGTTATTTTAGTGGATACTCGTATTGGAAATAAACGCCATGTTTTTATAATCTTTATTAAGATTTCACGAGTTAGAAGTAGTTATCAGTGAAATGTTATCTGTATTTGCAAGCACTGAAAAGTTCGACCTAGAAGGCATGCTAAAAGATTTTTGATATTTGATCAGATTTTGGAAAGTAGGTAAAAACTGCAATCATTTATATATATATATATATATATATATATAAAGACCATCGACAAGGTACTGCGATAAAGCTGTTTATTCAATTTTTCTTCCGTTCGTATAAGTGATTTCTTTTCTGGACATAAAGTATGTAAAAACTGTTCAAATGTTTCGTCTATTCTATTAGCCATTTTCAAGGATGTTTTTGTAATTGTATATATATATATATATATATATATATATATATATATATATATATATGTGTGTGTGTGTGTGTGTGCGCGCGCGCGTTCCATTAAAGACGACAGACAAGGTACTGCGATCAAGCTTTTTATTTAATTTTATTGTGTTTGAACAAGTGTTTTCTTTTCTGGACACAGAGTATGTAGAAACTGTCCAAATCGTATGTAATTCTGAACGCTTTCGGCTACACTTTTAGTCATTATCAAGGATGATTTTATTTTAGCTTTTTAATTGTGTGTATGGGTTGTGTGTATGTTTCTAGAGTTACAGGGATGTTTTATTTTCTGAACACGGCACATTGTGGCCGTGTTCGCAGTCAATATTATTGAGTGTATGCTTTTTCTTTTTTATTATTATTCGAGAAACATACACACATCTCATACACCCAATTAAAAACCAAAAATAAAATCATCTTTGATAATGGCTAAAATCATAGCCGAAAGCGCTCAGAATTACAGAACATTTGGACAGTTTCTACACACTCTGTGCCCAGAAAAGAAAACATTTGAACACAAGAAAAATTAAACAAAAACCTTAATGGTAGTACCTTGTCTGTCGTCTTTAACGAAACATGTATATATGAAGGATTGCTGCCTAAACACACAATATGTGTGTGTGTGTGTGTGTGTGTGTGTGTGTGTGTGTGTGTGTGTGTGTGAACAAAAAAGATAGCGAATGGAATTTTATTTAGTGATGTCTTGGGGAGACGTTTTATTCAATGTAATTGACAAATATTGTTTCTTGCTTATGAACGCGACAAATTAAAATGTCACATTTTTTCGACTTTCTAAATATAAATATGGTTAAGAAACAGGCTAAACGATAAAATGTGATAATAGGTTTGAGTTCAAGTATCCCCGCCAAAAGAAAAGAAAAAAGTACAAATAAAATAAAAACGGCAAATAATTAAACCTTACAATACTTAAGGAAATAGGGTAAGATTTAGGAACATTAAGATTACCTCCTCAGTTATCCATCGAAACTGCAATCCACCGAAATAAGAAAAGAAGCCAGTCCTCACCGCGGGCCATTTAAAAAATTAGTCCGCGCAGCGGATTGGTTGTTACAAACATCCAATCGGGTGTGCGGAATATGTGGTCTTACTTCCTCTTATTCTTTAAAAAGGCCAGAGTAGCTGTTAGCGTTTAATCAGAAGGGGGAATCAGGGGTTGATCTCACCTGATTTGGTCGATTTGGTGATAGGGAGTATGATGTTGAAAGACCCGAAATTCCCTGACGAACCAAATCAAAACATCACTGACGACCCCCTTGGGCGCCTACTTAAAAGCGTATTTTCGAATTAAATAAGCATTTATTTTCAGTTCTTTAAAATAACCTCTTTAAAATGTATTGAAATTGGTTACGTAAATTTAATGAAGAGAGGCCGCACTACAATTTACCGGGTTTGCATCATTTCTTTATTGATACTGCTATCTACGTCCTAATTACAGAGATTAAAATACACTACTTTTCTTTAGATTACCACATTAAATTTATGTTTGTCGTTCATTTAGACTAGATTGTGTTTTATGTTTATTTATTAAAAAAAGAAGTTGTTATCAATTTTTAAAAAAATATTGTTGATCATTATTTATTTCGTAAAATGTTTCTCTTGTGCGAAACTGGTACGTCGCACAAATTGCGATCATATCTAAGCTTAAGCTTTTCTCACGTTTACTCTTTCAACAACAAGAATACAAGAGGTCTTGCTTAACACCAGCAGCACCCTACTTATCGCTACTGCTACTGGCCTTTCGCTTCTTCTGTACAACTATTCTGTACTCTTGTGTGAGTATAAAAATCAATTTTCAGAAGTATTTTGGTTATTTGAAAGTGATTCAGAAGAAGACTTTTATTGTTAGAGACACGCCAAGTGGAAACTTTAATCCTTTCCACGTCGCCAAACATTTATTATTTACTTGTTTGAACATTCTATCTTTTTTTTTTAATTGGTCCGTTTAATTTTCATTGTTTCCATTTCTGAAGTACAGTTATTACATTGTCTTGGATATTTTTGTTTTGTTTTAGTTTGCCCTTTTCTGTCTGAAAATATCTGTTGTTGAAATGACAGCCTTCAGGGTGGTGAATGTGTAGCCTGCATTGTCTTTTTCTTTACTAAAGCTTTTAAAGGTAAATCCCTGAACAACATTCAAACAAAAACACATGTTCAGGCGGTATGGGAATAACTAGTGATGTAATTGTCTGCCGCTCCCATTAATCCCAGTAGTCGTAAAAAGCAGATTTGGAGAAAAAGAGAGACGATGGTAAATCATGTGAAACTGGATACAACCGGTAAATAAGACTGAACCATTTAGTGTGACATACATAAAAAACGATTTATAACAAACAAATAATAAGGAAGAAATGTACACGTATAGTTGTTATATAATATGTCTGTATCTGAAAATTTTTAAGACGATGAAATATTTCTTTGTTGCGAGAGCTTCATTTTGAGCTTCAACACATGCATCTACCTACAACGACGAACCAACGAGAAAAGAGCCAATCCTCGTGACCGTGAAAGAGGAAGAAAGTGTCTTGCTGCTACTTTTTATACGCACCCGCCAGTGATTCTGATTGGCTCCGCGGGAGCATAAGTAATGTTTATTTTGAGCCACGGAAAAAAAGCGTGAAATGGCCGATTTTAATTGCTGCTAGATTCCACTGAGATTTCTGAATAAACTAGGAACAGTCAACATTAGTAACGAGGACAATGCTGTAATTATTTACGAAGTAAATAAGGCATTAATAAGAATTTTATTTTTATAATATCGTAACTTTCGAGAATTAATGCATTTGAAAAATGATGTGAGTAGCTGAAACTAATTGTATTAATGTATAGTATCTTATAATTTTGCGTGTCCTTTCCTTCCTTAGTTAACATGTACGTTACGCCCTGTTAATATCTAACAACGAACTATTCCGTTTTGATCATAAGGAAAGGTGAAAAAGAGATATCAGAGACGCTGTTTAGTTCCAGTGAAAGAAAGAAAGAAGTAGGAGGCGATACTGTTCTTTTGTGTTTACTGTCTTCTTTAGTGAAATAAAAAAAATAAATGTCCGTTTTCAAACTGTTCATTTTTACCCTCTTATTTCTTTAAATAATGACCCGCTCAAATATTTAACGATACAATAGGATGATTTCTACGGATATTTTAAGTCGTGGGACCCGTAATGGGTTTCATTAAATATATAATATATATCAGATAATTAAAATAGGAAAACCGTGAAATATTTGCGGGTATCGCGAGTTACTGATGTAATGAATATGCATACACCTGGGTAATATGATTGGCTGGTGTCAGCCATAAATACAGACTGATGTGGAGGTACATGGACGACGCCTATTGGCTACGCCTATAGTCTTCGCCTATTGTCTACGCCTATTGCCTACCACTACGACGAGGACCAGTCCATTACGGTTACCTGCTAGATTGTCCTACTCGGTTACAGTAGTCCGCAACCACTTTGCTACTTCGAACAAATATATCCCTTTCCGGGACCTATCAGTTACTAATAACATTTAATTTACGTATGGATGTTAATTTCTGTTTTGGATCAAAGTATTTGTGCTTTTTGCCTAGAATCAAATATATATATAATAGGAGTAAAGCAAGTATTGTTTTCCTTAACCCGCTAGCACGCCATTTCACTAGCTGAGTTCTGAATTGAAATGCCAAATCCTAGTACATATACTAAGAAATATACAAATAAGAGTGCAAAATATAATGGGTTCGAGCAGCGTATAAAAGATTTGTTCTTGATATTACAATTAAATTTACAGAATATGAAGTCTTTTGCAAAAGTATAAGGATGTTTGTTAATTTTAACTCGTCAAAAACCAAACTGCTCTCTTTTAATCATATTTTTACCTTCTATAAGTATAGCTAATGCTAACCCCCAGATGAGGGATTCATTGCGCCTTCTCGATCTAACGTTTTCAATTATATAAAGTGGTAAGATTATATTGAATCAATTGCTATGTCTGCAGCTAAGGAAGTTGGTTTACTGTGTCATGCCAGACAATTTTTCTCGCTAAAATCTATCTTACATATTTATAAGTCTTAATTCATCCATGCATTGGATATTACTATCACTTCTAGTCTGGTGCTTCTGCTATGTATTTAGGGATTCTGGATAAAATCCAAAGATGACTCTGCAATGTTATCTGTTCTGACCTGGCATCTCGGCTTCAGTCACTTTCCCCCTCCATAACTTACCGCCGTAATTTAGCTTCTCTGTGCTTATTCTATAAATATATTAATTTGTAATAATCTAGAAGAATTTTTCTCTTTGGTACCTCGGCTTTATGAATTTAAGCGCTTTACTAGATTGGCATCTAGGTTTCACCATTTTACAACTGAAATGTAATTAAAGTAAAATACAATGTACTTAAATCTATTTAATATTGCCCAAACAACAAAAACAACCGAATATTTATCGGCACACTAACGGCAACATGATTTATCTCTGTGTTAGAGCACAAAATTAGCAGGAACATTACTGTGTATAAGCCGATCCGAATATAAGCAAAACCTATTTTATTTCTGAGAAATAGGCAAGAATCCAGACCCTGTATACAAGCCGAGTCAGCTAATCAGCACATTATGTTCAGATGTCGCGGTTTTGTAAATTCCCACGAGTAGAAAATAGTTTTAATATTTTGAATTCTAAAATCTTTTTTTAAGGTCCATTTAGAATATACTTTTTGTTTCAAAACACCTTTACATAATTATTTTTACCGCTTCATCTGTTTTTATAAAGTTTCAACAAGTTTCTGGAATTTTTGTTTATTTCTTTTTAGCAGACAACAACATCATATTCCGAATGTAACAGAATTTTATTTCACATACAAATGGAAAGAAACGCATGCCTTAAAAATGCTGGAAATGCTTACAAGTAGATCCATTTTTGACAGATTGTTAAAGATTTAGTAAAGTAAATTTAATTCCCATATATTGTACAACTAGCAGCATGGCCCGGCGTTGCCCGTGCTTGATTCAAAAATCGTACGACTCATACAGCAATCGCTATCACTTGACTTAAAATATTTTTGCCCTTCCTTGCCTTTAAACGAGTGCCCTTTGCCGTGCTGATGTTGCTACATGCCTTACTTCTTGCCTACCTCACACTGCGATTTTTTCTAAGCTCTATACTAAACATTAAATCTGTTACGAAAAAAAACTAAACAAAATGAACACAAAACGATCAGCTTTAAAAAAGGACTCGTAACTGGAAAAAACGAATGAAAAAAGAATGTTAACAACAAATACTTTTTCACATCCAACCCAGTTCTGCGGAATCAGGATCAACGCTGAGTTTAAGCAAGCGAATGAGCCAAATGGAGTAAAGTGCCATGATTTAAATTTTTCCCACTTGTGACGAATGCAGCTATCGATTTTTTTTGCATGCTAGCATGCTAGTTAACATTCGTGTCAGTCAGCTGTTGGCTCACACAATAGAATCTTCCTGCCTATTCGTGGCAGCCAGCTATAGGCTCTCACTCTGGCCAGTAGAAAATGGCTGCAAACTACATGAAAACTGCCGTAGAAGCATGAAAAAATCGATTATTTCCACTATCGATGGGAGTTGGGAAATGCAAAGTTGGTCTTGGCCTTCCCGCTAACTTGGAGCATGTGCATGTAAATTTTGGTGCAAATCTGTTGAAAATTGCGGCTGTGCATTCGTTGCACACACACACACACACACACACACACACACATCCTGCCTTTTATAGATAGAGATAAGAAAATAAAAGCGTGTTCTAGAAACTAACTTTAACATATAAATTTCACAGAAAAGAAATGTAAGTAAAAATAAATACTGTGAGCACTAAAAATATATTCTGTAAAAATTTAACCGTTACAAATTAATACAGAATTTTCAAACATTTCAAACTTTATAAATTATTATAACTAAAATTTAAAAAAAATGAAAAATTCACTATTCACCGAAGAATCATTTTTCTTAAGACAATAATGTCTATAATGTATTCTATAATATATATATATATATATATATATATATAATAGTAATTAAAAGCTTCCATAATTAAAAAAATATCTTAGTTTTATTGACTTTTTATTTATTCAGAGCTGATTTTCTGTAACTGAGGTTCCTGTTTGACAAAAAAAGAAAAAAAGGAAAAAAATTCATGATTTAAATTCTCCAATGACTTGTTCTTATAACTAATATAAGCATTAAGATATACAAAAATGAATTGCTTTAAATTTCATAAAATTAAATAATTGAAGGGGGTGCTATTAACAGATGTAAAAAAATATATTTTTTATCAAAATTTTCTAAAAAAAAGAAACGTTTCTAAACGAATTTAATTTATTTGTGAATAAGTCTCGAAAGTTTAATTAAAATCCGACAATTGTCTGATTTTTGCAATTTGCAAGTGTTTTTCGCCGCAAAAAGACACTTAAATTTTCCATACTAAGTTATGGTCACTCGTTGACGCAAGAAAAACAAAATTTTAATCAAAATTTCGAAGGTACTGTATACTAGGATTAAAAAAATATAATGTAATAATAAAAAATCCTTTAGTTCTTCCTCTTAATAATAGCATAAAGATTTTGACGATAAAATTTAAAAGTCGTGTATGCTCATTTTTAGCGAATCTTAGTAGCTACCTATGTAAAATGCTTGTAAAATCTAAGTAAAACACTGTTTCATTGTAAAGGAATCACTCCAGATATTACGGTGCATTTTTTAGTTAGTTTGCGAAAATCAGCAAAATATTGATTAAGCCTGCCTCTCATTTCATCATCTTTTTTTTTCTGTCACATATTTCTCGTTTCTCGGCTTTTACACGAGTATAATTGTACTTAGCAAAGACATTTCAATTGATCGGATTGTCACACAACTAACGGCAACCACAGCATATTTCCGCTACTTTCCGAGTCAACACGTGTCAGCGGCCGGCGAAATCTTCAGATATTTCCCGCCTAGTACCGGCAACTTTTCAAGACCTGACAAGGTTCAAATTTCGCCTACACATCATCGGCTTGTCCTGGTTAGGCCGAACTCTTTCATCCCGCCCTCTTTTGTTTCCACCTGTAACTTTTATATTTAATGAAACCCCCGAAAATGGGTTAATTGGATGACCACTTATATTTACCAGAGTACTGAGTGTGTTTGGAGTGGGAAGAGGGGGCGAATATTTTTTATTTATATTTACTAATTTGTTATATATATTTTTTTTAATTTTTCGCTCTTAAGGATTTTGCACTGTGGACCACCACCCCGGTAACCTCACCTACGCTATGCCACCACCTAGGCCACCACACGTGACAAAAAGCAAGGTTTGAAAGAAAAATAATCTCCTTTGAACTAAATAAAAGGTTTTGTTCGTTTCTTGAAATTTAACGGACACGAGAGACACCCGGGGCGAAAATTTTACGAAAATGAAGATATATGCATGAAAGAAACGTAATACCATGTCTAAGAAATACAGTTTCATACTGAAATCCTTTCTATTGAATGTATGTGCAAGGCCGGCACTAGCTCTCCCCGAAACCTCCAAGTGTGATACAAGGTAGGAATAATGAATTAATTCTTTCAAATCACTGTACTATCACCTTAAAAAACAAGAAAAATGCTCTTACCAACCTGCGAGAAAGGTCTTTGGAAAAGAATGATGGTGCAACAATGACTGAAGCAAGCATCACTGTTGGATTAAATTTCTACTTGGAGCTTTGTAATTAACATCATCAGTTGGTACAGTGTTCTGTTTCAGGTAACTAAACAAAGTGAGTCAATTGTTAGTCTTATGATGTTATGATTGATGAGATTTACGCAACTTGCAGTTGACTTCAAAGCTATAGTAAAAATGGCTTTGTCTCTGCAAAGTCGATAGTGCGTGAAATTGCAAAAGATGACATTGAGGAATTATTTGAGTCAGAAACGCGTCACAAAAAAAAAAAAATAAAATAAAATAAAAAAAAACAAAGAAAAAAAACGTTTACTTGTTTACGAGTCTTGTAATGAAGTTCAAACACGTGGTTTTTGCTAGGACTTCCTTATTTCTCTCGTTGACCAGGATTAATCTTCAGTTAATCTATTTTCGCAGCTGTCCCAGTGGAATTTACGAATTCATTCAAAATTCTGGGAATCTGAATAATAAGTGCAATGGATTATATGAAAAAAATATGAATTTGAACTAGAAGAATTGCTTCATGAAATCAAGAGGATTTGCTTCAATTTTGCGACGAGAAGAAATTGAACTAAAGAATGTCCATTTGGAGGTGGCGACTATATTTTTTGGAACCACTTAGTTGACACTTATATGAACTGTTTCAAGGAACTAAAAGTAATATATATATATTATATATATATTATCTATCTATCTATATATACACGATCTAAGTGACATAACAGGTTATCCCGGTTAGAACTGATGTCTACTGAAAATGAAAAGGGCCGATCCCCATCTTTGACGAAGTAGTGAATGCATTTACTCTTGCCAAGCCTAAAACAAAATATGTTAATTCTTTTTCTATTTTTCGACCATAATGTTGAATGCCTTAGTAATCTGCAAAATAAAAATAACCTGGGCTGTACTTGGTAAATATGCTATCTTCTCTTGTACTTGTATTGATGCTTTGCTATGAAAGTCGTCAATGCACCTCCTAATATTGTAGGAAGCCATGATAATTACAATCATCTCGCTAGTCGTTATATAATTTTTTTAAAATGAAGAATTTAGTTTTGTGTGCAAAGATGTTGAGGTGTCACTTATAGTCACTGAAGAGGTATTCTTTGTGGGTATTTCTGAGGAAAAAGACAGGTATTGATCCACGAATTAATTATACACGAGCCGATACTGATCTAAGTACAGCCAAGAAAAGCAGATTCGATTTAAGTGAGTAGAAAATTAACATTTTATAAAGAAATTGAATGAGGTTTATTTGTGGGCTGAAGTTTAAAATTTATAATCTTTATCAGAAACTCACTTCAAAATTTCTGGAATTAAGGAGACAGAAGATAACGATTGACATTGCATTTAAATTTTTGAAGATCAAACTTAACTGAGAGGCAAGAAACCGGGGGAGAGTTCCACAAGCGGAAAATGTGAAACTGTTAGCATAGAACTTACGGTTACATATATCAATATATTTAGACAGCTTTGGTAGTATCTGCTGTTGGAAAAGATAATTATACAAGCAGTTATAATAAAAAATGAACATGGTCAAAAAGAAGTCGGAAGAACGTAAATTATATTTTTTATTTTATAGAAAGAGAATATACAAGCACAATATAGAAATGTGTTACATGCCTTTTCTACGACTCTGAAAAAGAAAACTAGAAGATGTTGCAAAAGCTCTTTTGACTCAAAAGTCCGGTACCTCATGTTGCAAAAGATTATGTCTGCTCAATAGTCAGGAGACGTATCTTCTCTCTCGTGTCTGCGAAAAGTAACGTGTCTCTGTAACGATGGGGCTTCGTTGACTAGCCATTGACGGTCACATAACCGGCCAAGTCCGGCGAATACTATTAGGTTGGTGCAAAAATAATGTCGTTTTCTCACATAGTAACATATGTGAGAAAACGACATTATTTTTGCACCAACCTAATAATTGGAGAATAGAAAGGAAACAACAACACTAAAATAATCTATTGCTTCAAATTAAGGTTCAAATGATGTTCGTGAAAATATGATCAAGTAAAAAGTATTTGATTTGCTATGGAATGTTACTCAGATTATCTGATACGAAATATTCCATATATACAAATATACAACAGATGCGTAACAAAAATCATGGGTAAAATCTTCCTTAGCTTCGTTTGCTATATGATTCTTTAAGTCTTTTCCGTTAACTCGTCAACTGGTGATGGCCCTCTTACCTTGAAAATCAGCATTATAAATACTATTTTTTCACTAAGTCTGAGTACCAACTCGTAACACCGGAGAGAGGAATACTGTTATTTCAGCCACGAAGCAAGCTCTAGGACAGCCCTGCACAAATAAAAAAAATGTGAAAGGCCACATTGATCGCAGATAATTAGCCGTGGACCGCAAGAGTAAATTCTTAGAGGAAATTACTGGGTATGAGTGAAGTGGAAATATATATAGAAAAGCAGGAATTGCAAGAAAATCCTTTTTCTTTTGCTATGAAGAGTTAAAGGGATTAATTAGATACAAAGAAAGTGAAATATTGGTTTAATAAAGTCAGGCTTCCACAAAACTGGGCTTACAGCCATATTACTTTGAAAGACCAGTTCTTGTATGATCACCGAAGCTAAGCAATGTCAAGGATATATCAGTAAATCATTATTATCATAAAAAAAAAAATATATTTCAATCTTAAATATTTTCTGGCTTTAAATAACTTGTAAAAAAGGTTGATTAAACGGAAAAACGAATCAATCAATCCATAAAACTGAATTTTCGTACGCGATCAGTCGCCGAATTTATTTTGAAATTGACTATTTCTGAAAATTGACTATTGTGAAATAACCTCGCAGGCTACAGTGTACAGCCTCGCGAGCTGGTCTAAATTGAAATATTTATAGCTGGAATGGAGTTTTTTTGTTTTTTTTTAACTGTGAAAGCAGTTCAGTTGAATAAGTATAATAAACAGAGGAAAAGAGGGCGATGCATTTATTTCCTATCAAATCTGCTATGACAAATTGTTAAGCCGATGCAGATAAAAGTGAAATCAGGCCAGATATCTTGTAAATTTATAAATGCCAGTTTGTATGCGTGTTTGTTTCTGTTTTTCTGTCGTCTAAAGTACAAAAATAAACCTGAACGATATTGCATGGATTGACACATTTCACTCAATTTAAACGTCTGAAAGTCCTATCTTCTTATCGACATGAGGCAGACATTCAGAAACGTTCCCATATTTTATTTTTCGTTTTTCAGATTTTGACTCTTCAGTCTAGGATTTAAATATTTTTTCTTTTGTTAAACGAGGGAAAAAGAAAACGGATGAATTCGGTCGAAACTTCTTTTTTGTGCCAAGTTCCTTCACTTCCAGCGTTTTGTTGTTCTAAGTAACTTTAGACCTTTTACCCTTCATGACCCCTGTTCTACCATCCATACGCATAGGCTTGTTATGTGGATTACTCGTTATTTTCCCCTGTTTCTCTTGCCTTCAATGTCCTGTGAGTGTTAAATTCTCTAGTTCCTTTTTCCTCGTTATGTGTCCCAGAAATTTCAACTGTTTCTTTCTGATTGTAAGTATACGTTTACTTGTAAATTCCTATTTTTCTTAAGACTTCTTCATTACTCATGTGTTCTGTCCATAGTATTTTTAGAATTCATCGATCGGAAAAAAAGATCTTTACAAATTTATTGCTCTAACTTGTATGGTAAAGTTCATATAGTTCATTGGAAGTCCCTGGGTTGTGCTGAAAGAAGTAGACATTGGCTCAGTAGAAAGTAGCGGCCTTAGAAGGAAGAAATGACGAATTTTGAAATCTGTATTGGAATCATAACTGTAAACCAAATAAAGAACTCTGGTCAATATTCCTGGAAAGTTACCGAATTTGACATACACTTGAAAAAGACTGGAGAGTAAAGCGGTCGAAAACTTGTGATAAAAACAACAAAGACAAGATGGTCCGAATGAATTAATGTATAATAATAGCAAAAACATCTCGTATCACGAATTAAGACAAAGATTATCTGTCAGAAATTGTTAAAAATGGAAACTTTACTCTTCTTGTTCTGAAATGTTAGAACATTTAAATGGAAAATGTGTTGTAGACACATTGCCATGTCTGTCGTCGGATTGCCAATTATTGTAGGTGTTCTGTGTTCATCAGTTTGTTGAAATCAGATCGAGGTTACCAGGTATGAACTGAAGTCGGGTTACCAGGTTGGTAGAAACCAACCAGTACAGTGGCTGGCAGCTTGCTACTATATGACGAGACGCTCTATTTAGAATGTCGTAGCAGGCTAAATATAGGAAACTGAATATGCTTAATTACATGAAAGATAAATGATAGTGCTGGATTCTGTGAGTTAATAACGAAATAAGAATACGAACCATATAGTAATGATATCTAAAGGTGTATTATTACTTCTGCTACAGTATACTGAATCGAAGAAGTGTAAAAGCGTTCATAATAGTTTAGATAGATCCTCACTAAATTTGGCACGAAAAATTTATCAAGCGTCAATATTGAGACTGATTTGGAAATTTATAGATATGTATTGATGAATCACCGCATGAGTTGTGGTTATTTGAATTGCTGCATTGATGTATGTTGGACTTTTTATGAGTCGTATCGATGTGAGTAGGGTAAGAGAGAGAGAGAGAGAGAGAGAGTAGCAGTGAGCGTGTGAATAATTTGAGAACATTTTGTTAACCTTATTGATCATTGTCATTACTGTTAAATCTAGTTGAGAGTATTATATTTAAGATTTCAGGAAAATAGCTCCTCAGCAGCGCTTCCGATTAGACAGAATATACATATTTTTTAATCAATTTATCCCAAGCAAGGCGATAATGTCACTACGAAGCAAGGAGCTACTGGGAGTGAAAGAGAATGAAAAGGTTTTGGAAGTAACCAGAAACCTCCAAAATTAGTATGTAAATAAAATTTCAGATTTCAGGCGAAGACGATAGAAGTATAGAGTTGAATTAGACTTTAAAAGGGACGGGAAACCCAGTCCTAAATAAGAAACAAAGGATAAACCTGTGAAAAAAACGGGGAGAAGAGTGAACCTGGCGATAAGCGAACCTATCTACTCTTATTGAGGAGAAAAATAATATTTTGTTGTATATGATCTATTTTCACTAAGTACTGGTACTTGATATTTTCATCCTATGACTGCAAAATTTAAATTTTACATTTGATTTCCGGTCTTCGAAGAGTAAATGTAATGCTACCAAAGAAATTACATAATTCTCCAATTCTTCTCGGCATTTCAGTTAGTTAACTTGGTTTTCTCCAAAAATGTTTAGCAAACCCTGAAGACAACAGACACCAGTCAATGCCACATCAAAGTTTTGGCATATGCCTTCTTATTCTTATAGTATAACTGCAGAAAAAATGTTTTTCAGGCCAAATTCTAACTTCGGTGCTTGTTGTAGTTTAACGATAATACTCATGAAAAAGTCCTGACTGAAAGATTCCATGTCTCCTGTTTCCTAGCTATTAATTTTGTCCTTACTATTCTTAATAGTACGTTAGAGAATGAGTGCTAGTCTCTCTTGTCAAAAGTCCCATTTCTAAAAAAAAAAAAAGAAAAAATTGAAAATTGGCGTAATATAAAGAAACACGAATCAATCAAAGAGAAAATCACTAAATTTATGATTTTACGATAAAAATAGATTAATCATGTACTAATGAGCATGCGTATTCGTACACATATGAGTGTATTCATGCTCACGTGCACACGCATTTTTTAATCAATTCATCCCAAGCAAGGCGATAATGCCACTAAGATGCAAGGGGCGACTCGAAGTGAAACAGAATGAGAAGACTTTAGAAACAAGGGTTAAACCTCTACTCCTGTTCAAAAACCGGAGCTATCCCCATTTACAATATATATAAAGTTGATTGTTTCTATATGTTTTTTCTTAATGGAGATAATTAATTTGCATATTTGACTTTAAAAATCAGACTGTGTCAAATCATAGTTGTTTTATTACTTAATCTGGACTTTTGTGATCTTCATAAATAAACGATTGTTTTGTTCGGTTCTTTTATAATTTAATTGCTTAGTTATTTCAGTAAAGCCACTTCTACCCCGAAATTGGTAACGACCTTTGTCTAAGAGTAAGGTGTATTGAGATCTTTTTGAAGGAGAGCAAGCCACGTTGAGATTTTTTTAGTATATATGTCCGTGCTTAGAATATTGCTGCCACATATCGTCTGTTGCTCCTGCTATATATATATATATATATATATATATATGTATATCCTTGATAAAATCCAAAATCTATAGTGGTTTTGGTCCTGACCTGATATCTCGACTTCAGTTACTTTCCCACCGCCGTAATGTAGCTTCCCTATGCCTTTTCTATAAATACTTTCATAGTAAATGTACTGATGACCTCTTCTCTGTGGTACCTAGACTCTAAGCGCATTACTAGATTGGGGACAAGATTTCATCATTTTACAGTCGAAATGCCCAGATGTAGCTGTAAGTTCTATGCTAACAGTTTATTCTATTGCACTTCTCCCTTGTGGAACTCTCTTCCGGCTTATTTCTTTCCAGTCAACTTTGATCTTCAAAAATTTAAATGCAAATTTATTGTTCTCTCTTCTTAATAATGTTATTCTTATATTCTTTCATACTCAGTCCTCCCCGAGTGTTAGCATCTATGTTGCCTTACTTGGGGTGAAATGATTAATATATATATTATATTGAAAATTTAACATTTTTTAAATATTTACCTTTAACCTAAGTAGTGTTCATAAAAATAATAATAATAACATACTTTTCTTAACCTAAGAACATTTCCTCTGATTAACAGCTTGAAATAATTAGGTAAAATTTTATTAAAATTTCCTGTCTATATCTCTGTATTATGATCATTATTCGGACTGTTATCCTCATCTGCATTGCCATATTCACAATGTTTCGGCCGCTGTATGCTGCGGCCTTCTTCAGGTGATTGGTATTTCGAACCGAACCCTTTACTTTGCCCACCGGGTTAGATTGTGATTGTGCCATGCTTCTTCAGGATGTCTCAACTGAACACAACACACCAAGTTTTGGTTCAAAAGCCTGGTATTGAACTCACAACTCTTTGGGTCTAGTCACTGGATCTAACCAACGTCTTTATCCACTGAGCCATGTGTCTTCAAGAACACATGGCTTCAATGGATAAAGACGTGTAATATGAGCACTGGTAAAAAAAGATGCTGAGACATTAGGTTTATAAGTCCCAAAAAATTCGTGCACAGATGTTCTCAGGGACACATGGCCCAGTGGATAAAGGCGTTGATTAGATCCGGTGACTAGACCCAAAGAATTGTGAGTTCAATACTAGGCCACTTAGAAAGTTGAGTTAAAGGAAAATAACTGAAACATCCGGAAGAGAACAATCTAGCCGGTGGACGTAATAAAGGGTTCGGTTCGAAATTCTAATCACCTGAAGAGTCACCGAAACGTTGTGAATGTGGCAATGAAGATGAGGGCAACAGTCTGAATAATGTAAATAATGCATGAAATTTCCGTTATTTAAAAGTACACTAAAAATTTATCTTTTAAAAATAATTCTTTACATGATAAGTTAAAAATAATTCTTTACTTGATAAGTTAAAATTAACCGTAAATGAGTATCATGTATTTTCCAAAGTATCTAGATTTTTATCTAAAATAGATCAGTGGAAGTTCTAAAATAGCGTGATAATTTGCAATTATATAACTATATCGCATAAAAGTGTTTTTGAGGCGTAATGGATCGGAATATTAAAGATGACTAGGGAGAAATGGCTCAAATTAGCAGTGTAACAGTAATTTTAGCAAGAAACTTTCATCAGATATATCCAATGATTCCAACGTGGGCAAGAGTTGATCGTTTCACATTAGTGAAATGTCAAGAAAGTAAAATTCGAAACAAATATCAACTCTCCAGAAGTTTCCAACTGTTTTTGCTAAAAGGTTCTTCTTCTTCCATATGTCGTGTCTCTTCAGGACGTGGGTGATCATGTCTCTCTATAACTTATGCGCTGCTTTCTGTTAACTCTTGATTTCAATGTCCTATGAATGTCAAATTCTCCAAGCTCTTTATGTACCCTATAAATTTCAAGTATGTCTTCCTGATTCTAAGTATGAGTGTCCTTTTTGTTTCTATTTCCCCATAAAAATTCCTTATTACCTGGGATTGTCAGCATCCTTCTGTAGAACCACATTTCTGTGTAAAAGAGTAATTCTTGTCCCAGTCAATCAGGTAACTTATCGGATTAATAGATTTTTTAACAGTTTCATGATGGTGTAAAAGTACATACATCTGTTGATATTGTTATAGATCCAAACAAAGCTGTAAATTAGTCTAGTGAGTTTCTTAATAGCCTAGAGCCGCCTAGTGTTTCACCTCACAGGCTCATGTTGAAGCAACAATTATTTTTATGAGCTTGGATGCTCTACATTGGGCAATGGAAGAAGACCGTTTAATAATCAAACAACTGATATATTATCCGATATAATTGAATATATAATTGAGTTTTTTTGAATACAAATATTCTTCCTAGCAACAGAACCTGATGCTAGGAAGGATAAGTGTATTCCAAGAATTTCAATTATTCCAAGTGACACCCCATTTGTTGGTGTTCCAAGTCATGATATACGTGCCATGTCCATCAGGAAGAAATATTGGAGGTGGATGGACTATATTTTAAGTATTCCTGCTTTTCCTATATATATATATATATATATATATATATATATATATATATATATATATATATATATATATATATAATCACAACATCACGAGGTGTAGCATTAAATAATCATTACGTCCACATAAAAGACCAATTGTATTGTTCATGAAGGAGCTCTGTTAAAATTTAGTTGAATTAAATTTCGAGATTATTTTTTTATATGCAGTAGTGCAGTTGTATCATTGCAATCTTTGACACTGTGATGGTAAACAAGATTCTAATCTCGAGTCAAATTTACAGTTTGAAAATATTTGTCTATCATTAGCTTTCCTTCCAAAGCAAAACAAGAGAACTACTACATGTTTTTATTTCCAAAATTTACATAAATTATCAAATTCTCACTTAGACCTATGTAGCTATGAGGAAAATAGGTTAGTTTGTCTGCATATGGTGATTGTGTCGTAGCTTCAGTGTTTTGCCTCAGGTAAAGGCGAGAAATTCTGATTCTATATATTTATATACAGAGAGAAGAGAGAGTGTGTCTTTATTACAAGAAATGAAGAGCTGATAGGAAAATATCAAGACAGCTGAACAACTGAGAAAATTATAGAGAATTGTGGGAACAATTATGCACTAAGTAATTGATACAAGAAACATTGTTAGGGTTACTTAAAATTTGTACAGGAATTAATGCTACAATTTACGCGACACCATTTTAAACAACAGTGGGGATACTGAAACTGTTTTCGCCATTTGCTAAAATAATATAGTAGAAATAATAATAACTAAAAGGATACGAGAAATCCGCAAACCAGGTTCGATTTTCGATCGAGTTATACTCACTTTCGCATACATCGGATAAATATATGGGTCTATCTCTTTCCTTGCCAATATCCTTGGGAAAGCTATGAATCTATTTCCCCACCAATACCCTTGGATAAGGTATGAATCCGTCTCTTCTCACCCCAAGCTATAGGTTAAATTAGCAGGATAGACAAGGCACTCTACTAGTGATTGGCAACTAGTCTATGAGAAGGATAAATCTGAATTAAAAATCTGGCCACATGTACAAAGATGGTTAGACGTGGGGTGAAGTCTTTAAAATAAAAACATGATAGATTTCAACAACTTTGATTTGGTGTTCGATTCTAGGTAATAACCCAGTATCATGAATGCTGATTTTCAAAGCAAGTAAACATTACTCAGCTGGAAGATTAGCGTAACATAATATTTTTACTCACTTTGGTTTATCGTGTTTAACTTTTTGTCATATAAAACTAAGCTTAGTAAATATCATAACCTGATAGAAGTCTTTGAAGATGAAGGGGGGGAGACATTTTACATGACTACACAATGTACGTTACTAATCCAGTTAATGCAAAGGATATCTCATTTTTGTCTCTGTCTGGCATCCTTTTATTTTCTAGGTGTGACAATCGAAAGAAAAAAAATGCTTCTTTTTTTTGTTTTTATTCAACTCTTCATTTTTATTAAAAACTAGCAGTAGAGCCCGGCGTTGCCCGGGGATGTAACAGTAAGAGATAGATCAAGTATCGACCATCATAAAGACCTGAAAAATAAAATTGACAAAGATTATTGTTTAAGGTTGAAAGACATGCATGTCTTAATTAGTTTGTTGTTTTTTTTTTGTTTTTTTTTGTGTTTTTTTTACGGATTGGTCAAACTCAAACTGAAACAAAAACATTGTTTTCAATCGTTATGGGTCTATCGATTGAATAGAATTTTATTATAAACAATTGTCTTGTAAATGGAATTTTTAAAGCATTCTGAATGTAAAAAATAAAGAAAAAAGTGTGCAAGACAATAAGAAACACTACCTGCCAAAAAAAAAATGAAGTTTTGTTGAAATCGGTTGAAAAATGTAGGAAATCCAATCCCATATATAAACGAACACACACACAAAAAAAAAACCCTGGGTTTTATAATAAGTATAACTCGATATGAGTTGTCGCCCTTTCATTCTGGCGACAGAATCGTGTTTTATCATGTTTTCAAATTGATTTAGTGCAAAAACAATTGTGTTTTTCCAATTTTGGGCGCTGTCAGAACCACCGCAAGGTAATTTTACGCAGTCCTGTGAAGTTTTGTTGAAATCGGTTGAAAAATGTAGGAAATCCGATCCAATATATAAACGTACAGACACACACACACACACACACATACACACAATCTGCGTTTTATAAGTAAGATTTCAAAAGCTTACTTTTGTTGTAAGAATGAATACTGCTTGATTAAGAATGTCTAGGCATTCGGTGTTCACCTTTTAATTCTTCCCAAACTTCGTGTTTGGGAAGAATTTGGGAAATCAAGTGTCGCTGCCGAGACTTGTTTTGAACATAGATCGCCAATGAGCAAACACAGGCGATCCTATCATTGAATTAAGTAGAGCACGTGACTATAGAGGAAACATATATGGGAGGTAGCGTGTGTCTAATTAATCGTTATTCTTATTCTATCCTCTATTAGTATTCGGATCGTTATTTCTACTCTACCACTATACGGACCGCTATTCTCTACTCTATTCACTATACTATATTTATCTATTCGGATCACTATACGGATTACTGTTCGAGCGTGTATTATCAAGCACAGACTATTTAGTGCGAGTGATATTCGAAGGCGTCTGACACCAGCATTGTTCAACGGCGTACTATAGTTGTATCGGCAATTACAAAGTCTCTACTACAACGAGCATTACGAAAGTGACAACGAGTATTCGTTGGCATTACAAAGGTGGCAAAGAGTGTTCGTTGACATCACAAAACTTCGACAATAAACCGCGCCCAATGCTGTCGAAAAGGCTACTGTACTTTGGGTAAACTGTAGAAAACTTTTTCAACACCCCTTTCCATGACAGTTCTAATATTTTCGGCGGAAATGAGATTAGGTTAATTCATGTTCACTAGTCAAATCCGACTTTCCGGGGGAAGAAATAGCTTTTCTAACCTAATGTGCGATTTCGAAAGTAGCGTACGTGATCCAATAATGCGTCATTCATCAAACTCTACAAGAAAAGGCAAAGATCTGGTGGCAAATGTAAAGAAAATTTGAGAAGACCATGCACACAATTATCCTGTTAAGTTCTACCAAGAGAGATCGAACTGTCTGCTATTATTACAATGTATTGTTTGAATTGCTAGGTAAGCTTGATTTATTTGGGAAAGATATTAGAATAATCCTGAATTTGTACTGAGAGCAAACAGCCTATATACGGATAGAACATAAATTCATTAAATACATAAAAATAGAAAAGAGCGTAAGACAAGGATATGTCTTCTCACCAGACTTATTCAACCTTTACAGTAATCTTGAGATAATTAGAAGTCCTACAAACATTAATTATTAGCAGTCACAATTTTAATATTAAATATACAGATGGTAAAATATTGATAGACACAGAAAAGAAACTACAGAATCTCCTACAGAAGTTAGCAAAGGAAAACGAGAAGAAAGGACTAAACATCAATTTTAAGAAGGAACAGCCTAACATACGAATTACAGACACTAAAATTAAGTACGGATGTTTCAATATCTAGGAAGTGTTTTAACAGAGGGCAGAAAATGCGACACTGAAATCCAAAGGCGCATTGGAATGACGAAAGAGGTTTTTAAATGCTAAGCAATGTATTAAGAAACAGGAAAATTTGTTAGAAAAAGAAAAGTGTACTGAACTGTTATGTAATATCGGTCATCCTATGTGTCAGTGAATGCTGGACAATCTCATCACAGATGAAGAAAAGACTTGAGTCAACAGAAATGTGGTTCTACAGAAAGATGCTGAGAATACTATGGACGGAACATGTGAGAAACGACGAAGATTTAGAGAAAATGGAAACAAAAGGACACGTATACTAAGCATCAGAAAAGGACAGTTGATTTTTTTAGGTCACATAATGAAGAAAGAAAGCTTAGAAAATTTGACAAAGGAGAGATATGGAGGCTGAAGGCAACAAGGACAGAGGAAAGCAGCACATAAATTATCAAACGAACTTATGACAGTATGAATGTATGCAAAACCTCAAATTTAAATTTTCAGGACCCCCAAAAAATCAGTCAACACATTAATCATGAATTCTTCTTATCGGCGGGAAATAGATAGGGTGGGGAACCTTTTGCTCAATTTTACCAAATGTTGACTACTTAATTGTGTTCGATTCTCCTTGGAATCGGTCTTAAATTAATTTTATTGTTTTAAGATATAATTTTTAACCCGTTTCTTTTTTCATTTTTTTTTTCTCTCACTCATTCAACCTACATCCCTGAGATTTTTAATAATTATTATTCGATTAGTACCCCTCCTAAAAAATATAAATCAATCTATTGCTATCAGATTTCGGATATTAATTATCGGATGAACTGATACTTTCCAAACGTTGTTTTAAATGAGTTCAACTCGTTACACTTTTTTTCTTATCATCATTCACAAATCATGACTGTATAGTGGGTCGTATGAGCAGCAGATAAACTTGCCTATTATAATATCTGATATGAACGATTTAGAAGCAGAACATTTTTGTCATTGGAAACAAATCCTATTGATACATTTTATATAAAATTTATCATTTGTTACCTTGTACAATTACAATTCTCGTTAGAATTGGTATTATCGTCATATGAAGTAGTGCATGGCTAACCTAAGATCTACCCTTAAGAGAGCAGTGAGTCAAGGTATAGTGAGATCATTTTTCTTTTACCTTGCCTATTTCTTCCTTTCTTTTTTACACTAAGAAAAATTTCCAGTATCGACAGCCAAAATCCGAAATCGTTTCATCGCCTTCATTTTCTGCTGTTTTTATCAGAGAAGCCTTTTCGCGTACACTAGTTGGATAAGATGACAAACATTTATTAGAAAACAGTTTATTTTGGACTATTTTTCTTTTTTTTAAATTGTTCACCTCAGTAATATCGATTTTATTCGAAATATACGCTTTACGAAATTCCCTCTCTTAAAAATTAATGTTTTGTAAATAGATAGAAAAGAATCGATAAATTTAATCTAACCTAATTCTATTTGTATCTTGATAAAAATGCACATTAAAAGCTTTTTTTACCATTTGGGATTTATTACATCATGATTAGCAACAGTGTTCTGGAAAACGTTTTCTCTATATCTTTATGGAATGTTCAACAAAATAAATGCATTTTCAAATTTGAGATGATGAAAGTAACAAGATAGATTTATTGAGTCATATTCAAACCTAACCTAATTAATTTAAACTAGAATTCATCACAGTATTTAGTATTGTTGAAGTTATCGCTAACATCTTTGTCGAGATTTACAAACTACGTTTCGCTCAATTTCGCAAACCAATCGATGAAATTTGAATAAGTTGATTTCTTTGGAAAAAATACTTTGAGAAAAACCGTACTTCGCAGTCTAATAATTTATCGGATTTAATTTTATTTTATGACAAACAATATTTTTTTAAGAAAATGTCTCTTTTTCCTTTTTCCCTTTCAACAGCGACGAATGAATTCTTAGGATTTCTTACTCTCGGCTCTTGAGCATGCAACATGCAACTGACCATGCGTAAATATTTCTTTCTGGAGCCAAATTCCAACATTTTGAAGCGTTTGGCCTTGTGATTTGTTCATAGTTCTCACAAACGAAGGGTGAATTACAATCTGGATTCTTGTATATAAAAACTTAAAGAAAAGATATGCAAACTAACACTATTGCATTTTTATGAAATAATTATTTGTTACTTCAATGATTAAATTGTTTTTAAAATAGTGAGAGTATTTTGTATGTTAAATAAAACTTTAAATTTAAAAAAATGAATGAAAATTTATTGTACTAAGCTACGCACTCTAATAAAACAATCTGTGCTTTGTGACCGCTTACCTGTTTGCACTTCTCCCAAAAATTTGGTTTCGATCGGTCAATGTATGGCTCTTTTAGAGGGTATGAGGGAGGGAGGGAGGGAGGGACGGACGGACGGACTAACGAAAGTCACAGAATTTTATATGATTTCTTTCTCTCTCTCTTTTTCTCTCTCTATCTGTAGTATGTGTGGGGGTGTACATATGATGTGCTCATCTGTTAAATAAGAAAGTGTTTTGTACGTCAATAACTATAAAATTATTCAATAAATATCTGGCTCATTAGGGCCAGACGTTTGGTAACTTATTATCAGATCTCATATTTATACTCCTTCTAAACGGACGAATTCTAATTCTGACATTAACATTTAAAATTTAAAATTCTTATAAACGTATATAGTAAAATGAAGCAGATTTTTTTTTAATGCAGCTTTCCTGATTTTTTCGTGTCCCACTTTTTTCTTCTTTTTTTAAATCAAATATTCAAGCTTTTAAACTATTCATGAATTATGAAATGACTTTATGAATTTAAGCGCAGTACTAAACTGGAGGCAAGGTCTCATCACTTTACAGTAGAAATGGCTATATGTAACCATAAGTTCTATGCTAACAGTTTCTTCTCTTACTTTTCTCGCTTGTGAAACTCTCTTCAAGCTTCTTGCTTTCCGGTCAACTTTGATCTTCAAAAATTGAAATGCAATCGCAATTGTTATCTTATATCTTCCTAATTCCAATTCTTTTAATATTCTCTCTTCAGAAATTAAAAAAAAACTATTTCAGCGTCAGTGCACACAAGAAAATGTTAATTTCATACCTTACATAACGAACTATGCACAGTGTTGTGTGATTGCTAATTTGTTGTCATATTATGTGTCAGGTTGTATATTTTTGTGAGAAAGATAGTGTAAAGATAATATTGTAGCAGATTGAATGTTTTCTCGAAAAGGCGACAGGTAGGAAATTATAAACAATATTGTCCATATGAAAACCAAATAATTTACATTCCATCATCGCCGATTGGACCACGAACTATCACTAGTCACGATAAATGGATGTCACCTCGGAATGAACCAGTGCTACTACTGGGCCTTAAACTCACCCCAGATCTCAAGTGAAACTCATATATACGATTCATCGGTAAAGGTGCAGGAAAATGGTCGTTTCCTTGTACCGCTCCAGTACCTGACTCCTCGTTACATGAGCCAAATCAGGACTAAAATGGAGTACTGCCGTCATATTTGGGCAGAGGCTGCCCAGTCCTCACTTTCCAGTCTCAATCGTCCAAAAGCGTCTCAGCGTCCTTGTTGGTGACATTATTTTTCACCATGCAACACCTCTCACTTCACTATCGCTATTTCCATGGAAGGTGCTCGGACGAACTGCATTCATTGGTTCCACCAGTTCGAACCTTCATGGATAGGAACCCCCCCATGCCACTCACATTGTAGTGAACCACTCTCATTCCCTTCGTATTCTATTGGTGAGTAAGTTCCGCTCAAGCAGATCTTCCTGCGAACCGCTGTTCTGTGGAACCGACTCTCAAGAAGATGTTTCACCATCACTACACTCTTAACCTGTTCAAGTAGAGGGTTAATTGTTATCTTCCCCATCTATCCGCATAAACTGTGCCTCTTACTCTGTAACCCGCTACCTCGAGTGGCACCCGGGCCTTTTATAGAGTTAACCACCGTGTAAAAAAGCAACAATTGCCTTAGAACAAAGTATGAAGGATATTGTACTGAGATGTCCCTATTCGTACGTGAGTTGTGTAGATTTTGATGAGACTCGTACATACTTATGCATTTAACTAGTTGTAATTTTATCTAAGGTTTGTCTTGTATACGTTCTACAATGTGTGTACATTTGGGCTTGTTACATTGAGCAAAACATAATTTGTTTTATTAAAGTGTTTGTTTTTGTAATTTTTAAAAATTAAATTCAATCTGCCACAAACTTAGTAAGTGTGAATTTTAATAATAGAAAACTGACTTTAAGAATGAAAGCATTGCATAGTGACCGAGTTTCGAATTCGTGGGCTTATAAAATTCGCGTTTTTCCAGAACGGCATTTTTTTTACTTCTCATTGCTATTGACCTCCCCTTTTGAGCTACGCAGATTGAACTTTCAGCGTTAGTACTTTCGTTCATCATACCAACTCAATGAATGCAGTATAATGTACTAAGACATTTTTGTTAAAATATGTGATACAGTATAGGATTTATTTGTCTATCTTTTCATGTGGTGTTGTATACAACCCATAGATATTAGGGAATATCCTTTCTAAGCTGTTCCCTTTTTTAGTTAAATGAGTAGGTCATTGAATGTTCACTGACCAATCGAATAACTTTGAGACTCTTGAGAGCGAGAACTGACGTCTGTAGTATTTGAATCAACAGGACAAAACTAGAAGAATGCTTTTTGCAGGATAATAAGGCTTGAAAATATAACATGAAGACTTGTAAAAAGGATTTTTAAAGACCCAACTAAAATTTACCTTCGACTATCCTGTTGTATGGCCTTCTTCAGAAAAGAGCATTTATTATAACCCTGTTTTGAGTTCGACCATTCAACAATACAGCTCTAGTGATTTTATGCTACAATAGCAACAGGGGATACATACAATTAGCTGTAGTGGATATATGTAGTAGCAGAATCAGCTGCTACCGGGCATCCTTAAAACCCCATGCTTCCGAAAATAAACTATGTTCTTTTTTCCTTTGCCTTCGCGTACGATCAGAGACCCTGATGGAGATGCGCTCCTTTTTAACCACTCAGTAAATAGGACTTCTTTTGTTAAAAAAATGTAGACATTTGGAATCAGACTATTGTTAAGGAAAGACGTACCTTTTCCACAATTTTATTTGTTTTTATTTCATTTGATAAAATAAATATTTCATAAAATATCAGCATGTCGTGAATTTGCTTTCGTTCTATATATTTTATTGAAAATGTTTTTGATGGTATAAATACCTCCTTGGTAGATATCCATATCACTTCATTCATAACACATGAAAATTATATTCTAAAGGACTAAAATTTATATGGACTAAGTTTTGATACATTTTGGAACACTCAGTTAATCTTGTAGTTGAATAGTTTACAAAATCAACTTTCTAAGTTACGTGGAAAGGGGCATGGATATTTTCTTATTTTAGAGACTTCCCAAGTGTTCGTGGTGGCAATCTCGGAACGCTGAGAATGGATCCTAGAAACACTGCAGTATATTCGAAAAGTCACATTTCGAATTATGCCCAACTGGTTAACATCTGATCACAGATACTTCTTCGTAAGTGTTTAAAACAAATCATTTTCGGATGACGGGAATTTCAGTCATTGCATTTTTATGACTCAATGCAAATGAGTAAAATTCCACCATGTTATTGTTAGCTTGTTAAAGAGAATACTGGATCGACGTAAAATTTACGTGTAACGTAAAACTATTTCCTTTGTGGGATTATCCCCACTTGGTTTGCCAAGATGCCGTTAGGTGCCGCTGTTAAACCGCTATAAAAACGGGAAACTTTTTGTTTCTTCCTCTTTGTTCTCTTTTCCTTCTAGCATCCCCAAGTGACTGAATTCTTTCTCACACACACACACAACACACACACACAACAACAACAACAACAACAACAACAACAAAAACACACGCATGTATCACGTACACATAAACACACACAATTCATAATAGCTCTCTCAGATGATTGAGAGCAGTTTCCTTTTGGAAGTGTTAAAATTAACAAGCCATTTCTTACCCCCAGTTATTGTAGGTCATTTTTTTTAGATTAGCTGTTAATTTGACCTTATCAGACTGATCAAAGATACTATAAAAACAGGTGCAAATAGTTGCATCATCAGCATAGATACCGAGTAATTTATGAAAATCAGGAACAGCATGGGTCCAAAGATAGAGTCCTGGGGTGGGGATACACCTACATTACTGCAGAAAGACCTAAAAGAGTGACTGTTCAAGAAAACTTTCATTTCGCGATTTGATAAGAAAGACTGAATCAGATTAAAAATTCGTCCAGAAATACCATAACTTTTCAACTTGCGAAGAAGACCGTCATATCAAACCTTGTCAAATTCCTTCGAGTTGTCCAAAGCAATGACCCGAGCTTCACCATCCTTGCCTAGAGCTTGATAAACTGTTTCAACAATAATCATTAAAACATCAGCACTAGACCTAAAGAAGCGAAAGCCATATTGCTTATTTGAAATAAGACCCTGCGATGTGAGATGCATTACCAATTCAGTATTTATTAGGGTCTCTAATACTGTCATATAGGAAGGAAATGAGTAACAACCAAAACCAAGGTTCGAGAGTGAATATATGTTTTCCGACAGGTGTATAAATAGTGGTGTCAGGCTACTGACTGTAGTTATTATTGAGTGACTATTAAGTGGAATTATCCAGTCAAATTAGTGTGAATTATTGTGCGTCGATAATTTGGGTTTTGATTTAGGATTTACCGGACATTAAGTCGAGCCGCGCTGCTAACAAGGTATTCACTGAAATGGTTATCTTTGGTTAACTTTTACTTCTTTGTTCTTGTTAAGTATTTATTTGCGGTTGTAATTAAATACTATTTTATTTTAACATTGAAGTCTTGAGTTGTACTTACTTATTAACGGACACCGTACGACACAAAAATACTTTGCTAAAACGCGGTAGAAGGCTCATATGTTGATAGGTGGAAGGATCTGACGAGTTCTTAAAGCAAGAACCAATAAGGCAGTTTATTTTGTATTCGTGTTTGCGACATCTGATATTAAATTTATACTATATACTGCTAAACTGAATCCTTACGCTGTAAATCGATTACCCACTTTAGAGCCATTTAATATACGTACATACAAATACATGCACACTTGGACACGATATAACTAAGTTTGAAATAAGACACTGGAAGAATCCCTCTTCCTCGAGATGAGCAATAAAATTATAAAGTCACAGACAAAGACAATGAGTAAATTGTTATAATCTCAAACAATCAGATAATTATAAGATTTTATTAAACTTTAAAAAAAATCATTCGTTAATAAATAGAAGTATTTTTAAGGCTCTTTTTTTGCATATAAAGATTACACAAAGATTCGCCATGCCACTTACATTGTAGCAAACCACCCTCATTCTCTCCGCATTCATTAGTGAGAATTAAGTTCCACTTGAGCAGCTTCTTCCGATGAACTGCTGCTCTGTGGAACCGACTTCCAAGAGGATGCGTCCCCGATTACTACAATCTTAACCTGTTCAAGTCTAGGGTTAACCGTTATCTTCCCTACCTACCCCCTAAAATGTGCTTTTTACTTTTTAACGCTCTATCTCGAGTGACTCCTTGCATGTTCAAGGTGAACCTCACTGTAAAAAAATCGTTCTGTTTTCGCGGGTTTGCCAGCAACCAGGATTCGTTGAACTGTTCGTGTCTTTGTTTACCAGAAATATATACTGTTGCTTTTGCTGAAAAAGTGTTTCTTCTAAATGGAGTAGTTATTGACGACATTATTGAACAGTGGAGAAATGGTTGCTGAAAAAATATGGTCGTCTCCGTGGAATTTTGTGAGTAAGTACCATTAAGAAATTAACATTAGTCGTAGTGGTGGCAACTCGTCGTTTAACAAAATCACTCCTTAAGACATTTGCCCTTTCGTCTCTCCGACACGTACCGTTGGCCGATATTTTCACATTGCAGCAGAAAGGCTTCAGATTTATAAGAAAGCGCTGGTGATTGGCTACAGAGGCTTTGCGCGTGAATTTTTTCTGGAAGTTATGTTTTAGGCACGTGATTGATTTATCAACCAATCAGGTTGAGTTTTAAGAATATTTAAGTTGCGCTTTTATGGTTTGACTTCATTTTTTATCCTTCTTTTGCATTGATCTGTTTAAAGGGAAATTGTGAATACAAACAATGAAAACGTTAGATTTGGGGGCAAATATTTAGCGCCCATTTCTAAGTTACCCAGTATATAAAACTAAGAGCTAATAGAGCGTATAAAATATTTTACTTGAAAAAGATCTTTCGAATAAAATATTTGTTATTTATTTTTTAAAAAACATTTTTATTTAAATTTTTATAAGTTATTGATAAGAATAAACATTTTGTATAAAACTGACCTGGAGAGGGATGGGCTTCGCCAGATCTACTCGGGCTAAGTGATGCTACGCCTGAATGAATAACCTACTGAGACATATGGAAGGAGATGATAAAGGGCTCAGCTGCGCAGCGACCCTACGACCACACTCTGTTATGGGATTTTAATTTTCATTTTTCTTACACATTTTTAAAAAATATGTTCTTATAGGTTGTAAAAGCAGAGAATTTAAATCAGTCCGTTTTTTATTGTCTGCAAGAGAACTTATAACTGTCTAACAAAAGTTGTATGATATATCAACTCGATAAGTATCTTGATAAGTATTTATCCATTTTTTTTAATTAAAAATTTTAACGTTTTGGGTTTCATGTTTGCAGCGAGGTCTGAGTTTGTTATGAAAAGACTGAAAAAACATGAATTTTTAAAGGTGTTGTTCTCTGAAGAAAGTTAATGGACTCTGTACGAAAAATAAGTCACAAATGCCAAATGTTTTCCTGCAAAGAATCAACAGGGAAAATGCTTGATATTTACTCAGCTGAGTTTAGTCTGGCAAGTAAATACGTGAATATTTGACCCGTTTTTTTAAAAAAATGTCTATTCTGGAAAAAAATCAACAAAAATTAACGCCAAGGCAATCCAGAATTTCTTTGCTTACTGAGATTTTAAACATTCCGACATGATACACCCAGTAGTGAATATGAAGCCAGGTGCAACATATTGAAATATATGAAGAATTTTCATGCTTCGATAAATGGTCTAGAGAATATCTTCATAAAAATGAAAACTATGACGATGCAATTGTTGAACAAATTACAGCAAAGCATTAAAAAATAAACAAACACTAAAACAAAACAAAACAAATAAACCAGGAAAATGATGAAAATGACACACCCTGATATAAATGAGTGACTAATCAGGAAAGTATGAAACATGCAAACTGATAACGATTTTTTTAACATACAGAATAGTAATGAAAGCAGTCTATTATCTTCGAGATAGCACAGATTTTGTTCCTAATATAATCACTTTACAGATGACGTCAGGTTATACACACGATAAATGCATCAAGGAACAGTGAGCATTAAAGATTTTAGTAGTTCAATATGTTATTAATTAATATGAAAAAAATAATGATTTTTTTAGATTTCGTTTAAAAATTATAGAATGTTTAAAAGTGTATTTAATAGGAAAAGTTTTCAATGAGAACCGATTAAACGGGAAAATCGTTCATGTTCCTTATTATACATATTTTATATTGAAAGTTTTGATTGACAATTGATTAAACGGGAAAATCGTTCATGTTCTTTATTATACATATTTTATATTGAAAGTTTTGATTGACAATTGATTAAACGGGAAAATCGTTCATGTTCTTTATTATACATATTTTATATTGAAAGTTTTGATTGACAATTGATTAAACGGGAAAATCGTTCATGTTCCTTATTATACATATTTTATATTGAAAGTTTTGATTGAGAATTGATTAAACGGGAAAATCGTTCATGTTCCTTATTATACATATTTTATATTGAAAGTTTTGATTGACAATTGATTAAACGGGAAAATTGTTCATGTGCCTTATTATACATATTTTATATTGAAAGTTTTGATTGACAATTGATTAAACGGGAAAATCGTTCATGTTCCTTATACATGTTTTATATTGAAAGTTTTGATTGACAATTGATTAAACGGGAAAATCGTTCATGTTCTTTATTATACATATTTTATATTGAAAGTTTTGATTGACAATCGATTAAACGGGAAAATCGTTCATGTTCTTTATTATGCATATTTTATATTGAAAGTTTTGATTGACAATTGATTAAACGGGAAAATCGTTCATGTTCTTTATTATACATATTTTATATTGAAAGTTTTGATTGACAATTGATTAAACGGGAAAATCGTTCATGTTCCTTATTATACATATTTTATATTGAAAGTTTTGATTGACAATTGATTAAACGGGAAAATCGTTCATGTTCATTATTATACATATTTTATATTGAAAGTTTTGATTGACAATTGATTAAACGGGAAAATCGTTCATGTTCTTTATTATACATATTTTATATTGAAAGTTTTGATTGACAATCGATTAAACGGGGAAATTGTTCATGTTCTTTATTATGCATATTTTATATTGAAAGTTTTGATTGACAATTGATTAAACGGGAAAATCGTTCATGTTCTTTATTATACATATTTTATATTGAAAGTTTTGATTGACAATCGATTAAACGGGAAAATCGTTCATGTTCTTTATTATGCATATTTTATATTGAAAGTTTTGATTGACAATTGATTAAACGGGAAAATCTTTCATGTTCTTTATTATACATATTTTATATTGAAAGTTTTGATTGACAATTGATTAAACGGGAAAATCGTTCATGTTCCTTATACATGTTTTATATTGAAAGTTTTGATTGACAATTGATTAAACGGGAAAATCGTTCATGTTCTTTATTATACATATTTTATATTGAAAGTTTTGATTGACAATCGATTAAACGGGAAAATCGTCCATGTTCTTTATTATACATATTTTATATTGAAAGTTTTGATTGACAATTGATTAAACGGGAAAATCGTTCATGTTCTTTATTATACATACTTTATATTGAAAGTTTTGATTGACAATTGATTAAACGGGAAAATCGTTCATGTTCTTTATTATACATATTTTATATTGAAAGTTTTGATTGACAATCGATTAAACGGGAATATCGTTCATGTCCTTTATCATGCATATTTTATATTGAAAGTTTTGATTGACAATTGATTAAACGGGAAAATCTTTCATGTTCTTTATTATACATATTTTATATTGAAAGTTTTGATTGACAATTGATTAAACGGGAAAATCGGTCATGTTCTTTATTATACATATTTTATATTGAAAGTTTTGATTGACAATTGATTAAACGGGAAAATCGTTCATGTTCCTTATTATACATATTTTATATTGAAAGTTTTGATTGAGAATTGATTAAACGGGAAAATCGTTCATGTTCCTTATTATACATATTTTATATTGAAAGTTTTGATTGACAATTGATTAAACGGGAAAATCGTTCATGTTCCTTATTATACATATTTTATATTGAAAGTTTTGATTGACAATTGATTAAACGGGAAAATTGTTCATGTGCCTTATTATACATATTTTATATTGAAAGTTTTGATTGACAATTGATTAAACGGGAAAATCGTTCATGTTCTTTATTATACATATTTTATATTGAAAGTTTTGATTGACAATTGATTAAACGGGAAAATCGGTCATGTTCTTTATTATACATATTTTATATTGAAAGTTTTGATTGACAATTGATTAAACGGGAAAATCGTTCATGTTCCTTATACATGTTTTATATTGAAAGTTTTGATTGACAATTGATTAAACGGGAAAATCGTTCATGTTCTTTATTATACATATTTTATATTGAAAGTTTTGATTGACAATCGATTAAACGGGAAAATCGTTCATGTTCTTTATTATGCATATTTTATATTGAAAGTTTTGATTGACAATTGATTAAACGGGAAAATCGTTCATGTTCTTTATTATACATATTTTATATTGAAAGTTTTGATTGACAATTGATTAAACGGGAAAATCGTTCATGTTCCTTATACATGTTTTATATTGAAAGTTTTGATTGACAATTGATTAAACGGGAAAATCGTTCATGTTCTTTATTATACATATTTTATATTGAAAGTTTTGATTGACAATCGATTAAACGGGAAAATCGTTCATGTTCTTTATTATGCATATTTTATATTGAAAGTTTTGATTGACAATTGATTAAACGGGAAAATCGTTCATGTTCTTTATTATACATATTTTATATTGAAAGTTTTGATTGACAATTGATTAAACGGGAAAATCGTTCATGTTCATTATTATACATATTTTATATTGAAAGTTTTGATTGACAATTGATTAAACGGGAAAATCGTTCATGTTCTTTATTATACATATTTTATATTGAAAGTTTTGATTGACAATCGATTAAACGGGGAAATTGTTCATGTTCTTTATTATGCATATTTTATATTGAAAGTTTTGATTGACAATTGATTAAACGGGAAAATCGTTCATGTTCTTTATTATACATATTTTATATTGAAAGTTTTGATTGACAATCGATTAAACGGGAAAATCGTTCATGTTCTTTATTATGCATATTTTATATTGAAAGTTTTGATTGACAATTGATTAAACGGGAAAATCTTTCATGTTCTTTATTATACATATTTTATATTGAAAGTTTTGATTGACAATTGATTAAACGGGAAAATCGTTCATGTTCCTTATACATGTTTTATATTGAAAGTTTTGATTGACAATTGATTAAACGGGAAAATCGTTCATGTTCTTTATTATACATATTTTATATTGAAAGTTTTGATTGACAATCGATTAAACGGGAAAATCGTCCATGTTCTTTATTATGCATATTTTATATTGAAAGTTTTGATTGACAATTGATTAAACGGGAAAATCGTTCATGTTCTTTATTATACATACTTTATATTGAAAGTTTTGATTGACAATTGATTAAACGGGAAAATCGTTCATGTTCTTTATTATACATATTTTATATTGAAAGTTTTGATTGACAATCGATTAAACGGGAATATCGTTCATGTCCTTTATCATGCATATTTTATATTGAAAGTTTTGATTGACAATTGATTAAACGGGAAAATCGTTAATGTTCTTTATTATACATATTTTATATTGAAAGTTTTGATTGACAATCGATTAAACGGGAATATCGTTCATGTCCTTTATCATGCATATTTTATATTGAAAGTTTTGATTGACAATTGATTAAACGGGAAAATCGTTCATGTTCTTTATTATACATACTTTATATTGAAAGTTTTGATTGACAATCGATTAAACGGGGAAATTGTTCATGTTCTTTATTATACATATTTTATATTGAAAGTTTTGATTGACAATTGATTAAACGGGAAAATCGGTCATGTTCTTTATTATACATATTTTATATTGAAAGTTTTGATTGACAATTGATTAAACGGGAAAATCGTTCATGTTCCTTATTATACATATTTTATATTGAAAGTTTTGATTGAGAATTGATTAAACGGGAAAATCGTTCATGTTCCTTATTATACATATTTTATATTGAAAGTTTTGATTGACAATTGATTAAACGGGAAAATCGTTCAGGTTCCTTATTATACATATTTTATATTGAAAGTTTTGATTGACAATTGATTAAACGGGAAAATTGTTCATGTGCCTTATTATACATATTTTATATTGAAAGTTTTGATTGACAATTGATTAAACGGGAAAATCGTTCATGTTCCTTATACATGTTTTATATTGAAAGTTTTGATTGACAATTGATTAAACGGGAAAATCGTTCATGTTCTTTATTATACATATTTTATATTGAAAGTTTTGATTGACAATCGATTAAACGGGAAAATCGTTCATGTTCTTTATTATGCATATTTTATATTGAAAGTTTTGATTGACAATTGATTAAACGGGAAAATCGTTCATGTTCTTTATTATACATATTTTATATTGAAAGTTTTGATTGACAATTGATTAAACGGGAAAATCGTTCATGTTCATTATTATACATATTTTATATTGAAAGTTTTGATTGACAATTGATTAAACGGGAAAATCGTTCATGTTCTTTATTATACATATTTTATATTGAAAGTTTTGATTGACAATCGATTAAACGGGGAAATTGTTCATGTTCTTTATTATGCATATTTTATATTGAAAGTTTTGATTGACAATTGATTAAACGGGAAAATCGTTCATGTTCTTTATTATACATATTTTATATTGAAAGTTTTGATTGACAATCGATTAAACGGGAAAATCGTTCATGTTCTTTATTATGCATATTTTATATTGAAAGTTTTGATTGACAATTGATTAAACGGGAAAATCTTTCATGTTCTTTATTATACATATTTTATATTGAAAGTTTTGATTGACAATTGATTAAACGGGAAAATCGTTCATGTTCCTTATACATGTTTTATATTGAAAGTTTTGATTGACAATTGATTAAACGGGAAAATCGTTCATGTTCTTTATTATACATATTTTATATTGAAAGTTTTGATTGACAATCGATTAAACGGGAAAATCGTCCATGTTCTTTATTATGCATATTTTATATTGAAAGTTTTGATTGACAATTGATTAAACGGGAAAATCGTTCATGTTCTTTATTATACATATTTTATATTGAAAGTTTTGATTGACAATTGATTAAACGGGAAAATCGTTCATGTTCTTTATTATACATATTTTATATTGAAAGTTTTGATTGACAATCGATTAAACGGGAATATCGTTCATGTCCTTTATCATGCATATTTTATATTGAAAGTTTTGATTGACAATTGATTAAACGGGAAAATCTTTCATGTTCTTTATTATACATATTTTATATTGAAAGTTTTGATTGACAATTGATTAAACGGGAAAATCGGTCATGTTCTTTATTATACATATTTTATATTGAAAGTTTTGATTGACAATTGATTAAACGGGAAAATCGTTCATGTTCCTTATTATACATATTTTATATTGAAAGTTTTGATTGACAATTGATTAAACGGGAAAATCGTTCATGTTCTTTATTATACATATTTTATATTGAAAGTTTTGATTGACAATTGATTAAACGGGAAAATCGTTCATGTTCCTTATTATACATATTTTATATTGAAAGTTTTGATTGACAATTGATTAAACGGGAAAATCTTTCATGTTCTTTATTATACATATTTTATATTGAAAGTTTTGATTGACAATTGATTAAACGGGAAAATCGTTCATGTTCCTTATACATATTTTATATTGAAAGTTTTGATTGACAATTGATTAAACGGGAAAATCGTTCATATTCCTTATTATACATATTTTATATTGAAAGTTTTGATTGACAATTGATTAAACGGGAAAATCGTTCATGTTCTTTATTATACATATTTTATATTGAAAGTTTTGATTGACAATTTATTAAACGGGAAAATAGTTCATGTTCCTTATTATACATATTTTATATTGAAAGTTTTGATTGACAATTGATTAAACGGGAAAATCGTTCATGTTCTTTATTATACATATTTTATATTGAAAGTTTTGATTGACAATTGATTAAACGGGAAAATCGTTCATGTTCCTTATTATACATATTTTATATTGAAAGTTTTGATTTACAATTGATTAAACGGGAAAATCGTTCATGTTCCTTATTATACATATTTTATATTGAAAGTTTTGATTGACAATTGATTAAACGGGAAAATCGTTCATGTTCCTTATTATACATATTTTATATTGAAAGTTTTGATTGACAGTTGATTAAACGGGAAAATCTTTCATGTTCTTTATTATACATATTTTATATTGAAAGTTTTGATTGACAATTGATTAAACGGGAAAATCGTTCATGTTCTTTATTTTACATATTTTATATTGAAAGTTTTGATTGACAATTGATTAAACGGGAAAATCGTTCATGTTCCTTATACATATTTTATATTGAAAGTTTTGATTGACAATTGATTAAACGAGAAAATAGTTCATGTTCCTTATTATACATATTTTATATTGAAAGTTTTGATTGACAATTTATTAAACGGGAAAATCGTTCATGTTCCTTATTATACATATTTTATATTGAAAGTTTTGATTGACAATTGATTAAACGGGAAAATCGTTCATGTTCCTTATTATACATATTTTATATTGAAAGTTTTGATTGACAATTGATTAAACGGGAAAATCGTTCATGTTCCTTATTATACATATTTTATATTGAAAGTTTTGATTGACAATTGATTAAACGGGAAAATCGTTCATGTTCCTTATTATACATATTTTATATTGAAAGTTTTGATTGACAATTGATTAAACGGGAAAATCGTTCATGTTCTTTATTATACATATTTTATATTGAAAGTTTTGATTGACAATTGATTAAACGGGAAAATCGTTCATGTTTCTTATTATACATATTTTATATTGAAAGTTTTGATTGACAATTGATTAAACGGGAAAATCGTTCATGTTCCTTATTATACATATTTTATATTGAAAGTTTTGATTGACAATTGATTAAACGGGAAAATCTTTCATGTTCTTTATTATACATATTTTATATTGAAAGTTTTGATTGACAATTGATTAAACGGGAAAATCGTTCATGTTCTTTATTATACATATTTTATATTGAAAGTTTTCATTGACAACTGGCTAAATGGGGAAATCCGTTATATTCCTTTTTAAACTTATTTTATACTGAAACTAAAAATGCTCGTATTTAAATTGTTTGTATGTTACTTCGCATAAATACAACAGCCTATCTAATTTGGTCCAAATTATTTTGGTTTATTACCGTCCCGTACCAAGTGAAATACACTGACGGAAAATAAACTTGTAGCTCTCTGAATAAGTATCAGTTTGTTCAAAATGAATTATTATATTTGGTTTACAGTAAATGATCACATTTACAGATCAAAATCTGTATTGATTCCAAAATAAGTGCTGTTTCAACAGACCCTATATCAATGTTCTGTATATCGTCATCACAGGCCTGTACTCTCACACATATATACGTTCGTACACATGGCTAATACCATCCTGCTATATATTATTTCACGTCTCTTACACTAGTTGATGCAACACAGCAAGAGTTGTAGATAGGCTTACCGAATGAGTCAGGAGTTGTTCCATCACGTTACATGTTCAATCGGGGATAGGTTTCTAGAACATCTTGTAGAGCATGTAGTTTTACACGGTTATTATGTCGACTGGGAAAGCATATCATATCTCTGTTACAGGAATGATATAAGAACGGTTTGAATAATGTTCTTCAAATAAATGGTGATGTTCGACGTTCCCTCCACAAACACCAAAAAGCGAATGGGAACTGAACTAATAAAGCCATACAATATGGTGCTGGAGGTTAGCTCTGCGTATCTTAGGCGAATGCACTCTGGAAAATGTCGTTTTCCGGTTTACGCTGCACATGCAAACGACCATTACTTACATGAAGAAAGAACCAACTGAACACTGCCGGGTACCATTTAATCACCCAAGTAATCTTTCACAACACCACTGTAGAGATGCACGACAGTATTGTGGTATAAACAAAACATTTGCCTGTATCTTGTTTTAAGTAAACAATTCTCAGCGGTCTATTTTGATACACCTGGATCCGCATTTGTTCTAATCTGTGCTGTGAACGATGTGTAGTATGCCACTGCTGTTCTGACAATGCATTGATCTTGACTAGCATCTGTACTACGTAGCCGTTCAGAACCTGGTATACACAGATAGGAATGTTTATTTGACCTCTGTTGCCAACATCGAAGCACTACCGACGCACCATGTCCGAACTTTCATGTGGCTGGAATTCGCATGAACATCTTTCTATTAAAAAAAAAACAAAACAAAAAAAACTTTTAACACTCCATTTCGACTTCTAAATATTGTGAGGTTTATAGTAGAGAAATGTTTGATATACATGGCCTCTCTAATAGCGAGATGTTTCTGATAATGTGAGTAATATAAACAGAGACAATATATATATATACTATAATGCTATAATTATAATTATAATTATAAATCTTAGTACTCGAAGCCTAAAGATCCGGAACGCGAAAGTTAAAATGTTAATTCGATTATATATATATATATATATATATATATATATATATATATATATATATATATTTTAACTTTTATATATATATATATATATATATATATATATATATATATATATATATACGTACAGACACATCCGCGCAAATGGGCGCATGGGCGCACGCGTGAAAATGTGCACACACACACACACACACCTTCCACCAATGATAAGTGCATATAAAAAAGAAAAATAGAGAAGTATAGAAAGTCAATTGTCCCTGTACCATGTATGTCATTTTACCGATCTGTTTTTTCATAACGCCATCTTCCCAGAATTCTTTTCCACGTTGATACATTTTTAAAAACACTTTATCACCAGATTTAAAATATCTATTTATGTTATTTTGATTCTTTGATGTTCTCGTTTTCCGTTCTGGTAATAATTTGTTAAATACGGACTTAATCTTCCTGGAGAACATCAACTCTGCAGGCGACATTCCAGATATGGTGTTCGGGTTTGGTGTTATTCTGTAAACAGTCAAAAATTGTTGTAGCGTTATTTCATCTGACCCCTCTGCCTCCGACTTTTTAATGCTCTTTTAAACCTATCGACAAACCGTTCCGCTTGTCCGTTTGATCTTTTGTGATAACGAGGAGTTGTAATATGTTCTATTGCTAATGATTTGCAAAAAAAACTTAAATTTACTAGACGTGAATTGAGACCCGTTATCTGAAATGATAGAATCGGGAACACCGAACATTGCAAAAAACTCAACTAGGAAATTTATCGTTACTGCGGTAGTCGGTCTTCTACATTTTAATATTTCTGGCCATTTAGTGTAACTACCAACTACTACAAGATAGTATACTCCGTTTAACGGTCCCGCGAAGTCTATATGTATTCTGAACCATGGCATATCCGTTTTGATCCGTTTGATAAGCGGTGACTTCGCTTGCCAGATCACAACCTCTGCATGATTTCACTAAATTTTCGATATTTTGATCCATTTTTGACCAATAAGTATAACACCTCATTAAGGATTTCATTTTTAGAAATTCCTGGATGCCCTATGTGAAATTCCTGTAGCATGTCTTTTTGCAACGATGCTGGTATCACAATTCTTTCTGCGTACATAAGTACATCGTTACATAATGAAAATGCATTATTTCCATTAATATTTTTCCTTTAAATCTTAATTGCTTCTTCATTTTCATTATAAAGTCGTCTTTTTTTCCGACTTAGCTCTTATTTCATCCAATGTTATGGGCAGTTCTCTTACAGTGTTGTATAATACATTATTAATTTCATTTTTGGCCCTTATCTCTGCAATTACTGTGCCTTCAATTGTTTCGCAGAATCTTGGTATTAGTCTAGACAATCCGTCTGCATCACTTAAATTTTTGGATGGTAGAAATTCCATTTTATAATTATAGTTCAATAGGATAATTCCCCAGCGCTACAGTCTATTTGCTGTATGTGTGGGAACACCCATTTTTAATCCATATATGGGCAATAATGGACGATGGCCTGTCTGTAGTATGAATTCTTTACCATGCATGAATTTGTGAAACTTTTTCATAGCAAATATGATTGCCAATGCTTCCTTTTCAATCTGGCTGTAGCTTTTTTCAGCTGCAATCAATGATCTTGAGCTATTGGTTTAGTTGTTCCGTCTTCATATTTGTGTAGTATCACTGCTCCAGTACCCGAATCACTTGCATCTGATGCAACCACAATCTTTAATTTAGGGTCAAAATAAGCTAGTGACAAATCCAATGTTAAGACTTTCTTAATCTCTTTGAAAGCCTTTTGATATTTATCTGTCCAATCCCATTTCACATCTTTTTTCAGCAGGTTTTTCAAGGACGCTCTTAATTCTTACATGTTTGGTCTATATCTGATAGTAATTAGCAAAACCCTAAAAATGCTTGTTACATTTGTTGGAGCGGGCATATCTTTTATTACTCTCGCTCTTGAAGAATTGGGTCTTCTACCGTTTTCATCAACAATTTGTCCTAAATATTTAAGTATGGGCATAAACAATGCGCATTTTCCTTCACTAATCTCAAAACCATATTCCTTAATTCTCTCAAATACTTTTTTTTACATCTTCCATATGTTGCTTTTAGGTCTTGCTTTTAATAAGTACGTCATCTAAATATACTTGAGCACAATCCAAAACGGCAAGCATGGTGTCCATTATCTGTTGGAATATGCTTGGTGCTACCTTGATACCGAAAGGAAGTTGGTTGAATTTGTATAACCCTCTATGAGTGTTAAGTGTCAATAGATTTGAGCAGTCTTCGTCCACTAGTACTGGTAGATAAGCGTCTGACAGATCCAATTTAGAAAAAAATTTACCTCCATTCAATTTGGCAAAAACTTCCTATGGATTTGGTAACGGGTAGTTATGTTGTTTTAAATTTCATTTAACCCTGATTAAAAATTAGCACATACGCGGATTTTTTTTTTTTTTTTTTTAACGTGGGCTGTTGGTAATGCCCATTCGGAATAATCTATAATCCTTTTATCTGGATTGCACACAAATTCACTGATTGAATTAGCAACAACATCTGGAGCGAATGGATCTGAAGTTTTTCCTTCCATGGTTTTGGTAAACAACTCAAAAACTTCTGTTGTTGTAGTTGCAATTGTAATTGCCGTTCGTGTTATCGTTTTTGTTGCTGTAAATGTTATTGTAATTATTGTTGCTGCAACTGTTGTTCTTGTTGTTCGCCAACATTTGAAACATGATAGCTTTTAGTTCTTCCATTTTGCTGTACTCTACTCGCGTAAATTCAAAGAATCCTTGCGAATCCTTGCGAATCCTTGTCGCTACTTTTGTGATGTCAAAGAATACTCGCTGTCACTTTCGTAATTCTCGCTGTAGTAGAGGCTTTGTAATCGTAGATACAACTATAGTACGCCGTCGAACAATACTGGTATTAGACGCCTTCGAATATCACTCGCACTAATAGTACTTGCTCCATAATACTCGCTCGACAAGTAACCAGTTTAGTGATCTGAATAGAGAAATAGTATAGTGAATAGAGTAGATAGCGGTCCGTATAGTAATAGAGGATAGACTAGAAACAGAGATCAGTATAGTATAGAGGATAGAGTAGAAATAGCGATCGTTACTTCCTACATATATGCGTTTCCTGTATGGTCACGTGGTCTACTTAATTCAATAATGAGATCACCTCTGTTTGCTCAGTGGCGGTCTATGTTCAAATTCAAGTGTCGGCAGCGACACTTTATTCCTATATAACATTATGATTAAAAGGAAAGTCAAAGGATTTTTATTATTAAATTATATTTTTAATCCTTTTTAGATCCTTCAAAATCTTGGCTTAAATTTTGTTTTTCTTGCGTCAGTGGGTGTCCATAAATATTAGGTTGGTGCAAAAATAATGACGTAATAATGTCGTTTTTTGACGTTAAAAATACGCCAAAAAACGACATTATTACGTTATTATTTTTGCACCAACCTAATAAGTATGGGAAATTTTAGCTTCTTTTTGCGATGAAAAACATACTGATTTGGAAATTATTGCGAAAATCAGATAATTGTCAGATTTTAATGAAACTTTTAGGAGTTATTCACGTCATTTTTAGAAAATCTTGGCAAAAATATTTGTTTATATCAATTTCCTTCCACTCACTTTTGTGGCGCTTAATATTTATATTAGCTATAAGTATAAGTCATTGGAAAATTTAAAACATAATTTTTTAAAAACAGGATCCCCCTCCCCCAGTTACCGAGTATCTGCTCTGAATTGTAAAATAAAAAATGCGGGAAAACTAAGACATTATTCAATTTGAAAAGCTTTTAATTGCTTTTATGAATAATATATATTATGGACACTATTATCTTAAGAAAAATAACTCAATGAATAATGAAATTTTACAAGAATCGACTACATTTAAAAAAAAATCATTATAATAAATCATGAAAGTATTTTAAAACTCAATATTAATTTGTTAGGTGATATTGTTATTAATTAAAGATTATACTTACTAATCATAAATCGAAAAGTTTACTACAATTCAGTGACCTCAGTTTTTTAAAAAAGAATTTTGAATTTTTTTGTGAGTATAAACGTGCTGATTTTTGTAAATATGAACGTCTATATACGACATTATCAGAAAATATGAGCGGTAACTATAGCAAATTTAAAATTTATTGATAATTTTTTAACATTTCCAAAACAAGCGTCTTCGTAATTAAGACTATAAAGTCAAAATATATAAAATTCAAAAAAATATTAGAATATTTTCTTAAATTTTAAAGATTACTGGGTAGTTAAAAATTACATAAAAGAGGCTCTCACGTTATATTTATCAAGTAATGTCGGCAGTTATTTCACCCGTAGAAAAAATTCCAAAATATAAGTCTGTCGAGATAGTTGTAAACACTTCATAAAACACTTACGTCTTTGTTAAAATATGCTTTTCTGTGATATTTTAAAATAAAAGTAATATTTATTTCAAATCAGATTAATTAAATTTAAAATTAGCTAATTTACCTCAAATAAAGTTTAAGAAAAGTATTTTTTTTATTTTTGAAAGCTATTTTAATAAAGAGAATTATGTTGTAATGACAGATT